>CM062805.1:1212804956-1214004956 GCA_031772625.1 Pinus tabuliformis
CCCAAGTATGTGCAGTCACCAAGTGAAACTCTCAAGAGAGACTCTGAAATTGGGTGTCAGCCAAAATTTTGTAGGGTGGTTGTAGTCGCTACAACACACTCTTGAATTATGGAGTAGCCCTCTTCAGAGAAACATAGACCAGGAATGCAATAATAGGGGTTCGCCTGAGCATATTTTTAGGCCACACATAGAAGATTTGGGGAGTGGCATGGATGGATGGTATCAAATTTGTAAATTTCTTTTACAGGAAGGCAAGCATGTAGGGATGCAAGTAGGTAATGAGAGTAATGAGAGCATCCCAATTGTAATTAGAATAGCGCAACATCAGAAGTTGCCAAAAACTAGTAATAGAAACATTTTCGAGAAGGTCATGCTCTCCAAAGGTCTTTTGGGTACCATTGACACATCTTATGGTAGAAGTCCATAATAATTAGATCAGTGAGAGATTAGTAGTTGGAACCCTATCTAGTAGGGAATTTATGAGAAAAAAAAATCCTAGCTAGGATTACAACACAACAAGAGATTTTTAGTATGCAAGATGAAAAACTCCTTAATTAGTAGTGGGACCCAAGTGGGCCATCCCATTGTATGGCAGATAATGACTGAGATGTGGAGTCTAGAAACAATGAGATGATACAAAAAATATGTGCTAAAGCCTTCCACATGCTTGTTTGGGATCCAAGAATTTTCAAGGTTTGATGTATTGCTTCACCCTGGATCAAAAGTAGTAGGTTTCCCTCTTGTCCTATTGATGCATTAGGAGTTAAGAAATGCCTTCATCGATTTATTTGGGATCCAGGAATTGGACGTGGAATCTAGGAAACTCATAAGGACTCTAGTATTACAGATTAGAATTGCATGGGGACAAACAATCTTGGGAAGGGAAGATTGTAATGTCCTTTTTCTATAACAAAAAACAACTAAATAATATATATTTTTGTGTCATTTCTAAGGTGATAATGAGTAATTAAATTAATAAAATTGATTACTAAGTGACTTAAAAATTAATTAAGGAATAAACCTATAAAAAAGTCACTTTATTAAAAGAAGGAAAAAACCCATAGTTTCTGAAAGACCCATGGTATTCTAAAAATCCATCACAATAAATGAAAGGAAGAGGATTATCCGATGACAAGAATATTTGGATTATTGTGATTCTGATTTGGGAACTCTAGTAGCTTGTCATGTGAGGGGAAATACCTTGTATAGTTCCCAGTTTCAGTGTTGAGAGACACACCCTAGCTGGTGGCGATTAGTTTCGATGGTGAAAGGTTCCACCCTAGCTATTCAAGAGGAAGAACCACTTCAAGTTCTTTAGTAGTGCTCATAAGGAGAAAGGAAGAGACCATGTTCTATCACACCACATCACTTGAGGAGGTCGAATTTATGAAGGCTGATTTAGATCGAGGAAATTGTTGAGGTTTGAAGATTGCATGGAATCTAGAAGGAACCAATAGATTTTTGGGTACCAAGTTTTTCTTGAGAATTATTGTTGTAATCCCCTCCCAAGATTATTTAATAAATAAATTGGGGTTTCACCTTATTTTTTGAATTGGTAATTTAAATGTTGGAAATTTTGTTTGTCTCACGAAAAATTTTATGACATATTTTCATTGAAGAAATTGTTTGAAAATTATCATAATTTAAATGAGAATATTTTCAACAAATTTTCTGTTTTATTTACAATTTAATTTGTCGAGGGTTTATGAGAAAAATTTTTGAAGGAATTTGTCAGAAATAGTATTGAAATTTAAAGGGGTGTATTATAATATCGTTCCAATTGATTGGGATTTACTTTATACTTGGGGTTGGTTGCTACTTTAGATAGGTATCAACTTTTGAATTGGGATCGCCACTGTGCTTCTAGAGGCATATTGTCTCGTGATTCTCCTTCCCTACTTAGGGCTCTAGATCCTCCTCCAATATCATGGAAGTGATTCTTTGTAGTCATGCATTATTTGTAGGAGGAGTTTGTGCCCCTCCCCACGTGAGCACCCATGTATGTAATTAGATCTGATGGCAATAATAATGCCCAAATATAGGACATCTTTTGAAGTTTCACAATTGTCTAATGCAAGTAGGGTTTGCAAAATCATTGTTGTAGGTTTGAGCAATTTTAATATCTTACAAGATTAATACTTCTACAAAATTCACCATGAAGTTTATCTATTTAAATTTTTTAATCATCCACGATAAATATTGATTAATATTTATGAGAAAATCCTCCCTGGATTGCTTGAGGTGGGATCGGTTAAGGGCCAAGTGTTCTTGTGCTGGTTTTAAGTAAACCTATAGAGTGGTGGTTTTGGTAGTTTTTTAATACATATTTGCATGAAGCTCTTATGTAGGGAAGGTTGGTTGGTCATGGTCATTATTTACTTACCATCATTTTCAAGGCCAACTTAGTTGTTAACATTCATTCCTCTCATCCTTTGCTGGTTTATATTTCTTGTCCATCCTTCAACAATGTAGTCTGTAGTGCTTTTTCCCTAGTTGTGGTAATTTCCATCGCTACTTCTAGTATGCTTAAGTCATTGCTAGCGGTGGCGTGATTTCAAAGCATTAGTTGTTATTCTATACTTTAGCTCGCAACCCCTCTCGCTGCTTTTTCCCTCATTGTGGTCATTATGGTTTTGTTACCATTGGTTTGAAGAGGAAACTACTAGCAAATGTGTCTTTTCCGGCCTTGGCTATTCTTTAGCACACTAGTTAGCATCCCCTCCTATAGATTGTGTGTTTGGGAACTAGTTCCACTGACATCATTAGGAAAGGAGAAAGATACGATTATGGTAATGGCAACTTCGGAGGATTTGGAGGCTATTAATATCTCTTAGGGCAGAGACCTCAACGTTTTCAGGAGGGAACCCCTTGAGGTTCCAAATGAGTTGCGTGAGTTTGAAGCAGATGTTGTAGTTGAGAAAGGTTGTTTATCAAATTCAGAGGTGCTTGCAAATATCAATCATTGGGTGTGTGACAAGGGGCATACCTATGGTAGAAAAAACCAATACATGTTGACAATTGACTTATAGTTGAGAATGAAAATGATGTTGAGTAGAGTAATCATGAAAATAAACAATGCAAAGGGACAAGGTAATGCTCAGCCAGAAGGAGATGGGGCATTTGGGCACTTGTCACGGAAATTGAAATCCCTGTTGCTCCTACTCCATAACCAACTGGTTGCAGCCATGGGAACATCAAACCCCATTGAGGTGGACGTCTATAGTTCTACCTAATTTCATGATGAATGCAATTTATCTCTTTATCTGGTTATCCTATTGTGTTAAATGTTTGCCTGTTGGTCAGCATAGCTATTTAGTTTATGGTTATACCATGGTTATTCAGCTTCCTATAATACTCTCTGTTTCCAAAGATTTGGTCTATACACACTGTTTCTGTCTACCAAACCATGGATAGCGAGGGGCAATGAGACAAATGAAACTGGTAAAAGGTAATTAATCTTTCAAAAAAATTATAATAAAATCCAATACCCCTATTAAAATTTAAACATATTCTTGGAACATCAAAATTTACCAGGATATGATCTGCACGATTGGACTATGATAGAAATTCTTGCAACTGGTTAATGGTTATTTAACTTTGAAAAAATTTATAATAGAATCCAATACCCCTATTAAAATTTAAACATATTCTTAGAACATCAAAATTTACCAGGATATGATCTGCATGATTGGACTATGATAGAAATTCTTGCAACTGGTTAATGGTTATTTAACTTTCAAAAAAAATTATAATAAAATCCAATACCCCTATTAGAATTTAAACATATTCTCAGAACATCAAAATTTACCAGGATATGATCTGCATGATTGGACTATGATAGAAATTCTTGCATTGGCTATCAACAATGCGGTCACTACACTTACACAGAGGATAAAATCTAATAGTGTTGGCTGTGCCAGAGCCCTGTGCTAGTGGTCACAATTTTCAAAGGCATTGGCTATCAATAATGCGACCATTGCCCTCAGATTGTATGGAGAAAATTTAGGAAGTATTGGGAGTGCCAAACTTTCTGCAATTTTCAATGATGAAAGTAACTCGCTCGGGTTTAAACTTTGGCAGGACAACTACCTTAGATCATTTTTAGCTGATGCTAGCGATGGATCGCGAAAGTAGGCCTCGGTGCCTTGCCTTAGTAGCAGCTCTCGACTGGCCACCAGTAATCGTAGCAATGACAAGCAAAGGTACGATGAATGTAGCGACAACTTCTGAGAGTGAACAAATGCGGGGGCAACAAGAAAATCAGGCGGGGAACTCCAAAGGGGATTAGGTTCAGTCTTTTTTTAATTAACATAAAATAATGATTTTAAAATTATTCTAAACCTAATTTCCTTATCAAGTTCGAAATAGGTTCACCTACAAGTCGATTTTCATTATCCAGTTCAATTAGGTTGATGTTTATATTTGTCTGGGTTCAGTCAGATTATATCTGATTCAATTCGAGATCGTCCTGAAGTTTACTGGTTGGACTCTGCCCATTTTAATTTTCCTTGAAATTGGCCGAGTTTTGAATTTCATGGATGAAGTGGGAGTACCTTGTGACATAGAATGGTCACATTCATGGTTTTTCATCATCCTACTGCCCGGTCAATTTTTTTTTACCTCATTCCAGATTCTCCCAGCTGGGAAAAATATCACGAAGTTCATTATGAAGCCTGGTGAAATTTTGTTCTACAAAATTTTGGGTACCATTTGAACAATAATGTTTGGAATAAATATTATTTCTCATTAATTTTTATTTCAGATTTATGTATTTTTCATTATATATATATATATATATACTTCTATATAAAATTCATAAATTTTCTCTGGAGTTTGATTTTTATACAAAAGAGATTATTATTATCTCCATGACGGGTGCTCATAATGGCCATATCTCTCAATAATGATAGGATTGAGTGGTTTTGAAAGCCATATGGCTCATGGCATGAGCTTCTCAACAGGGTGGCATGCTTGGTTAAATACAGGCGCAATGGAGTTATCTACTTGCTCTTGCTTCTCATACCTTGTCCCTCCTCATGCCATTTGCAATCTCATTATGCAGCTCCATTATTACCTGAAGCAGCTTCCCTCAAGGCAGTACCATTATGGTGTAACGGTTGCATGACAAAATTCTTTGAGCCCGCCTCAAGACTTGGTGCCTTGCAAGCTTTATTTTTCACCTCTGTCAATTATGCTCAGCATTTTTGGGCTTTTGATTCATGTCCTCCATGCTTGTAATCATCATCATCATGTCCTCACTTTCGATGGTTGGCCCATACTTTGGATTGCATTGACTCAAAACTGGAGAGTCTCCATCGTTGTCCTCCCGTGGCTCGACAATCTCCATCCACTTGGGTTGGCATGGTGGAGATTCAGTTGGCCACTGAGACTTGCAATGAAAATTTGGCCCTCCAGGTCATCGTTATGCCTCCTCTCGATCGACCGAAGATTTTAATTTCTACTCCATCTTCCAGTGTCTCCGATTCAAGGATCCCGTGTTCTCTTGTTTTTCTTGGATGGTTATAGGACACTATGCATAGCCATACTTGCTAAAGAGCTATCCATGGATCCCGTGTTCTCTAGTTTGCAATTGGAGCAGTAGTTTTGCTGGGCTGGTTATAGGATACTATTCATAGCCATACTTGCTAAAGAGCTATTTTTATGGATCGTTCCCTCTGCTCTGCTACGAACCACTTTTAACTTTGCTAGTTGGAGAAACCTCTTAGTGGCCCTTCCTCTGTCGACTCCTTTAGCCTACTCTGTGGTAGTGCAAGATGGTGGTCCAACGATGGTTTTCTATGATCACGTTTTGGACGAGGTCGTGAACTTGGTTTTCAGCGGTCGTGGCTTGTTCATGGTAGGCACCTGTGGACTGTTCCAAAGATCCTCTGTTTTAATTGGAATTTTTGCTCTACTTAAATTGTAATCGCTGTGGAAGGAAGAGCTCTTATATCCACGCTCTCATGCATACTACTCGTGTTCTTTGGAGAAATATTAAATATTTGGTTTTTCTCTGTCATTATGTTGAAGGGGATACTTTTAATCTCAATACACTTAATCTGCGTTACTGGTCTGGTTTCCTGGTGGAAGACCAATAGCACAAATGGTTTCCTAAAGAAAACTTCACACAAATTATTAGTACACCCAAAATTATTATTTCAATTTGAATATGGTTAACTTATAAGAAAACAAACGTGGAGATGGGGTCTAATCCACTCTTGTGCACATTGCTCAAGAAATTATTTTTAATATTTTTTTTTCACTTACTGGTTCACGGATACCCGGGTCAGTGGGTAGCCACTACGTCCAGGGTTTTAAACACTGAGTGGACGCCGAAGGGCTACGTTGTGCACATTGCTCAAGTTATTTTTAATACACTTACTGACGGATGGGTCAGCCACTACGTCCAGGGTTTTAAACACTGAGTGGACGCCACCCGAAGGGCATCAACACCCCACGGCCTATTTACTGACCTAACCCCAAGAGCTTTCGGGATTCGACCCTGTGATCTCCCATTGGTGAGGCACTTGATTTGACCAATTGAGCTAACTCTTGGGGCTAAAATTATTTTTAATATTATATATTATTATTATTATTATTCATTATAAAAAAAAATTAATACGAGTTAAATTATATCTATTTAAAAAATGTAACACGATTCTTAATCTATAAATAGGATTTGTTACAATATTATGAGTCAATATCACGAATTACATTAAATAAAAAATCAACATCTAGACTGAAATCAATGCATATAGTGAAAGCAATCAAATAGGATTAGAAATCAAAATCTATACTAAAATCAATGCATTTAGTGCAAGGAATCAAATAGGATTAGAAATCAAAATCGATGGCGAAATAAATGTCTCTCATGCAAGTAATCAAATAAGGTTACAAATAAACAAATACATTGAAATCAATGAATCCAATGCAATTAATTAAATAGGATTAGGAATCAACATTTACACTAAAATCAATGCATCTATTTCAGTGGAAAACAAAATATTCATGGATTTCTAAACCCAATTTATTTTACCTTTTGTAAAAGCCTTACTTCCTCTTACTCTATGGTTAATAATATTCAATATTATATAATACTATACAATATCTGTATTTTTTCTGTGTCTCTTACTTCTTCTCTCTCTCTCTCCCCTCTACATCTTTGTGTCTATATTCCTCCCTCTATCCTTCTCTCTCCCCCTTCCCTCTCTCCCTCTCTCCGCTTCCCTCCCTTCCTCTCTCTCTCTTCCCCTTCCTCCCTCTCTTTGTCTCTCTCTCTCTTCCCCTTCCTGCCTTTCTTTGTCTCTCTCTTCTTCCCTCTCTCCCTCTGTAATCTATATCTATATCTCCCTCCATCTCTCCTTATTTGTCTCTCTATATCATCCTCCCAAACACACAAACACACACTTTCTCTCCATATCAATCTATCTCTCTTTCCCTCCATCTCTTTATATCTCTCTTCTTCCCTCTCCTCCCTTCTATTTATATATCTATCTCCCTTCGTCTCTCCTTCTTTATCTCTCTATCTTACCCCTAAACATACACACACTCTCTCTGTATCTATATATCTCTCTCTTCTCCCTCTCCTTCTCCCTCTATCTCTCTTGTCATTCCCTCTTTCTCTCTCCAGATTTATGTCACTATGTCTTTATTATTCCCTACCTCTTTATCCCCCCAACTCTATCTCTCTCTCCCTCCCTCTCTCATTCTCTCTCTCAAGTCCTTTTTCTCTTCCATTATCTCTCTCCCTTTTTCTCCCGCCTCCCTCTTCCTATATCCCCTCTTTCTCTCTCTCTCTCCCTGCCCTCCAAATCTATCATTATCTCCCTCCCTCAGTCCTTTTCTCTCTCCCCATCCATATTTGTGTCTGCCCCTCTCTTCCCCTTCTCTCTCTCTCTCTCTCTCCCTTGCTCACCTCTCTCCCTCATTCTCTCTCCATCTCTCCCTTGTCACCCCCCTCTCTCTCGACTTATCTCTCTATGTCTTTGCTCTTCCCATCCTCCAACTCTATCTCTCTCCATCCCTCTATCCTCCTCTCTCTCTTCCTTTTTTCTCTCCCTCTTTGTCCCACCTCCCTCTCTCTCACCCCCCCCATCACTCTCTCTCTTTGTGCCCTCTATCTCTGTCACTATCTCCCTTCCTCTTTCCTTCTCTCTCCCCTTCTCCCCCACCCCCTCTCTCTCTCTGTCTCTCTTTTTTTCCCTCTCTCCCCCCTCCATCCATATGATCAAGAATTGTCACTTTGTATAATCAATAATATATGTAAGGTCTAATAAAATTATACTTATATTGGAGATAATTATTATTATAGTATATTGGAATAATAATAATCAATGTTACTTACTATTATACCAATAATAATATTACATTTTCCATTTTCCATTTTACATTTATATATGTTGTAATTTGAATATTAATTAAAACATATGAAGACGACATTTAATTTTGTTTTTTTTTTGCCTATATATATTTTCCCCAACATTTAAAAAATGCTGACATACATACTTATATTACGCTAATAATTGTAATCCACCTAATAATTATTGATAATTAAATTTTTAGAAACTCTATTTCAACATTCACATCTCTATAAATCTAATTATACTTAACTTTTTATAAATTAATTTTTTTTAACTCAAATTAATATTACTTCAAAACTTTATTAAGATCTTAAGTTTCAACTATATAATCTAGAAAATTAACATGTACCAATGGGTTTTAAATATATTATCCATTTCAGGAATACATTTTAAATAATATCTTATTAAAAAATTGTAAGAAAAGTTTTTGACAAAATGCATTTTAAATAATATTTTATTAAAAAAAAATTATTAAAAGATTTTGACAAAATAAAATCAAAACGTTTCATAAAACTATGCCTAATAGTTTGAAGTTGACATATGATTTTTTGAGCTCGATGAAAAACATAAAAACCTTTCATAAAAATGCCCCCTAAAAGTGTGAAACTTGCCTATTTTTCATAAAAACCTTTCATAAAAATGCCCCCTAAAAGTGTGAAACTTGCCTATTAATTTTCTTAAGTTTCTGATCGATGACTTAGGTACATAATTAGTGATGAGTTGTCAATATATTTTTCAAGAATATTGACTTGGTTTTGACAGAATTCTGATCACCAAAATATACCATCAGCATAACAAATCAAAACTCACTTGACATTTTCTATGACATACATTCTTTTCCAAAGTAATTTGGCAAATAACACATAGGTAGTAACTGGTGTGTTGTGCATATAACTTAGTAATTTCATATGTTACCCATCAAAATATCAAACCTGAAGATATATAAGTGACAGGATTATTTGAGTGGGGAGATTTGGAGGTAATCGATTGATGACAGAACTGAAAAGGGAGGTGGAGGAATCTCTGCAAGGAGTTATTGAGGCCCGGCGATCCTCGAGGATGGGGAGGAATTGCTGGTAACGGACAACGCAGGAGTTGATGGACCAATGCAAGACCACCTTCTTTGCAAAGGCCATAGGCTTTATACCATTCTCCTTGGGCCCACACAAGTAGAAACAAGCCCCATTTGCCCGTCACTCAGCAGGGAGTTTAGCCGTGAAGTACTGCAAAAGATTCTATAATAATTTATACATATAATAAAAAATAATTTATATTAATTATTGGGATACATATGTTTATTTGGTTTTATATTTATAAATATAATTATTATTTTTGTGTTATATTTTTTATTATTATTAATATTTTTATTTTATATTGATATAGTTAAAATGTTAAATATCACATCTCTACTATATTTGATTAAAAAACCCATTTAATATATAAACTATTTTAAGTGATAAATTATTGATTTATGATTTTTTAGCTCTATGGTATTCTAAGCCATGATATTCGCCCATAGTAATGTAACAAAACCTATTTATAAAGCCACATTTTGGGACTCATCATTTTCATTGCAGTTAAAGTCAGAGCAGTTTATGCTTTGATGCCAACAATTTTTTTTGCTTATGTGCCACGTAAGATCTCTGAAGAAGAGATCAATCATCACATTCCATGGTCTTATTTTGATGGTTCCTTGGATAATAGTTGTGGGGTTGGCCTCATACTTTTCATAAATGATCAACATTTCCTGAAGTAAAAAATCAGTCTAGGCAGGGGATCTAACAACTTCACCAAACTTCTATCCTTAAATATTCTTTTGTGTTGGGCTCTGGAATATGATTACAACTCTCTTCAAGTATTTGGTGATTCCTTAAATGTTATAAATTGGTTTAATGAAGCTCAAATATGTCACAACCACACACTTCTCCATACTCTAGAAGAAATTCTTGAGATTAGACATGATTTTTAATCATATTCCATGTTGTCACATGTACAAGGAAAGGAACATTGAAGTAGATGTTCTATCCAAGGAAAGCGCTAGACAAGCTAAGAGCGATTGGCAAGTCAAAGAACATGTAGGTGGGGCAGTAAATTTTCCATCACCGTTCCTTTATCGATATCTAATGCTCTAATGTTATTTTCCTCTATATCAGACCATGGTTCATATGCTTTTTCTTTTTGATCAATTTTATGTATTAGACATTATTGATGTAAATATTTCGGCCACAACTGATAACTGTCGATATTTATAATTTTCATAATGTAAACTTTATGAAAAACTCAAGATATATATCTGATTTTCTTCCAGGATGTGTTGATAGAGAAGTTTTGATGTTGGATTCAGGGTGGATTTTTATTTATTTTTGTTGTTCTGGGGGGTTCTACTCACGGATTTTGGCCATAGACAATTGTTTTTTTGTGGAATGAATAGAGTGCATGTACTGATGTAACCCTTGTCCACTCGACTCCCATACTGCATAGTCATTGAGTCCTGCCCTGCCTCATGAGCACAAGTCACAATTCTAGCGCACAATGAGGCTTTTCCTCAGTCAGTGTGAAGCTCAACTACACTATCACTAGCTTTCACTCCCTTGATCCCTACACAATGTGTATTTTCAATCAACAAGCTCATTAACATTGTCTCTTGCACTTACCCACTACACTAGACCCTGAAGAGCCCCTATTTATAGCGCATGACAACATGTCACAGTTCAAGTGAGCAATGGCGCCTTCCTCAACCACTGCTAAGATCAACTGCGTCATCTTCAACAAGCCCTTCCTCCTTAATCCTCACACAGACCCATCACAAGTAGCTTCTTTGATGAGAAAATTAGGGACAAAATATATGATTTTCAGACTGATCTTTCCTTATCATGAGTGAAATTCATTGACAAGTGTACCTCCTAAACAAGGCAAGGTGATTCTCAAGGAAGATGGCAAGGAGAAGGAACAAAGAGAACTTGCAGTGAGGAAGCATAAAGAAGAACCATCATGAAGACATGAAGAGATCCTGAACCAAGGCAGATTGATGACAATTCATGATAACTCAGAAGGTCGTGATACTGATCCAAGACCCTTTGGAGGGTGAGGATGAAGTACTAATCATATCTACCATAAGCAATTCAACACATAACAACAAAGAGAAGAGCTTGGAATTGCCACATCATCATGAAGTTCCATGTCATCATTGCTAAGTCATTACTTGTATAAGTGTCATCATAATGTCATATGTTTCAATGGTTCTTGCCACGTGATGTGGAATGTAATTATGTACTATCAAAAGGAAAATGAAAAAATGTAAATGTGTGGAAGTCCAAGAGTCATGTGGAATATAAAAAGTCACACGTGGAATATGAAAAGCCACTTGTGGACCAAAGATTCATATAGAAGTTTAAAGGTCATTTAGCAGTCGAAGAGTCATGAGGGTAGCTCAAAATTCATAGGGGATGATGAGGCTCATCAATAGGTATATCATAAGGGTCATAATGCCATCCTCTAGCTTTAGAACTATCTCTTTCACACATTTATTTACAATTCTTGTAATATTATGCTTTGTGAAAGGGGTAAAAGATGTTTTGCTATGTCATGTGGCCTAATATGGTTTAAATGCAGGAAATGGAGCAATGTTGAGATGATTTCAATGGAGGAGCTCAGAGTAGGCATCAGGGATATATTCTAGGACGTTTTCCACCTCCTTAACTCCCTCAATCAACCAAAATCACCACTTTCTCTCTCATCAGCTCGAGGTCATTGGCAACCAAGCAACTCGATGCCATTGGCAGTCAAGCAAGTACAATTCAAGGAGATCTAGACCCACATTTCTTGAGTTTTTGGAGACAAACATCCCTATTTTCTAGGGAACTACTGGTAGCTACCCTCTTGTATAAATAAACATGCTAAATAGCTCATTAGGATTCAATTATTATTATTATTATTATTTTCCTTTATTGTTTAAATTCAACTAAGAGGCTATTGAGCTCAAGAACTTGATGTTGTTATTTTTGACTTTTTATGTGATGTATTTGAATTTGATGCAATGATAATGAGAAGTTTCTTATTGATCCATCATTGAGTTAGTTACAGAGGGCCGAGGCTCTAGGGTTTGGGCCCAACCCCACTGGATTAGGTCCCTCTTATGTATTGGTATTTATTCTTAGCTTGGAATGTTTGTTAGTTTTCTGTATTTTATTAAAATATAATTCCTCAAAAATCCTATGATTGCTATCTCTATCTCATCTCTCTCATGGGAGCATGAATAGAGGAATCTACAATCACAACCCAAAAATGCTATGTTTATGATTTTTTGGAAGAAGGTCTATATTAGTTATCTTATTTTGCATAAGTTTGTTTCAGCTTAGATGTTGATTCATTTCCTAGATCAAAGCTTTTGGCATAAATTAGATAGTGTTTAAATTCAACTCATCTTTTCCACAATTGGTTATGTTATTTTGTAAATTATAAGAGAGCATGTGCATGTGATGTTGCAGGATTGTTGGATCTGTAGGCAAGGGACATTTCACCATCTCCATTTAGGACTTCTTCACCCTCTTTGATGAATCCCAAATGTTGTTCTTGAACTCCTTCTCTTATGTCACTGTGAGTAGCCCCCTTAGTCCAAAACATGCATTCGTTAGGTGTTGAGCTTGGCTAGGGGTGTTGGCCACCTTTCATCCATATACCACAACCTCCTTCCACCTTGCCATCCCTTGATCTCATCATTCCTACCTTCCAAACCCTCTTAGAAACCTTCCTCTAGAAGTACAGGCCTTCGTGTAGCAATACAGGATTCTTGTAGCAATATAGGGTTCTTGTAGCAGCTTCATGTAGCATGCTTGTAGCAGCCTGTTTTACCCCCTGTTTTGACCTGTGATGCAAGTTTGACTTAGTTTAGGAGTAGGTTGACCCCTAGCTTGGAATCCATGATCAAGGGAAGCACCTAGGCCATTCCCACCATCCTTTTTCCTTCACTGTAAGATAGAATAGAATTAGCTTCTTTATCACAAATTTAGCAGAAGTAGAACATTGATTTATATGCAATTTTGAATTAGATAAATGATGCATGAAATCTTGAGTTATGATTTGGTAGGATAATTTCTTGTTTACAAGTGAATTTGATAGCTAGATGGTTGATTGCAAAATAGTGTAGTTTCCTTTCTACAGGTAGTATAGCTCTTGTGTTCTTTCATGAATTGATTCAGTAGCATTTACAATTTGGTAGCATCTACCAGTTAGGGTTTGAAAATAATTTACCTTTGAAATTAGAGCTAGCTTCTGAATTTCACTTTCAGTAGTTAATTTCCCCTTAATTCAGTGGAAGAATGGTCTTGGAGCACTATTGATCAAATGTCCTAGTTAAGGGTGGCATGAGTAGAATTCCATATACTATTTATATAAAACTGTGACCTAGAAGTTTGTATGAACCCTGGGTTGATAAATAGAGTTGAGGAGCCCTTGGGAGTTGCAACACGCTTGGTGAAATACCAAGACTCACCACTTTTTGGCTTTGTTCATGGGGAGGTGTCTAGGTAGATGTTATTTTTTCTCAAACATTACGTTTTTTTTGCATTCAGTTTTTAAAAAATCACATAAAAGAAGAAAAAAATTCTTTCATGCCTTGTTGGAATAAAGATATCCAAGGAAAATTATTACGAAACACCCCCACACCCTCAAACAGTCAACCTTCACTCTTATTTGATGATTGCCAGCTTCCCTCTTTGATTACAGGGGAGTTAGAAGACCCTTTAGGTGAAAAAACTGAGATCTTTGAAGAACCTATTGGGGAATAAGAAGAACCCATTTCACCTACCTAAACCATGGATAAAAATAGGAATGTTGAGGTTTTCTGTATGAGAGATACTAACGGAGAGGCTAGAATGAAGAATGTAAGCCCTACTTCCCTCCCTCACTTCCATGGCTTAACCTCTAAGGATCCTGATACTTTTATGTTTGAATTTGATGTTGTCTGTAGGACCTATGACAACGCCTATGATGACCAAAACAGGAAGTTATCCCTATATACCCTTAAGGATGCATCGTTGTGCTGGTTTATGGGTATGCATGGGGATAACATCACTACCTGGGCTCAAATTCAAAAAGCCTTTAACAACAAGTATAGGGACTATTGTAAGTCCAAAGAAACCAAAGAAGAAATCTTTAGAATGAATCTTGGACCTGATGAATCCCTAGAGGACTATGAGGAGAGATTTCAGCTCAGTTATAGGAGGGCCAAATGCTCCCCTTGATCCTAAATCACTCAAGTTAGTTCTTCTTTGAGGAATTAGGGAGGTCATGTTGGAAACCCTCAACATGCTATCCAGGGGAGAAATCTATCAATTATCCTATGAAGACAAAACAGTGTTCAAAAACCACTCTAGGGATGATAGGAAGAAGGGTAGGGTTAGTCAAGCCTTGGTCAGTTCCTCTCCTTCCACAACATCCATCAAGAATGAAATTGGAAACATGCTGGAGGAATTTAAAAGTGAAATGCTACATACATTTACTTTGCAAATAGATACCATGCATATCAAGAGGAGACAAGAGGAAGTAGGGAAGGACTTAGCTATTTTATTCCCTAAATGCACTAGAAGGCACCCCATAAATGAATTACCATTAAATGTCATAGAGGTTTCCTCAGTTTGTGAGGAAAACCATGCCATAGATAAATGTCCTTCTTTTCCTGGGTTAAAAGCTATATATCAAGGGGCAGAAGGTGGGGTTGAGCAATTTTGCTTTATAAAGAAAAGGATGCCTCAAGGACCTCGACCATACCAAAAGGACATGGAAGGTGCATCTTACTCTTATTACCATCCCAACCAGAATGCACCCTTGCCACCCTGGTACTCTTCCACTCATCCATCATGGTCCAAACCTCCTTCTCGACCTTATTCTCCTCAACATCCTCCCCAACTTGTCAATCAACCATTTCAACCATATGCTTCTCAACATCCTCAATGGAATAACCCATCACAAGTGTTGAGGCCTCAATAGGACTAACCTCCTTCTTTACTATATCCAGCTCCATCCGAACCACAACCACTCATCCTTCTCCATCCAAGCAACCTCAAATGCCTTCTCAATCCAATCCAAAACCTAATAACAAGCAAGCACAACAAGTCTACAATGGAGAGACATCTTACCCTTCCTATGTTATGGAGATTCAAGAAATCAACCTTAGGTTAGGAAGAGTGCTTCTAGATAACCAACCTCTATCTCCACCTGAAGAGATTGAAGAAGAAAATAAAGAGAGTAGCCCTCAAGTAAATCCACCTCCTTTTCATGAGACATTGATACATCCTAACTAGCACACCCCAAATGAGATTGAACTTCTGGGAGAATTGAGGAATCTATGTGTTAAAATACACCTCCTCCGAGCTATTAAGGATGTTCCCATCTACAACAAGCTTATCAAAGAGAAATGTTTCAAACACCCTACGAGGAGTAAAAGAGACAATCCCACCATCAATGTTATTGGTCAATGGTCTAATTTGATGTTGGGGAGAGTGATTTGTCCGAAGTATATAGACCCTGGAAGTCCAGTAGTAGGTGTGCACATGGATGGCATCATTTTCCCTCATACCCTGATTTATGTTGGGGATTCCATCAATGTGATGACTAAAGAAACCATGCTAAAACTAAACCTCCAATGATCCTTGAGAAAGACCAATACAATGCTACAACTTGCAGATAGATCCACTATAGCTCCTAAGGGAGTTGTTGAGGATATAATGGTCTCTATTAAATCCCGAGAGTATCCTATGACTTCTTGGTTCTCTAGCCCAAAAACAAATTCAATGGTTATCATCTCATCTTGGGAAAGCCATGGTTATCCATTTCTAATGCTTAAATTAGTTGCAAGGCTGAGAATATGACCATTAAGAATGGGTCTTTTTCCAAACAATTAGTATTGTACCCTCTTGCTCAGCCATCCATTGAGCATGACTTACCCCTATGGTTAGAAGAGGAGGAGGAAGATGAAGTGTATCATACAACATCCCATCCAATATGTACCCTAGATTTTGTTATAGGAGGGGGGAAACCTAATGAAGATGACCTCATTAACCAGATCCTCTAGAACCAACCCCCCAATACCATGCCTCTTGTTGATCTTGTAAAGGAATATGAGATTAATCCTTGGACTAAATTATGCTCAGTTGACCCAAGTCCTTCCCATGTCAAAGTTGTAGAATTTTGTCCATCTAGAATCTTAAAGATTAACCCCTCTCTCTCAGCCAACCAAGAAGGGAAGTTGTGCAAGATGCTGAGAGAACACTTAGATGCTTTTTCCTGGAACTATAAATAAATGAAGGGGTAGCATTCTTCGGTTTGTACTCATCACATCTACATCAAGTAGGGATGCAAACCTATGCGCCAACCTCAGAGGAGAATGAAGCCAAACCTCAAGGACATATTAAAGGAAGTTACAAAAGTTGTTAGATGTAGGGTTCATACTCCCCATCTTAAATAGTGAATGTGTGTCCCTTCTAGTTTTGGTCCCAAAGAAGAATGGGAAGTGGAGGATATGTTTGGATTACAGAGAACTGAACAAAGCCACCAAGAAAGACCATTTCCATTTGCCTTTCATTGATCAAGTTTTAGATGGTCTTGCAGGGAATAAGTTCTTCTCTTTCTTGGATGGATTCAGTGGTTACAATCAAATCCAAATCAGCCCTGAGGATTAGGACAAAACCACATTCACATGTCCTTGGGGTACCTTTACTCATAGGGTCCTCCCTTTCAATTTATGTAATTCCCCTTCCACTTTTCAAAGGGTAGTTTTGAGCATCTTTGGTAAGATGGTCCATGACTCTGGAGAGATCTACGTGGATGATTTCACTCCCTATGGGTGTGAATTCTTGGAGGCTCTCTCTAACCTGGGAAAGTCTTGAGGAAGTGCATTGAAATGAACCTCTCTCTTAGTCTTGAGAAATGTGAATTCTTAATGAATGCAGGGACTATCCTTGGCCATTCAATATCTCAGGAGGGAATACAAGTGGACCCAAACAAGATTGCCATCATCAAAAGGGTCCCTAATCCTCAAAAGCAGAGGGATGTTAGGAGTTTCTTGGGCTTAGCTGTATATTATAGGAGGTTTATCAAAGTGAATTCACCATTGTTTGGATTGCTGGCCCAAGACTACTTGAAAAATAGCTGCCAAGAGGCCCTTGAGGTTTTGAAAGAGAAATTAACCACTGCACCCATACTTAGGGTCCAAAATTGGGATCTTCGTTTCCATATCCATAATGATGCATCCAAAAAAGATGTTGGGGCAACCTTGGGACAAATAGATGGTAAGTTACCTTATGCCATTTACTTCATTAGTAAAAATATGTCTAAGGCTGAATTGAACTACATTGTAATTGAGAAAGAAATCCTAGTTGTTGTACACTCAAACAAATTTAGAAACTACTCACTGGATACCAAACTTTTGTGCATAATAACCATGCAACTATTAAATACTTGATGTATAACCGTGATGTGAATGCTAGAATCATTAGATGCTTTCTATTGTTACAACAATGTCATTTAACTATCATTGACAAGCTAGGAAAAGAAAATGCAGTTGCATATTTTCTGTCTAGACTTGCTTTGCCTACAAGTGATGAAGGGATGGTCGATGATCAGATTCTGGATGAGCACTTGTTTTCTATCTCAGTGCTCTCTCCATGGTTTGCTGACATAGCCAACTACCTAGTTGCTGTAAAATTCCCTCCAAATCTGTCATCTAGGGAGAAGAGCATAATTGTAAGGAAAAGTGCCCCTTTCACTCGGATTGGGGGAAATATATTAAAGCTGGGACCATATCATATCTTAAGGAGATGTGTCAGGGAAGAGAAAGTCTTTCAAATCCTCTCAGCCTGTCATGGTGGGCCCTGTGGAGGTCATTTTGCTGGCAAGAGAACAAATTTCAAAGCTCTACGAGTTGGCTATTATTGGCCCAATCTACACCAAGATGCAAGAAGGTATACTAGCAAATGCGATCAGTGCCAGAGGATGGAGAAACCCACACCCAAGGATGAAATTCCCTTACAACCCCAAGTGGCCTTGGAGCCATTTGATAAGTGGGGCATGGATTCCATTGGGCCAATTGATCCACCATCTGGGAAGAAAAAGTACATCATTTTGTGCACTGATTACCTGACAAAGTGGGCTGCGACAAAGGATGTCAAGGCAAAAACAAAGGAGAAATTGGATGAATTCTTAAGGGAAAAATTCTTCTACAAATTTGGGTACACCAGAGAGATAATCACCGATCAGGGAGCTCAATTTACATCACATCTGATTGATAATATTTTAAGGCAGCATCATAGCAAACACATAACATCTACTTCCTATCACCCTTAGGTAAATGGACAAGTAGAGGTTACAAATATGGCATTGGAGAGCATCCTTACCAAGGTTGTTAGTAGCAGTAGGAGGGATTAGGAAGACATATTAGTTTAGGCCACTTGGGCCTATAACACAACGTGGAAAACAACTAATGGGTTTATGGAAAGAAATTTCTTCTCTCTATTGAGTTTGAGTGTAATACTTTGAAAATGGAAGCCCAATTAAACTTATATGTCACCAAAGCACAACAGGAGAAGTTGGTCTAGTTGAATGGATTGGATGAGTTCAGAATGTAGGCCCTCCTACACACTGAAGTTATACAATTGTAGAGGAAGGTATGGTATGATAGGCATATTAAGGAAAAAGTTTTTCAAGAAGGGGATTGGGCATTATTATATGATTCTAGGTTCAAGGATTTCAAGGAAAATTGATGACAAGAAGGTTAGGCCCATACCTGATCGACAAATGTCATGATAATGGAGTTGTTCAAATTAGGAGCATTGATGAGGAAGGGATTCCCTTTATTGTCAATGGATACATGTTGAAGGTATATAGAAAACCTATGTCTAAGGAATAATTCATCAACAGAATCAACAGAGAGGTCAATGTGATTGGAAGTGTCATTTCTTCCAGTCTACAATATTTCTAGATACTTTTCTGGAAAAAAGAAGAAGAAAAAATAAAAGGCCTGGATGAAAAATTATTGAGGCATCTGAGGCCAACTCTTGAGTTGAAAACCTATATGAGGCAGCACAGGAGTAAAATAATAATAAAAAAAGAAAAGAAAAATAATAAAGATCCTTGGGTGAAAATCTCTCTTGAGGCGCCTAGGGAAGGCATACAGGTTGAAAACCTCCCCTGAGGCAGCATGTGTGTCTCCAAATATATATATATATATATATATAGATATATATATATAAAAGAAAAAACATAGGAAATGGATCTACAACATGTATGTTAATTTTTTTTCCCATTTTGTAGGATTGAAGACAATGGAAGGTTCCATTGTTACATGGACAACATCCTCATGATTATCTTCACTCCTCCCTCCATCCACTTCATATCCACTATCCAAAGGCATGTGATCACCCCTCTTCATCATCCCATTAGCTCAAAATTCAAGTTTCGCCCCCTCTTTGGATTTACAAGAAGAACATGTAATTGCTATAGGAAGGTCCTGTAGTGCTACAAGAGGGCTCTGAAAAGGTATAGGAGGGAGATAAAAATGAAAGGACCACCTAGAATGACATTGCAAAGGATGAATAACGTTCCACCACCATGGTCCACTATCCATCCATCACTAATCCATCCCAGTTAATAACAAAAAATATATTTTTCACCAAAATACCTCCACTCTGTCTTACCCCTGTTAATTTGTTTTTGAGAAAACACAGAGAAATTTCTCTCTGTTTCCACAAATATACACCACTCCCTTAGAGTCCTAGCGTTTCCATCAAGACCTTTTACATCCTCTCTCATCACCCCCATGCAGCTTGAATACCCTAGAAGAAAAGAAAAGGAAAACTACAGGAAGAGAACCTCCTCCCGTAGCAACCTGTGCACACATCACATAAATAAATAATCTTGTTTTTTTCTCATCAGTATGGGGGGTGATAAAAATTTATGAGACACTCTGAAGTAGTAATATCACTCCCAATGAGACTCTCCACTAGCATTAGCAACTTGGACATCAACAAAGTACCTACACACACAACAACAACAACATTCAAATATCATGAGGAGCAAAGAAGACATACACAGGAAAGAAAAAACACAACAAGTCAACTCCCTTGATGACAATGATAAGGTCCAGCTCCAACGTTCACATCCCTGCATCAGTTCGATCATGAGGTAGGCACAGGCATGGAAATCTCTAATCTCCTCCCTATGCGTAAATAACAAAAAATGTGTGAATGTCTAGAGGAGGTGTTTTGATAAGTTGGAGGTGGCCAGTTAACTTGGCCACCCTCAGATAATAAAAAAAAAGAGATGGTAAGCACTCATGAACGTCAAGGTTTCACAACAGTCAAGATAGGATCACAGAGAGTGGGTGGTGATTACGAGGAATTACTGAATAACTACTCCGAGTGTGGACAACCGTCCAAAAGAGGAAACCCCATGTGATTGCCATGTCATCACGACGCTCCAAACCTAAGCCAAAAAATATATATTATGTATCGGGGCTTGAATTATTTTACATTAAGGCTCATTTCAAAAACATTAAGGAGAGGACAATCTTGGGATGCCATCGAGGAGTTTCAAACCCTGTTATGTCATTTCTACAAGAGAGAACTACAAACAAGTCTGCAACTATTACAAGAAGGCCAAAATATTGCTATAGGAAGAATAAAAGGGTGAAGGAACACTACAAAGGGTCAAATTGGTCTCCAAATTTTTGCCAGGCCATGTGATAAAAAGTAATTCCACCCTCTCCTTCATCCATCTATAAATTTCATGATGGTGCACATTAAATTCTACAGGAAGTATCAGTCAAATTGTGAAATTGAGCGATATTTTCAGGCTGTAGATTAGAGGGAATGTAGGCAATTATCATCAACTAGAGATTTCAACCCACTTTTTTCACTGAATTATACATCAAATATATTATAGGAAGTATCCATCATTCACTTAGCTAGAAACATATAGAAGATATGGAGGGAGGATTTAATAGAAGGGAGCCCTCAGACACTAAAAGAATCAATCTCCACCCTCCTATGGTAGACATTTTTAGAAGACACCAATGGCTAGGATTCTTTGAACTGTTGAAGGGATATGATGATGACATTGCATTTGAATTTTCCATGGCCCTGAACTCACAAACAAAAGGTAGTGCCACCACTGTGGTGAGGGGATTAGCTATTTCACTCAGCCCTGAGCTAATTAGCATAGTAACAACCCTACCCTAGGTATCAAATGGGGTAGAGAAGACAAAACCACCAGTGCCACTGTTGGATTAAGGGGGCCTGACCCAAGTTCAAAGTTGTTCACACCAACCAAAAAAACTCTAGCTGCTAGCCCTTTTAGAATCAAATTGCATAGCGCGAGCTACAGTCTCACCCGAAGCAGTATTGGGGGATGCTAGAACCAGTTTTCAGCATCCAGAGATCGTGTGATAAGTGATATTAAGCATTTGTAGTTCATACCTACCTTCACACATATCTGTATACTTTTATGGTTCACTATTGTAACTCTAAGCTTCTAGACCTTCGCGAAGGTCTGTGATCAGACTTTTTTGACCTAAAGGAAGCAGATTATCCACTTTCGCGCACTAAATAGTAACCCTAGATCTACCTTCACGTCAGTCTACCCGATTCAACATAAAGCATGATAGATTTAACCTTTATCTTTGCGAAAACAAGTAATTACTTAGTTCATGCATAAATATTAAGGATCCAATAGGTTCGCGGAACAATTACACATTATTTCATAGAGAATATATCATTGAGAGATAAAGCATAACATGAACGGAAATAAGAATAAGACATAGAGGCAAGATAATTTTTCCAAAATCAGTCTTTATTACGTTCAAAGTTAAATTTACAGACTTTTCCACCCTGCACACCCAGCTGTAAGGGCCCATGCACTCAACTGCAGACTTGCCAAGGTCTCTGTGCACTCTGCTATAGGAGCCTTCCTCTTTTGCCTGAAAAATAGAGATTTCCTACCTTAGCACTTTCCCAAAACAATCTTCTATCTTGACTTTATTTATTGATTCTTAAACTCGCTATGGCTCAACTATATATAGATTTTTCAATACAATACCATGGTCCGTGGACCATGGGTGAAGGTTCAAAACTAACCTATCACTTAATCAAACAAGGGGCTAAAGCCCCTTTGACTCCTATGTAGCTATGCACTCTGCATCCACATTTCACGGAGACTTTACATTCTTTACAAAATCTATTACAAAAATTGGTTAAACTAACCCAAAATTGACTCTGGGGACCCTATCCCAATAGGCCCCCAACACAAATATGGTGACTCGCTCTAGAGTCACTCGGCTAGGGCTTCGATCTTGCTATGGAGGCCACCTAACTTGACCTACAATGTTTCTACATCAGCAAAACTCTGTACTGTGGATTGTTTCACTTCTTCTACGAGCTTTTCTGTCGTCGGGCCTTCAACTGCTAGGTGAATCGTTCTTTGCGTCTGATGAAGTGTTTTTAAATTTTCCTAAAGTGATAGAGTAAGTTGACAGGCTTCCTCTATCCATGGCTGTAGTTTTCTCTTGAGAAGGGCCTCTTTCCTGTGTAACTCTTCAATCTTTGATTGTAGCTGCTTGCCTTCCTGCAATCGTGCAAGGCGTAGGACTGGCAACAAAGTGTGTGCAGTCACGCTAACTTCATCAAAACTTGCATTGTGTCTCCCGGATATCCTTGTTAAGCTTCTGCCAGTTTGGGTCCTCTTGCAAGTTCATCCATAACTCCATGGCCTGATCAAATATCAATGCACAGTCTGTGACGGATGTATCTAATGTGCCCATGTTTTCCCTGATAGCTGCTCCGCGTTGCTCTCGGAACTCTGGTGAAGTGGTTGGTTGTAACTTCAATTGAAGCTCTGAGATCTTCATTTGAAAGTCAAACATGACTTTACCTATCTCATCTTTGGATGTGCAGACCGCAACAACCAATTTTATGATTTTTGCTGTCGCTGCAGCATTCTTCGGAATCTATAACTATGGAATTGAATGACACGCCTCTGTGATTGCTGTCTCCAGGCTTTGACTTTGTGCTTGCAACTCTTCCTTTTCTTTCAGAGCCTGAGCTTTCTCTGCAAACATCTGCTCATTGTTCACTTTGAATTCACTGATCACTGCAAGGGTGCACTTCTCTTTGATCTATAGCTCATTCGAAACACCCTGATGTAGTGCATGGAGGGTCTAAAGTGGTAGCGCGACTAAGTTTACCCCCATGTCCTTGACTGTACCTAGCACAACATAGTATTCCTCTGATCCTGTGATGACCAATCCCTTTGGTAGGGGAATGACTCTGAAGGCCAGAGTTTGTTCCAGCTCTGCTACTGTCTCGCTTCCTTGTGCCAGGCTCACTTGCCCAATGCTTTCTTGAATCCTTCTAGTCTAGATATATAACTCGCACAGATCCTTCTGGACGCTTCCTAGCATCTTCATGTATTTCTATTCAAACTATTGCCACAACTTTGTGGTGGTGTCTCTTACCTTGTCACCAATGTCATCAAGGTCCCCCTCTATGAGGATCATCGAGTCAATGCACTCTTTTTTATCTGATTTATGCTTCTTTCTTGGCTCGATAGTTGTCTCCTTACCACACTTCTTCAATGTGAAGGGAGTGATCTGCTCCTCTCCCCCACCTCCTTCATGCTCTAAGTGTTCCAGCTCATCTGTATGCTCGGAAGACGATTCTTTGATTTCCTCTGTATCAGTGCATTCTTTCTCAGTGCGCTCCTTCGCATCACACTCTTTTTCCGCCGCTGCCTTAATAACAATTTCTTTCTTTTTATACTCGGCCAATGCTCATGCGACGTTCTGTGTTGCTTCTTTTCGCTTCTGCACAGTTGTTGTCTACGTAGTAGAGATCTCTGCACCTTTACTAGTACCTTCTCCAACGTTCGCAGGTTCACGCCACTTTGTTGTCCAACTGCCCACAATATCATGCAAATCTATTTCTAAGAATAAGTATGACAACTTGTGCCATATATGCTTAGGGTCCTTCCACGCCCTGATTGAGATGTTATGGAAATCGACCTTGAACACTGCGAAGGCCCTCAACTGCTCGAACAAGGTTGGGGACAACCTTGGCCACTAACTGATTACTGTCTGAAGATCCATTTCCATTACGATCCAGAAAATATTTGATTCATTGATCCGCTCAAGATCCTTTGTCGACAACAGCGAAGAAAAATTCACTACCTATAGTAAATCTTTTGCCTGTGGAGGAAACTGACTATCCTCCGGAAATTTCCCTGGTACTAAGACAATTGACAATAGGAGCCATGCATAATGAAAGGGCTTACTGTCTTCCTATCCTTGAAGACAATTTGCAAGAAACTCCTTACACAAATAATGTGCTTAGTTATATTGTACTCCCTTCATGCACCGGGCAGTCAGTGATATGACCAACTCCAGAACTTCGTTGGTATGACATTTCCTCATAATATTGCCTACAAGAATTTGGGTGGTGAACTGCATTGCCTAGTCCTAAGTGGAGCGGATAGAATATTCACGCGACTTCTTTCCTAAACCAAACTCTTCTTTCATCTTATCGACCAACTCCTTTTCTCCACTTTTCCCTCCAAACTCCTTGGCAGGGTCTGCCCTTTATATGATAGCTTTGTAATCCGATGGATGAGCATATCCATGATTGAGATGGGTTCGCCAAGCCATAAGCAACCATCATGCACCATCACGAGCAGCTGGCACACACATAGTTTTAATAATGGACCTGTGAAAATGTGGCATGCAAAGCATGTGCAGCAACCCACCCTGCTCAACCCCTTTGATCCATTTCATGGATTCCAGCTGCGTAACCGCGGTTTCTTCATAATAAATTTTATTCATGTACTTGTGAGTATCCAAATGATGGAATCTCTCATGGTTCTATGATATCCTAATCCTGCATCTTCAACACTGGAATGCGCACTAATACCATGCCTTCAAACTCAACCTGTTCTGGTAACAGGGGCATCGAGACCGTAAAATTTCTAGAATCAGGGTCTTTTGTGACTTTTGTCACCCTTTCCGTGGAGGGATATACTCCAGGAGCCATGTAATAGGCTCACCCTCCTTAGAATATAACTCTTCCACTCCTTGGAATTCTTCTTCCTCCTAGTCTACAACTTTCTCCAGCTGCTTGTCCTTCCTCTCCTTCTTCCGAACCTCTGGGTTCTTCCTCGATGAATGTCTCACTCATATAGGTTTCTTCTGCTTCTCTATGGCAGCGAATTCCTTTGGCCTAGTTGACCTCAACATCATAGGAACAACGAGTTTATTTTCCATAGATAAAACCTTAGGCCCCTCTGCCTAAGAAATAACAGCTTTAGATCTAACAACATCGGTGAGATTTGTGGCAGTCATTTGTGTGAGAATAAGCCTCTAGATAATTTCAGGCAGGGTTGCAAATGTCAAACTAGAAATTAAGTCCTCCCAAACCTTACGATTTATACAATGACAACAAGAGGGCTCATACACAATTCTGAGAATGCAAAGTGTTCTTCAGTGGACCAACATGCCTAATTTATAGGAGGTTTTGAAATCAAATCTGATCGTTCCCTCAAAGTTTTGATCATAAATGCGTCTTTGGTGGTAGATCTTCAAGGATTTTTTCCATAAATGGCACCTATCCACTCCTCTTAATGAAATTTTTTCCCTCAAATCATGAATAGTAGTTTTGGACCCATCTGCGCAGTGCCATAATCCATAGCGCAGCTATTCGAGTGCAACTTCAGCTGTCAAACTCCTGTCTTCTGGCATGCAACCTCCCTATTATGTTTTTCTCCTCTTCAGGTAGCGTAGTTTATAGTCCTTCAATCCCTTACAACTGTCTGGATTACTATGTCTGTCTTGCTACCATATAGTCATTGTGTAGGGGCAGGATCCCCTATGTACAACTTCAACCTACTTCCATTCACTTTTCCAGGGAATGGTTCCCCAGTCATCTTTGCAAGATGAACTACGCCACCATCCGTGATCTCTTTAACAACATATGGCCCCAACCAATGCATTTGAAATTTTCATGGAAATTGGTGAACTTGTTGTCATATAGCAGCACTAAATCATCTATCTTAAAAATGCATAGCTTAATATTCCTATCATCCCATGCTTTTTCACATTCCTTTAGCACTTGTTGGTGAAATCCTACAAGGAAGCAATCCTCTTCTAACTCCATCAGTTGCGCGAGCCGTTCCTCCAAGGTGTCACGATTCGCCATCTCTGTCAAAGCTGCAATATGTAAAATTGGCACAATATACTCCATAGGCATCACTGCTTCAATCCCATAGACCAACCTAAACGGTGTTTGGCCTGTCAACTTCTTGCAGGTCATCCTATATTCCCATAGCACTGTTGGTATGTGCATATCCCAGTCATTCCTCTGCACGTTGCAGACCTTCGTTAACACATTCTCCACGATTTTTTTTAAATTCTTCCACCGTGCCATTCCCCTGTGTGTGATAGGGTGTGCTCTTTTGATGATACACCTGGAATTCCTCAAGCATCGCGATGATCATTTCATTCAAAAAATATGTACCCTTCTCACTCATCAATATCTTAGGGTATCCAAACTGTGTCAAAACATATTCAAACAAAAACTTCGTAGTGGTGGCAGCTTTACATTCCTTCACTGGTTGTGCTTCCACGCATATGGTTAGATACTTGGTTGTAGTAATGATATACCACGTGCCCATATTCCTACCTGGTGGTTTTATTAGACCTATGAAGTCAATGGCCCATTTATCAAATACTTGCAATGCAATCTGAGGATTTATAGGCAATTCATCTCTTCGCGAGGGCTTCCCCATCCTTTGGAAAGCATCACACTCCTTGCAGTATGCCTTAGAATCTTCATGTAATGTCGACCACCATAACCCAATGCATAAAATATTCTACGCGGTCACTTTTCCTTCGTAGTGTCCTCCAACCACTCCTTCATGTGCTTCAGCAAGGATACTAGCACGTTCAAACTCAAGAAGATACCTTCCCAGTATTTCATTGTTCCCATCTTATACAAGTGACCCGCAATTACTGAAAATTTCACAGAGCGAACTACTAATTCATTATTTTGCGGCATAGAATAGCCTTTCGGAGCTATGCCCGTAGTAAAAAACTGAATGATATCAACAAAATGGTCATTTGTGATGCACATTGCAAAGAGTTGCGCGTCAGATAGTCCTTCCTCCAAACTATTTGGCTCTTCTCCAATTTCAATCCTTGATAGATGGTCAGGTTCTACATTCAGCCTTCTAGGCTTCACAATCACTTCAAAGTCATATTCTTGAAACAATAACAACGATCGACAAATCTTCCCCCCCCCCCGCCCCAAACATAGGCTTATTGACCAGGTATTTGAGTGCAGAGTGATCTGTATACATTTTAAAGTGTCTACCCAGCAAATAATGTCGAAACTTTTGCATCGCGTAGACCATCGCCAGCGCTTTGTGCTCTATAGTGGAGTAATTCTTCTCAACCTTAGATAACTTTCTTATTGCGAAGGCTATCAGATGATTAATTTCTCCTTCACCTGCCTATGTTAATACCACACCTAGCGCAATGCAAGATGAATCTAAGTGCACATGAAATTATTTCTTCCAGTCTGGGAACACCAAAATAGGCGTAATTACCATCTTTTCCTTCAAGACATCCAGACTGCACTTACATTCTTTATCCCAACAAAACATCGCATATTTCTTCAATAATTTTTCCATCAACGCGGTTATCTGAGCATGTGCCTTGATAAAATTCCTATCATACCCAGTGTGCCCTAATGTCGCGCGTAGCTGTTTTACATTCCTAGGGGCTTCCAAATTCTCTATTACAATGATCTTTGCAGGGTCCACCATCAATCCCTGCTTACACACAACATGGTCAAGAAAAATTCCAAAGGGCACACAAAATATGCACTTCTTCAAATTTAGTGCTATCTGATACCTTCGACATGTATCCAGCATGAGGTGCAGGCTTGCATCATGGTGCTTCACCAACCCAAACACAGTCCAATCATCAAAATAGACTTCCAAAAATTTATGAATAAACTCTTTGAATGCCGCGATCACTACTTGGGAGAAAATTACAGGCACGTTTTGCAATCCAAATGGAATCACTGCATATTGAAAGCAACCCCACTCCGCTGTGAAGGTTGTTTTGCTTCGATATTCTGGCATGATCTTTATTTGATGGTATCCCGAAAAGCCATTAGTAAATGAATAAGCCTCCTATCCGCCAACATTTTCTAGTACTTCATCAGTAAATGGCATTGGAAACAGCTTATTCATGCATGCATCATTCAACTTTCTTAGATCTACTCATATTTAGATTTCACCTTTCTGTTTCTTCTCTTGGATCACCATTGGGCTTACCCAATCAGATTCCTCTATTGGCTCAATAATACCGGCATCCAACATTTTATCCAGTTCTCAATGCACCCTTTCTTTGTATTTTGGATTTAGTCGATAAGGTTTCTGCTTAACTGGCTTCACGTCTTGTTTCAACGTGATATTCATAACGCCTAGATCTCCAATGATCCGTTTCAAATCCAATGTATTTTTGGGAATAAATCCTGGTACTTGTGCAACAACTCAGCTACCTTATCAACCGTATCTTCGACCCAATAGTATCCTATCTTTGCAAACTTATGCTCAGCTTCAGATCCAATGTTTACTTGTCTAGTTTTCAAAGGTTCTGATATATCCAGGTTTGCAGTTTTTAGTCCTTCAACTTGCGTTGTCTTTTTGTCTCTGGAATGTTAATATTCCGTGTGTCTTCTTTTTCTTCTACAGTAGTCACATTGTAACACTCTAGCGCATGGCGCAACAGTGTACTCCAATCCGGCTGAGCCCAATCTATCGGTTCCTTAGGTGTTCTAAATATAGATGCTTTTATCTCATGGAGTTCTTCATCAATGCATTCAAACCGATCCTCAACGCTGAAAGTTAATAAGAAACTCTCCCTTAAGATGTCATAATTCAATTGTTCCATGGCGAAGCTCCGTCTCCAAATTCCATTTCATTGGAATTGTATCTAAGGTATGACAAAAAATGTGCACCCATTCCTGTTGTGGTTCTATTCCCTAGGCCTTAGTCCATCATGCCAAATGATCGCGTGGATCATCCTTCCAATTGTATTTTTCTGTCATCTGAGTATTAGCATACCCAAACCTCAATTTCATTCTTATGTATTCCTTCCATCTAGCAAAGTTCTCCTTATGCATACCCCACCAACAGGCAGGCGTAGCACACACCGCCAACTCTAGTTCCTGGAAGCGATGTTCTTCCAGTACTTAATTTTCAAATTCATCTAGAAACAGATCCACATCAATCAAACCATAATAACGTGGAAGATTCCTTGCCTCAATTGAGACACACTGTAGTGATTTAGTCATCATATTGCAATGCAGTGTAGATACTTCATGCAACCGATTTTACCAGTGTTCAAGCTCTTCATCCGAATTTGAGGTGCAGGGGCTATCCCTATCCCACGCAATTCACCCATCGGGTGTAGGATTGATCCAATATTCATCTCGTGCTGTGATCTTGTATATCTAATCCAGATCATCATCAATTTCCACGAAGTCGCAAACAGGTTCAGTATAACACGCTCCTTCTGGAGGGTCTAATGGCACTACAACCCTGAGCGAATTATTTTCAAATGTCATCTTCCGCTTCTTCAAGTTGATTACCAAGTTCATATCAATAGTCCAGCCAATTCCTAATAGCGCGGGGTATGGGTTACTATCATCCACTATTTCAATGACCTCAAATTCAGCTAGCGCACTCGCACCCTCAATGTCCACCGTTATGCCATATAAGCGCCCCATCGGAATAATCTTCTCTTGATTTTCGATGCGTAGCTGAATAGGAGATCACTGCAGCACAGGTCTCCCCATTCTCTCCCATGTCTTCTTAGGCAGGACATTGGCATCTGATCTTAGATCCAAAATTACCTCGTCCATTTCATACTATCCTATTGGTGCAGTCCGCCTCATCTTGCATCCCGTATGCTTCTTATGCTTACCAATCTTTCTCACTCTCTGCTATTTAGCAGGATTTTTTTTGTTATTCATGCAATTGTCGATTAACTCTTGCAACCCTTCTACCTCTTTCTTATCACGCAGTAAATTCATACATGTCTTCATAAAAGTAGCTAGTACTGAAGGATCTACTTCTTGCGTCACACTAGTCTCTGACATTTTCTCCTAGCTTCCTGAGGTGAAGGCCTCAACGAAGTTCTTTTTTGCTTCCATGAAAGTATCTTTAGCACGATTGAGATCAAAGTCTACTTCCTTCTTAGCAGCCTTGTGCTCCCACCCGTCATCCTCAAGTTTCTTACCTTAATCTACGGCAGTCACCATACCACTTCTTGTCACTATATTTATGCTCTGATCTTCTTCGTTGGGCTTTTCCCTCGTCATTTGAATGTTCTGCGTAGGCTGTTGGGGCTGCACCTTCTTTTGTTGCATTTTTTCCTTAAGGACCGAACATTATTCTATCACATGGCCAAAATATCGACAATACTGACATGAAAGATGCGTGGGGTTTTTACAATGTTGCGCAAAGTTCCCTACCTCACCACAATTATAGCAGATTACCTACCCATGTCCTTGACTAGTTCCGCCCCCTCTTCCTCATCCTCGGCCTTAGTGATGAGCCCCAAAAATGGGTAACTATATGGGTTCATTCTGCCTATTATTTTCATTTAATCCACCATTCTCAATAGTTTTGTGCATGTTTTTGAATATATTTATGTCAATAGAGTGAATGGGGATAGTCACTTTGCCATGAAGTCTAATGAATGTTTATTGCAGATTTTTTGGGACAATTTTGGACAAAGACAAGGAAATCATGAGTAAATGGCAGCCAAACTTGAGGAAACAGGGGAGAAGACTTGTAGGAGGGGTGTCTCCTTCATTAATGACCCTTTCCTCAAATTTTCCACCAGCAGCTCGGAGGACACAGGCCCACATTAATGATTCCAAGGGACAGCTGAGGAAGTCAAGTAGGGCTGCTGTTATCTTCAGTTCTAGGCAGCCGAGTTCCTTAAGTTTAGGAGGACTATTGGGAGTCCCCATTTGTATAAATAAGAAGGCTTCAAGCCTCAGTAGGTTAGCCATTTCTTAGTCTATTTTCGCACTTTGGTGCAACATTGTACTCAACTCATTTTTGAGCTCTTTTTGAGACAATTTTTATGTGATGTAACTGCTATTTTTGATAATGAAGATGAATGAAGTTTTGAGCCAGCACTGATTTTTTTCCAGAGGGCTGAAGCTCTTGGGTTAGGGCCCAACCCAAGTTGCCCAGCACCTCCTTTGTGTACTTATATGTTTTTGTTTCCATTCATGAGTTAATTTCTACTGCATATACTCATTTTACTTCATTAGATTAGGTTTCTTTTGATGGTTAGAATAGTTGTTTTTGCTTCAAGTTGCTTAAGTAAGTTGTTGCAGTGACAGAAAAAGATCCAAAAAGGCTACCAGTAGGTCTTGATCTCCTTTCTCCCTCCTTGGGACCATGATTTGAGGTCAAGGCACTACTACTGCCACCAAAAACACAGTTTTTGCTCTTTCATGCAATTGCTAGTGTGATACTTTGATTTGGAAAAGTTGAGATTGGTTCAGATTTAATTTCTAGATCATTTTATGCCCTTTTACCATAGTTATCTTGCATGCTTTTCTGTTCATAAAGTATTGTTCAGCATTTTTCTGGTTTTAGGTCAGAATTTAGGTTAAAATAGACAAAACTCTGTTTTTCGGTTCTTGTTTTGTTCAGTTTTGAGAAGTAATTGTGCAGATCTCTTGTAGAACATGCCAACTTATCATTCCTCCATGAAACAGCTAGTACCACCTCAACTCTGATAGATCCTCCAGCTCATCCACCACATTTCGCCAATTTGCCCTAATTTCTGCGTTTTTTTTCCATAAAGCTGTTTTCTCACCATTTGAACAAATCCAACCATCTCCTTTGTCCCTGATCCTCCTTGAAAAGTTATAGACCCCTCAATTCCTTCATCCAACCTTCATTTCCCCTTTCCCATCATTTTTCCACCTTCAAACCTCCAAAAACCACTTTTGACCTCCTCTTGTAGATCCTCCTGTAGAACCTCCCCTGCAACCTCTTGTAGAAGTTCCTGTGAATGATTTTTCGAAGTTTGATCGCAATGGAAGTCTTTAGAAGGGTACTAGGGACTTCTTAGGACCCCTCCACACCTTCCTCACCATCTGCAAAAGCCAACTCCATATTCCTTTGCCACCAAATCTTTGCACAGTCACAACCAGTCAAATCATAAGCATAATAATTCCACATAAAAATACTCAAAAGTACAAAATGATGATTTCTTCTCATTTCTCTTCAAAAGTAGCTTGAATAAATGCAATTTACCTTTTCAGTAGTCAATGGCACCCATTTCAGTAGTTTCCATCTCTTTTCTTACACAAGTAGGGTTAGTGGGTAAACTAGGGTTTGCTAGGGTTTGCGTTTCATTCCAGTTTTCCTTCTCTTTCTGCAAGTAGAATAGACCCTGTAGAGGTAGCTTCCTCTCATTACAGTTAAAGCTTCTTCTGAGAACTCATAGAAGTTGGCTTTAGCTCCTAGCGAACTTGCGCCAACTGATCAAGTGACAGCTTGCAGTAAGAGCTAGTACTTGTGCATACAACACTGTCGCTTCCAAGTTTGTTACGAACTACTGAGTTGGGTTCATAAAAGTAAAGAAGGAAGCCCCAGGAGTTGCGGCATTATTGCTACAATACTGGAGCTCACCACTCTTTTTGGCACCGTTGCTAGGGAAGCGTCAGAGTATTTTGTGATTACTGCTTTTCTTCTACTTTCTACTACAACATTCTGCTAAGTAATTTATTTCAGCAAAAGTAGAGTAGTTGTTTCATTTCAATTATGCAATTTCAATTCTGCAAAAGTAGATTAGACATTTCCTGCTTTCATTTCAATTCTGCAAAAGTAGATTAGACATTTCCTGCTTTCATTTCAATTCTACAATTTCATTCCAGCAAGAGTAGATTAGACATTTCCTGCTTTCATTTCAATTCTGCAATTTCCATTCAAGCAAGTGTAGATTAGACATTTCCTGCTTTCATTTCAATTTTGCAATTTCCATTTCAGCAAGATTCATTTCAGTTACTTGCAAGTTGTTGGTCAATTCATTTCAGTTTTGCAGGTACAAGTAGAAAAAACACAAAAATCACCAAAAAAAAAAGAGATTTTTTTTCATGCCTCGTAGGAACATAGACAATTCAGGAAAATTCCTACTCAACACCCCCACCACATCACTAAGTCACCCTTCTCTCTTCTTTGGTTGTAGTGATCCAGAAGAACCTATAGTTGAACCTCCAGAGATATACGAAGATCCTATAACAGAAGAAGAGTGAGAAACCATTCCTCCTGAGACCATGGCTGAAAACAGAAACATTAGAGGAAATGGGGAAAGAATAGAAGGTGCCTTTCCTATCTGAGAGACCAATGGGGACACAAGAATGAAAAACATAAGTCCTTCAGCCTTACCTCACTTCCATGGACTGAATATCGAGGATCCTGATACCTTCTTGTTTGAATTTGTTGTTCTTTGTCGAACCTATGACTATGTAGAGGACGAGCAAAGCTGAAACTGTTCCCTTCTACCCTCAAGGATACAACATTGTGCTGGTTCATGGGGTTACCTGGAAACAGTATCACAAATTAGGGTTAGATGCAACAAGCCTTTAACAACAAGTACCAGGACTACTGTAGGTCAAAGGATACCAAGGAATAAATCTTCCGAATGACCATGGGAAGTGATGAATCTTTAGAAGACTATGAAGAAAGGTTTCAACTCAGTTATAAAAGGGCCAGGTGCACACTTGACCCTGAATCTATGAAGTTGGTTCTGCTCAGAGGAGTCCGTGAAGACCTTCTAAATACCCTCCATTTGCTGGCTGGGGGAGACATCTACCAGTTGCCTTATGATGACATAGACACTGTGTTTAGAAACCATTCTAGGTCAGCTAGAAAGAGAGGTAGGGGAAGTCAAACTTTAGCCAGTACACCCTCATCTAGTTCATCCCTTATAAACGAACTTGAGAATCAGCTGGAAGATTTCAAGAGTGCGATGAGGTAGACTCTTGCCATGCAAATCGATACCCTGCATATCAAAAGGAAGCAAGAGGAAGCTGAGAGGGCTTTGGCCATCTTTTGTCCCAGGTGCACTAGAAAGCATCCTAGGAATGAATGTCCATTGCACTCTATAAAAGTGTGTTTAGTCTGTGAAGAAGACCATCCTACGAATCAGTGCGCTTCCTTTCCTGGAATTAAAGCTGCATATCAAGGGGCCGAAGGAGCCACTGAACCACTCTATTTCATGAACCAAAGGAGGCCACATGGACTCAGACCTTACCAACAAGGAATGAAAGGGACATCCTAGACTTATTACAACCCCAATCAAGCCACTTCCATGCCTTCTTGGGCCCCCCCGCTCATCCTTCCTGGTCCACACCCCCTCCTTGGTCATATCCTCCTCAATACCAAGCTCCGCCAGTTGCTCACTCGTTTCACTCTTATGCTCAGTCACAGCCTCAGTGGAATGCACCTCAATAGCGGTGGAGGCCCCAATACAACTCTCCTCCCACTCTTTTGCCTCCACCACTTGCTCAACCACAACCATTACCTCCTACTCCACCAAGACAACCCCAAATACCTACTCATCCGAACCCGAACCCCAACAACGGACAGCCCCATTAGGTACATAGTGGAGAAACATCATGTCTGACCTATGCTGTGGAGATTCAGGGGATTAACCTATGGTCTAGAAAGGTTCTCCCAGATAGCCAACCTCCTCCTAAGGAGGATGAGGAAGAAAAATAGGAAAGTGAACCAAAAGTCATTCCACCCTTTACTGAGAGACTAATTGGAACCACACAACCGACCCCAGAAGAAACTGAACTTCTGGGAGAATTAAAACAGTTATGTGTAAAAATACCACTTCTCCAAGCCATAAAAGATGTGCCCATATACAACAAAATGATCAAGGATAAGTGCTTCAGACACCCAAGCAGGCACAAGAGAGATGCTCCAATGTCATAGGACAACTGTTCGACCTAATGTTGGGGTAGGTAATCTGTCCAAAATATCTAGACCCTGGGAGTCCTGTAGTCGACGTCCACATCAATGGCACCATAATCCCCCATATCTTGATTGATCTAGGGGCTGCCATTAATGTGATGACCAGGGACACTATGCTCAAAATCAACCTTCAGGGTTCCCTGAAAAAGACCACAATAGTCCTGCAGTTAGCAGACCACTCCACTGTGACCCCTGAGGGGATTGTGGAAGATGTAATGGTCTCTATTGATTCCTGGGAGTATCCTGCTGATTTCCTAGTTCTCCAGCGAAAGGCAAAGCTCACCGAGTATCCTCTCATCTTGGGAAGACCTTGGTTGGCTACTACAGATGCCTACATCAGTTGTTGAGCTGGGAACATGACAATCAAGAATGGGCATATGTCCAAACAGCTAGTTCTATATCCTCCTGCCCAATCACTGTTAGAACATGATTTACCCCTCTGGTTTGAGGAGGAAGATGAGGATGAAGTCTATTCCACACCATTATGTACAGTAGAGGCTACCATGGGGGGACCACAAACTGAGGATGACCTTATTGAAAACTTGATTCAGAATCCACCCCCCAGTGTGTTTCCATTAGAAGAGTTGGTGGAAGAAACCCAGGCCAATCCTGTAGTTGATCTCTATGTGGCTGATCCAACCTCTCCCTGAGTGAAGAATGTGGAATTCGGCCCAGAAAGAACATTGAGGATCAACTCATCCCTATCCACCTCTCAAGAGAAAGAATTGTGTAACTTATTGGAAAACCACTTGGATGCTTTTGCTTGGAACTATAAGGAGATGAAGGGATTCCACCCTTCAGTCTATACTCATCACATTTACATTAAAGAAGATTGTAAACCAATTAGGTAGCCTCAAGGGAGGATGAATCCAGCCCTTAAGGATATTGTCAAAGAAGAACTGCAAAAGTTGTTGGATGTAGGATTCATCTACCCCATCTCTGACAGTGAATGGGTCTCTCCTTTGGTGCTAGTGCCAAAGAAAAACGGGAAGTGGAGAATTTTTGTAGACTATCGGGAACTGAACAAGGCCACCAAGAGGGACCATTTTCCTTTGCCTTTCATAGATCAAGTGTTAGATGGCATGGCAGGGAAGAAGTTCTTTTCCTTCCTAGATGGGTTTAGCAGGTACAACCAGATCCAAATCAGCCTGGAAGACCAAGATAATACCACCTTCACTTGTCCTTGGGGTACTTTTGCATACCGGGTCCTTCCTTTTGGGTTGTGCAATGCTCCTGCCACTTTCTAGAGAGCAGTACTGAGCATATTTGCTAAACTGGTTCATGATTCAGTGGAAAACTATATGGATGACTTTACCCCTTATGGTTATAACTTCCAGGAAGCTCTGACTAACCTGGGAAAAGTTTTAGCCAAGTGCATCGAAATGAACCTGTCTCTCAACCCTAAAAAATGCGAATTCCTGATGACTGAAGGGACCATGCTAGGTCATACAATTTCTCAGCAAGGATTACAGGTGGATCCCAACAAGATTGATATCATCCAAAGGGTCCCACCTCTTCAAAAGGTAAGAAATGTTCAGAGTTTCTTAGGCTTAGCAGGGTATTATAGAAGATTCATTAAGGATTTTAGTAAGCTAGCCTCTCCATTGTTTGGTCTTTTGGGAAAAGATGCTGAGTTCATATGGACTGACAATTGTCAAGAGGCTCCGAATACCTTGAAAGGTAAACTGGTAACTGCCCCAATTTTGAGAGGTCCAAACTGAGCCCTACCTTTCCACATTCACACAGATGCCTCAAACAATGCAATAGGAGCAGCCTTAGGGCAAGTTGATGAGAAGCTGCCTTATGCCATATATTTTGTCAGTAAAAACCTGTCCAAGGTAGAATTAAACTACACTGTAACCGAAAAGGAGCTCCTAGCTGTAGTCCATTCCCTAAATAAGTTCAGACACTACATCACCGGCTATCAAACATTCATACACACCGATCATGCTGCAATTAGGTATTTGATGAATAAACCAGATGTAAATGCTCATATTATTAGATGGTTACTTTTATTGCAGCAATTTGATTTGACCATTGTTGATAAGTCGGGTAAGGAAAATGTTGTTGCTGATTTTTTGTCTAGATTAGATCTGCCTGTAGGTGAAGAAGGAATGGTGGATGATCAAATGCCAGATGAACACTTATTTGCTATTTTAGTACTCTCTCCATGGTTTGCTGATATAGAAAATTACTTGGTTTCAACACAGTTTCCGCCACACCTATCCTCAAAAGAGAAGAGCAAGATCGTGAGGAAAAGTGCCCCATTCACTTGGATTGGGGGCAATATTTTTAAGCTTGGCCCAGAGCAGATTTTGAGGTGATGTGTCGGGCAGGAGGAAGTTCTTGACATTTTCCTAACCTATCATGATGGGCCCTGTGGGGGCCATTTTGCAGCAAAAAGGACTGCCTTCAAAATTCTGCAAGCAGGTTACTATTGGCCCACTCTTTATCAATATGTCAGAAAATATATCAGCCAATGTGACCGATGTCAAAGGATGGGGGAAACCTACTCCAAGAGATGAGATGCTCCTGCAACCTCAAGTGACTTTCGAGCCATTTGAGAAGTGGGGCATAGACTTTGTGGGTCCCATCAACCCTCCTTCAAAGAAGAAATCTTACATCATTGTGTGTAATAATTATCTGACAAAATGGGCAAAAACAAAGGCGATCAAGGCAGCAACAGAAGAAAAAGTAGCTGAGTTTTTGAGGGAAAATATCTTTTACAAGTTTGGCTATCTAAGAGAATTAGTTACAGATCAAGGGAGTCAGTTTACCTCCAATCTGATTGAATACTTGCTCACACATCACAAGATTAAGCACAAAAATTCCACCCCTTATCATCCGCAAGCAAATGGCCAGGTGGAAGTCACTAACAGAGCTTTGGAAGGGATTTTGACTAAGGCAGTGAGCAGCAGCAGAAAAGATTGGGTAGATCGATTGGTTGAGGCCACCTGGGCCTATAACACCACATGGAAAACCACCACAGGGTTCACACCCTATGAGCTGGTCTATGGGAAGAAGGCTTTGCTGTCAATAGAATTTGAATATAACACATTGAGGATGGCAGCTCAGCTGGACCTAGATCTCAACCATGCACAAAAGGAAAGGTTACTTTAACTAAATGGATTGGATGAGCAGAGATTGTAGGCCCTTCTCCACTCAGAGGTAGTCCAACTTCAAAGAAAAATATGGCATGACAGACACCTCAAAGAAAAACAATTCCAAGAAGGAGATTGGGCACTGCTGTATGATTCAAGATATAAAGATTTCAAGGGAAAACTGAGGACAAGATGGTTGGGACCATACACAGTAGAAAAATGCAATGATAATGGTTCAGTCGTGATCTAGACCATCGATGAAGAAGCCATCCCCATAGTCGTCAATGGGCATTGGTTGAAGATTTACAGGAAGCCCCTTTCCAAGTAGGAATTCATTGAGAATCTGAGTAAAACCATGTTGGTAGTGGAGCAGGGCTCTGCCTCCACTCCACCCACACCTTGAGCTAAAAAAAAAGAAAAGAAAAAAACAACAAAAAAAGGAGAAAAAAGAAAAAAGAAGAAGGAAAAAACAGAAAAAGAATAAAAGATCCCTGGGTGAAAACATCTTGGAGGCGCCCAGGTAGGCAGTGAGGGTGAAAACCTCCTGGAGGCACCCCAACAGTCTCATAAAAAAAACAAAAAAGAGAGAGAAAAGGAAAAGGATGGAAAGAAAAACAGGGAAAAACCTAACTTCTTTTGAATGCATTGCAGGTTGCAGGAGGGTCACACAAGAGAAAAAAGACATGGCCAGGCTGCATACACCCTTGATGTCTCATTCCTCCATCACCATTGTCTTTTCCCAGGCCTTGGTCTCGTTTTCTCTGAAAATTTTGTATCCTACAGGAAACTCTGTGCATTCTTCAGGAGGCTCCTGTAGAAACTACAAAGAACTCAAAATCAAGTTCAGAGAAGAATTTCAGGGCTAAAAATTTGTCTAGAAGGCCTGTGGACCTCCCTGCCACCATTCATCTGCCTAATTCTCCATTCCATCCCTGCACACCCACACTTCCACTTTCTTTTCCTTCCCTGCAGAGAAAACACATAAATTCTGTTTCTTTTGTTTTTACACAAAAAAAAAATGATGATGATCAATAAAACAACAACATTCTTCACTTGTTTCTTACCTGATGTATTCCAACTGTTACTTCTTTCCTTCAGAACCTTGTGCAGCTGTATTTTCAGTCCCTACTCAAGCATCAACGAGGAATTTTAGAGGGAGAAGCAGCTACATGAAATCCTGCAGGATTCCTGTAACAGCTGATCCCTTTAAAAAAAAAGCTTCAGAGGTAGGGTCAGTGTAGCAAAGATGTATATAATGTACGAAGAGCGGTGCCTGATCAAAAATCGCCAGTAGAAGCCACCACTTCAGAGGCCACGAGCACCAGCAGCAACAACAAAAAAGAAAAAAGAAAAAAAAAGTTGCCAAGTCCGAGCATGCAGAGCACGGTAGCGACTAACAGGTAAGTGGCTAAACCTGTTCCTTTGATGCATGAATATTATTTAAGAACTGCATGAAAATTGAGATGGTCACAATCAAATGAAATCGGTGGCCAGCTAACTGGCCACCCTCGTTCAGTTCAAACCACCCTCGTTTAGTTCAAATCACCCTCGTTGAGTTCTAACAAGCTTCCTCCCATTCAAACAACAGTTCAAATACGCAATCAGCACGTGTGGTCTGTCAACTCGGGAAGAAAAAAACTCAGAACCGGTAGTGGTGGCAGCGTATAATGGGAATAATGGAAGTGATGGCGGGCAAGCGACATGAGATACCATTATGGCACTGTTGTAGGACCAACAGTCTGGATGGGGATAACGTACCCATCCTGCCACCTCACCTCGTCATCACAGATCACGCCATCAGCTTAAGTACATTGTGGTCGAAGCCTCCACCACCTTTTGCTTTCATTTGAGTCGATGAGTTCTCGACTGCAGCACTCACCTACCACCTTCAGAACAGCGAACTAGTTGTTCTCTGCCAGTTTTCAAAACCCTCCTGCTTATCGGGCTCTACAGGAGCATTATTGCATTCTACAAGAGCAGGAACACCGTCTACAGGAGGCTTTCTACAGGAAGGCCAGAGAGTAGCTTTGTAGAGGAAAAATTCAGAATTTTTTCCAAATTCGAGCTCGAAAAGAGGTAGGCTCAAAAACCCACTCTGCATGTGATATATCTATATAGGGTGGTGGAATTAGAAGCAAAGTATTGGGTTGAAAAAGGAAAGGAATGTGAGCACAAAAGTCTGCCTGTGTTGTTCTGAATTCTATACAGTCTCTCTATTTTCTTCTTTGCACTCAAAATATGTCTTCTTCTTCCTCGTATTCTTCTGTAAAAAAGAGATGCAACCATAGCAAATCAAGCCTGGTAAAGAAATGAATTTGCAAGTCTGTTTACTCTATGAGAAGAAAAAACATTGTTTTATATACTCTGTTCTGTCAAAATATTGAGTTCCTCCAAAAGCCCGAGAAGTAAATTCAGGTCGAAAATAGTTGAAGGGAGGGAAAAATTGCAAATTGATGTTGTGAAAAAAGAAGAACATGAGAAATTGCCTCTCTGGTTTCAGAAAGACAAACATCAGCTATTCTTTTGTTTCCAGTTTTGAAAGTTGTTTCCTTCTTCCTCACCTGAGAATTTTCAGAAGTCATTAAACACTATGCCAGGAGGTTTTATGAGAAAGGAGCCTTTGAACTCCAACAAATTGCATGACCACCCTGAGGTGGTAGCGCTCTTCACTAGGGCAAGCTGGATGCTTTTCTTTGAGAGAATTCATGGATATGATGAGGAGGTGTTCAAGGAATTCTTAATGTCCTTAAGACCCCATTCAAAAACACATGCTACAGTCAATTTCAGGGGTCTAACCCTAGAGCTTACACCAGAATTTATCAGCAGAATCATAGGTCTTCCACTTGGGCTCCCTTGGAGCAAAGAAGAAAAACCACTAGGATAGGTTGCTAAAAGGACATTTTTTCAGCCTGATGAACATCTTGTAGAGGATAAGAATGGGATCAGAAGGACAAGTTTACCTCATCCATGGGGTGAGGTCAACTACCAGATCATGAAATATATCTCTTCTGAAGGAAGATTCAGTTTAGTTTATGGTTATCACTTCAGATTATTGCATGAATTGAGATATGGAATGGACTTACCTGTAGCTAGAAAACTTTGTCTGCCATATTTTCTCCTCCAGTCTTTGATAGAGTGTGGCACCAAACTGAATGCAGAGGTCCTAGACTAGCTAGCCCACCATGGGCTCATTAAATTGTTGGTAGAGGATGCCCTCCATACATACACCATCCCTATAGCCTGGAAAATTTTCAGGAATATGACTAGAGAAGACGAAATAAAAACACTCATAGATGAACTTATTCCATCCGGCAGTGAAGAGGAGGAGCAGACAGAGGAACTTGAAAAGGAAATCCATGAGGAAGCATAAGATATTCAAGTAGAAGAAGAAAAGGAGGAAAAACAGAGAGAAGAAGAGAAAAATGACACAGCCACAGTTGAACCTAAGGCAGAGAAGGAAACAACATCGAAAGCAGAAAAGAGGAAGAGGACAAAAGTTGAGAAGAAGAAGACCAAGACAGCTCAGAAGAAGACTGCCACTGGAAAGGCAGAAACTGAGCAGGAAATGGAGAAAACACCACCTGAGACAACAGAAATCAAAACAGAGACAACAAACACATGCAAAACTGTAGAGGGTGAAGAAGAAAAACAGCAGGAAGAAATATCCCCTGAAACACTGGTAATGGAAGCAACAATTGTGCTTGTTGCATTGAGCACTCCAACTAAGCAAAAGGGAAAAAGAAAAAGATAGACATCAATGTATTTCAAAGCCCGGAGGAGCACCAGAATCAAGGTGGGCAAGCCCCAGCCACCATCCAAAGAACCCATTATCATTGAGGATGCACCTGCTGTGAAAAAGGAGGAATCCCCCTCCAAAATCTCTATCACCTATGAGAGAGGGAGTCCTAGGACCTCCACCTGGAAGGAAAGGATCAAATTGATGGACCCTAAAGCAGTCCTATAGGAGGCACAAACCTCTCTATAGGAGACACTGGCCAAGCTCAAAGAAATCGAAAAATTGGAAAGGAAGGCAGAAGAACAGTCCCAAGAGGAAGGTGAGGCAAAAGAGATACCTGAGCCAAGCCCTTAGCCTAATTTAGGCTCCTATTACAATCTTCTAGAAGGTGGGAAGATCATCCCACAAAAATTCATTGTGCCTCTTTTCTTCGAACTAGAAAAAGAAAGGGCCAGGACCCACACCTAGATGCAGATTGCTGAATCTAAAGGAGTCGAAGATATAGGGCACATGGAAAACAAGTTGAAAGAAATGAGCAAGGAGTTGAGCATGGTAAGGCACACAGAGAGGATCAGAAGAGCTCAACTACAGGAAGAAAATGAACTGTTAAAAAAGCAGTTACGGGAGTGGGAACCTCAAGGGGGAAATAAGCTGCCAATCTTGGAAGGACAATAACAACAAGAGGGACCCCAGGTAGATAGTGAGGTAGCAATGAAACAACAACAAGAACAAGAACCACAGACAAATAGTGAAACACTAATGAAACAACAGCAAGAAAGAGAATCTCAGGCAGCAACTGAAGTGTTGATTTTGAAACAGTAGCTACAGAAAAAGGAAGCCCAGCTAGCCTGCATGGCTAGCTAGGCAATGGAGGCATTGCAGTGCAGACAACCAACTAAATTCTATGCATTGTATCTCAAAGACTAGTGGCTCCAATTCCAGATTAAAACATTGGCCCATAGGGGCACAATCCCATTTCAAGATTATGGTCAGTTTATGGATTTATGTGATCATAGTTTAGCCGTGGATAAAGCCAGGCTAGCAGAATTTTACCTACACAACATGGCACTTCCTGACATGAATTTATGGGATCCAAATGCTGCATTGGGAGACTTAGAGCTAATGGCTATGGCTTCTTGGATGAGCCATGAGGAAAAGAGAGTAGTGGAAATTCAAAAAATAATGGCAAAAGAGCTATGTGAGCCCCTTATGATAAGTGCAGAACCAACAGAACCATTGGCTATCATCTATGCCCATGAACACCTTACAGCCAATCCCCAAGTTCTCCCTGATTATGTTGATAGGCAAGCACAAGCTATTGCTCATTTTGAAGATATGAAGAGATTGTTTGGTGATGACTACCTTGATGCATGCATGAGAAGGTGGAATATATTGCCACATAGCTTAAGGATCAGGAGGTATCACTCCCCAAACAGAATGAGGGAGGCCATGAGGAGAGTACCCCTATACAAACACTCAATGCAAAACTTGAAAGCCAACTGGATTGGTCTTAAGTTCAGTCCTCCACTACTGCTACGACTGTTGGAAGGAGTTAAGGAGGAGGAAGAATAGAAACAATGGGAGGAAGTGGATAGGAAAACAGGTTTCCATGATAAAAAGGAAGACATCACATCAAAGGCTTGGGATGTCAGGGAATCTGTTAGATCTATTAAAGATGAAGAGCTAGATTAGTTGCTCAGAGGATGAGCAACCCATTCAGTAGGGGGGTGATGATGAGCCCTAGAAACGGGTAACTATATGGGCTCATTCTGCCTATTATTTTCATTTAATCCACCATTCTCAATAGTTTTGTGCATGTTTTTGAATATATTTATGTCAATAGAGTGAATGGGGATAGTCACTTTGCCATGTAGTCTAATGAATGTTTATTGCAGATTTTTTGGGACAATTTTGGACAAAAACAAGGAAATCATGAGTAAATGGCAGCCAAACTCGAGGAAATAGGGGAGAGGACTTGTAGGAGGGGTGTCTACTTCATTAATGACCCTTTCCTTGAATTCTCCACCAGTAGCTCGGAGTACACAGGCCCACATTGATGATTCCAAGAGGTAGCCGAGCAAGTCAGGTAGGGCTATTGTTATCTTCAGTTCTAGGCAGCTAAGTTCCTTAAGTTTAGGAGGACTGTTGGGAGTCCCATTTGTATAAATAAGAAGGATTCAAGACTAAGTAGGTTAGCCATTTCTTAGTCTATTTTCGCACTTTGGTGCAGCATTGTACTCAGCTCATTTTTGAGCTTGTTTTGAGACAGTGTTTATGTGATGTAACTGCTATTTTTGATAATGAAGATGAATGAAGTTTTGAGCCAGCACCGATTTTTTTCCAGAGGGCTGAAGCTCTTGGGTCAAGGCCCAACCCAAGTTTCCCAGCACCTCCTTTGTGTACTTATATGTTTTTTTTTCCATTCATGAGTTAATTTCTGCTGCATATACTCATTTTACTTCATTAGATTAGGTTCCTTTTGATGATTAGAATAGTTGTTTTTGCTTCAAGTTGCTTAAGTAAGTTGCTGCAGTGACAGAAAAAGATCCAAAAAGGCTACCAGTAGGTCTTGATCTCCTTTCTCCCTCCTTGGGACCATGATCTGAGGTCAAGGCACTACTGCTGCCACCAAAAACACAGTTTTTGCTCTTTCATGCAATTGCTAGTGTGATACTTTGATTTGGAAAAGTTGAGATTGGTTCAGATTTAATTGCTAGATCATTTTATGCTCTTTTACCATAGTTATCTTGCATGATTTTCTGTTCATAAAGTACTGTTAAGCATTTTTCAGGTTTTAGGTTAGAATTTAGGTTAAAATAAACAAAACACTGTTTTTCGGTTTTTGCTTTGGTCAGTTTTGAGAAGTAAGTGTGCAGCTCTCTTGTAGAACATTCCAGCTGATCATTCCTCCATGAAACAGCTAGTACCAGCTCACCTCTCATAGATCCCCCAGCTCATCCGCCACATTTTGCCAATTTTCCCTAATTTCTGCGTTTTTTCCATAAAGTTGTTTTCTCACCATTTGAAGAAATCCAACCATCTCCTTTGTCCCTGATCCTCTTTGACAGTTTATAGACCCCTCAACACCTTCATCCAGCCTTCATTTCCCCTTTCCCATCATTTTTCCACCTTCAAACCTCCAAAAACCACTTTCGGCCTCCTCTTGTAGAACCTCCTGTAGATCCCCTACGACCTCCTGTAGAAGTTCCTGTGAGTGATTTTTCGAATTCTAATAACGATGGAAGTCTTCAAAAGGGTACTAGGGACTTCTTAGGACCCCTCCACACCTTCCTCACCATCTGCAAAAGCCAACTCCATCTTCCTTTGCCACCAAATCTCTGCATAGTCACAACCAGTCAAATCATAAGCATAATAATTCCACATAAAAATACTCAAAAGTACAAAAAGATGATTTCTTCTCATTTCTCTTCAAAAGTAGCTTGAATAAATGAAATTTACCTTTTCAGTAGTCAATGGCACCCATTTCAGTATTTTCCATCTCTTTTCTTGCACAAGTAGGGTTAGTGGGTAAACTAGGGTTTGCTAGGGTTTGCATTTCATTCTAGTTTTCCTTCTCTTTCTGTAAGTAGAATAGCCCCCATAGAGGTAGCTTCCTTTCATCACAGTTAAAGCTTCTTCTGAGAACTCATAGAAGTTGGCTTAAGCTCCTAGTGAACTTGCGCCAGCTTATCAAGTGACAACCTGCAGTAAGAGCTAGTACTTGTGCATACAATACCGTCGCTTCCAAGTTTGTTACGAACTACCAGGTTGATAAAAGTAAAGAAGGAAGCCCCAGGAGTTGCAGCATTATTGCTGCAATACTAGAGCTCACCACTTAGAAACCTCCACGCGCTGCTCTTGTGCCCTAATCCTGAGGTTGATTCTTTGCTTGCATTCAATAGGTTGGGGTCCTATCCATTATCAGCTCATAGCTCCTACAATGGCATTCGTCATGTCCCACAGATTTATAAAAATTGAAAAAAAACTTCTGAGGGGTCTTTATGAACTTCTGTAGTAAATGGAAATTATCGATTGTGTGTTGTCTTGTAACTTGACAGATAGCAAACCACAATGGAACTCTTGTGCTTACTGGGAAATGGTCCTTATCATGTCCATGGTTCTTACACTTCAAACACCAGACTTCAGCGCACACCTCTGGCTATGCTTCCTTTACTTTCTTCAGGCTCTGCAACTCCAAGGGCAAGCTTTATAGCTGTGAATGAATTTGTTGTACTCTTGGGTTTGTCTCCTGTATGGGCAAAGAATCCAACCTCATTGCAATTTCCAAAGCTTCCACTTGCGTTGCTATCTTTTGTTGTGACAAAGGCACTCTTAAGTGTGGCAAGAGCGACACTATATACCAGTTGCAATGCTGAGAATCTGTAATTATCATATTGGCTTGCCTAATCAGGAATTTACATCTCTGATCGAAATCCCAAGGTGTCTCATCTACCTTCTGTTGAATTTCCTTAAAATTAGTTACGGACTGTGCCTATGACTTTGGCTTTTTGAATTCCTTATTCAGAGCTTATTGGGTCTCTGCCAATGACGTGGTGGGGTTATCAATGCAATATTTGATCTACCATGTTAATGCACGATCCTATAAGGCTGTGACCAGTTGCGATTTCTTGATGTTATCATCCGTAATCTGTTGTGCCATCCATATAGCTCTCGTGACAAACCAGAACTGTTCGGGATCTTCGCTCACTACTCCTTTAAAAACCGACATCTTCATCATGTTTTCCATGTTGAATGGTGAAAGTGGAGGTGGAGGGGTTGAAGGTGTATTTATATGAGGTGGAGGTCGAGTGGCTCGATGAGGTATCCTCAGGATACCCTGCATAATTAACTGAACTTCACTTCGCGGTGTAGTCAGCACTGTCCCTTCGTCATCACTTGAAGGGGGTTTAATGAGTGGACTATATTATGAGCTTGATCCTTTGTTTATTCTAAAGAATATCCCACTTCATGTAGCCCCAGACATCAAGGTAACTGCAAAACCTTCTTTTCACATAACAACATTTTAATCCAAGTCTTTAATGACTTCAAATACTTACCTCACGGTCCTTTAAAGAGCCTTTGTTCCACTTCGCTATCGCTGATATTTCTATGAATCGCAAAATAAGTCACACAACTTCCCAATGTGCAATTAATCCAATGATCTACAACCCGCGTGATATTGCTTCCTGATGCCTCCAGATGTCGCACCAGCTCACGAGTCAACACTATAGGGCCATCAAACCTCCACATCCCTTGACTATCAGCAAATTTATACAATCACTCATGTAGTTCGTTAAGGTAGAAACAAAAGAACGCGTTGGTCTCGTTTGTGTATGAAAATCTCTACAACGACTACTCCTTAGATAATTTAGGGCTCCTATTCTCTTGAGTCGTGAATGCATGCACCTTTCGGTCAATCCACTTGTCAATCTCTCTCTTGTAGGAAGCCATTTATCACAAATCTCTTATATAGATCCTGGCCCCAGCAACAGAACCATTTGTTGGATTAAAGGGGACTTGACCCAGATTCAGAGTTATTCGTGCCAACCAAAAAAACCCTAATTGTTGGCCCTTTCAGCAACAATTTGCGTAGCGCAGGCTACAATCTCACCCAAAGTAGTATTGGGGGATGCTAGAACTAGGTTTTTTCATCTAGAGACCATGTGATAAGTGATCTTAAGCCTTTGTAGTTCAGACCTACCTTCAGTAGATTTGTATCCTTTTATGGTCCACTATGGTAACTCTAAGATAACGGGTTCTAGACCTTCGCGAAGGTCTGCGATCAGACTTTAGGGACATAAAGGAAGCAAATTATCCACTTTCACGCACTAAATAGTAACCCTAGATATGCCTTCGCGTAGATCTACCTGATTCAATAGATATCATCATAGATTTAACCGTTATCTTCACATAAAAAGGTAATTACTTAGTTCATGCATAAATATTAAGGATCCAATAGATTCGCATAGAAATTACACATTATTCCATAGAGAATATATCATGGAGCGATAAAGCATAACATGAACAGAAATAAGAATAAGACACAGAGGCAAGATAATTTATTCCAATATCAGTCTTTATTATGTTCAATGTTCAATTTACTGACTTTTCCACCCCACGCACTGATATGTAGGGGTCTGCGCACTCAGTTGCGGACTTTCCAAGGTCTCTACGCACTTCGCTGTAGGAGCCTTCCCCTTTTTCCCAAGTACAGGAAAGAAAGCTTTCTTGCCTTAGCACTTTCCAAAAACAATATTGTATCTTGACTTGATTTATTAAATCTTAGACTCGCTATGAATCAACTATATATAGCTTTTTCAATACAATACCATGGCCCACGACCTATGGGCGAGTCTCAAAACTGACCTATTACTTACCCAAACAAGGGGTAAATCCCCTTTGACTCCTACATATTTGCGCGCTCCGCTTCCACATTTCGTGGAGACTTTACATTCTTTACAAAAATCTTTCTCAAAAATTGGTTAAGCTAACCCAAAATTGACCCTGTGGATGCTATCTCAATAGGCTAAAAAGAACTTCACTGCCAATGAAAAACTTGTCGAAGACAAGGATGATGTTAGGAGTAAAAGCCTACCCTATCCTTGGGATGAGGTGTCTTACCATATCCTTAAATGCATATTCTGTGAAGGAAGGCTAAGTGTGCTCTATGCCTACCATTTTAGATTACTTCATTAACTCTGGTTTCAATCATAATTTCCCTTGTCTCAAAGACTCGGTGTACCATAATTCCTCCTATATTCCATCAAGCACATGAGTCAAAAAGTGAGAGAGGGAAAACACCAACACCTAGGCCACCATGGCCTCTTTAAAATGATATTGGTGGATGTCTTGAACAAACTAAGAATCCTTGTCCTTTAGGCAAAATTCATAGACATGGATAGAGAGGACTTCATTGACACATAGACCCTCACACTAGGTGAGACCCCAACCTCTAGTGGTGGAGGAAGAGAGGAGAAAGAAGAAGAAGAGGGGGCAAAGGAAGAAGAGGAAAGAGAAATATATAGAGATAGGACAAAGGAACAACCAGAGGTAGAGGTAGAAAAAGAGAAAGATGAAGAGGAATAGGGGGAGAAATAGGAAAAACCAAGCCCTGAGAAAACTATTGAGCCTAGAGAAGCAGAGGTATCCCTAGAGAAAGCATGTTTGTCTTCAGGACCCACTAAAAAAGAGGTAGATGCAACCTTATCTACCTTGAGCACCCGAGTCAAACTTAAAAAGAAGAGGCAAAGGCAAGCCCCCCGTTACTTTAAGACAAGGAAAAGCACCAGGATTATGCAAGGAAGGCCTCAAACTCCCACAAAGGCCCCTATCGCAATTGAAGAGTCCCAAAGTAAGAAAGAGGAGGTGCGGCCCACTGAAAGAAAAATTGAAGAGGTCATGTCTCCAGAATCCATAAAAAAAACTCCTCCAACATATGTAAGGAGACCCACCACTAGATCAACCTCCTTCAAACAACCCAAGACACCTACCACCCTACAACAAAAAGAAAAGTGGAATATATAGGAAGGGAAGAGCATGTTATAGGAAAAATAGAGTGTGCTACAAGAAAAAAAAAGTATGCTACAGGAGGATCAAAGGATGCTACATGAGGGGGAAAATGAGTAAGAGGAGGGGTAAAATGTGACAAAAAAGCTATAGAAGGTAATAGCTTCCCCAAAAACATTTGAGAAGGACTTCTCAGAGCTCCAGGAGCCTAGTCCACAACCTAGTTTAATCTCCTATTATAAATTCATGGATGGAGGGAGAGTTATTCCCCAAAAAGTTGCAGTCCCACTTTTCTTTGAACTAGAAGCAAAAAGAGGAAGAACCACAGATGGATGAAAATTGCTAAGTCTAAGAAGGTGGAAGATGTGGGCCTCATGGAAGAAAAGGTCCTTGAAATGGGCAAAGAATTAAGTGAGCTAAGAGAGAAGTGGTCCACAATGAGGGAGTAGCTACAGGAAAAAAATAGATGGTTGAGGGAGAAGTTGCAGGAGAAGGAAACTCAACTGGCTACAATGGCAAGCCTCTCCATGGAGCCATTACATTGCAGACAACCATCCAAGTCTTATGCACTCTTTCTCAAAGAGTGGTGGATGAAATTCCAAATCAAGACCCTAGTACAACATGGATCTATGCCATTTCAAGATTAAAAGCAATTCATTGAATTGTGCGACTAAGTTAGCATAGAAGACAAAGAAAAAATGGTCGAGTTCTACATGCATAACCTCACCTTGACTGATATGAATATTTGGGGTTCCAATGAAAAGTTGGGGGATATGAAATTGATGGCCCTAGCATCTTGGATGATTCATGAGGAGGAAATATCTGAGGAAGTAAAGACAGTCATGGTAAAAGAAGAAAAGGGACCACTATATATCACAACATAGAAAATAAGCTTAATGGCTATCATTAGCAATCATAGCATCATCTCGAATGTTGCTAGCCTAACACCCAAATACCTTGCCATCCAAGAGTAAGCCATATCACATTTTGAAGACACACTTAGAATATTAGGGATAGAAATCCAACAAGCCTACCAGAGGAGATGGAATGCCTTACCCCACAATCTCTAGATAAGAGAATATCACTCTCCTGAAAGGTTGAGGAATGCATTGGAAATGACAGCCCTATACAAAAGACCCATCCAAAGATTAAAATTCAATTAGATTGGAATCAATCTCAGTCCAACCTTGTTGTTATGCCTATAGGAAGGAAGAAATGGAACAGAGAAGAGGAAGGAATGGATAGAAATAGAAAAGAATGTAGACTTCTATCCTCAAGAGGGCACACCATTTGAGGATCCTTGGGATGTCAGAGAGGCCACTAGGGCCATGAAGGAAAAGGAAATAGATGACTAAGCTGCTAAGAGGATGAGAAATAGTTTTAGTAGGGGGGTGATGATGAGGATCATCAATACGTATATCATAAGGGTCATAATGCCATCCTCCACCTTTAGAACTATCTCTTTCTCACATTTATTTACAATTCTTGTTATATTATGCTTAGTGAGAGGAGTAAAAGATGTTTTTCTATGTCATGTGGCCTAATATGTTTTAAATGCAGGAAATGGAGAAATTTTGAGATGATTTCAATGTAGGAGCTCAGAATAGACAATAGGGAGAGATTCTAGGAGGTTGTCTACCTCCCTAACTCCCTCAATAAGCAAAATCACCACTTTCTCTCTCATAAGCTCAAGGTCATTGGAAGCCAAGCAAGTGCAGTTCAAGGAGATCTAGATCCACCTTTATCAAGTTTTGGGAGACAAACATCCTTATTTTCTAGGGAGCTGTTGGTAGCTACCCTCTTGTATAAATAAACATGCTAAAAAGATCATTGGGATTCAAAATTTGTTTTCAAATAAGATGCTATTTGATCAAGGTGGATATTGGTGGCCACCCACCTATTCCACTTGGAACCCCACCATTTCCCTGTCAATTTTTTTTAGTTTCCTTAATTGTAGTACAATTTACTATTTTTGGCAGTTTTTCGGGTCCTAAACTTCTGGAGCCATTTTGAGGCCCTAAATGACATTTTTTTCGCAATATTCCTTTGGGAGATTTCATTGAAATCATACTTTTAGTTGTATTCCTTAGAGAGATATTTCCAATGAGGTATCATGCGCATCAAATAGAGATAATATGACCAAGTTACGACTCTGGGAAGTTGTTTTCCCAACTAACCCCAACGGGGCCCATAAACTCTTGGTGTTACATCTCCTTGGGTTAGGTTTTTGGTTGTTTATGGTTTTCTCTTATTGTTCAATAATAAAAAGGCCCTTGAGCCTCATTGTAACTTAGTTTAGAGGCATGTAGCCACCACATCTCTTCTCAAAGATAAGCTACCATCACCCGAGCTAGTATCATTTCCATTCTGTTTGTAAGCATATTTCATTATTTGATATTAATGAAAGGAAGTGTTATTTCTGATGGATGTCTCTGTATTTATGGTTATATCTGTAATTCTTTGTGTTCTTGTTTAAATTTAGATCAGTGGTATTAGAGCGGTCTCCTCTTTCTCTGTTTTTCTTTGCATGTCCCCAACGACGTCAGGATATAAGAAGTTAGGGCTCGAACTAGTCGAACCTTTGCAAGACTAGCCTCATAAATCCCGATGACCTCCCATGGGGGAAGAGAACAAATATGAGGGAGTAGGAGATCGTATTAAAATATTGCTTGAGAAGGCCCTCGAGAAACAAAGGAATTCGATGATGGATAACTTTTCCCAGATCCTTCAACGATCACCCACCAACTGTGCATCCACATCCAACAACCACTTTGGAGGTTCCACACCTTTTAAGGTACAAGTAAACTTTGAAATTCCCATATTTGAGGGCTAAATATATGTAGACGCCATAGATAAATGGTTGAATATACTAGAAGGATATTTTTTTGTTCATGATTTTTCCAGCGAGGAAAAGATTACGTTTGCTCTTCTCAAAGCTTCCCCCCACATCAAGGACTGGTGGGAAACCTATTGTGAGCAGAAGGATGAAAGTACGACCTCATTGTCTTCATCCACGCACACTTGGAATTCATTCCGGGATGCAATCAAGGAGTAGTACTACCCTGTCAGGAGTTACGAGGACATATACATAAAGTGGACCATGTTGCGGCAGGGAAGGGACCAAGATGTGCCAGAGTTTACCAATGTTTCTCATACCCTTCACACAAAGTTGGGTATCAAGGATTCTGAGAAACATTTGGTACTCAAGTACCACAACTGCCTACATAGATACATCTAGGACGAGATGGAGTTCCTGAACATCTCCTTGCTTGGCACGCATACCGATACATCGTCAAGATCGAGCAGAAGTTTAAACAGAAGAAGCAAGATTTTGGATCTGCGAATCCAAACAAGGGAAAGGTGCCCCTAAACTACAGAAAAAAAGGACAAAGACAAGGCGGTACAACCCAGGACAACCCACCAAGGCCATAAGAAAAGGAAAACACTGTGAAGCCGAAGAAGGACACGGGAAAGTGGTGTGAGTTCCATAAGAGCTCCACCCACAACACAAGTGAGTGTCAGGCCAAGCAGTTAATGTTGGCTGAGATGAAGACTTCAGAATTGGATGCATGTTCTGACTCAAAGTCGAGACGCAACAAGGGGAATGACAAAGGGAAGAAGATTATTGATGCGGAGCCCAATGCCATCGTCACCACCATAAAGATCCAGAAGGAGGAACCTGAAGGTCTAGAGGAGGAGGAGCATCTCCTCCACTCCCAAATGTGGGTAAAGGGTTTCCCGCTACAGTTCATTGTCAACAACAGGAGCCAAAAGAACATCATTGCCGTAGAGGTTGTGAAGTGGCTGGGCTTACTGACCACAAAACACCCACAACCGTACACCATCGGGTGGCTTCACCAAGGACAGGATCTGTGCATGAGCCAACAATGCCACCTTCCATACAACATCAAGCCCTTCACGGATGAGTTATTATGTGACATTGCTCCATTTGATGTTTGTGATGTATTATTAGGCCAACCATACTTGTGGAAGTGACATGTTGTGTATGAGTCAAGGTCTCGAGTTATTATTGTTACATTGGGAAATAAGTCGTACAGGATACCGAAGGTAGCACTGCGTACTGCCATCTCTCTAGTTACTGAAAAACAATGCAGTAAGCTCATTTCAAAAACCAGAATTTTTTTTTCCTGATGATATGTGCTCAAGGAAAGAAGAATATGGTGGCCAAGACCTTCAGACAGGGCCCCTCTACATGACAACAATAGATGGACAAAGTCGTGGAGGAGTACAAGGTCATCTTCACCTACCCCAGGTGCCTCTGCACTGTCAAGTCAAGCACTTCATCAATCTGACCCCAGGTGTGTCGTTACCTAATGGACCAATCTATCGGCACTCCGTTCTAGAGAATGATGAAATCAAGAGGCAAATTTAGGAGTTGCTACATAAAGGTCACATTCAGCCGAGTTCATCGCCCTGTGGGAGCCCAATCGTGTTGGTACAAAAGAAGGATGGGACTTGGAGACTCTGTATTGACTATCGAGCACTAAACAAGATCACTATCTCGAATAGGTACCTGATCCCACAGATTGATGACCTTCTGAACCAGATCAAGGGGGGGAATATTTCAGCAAGATCGACTTGAAGTCTGGATATCACTAGGTACCAATAAAACCCTCTAATGTGTGGAAGACTGCCTTCTAAGCTAAGGAGGGCCTTTTCGAATGGTTGATTATGCCTTTCGGGTTGATGAATGCTCCTACAACTTTCATGAGGCTAATGGATGACATCTTGCAACCATTCACCAACTCATTTTTCGTGGTATACTTGGATGACATCCTAATCTTCAGCCAAAGTTGGGAAGAGCACCTCCAGCACATCCGACAGGTTCTCCAAACACTGCAGCAACACAAGTTGTGTGCCAATTGGAGAAATGAAATTTTGGCATGAACCAAGTTCAATATCTAGGATACATTATTGATGAATGGGGGGTGCATGTGGATCCAGCCAAGATCCAAGTCATTCAGGATTGGCCAACCCCAACCACTTTGACAGAGCTCTGCAACTTTTTGGGTCTTGCCAATTTCTACCGCAAGTTCGTGTTGGGGTTCTCTCATATCACTTGGCCCTTGAGTCAAGTTAATAAAGGAGAAGTGAAACAAAAATTATTTTGGTATGAATCTCAACAGAAGGCATTCGTAGATTTGAAACATCGCCTCTTCTTTGCACCAATGTTCACATTACAAGAATTGCAACAACCATTTTAGATCGAGACAGATGCCTCTGACTATGCTATTGGGGCAGTCCTTACTCAACAGGGGCATCTAGTGGCATATCACAGTGAGACTCTTTCAGACATAGTCTGGAAGTATCCCACTTATGACAAAGAGATGTATTCCATTATGTAGGCCTGCTGACAATGGAAGCATTACATTTTGGGAAAGGAAACAATCATCCACATAGACCACCGACCCTTGCAGTTCATACATACTCAAGGGAAGTTATAGTATGATCGCGATCAGAAGTGGTCCACATACCTCCAACAGTTCCATTTGAATATCAAGTACACGAATGGTAGCAAAAATAATGTTGCAGACCACCTCAGCTGACCACTGGTCATGGCGTTAACCATTGTGCTCAACTCTTGTGGGCACGAGACCTCTGATTGGCCACTTCTCTAGAAAAGTGACCTAGAATTCGACCACACATACCATACGCTCTTGGAGGCTCAAAAATTTCCATATTTTCACCTCCAGGATGCTCTGTTATGCCACCTGGGACACCTTTGTGTTCCTTCAAGAAAGCGTGCAAAGACGATTTGGGAAGCGCACTACAGTCGGGCCACTAGGCATTTCAGGGTTAAGAAAATGGTGACAGTACTGCAAAAGTATTTCTATTGGCTGAATCTTCGACAGGATGTCGGGAAGCACATTAGATCTTGCAATTATTCTGCCATTGCCAAACTAACGATCAAGAAGCAAGGTCTCTATAATCCACTGCCTACCCCTAGTCGACCTTGGGAATCCATCTCCATGGATTACATGTCAGACCTTCCTTCTACTAAGCATGGAAACGATTGTGTTTTTGTGGTCGTCGATAGATTCTTGAAGGTGGCCATTATGTCGGTCTTTAATAAGAGTATCACAACATAAGCCATTGCTAAACTCTTCTTTGAACGAGTGTGGGTACACTTTGGGATCCCACAGTCTGTCATCTCAGATCGGGACAACAGGTTCCTCAATGTATTTTGGTCCAGTCTCATGTTGATGCTGGATACCAAGCTCACTAAGTCCGCAACTTTCCATCCCCAAACTGATGTTAAGACAAAGGTCGTCAATAGGATGATCATACAAATTATGCGCATGTAAAACTCAAAGCATCCACGCACATGGGATGAGAGCCTCCCCTATGTCCAACACAGCTACAACTGGGCTTTCCATAGCTCGACTAACCACAACGCTTTTGATGTGAGCTTGGGATTCCAACCATTATGTCCCATTGATGTGGCCATACCATTTGTAGCGACTTGGGCAGATTCGGCTCATGTCCAGTCAGAAGTTGACAAGGAAAATAGCTTCATTGAGCACATTCAATACATTCTCCAGCAGGTCCATGACATATTGGAGAAATCCAATGCTAAGTACAAGCAGCGACATGATCAACATCGGGTGCCACACAAGTTCTAGGTGAGCGACAAAGTTTGGCTACATTGCAGAAGGAGCCCTTCGCTGGGCCCCACCGCAGGATTTGCCTGCTTCGATATGGTCCATACACCATCACCAAGGTTGTGGTCGATAATTCTTTTGAGCTTACCATTCCCCCATTCCTTGGCCTGCACCCATTGTTCAATGTTGATCGCCTTCGACCATACTTTCCACCATCACTAGACACATCTGACATTGCAGAACAATTCACAACAATAGAGTTAAATCCAGACTACATGGAACACGCTGCAACTGATTAGATCATGGACACGCAGATCAATAACACTCGCGAGTAGAATATCCAACTGTATTAAGTTGTCAAAGCTAGCCAACTCCCACACCAAGGAAAATGGCTCACTAGGGACCAAGTTTAGCAGAAGTTTCCTCATCTCATGGAGGAACTCAACGCAATGGAGATCATTGTTTCCTGAGGGGGGAGGAATGATCGAGGTGGATATCGATGGCCACCCACCTATTCCACTTGGACCCCCACCATTTTTCAGTCAGTTTTTTCAGTTTCCTTAATTGTAGCACAATTTACTATTTTTGGCAGTTTTTTGGGTCTTGAACTTCCAGAGGCATTTTGAGGCCCTAAATGACGTTTTTTTGGCAATATTCTACTAGGTGATTTCACTGAAATTAGCTTTTCATTAGTAGTCCTTGCAGAGATCTTTCCAACGAGGTATCTTGCATGTCAAACAAAGATAATATGACCAAGTTACGACCCCGAGAAGTTGGCTGCCCAACTAACCCCAACGGGGCCCATAAACGCTTGGTGTTACATCTCCTCGGGTTAGGGTTTTGGTTGTTTAAGGTTTTCTCTTATTGTTCAATAATAAAAAGGCCCTTGAGCATCATTGTAACTCAATTTGAAGGCATGTAGCCGCAACATATCTTCTCAGAGATAAGCTACCATCACCCGATCTAGTATCATTTCCATTTTGTTTGTAAGCATATTTCATTATTTGATATTAATGAGAGGAAGTGTTATTTCTACTGTATTTTTTTATTTATGGTTATATTTGTAATTTTTTGTGTTCCTGTTTAAATTCGGATCACTATTGAGCTCAATCACTTGATACTGTTATTTTTCACTTGTTATGTGATGTATTTGACATTGATGAAATGATAATGAGAATTTTCTTATTGATCCATCACTGAGTTAGTTCCAGAGGGCTGAGGCTCTAGTGTTTGGGCCCAACCCTAGTGGCTTAGGTCCCTCTTATGTATTGTGATTTCTTCTTAGCTTAGAATTTTTGTTAGTTTTCTTTATTTTATTAGAATATAATTCCTCAAAAAGTCTGTGACTGCTACCTCTATGTCATCTTTCTCATGGGAGCATGAATAGAGGAATCTACAATCACAACCCAAAAATTCTATGTTTATGATATCTTGGAATAATGTCCATATTAGTTACCTTGTTTTTCATAAGTTTTTTGTAGCTTAAAAGTTGATTCATTGCCTAGATCTGAGTTTTTGGCATAAATTAGATAGTTTTTAAATTCAACTCATCTTTTCCACCATTGGTTATGTTATTTTGTAAATGGTAAGAGATCATGTGCATGTGATGTTGTAGAAATTTTAGATCTGCAGGCAAGGGGGATTTCACCTTCTCCATATAGGACTTCTTCACCCTCTTTGATGAATCTCAAATGTTGTTCTTGAGCTCCTTCTCTTAGGTCACTGTGAGCATCCCCCTTAGTCCAAAACATGCCTTCTTGAGGTGTTGAGATTGGTTTGGGGTGTTGGACAATTTTCATACATCTACCACAACCTCCATCCACCTTGCCATCCCTTGATCTCATCATTCCTACCTTCCAAACCCTCTCGACAACCTTCTTGTGGCAGTACAAACCTTCCTGTAGCAATATAGGGTCCCGGTAGCATCTTCCTGTAGCATGCCTGTAGCAGCCTCTTTTAGCCCTTTTTTTGACGTGTGATGCAAGTTTGAACAAGGGCAACACCTAGGCCATTCCCGCCACCCTTTTTCCTTCACTGCAAGATAGAATAACATTAGCTTCTTTATCACATATTTAGCACTAGAACATTGATTTATATGCAAGTGTGAATTAGATAGATGATGCATGAAATATTGAGTTATGATTTGGTAGGATAATTTCCTGTTTACAAGTGAATTTGATAGCTAAATGGTTTCTTGGAAAATAATGTAATTTCCTTTCTATAGGTAGTATAGCTCTTGTGTTCTTTCATGAATTGATTCAGTAGCATTTACAAGTTGGTAGCATCTACAAGTTATGGTTTGAAAATAATTTACCTTTGACATTAGAGCTAGCTTCTGAATTTCACTTTCAGTAGTTAGTTTCCCCCTAATTCAGTAGAAGAATGGTCTTGCAACACTATTGATCAAATTTACTAGTTAAGGGTGGCATGAGTAGAATTCCATCTACTGTGTATATAGAACTACCACCTCAAATTTTGTATGAACCTTGGGTTGATAAATAGAGTTGAGGAGCCCTTGGGAGTTGCAACAATCTTGGTGAAATACCAGGGCTCACCAGGGGATATAAAAGGTCATTCCTCTTACTATAAAATAAACCTCATAACTCAAGCAAAAGGCATTTTTGGAGGCTAAGACTTTGGAGAGATAGCCTTGACTTCTTCAACTTGGCATTGGAAAGAATATCATTCTTTTGGAGAAGCAAGAAGTGACTTAATGTTTGACTGTTAAAGCTATTGGATCACCATTATAACTGTGTACTTGGATATTTCACTTAATAATTGAAGCTCATTGAGGCGACACACTTTCATGCATGTATCATGAAGGTTATAAGACTATTCTTTAGATATTTGTGGCACATGTCATATTCATATGTACTAAAGAAATTGAACTAGTTCATTGACTTTGGTGCTTATCTTATTGAATGTGTGTTGTATTTGCTTTAATTATCGTTGTGTCTATGTGAACTACTTTTCTAGATAACCAATTAATATTTCCTTTCTCCATGAGCCTTTCTTATGATAGTGCTATTACTTTTGTTTACCCTCTCACGAAAGTCTCCTTTTACATATTTCAATTTGTACTTCACAGTGTTAACTTACTTGTTTGTTCAAAGGTTATGTGTATAATCTCTTATGTTATCCCTTGAAACGAAGGAAAACCTTAGAGTTATGGTGGTTGGGCTAATACTCCTCATGGGGCTCCTACTCCAAACAGTGTGAGGTCTAATTGGGACTTCACATCGGGGAAACCCCTTGAATGTTAGCGATATCCAACATCGTCAACAGGAGCATCGAATATTGTCATGTTCATTGTATTTTTTGTAAAAGGAGGTTTTTCCCTCAAAGTGGATAGTAATTATTTTTTATTATCATTTTTAAGGTGCACGGACCATAACATTTGGTATCAGAGCTCTTGATCTTAGGGTTTCTCTACTTCAAATAAGTCAAGATATAATTTTCTCGACAACTTTTATTCTAGGAGGTTCCAGTTGTTGAAACCGAGAGAAGATTGAGAAGACATATTAGGAAATCTCTGTTTCAATTTTCAAATATTGGTTCACTATGTGTTTGGGGATATGATTCAATGAGGGCAGGGTTTGTTAATGCTCCTAAATTTTGTCCCAAATAGAACAGTTCAACATTTTCGCTATATTTTTTCTTTTGGTGAGGCTTCAAAATATGAAATGTGGACCACATTAGGGAAAAATCATGGTGAAATTTTGGTTGAAGTTATAGATCTTAGTTCACTATATTTTTGGAGATATGATCCAAGGAATTTAGGGTTTTGTATTCTCTAGAATTCAATCTCAAATAGGCCAATTTGACATTTGTTTTATAACTTTTAATATGCAACGCTTTGTAAAGTGAAACTTGGACCATATTAGGAAGAAATCACAAGTACTGGATGGTTCCATTGTCAGAATTTTATTTTCTATACTTTCAAAGTTATACCTTATGGATTTAGGGTTTATGAACAATCAAGAAATAAAATTTTAAACATGTAAGCTTGGTATTTTTTCTCTGTCTTCTTTTCTAGAAATTTTCAAACCGTGAATCTATAGGAATTTTAGCCAACATAAAGAAGTACCTTAGGTACAAGTTCCAAAATTATATTTCAATAAGTGGACATATGGCATGCTATACAAGTTTGCTTGTGGAAAGTGGCAAAAAAAATAGTATGTTTTGGGAAAATTACTATAACTTTTAGTTGTCACAAAAGATTCAATTCACACCCATGGAATTGTAAAAAATACATATCAAAGTATTACAAAATAATTTTTTAGAGCTAGAGTGCTTTAAACCCGAGAGATATATCAATACAACTTAAACCATTTCGATATTCTCCAAATCAAGGTATGTAACTTACTAGTGACCTAATTGTTCACTAGAAGATCCCCTTCCTTTTTGGTTGTAATATAGAGGTGGACTATTGTTATTTTTGCAACATGTTCCAATGAAAGCTACTAAACCAAGTAAATATATTGATGGCCCAAGGACTCGTGAATAAAGTGAATACTTATAATTTAGGTTATCTCAATTAGAAAATAAAGTTAATGAAATGGATGGTAATATGTTGAAAAAGGTGTATTTCTTAGTTTCTCAAGAAAATCTTATAAGAGAAATGGAAAAGAAGATGAGTTAAAATAAAGAAGAAATACAAAAATTCATGATTTCCATGGAAAATCTTCTCTTGGAGAGGCTTCCTAAGAGGGATGTGGAGATCTAAGGAAATCATGAACATAAGGAGAATGTAACAACCCTGGGTTAAAACTTCATGTAATAAAGTTAATAAAGGAAAAATAAGACCAAGGCCATGGGACACGTATTCCAAGTTGAATGTTGGGAAAAACATCCTAGTGGGTGTTCATTTTGGTTATTATGGTTAAGGGGAAATTGCCAAAGGAATTTCCAAAGGATTTGAAAAGGAAAAGATGCATTAACTAGTATTTTATTAATGAAAATAAAGGAATATAAGAGAAAAGGGAGATGAAAGGTGACATAATTGAATGCTGAGAAAATTGAAGGAAAAATAATGGAAAATGAAGAAAATAGAGGCCTCAATAATAAAAAGGCTTATGAGGATCAATTCACAACATTTTTTAGTTCAGTTTTGGAGCTCTTTCTATTCTCTCATACTCTTTCACACTTAGAGTATTCTTGCAGCACTTTAGCATTAAGGAAAGAAAACAAAAGGAGGTAAAGGAAGGACAAGGAAATCAAGGGATAAACAAGGAAAAGTTGGATCAAGCAATTCAACCAGAATACTTGTGGGTAATAGGTTGCATGTGTGATTTCCTAGTTGGTTGGTGAATTCATGGTACATGCATGTATGTATTTGGTTCTTTTGCTATCATTGGCATGGTTTTTGCTAGGTGTTACAGTGGTTTCAACCTTGCATTTCCATTTCCAATAGCCATGGTGTGATGGGGTTCTTTCATTTGGTTTATATCTGGATTGTCGAATGGTTTTGGAACTAGGAGAGGTGTTCTCAGGAAAATTCTTAACGACCTAGGAATTCCTTGATTGGTTTTGGCGTGATTGCCGTAAATCCTAAGGGTGGAGACATGAAAATTCCTCAAGGTATTGGTGAAGCAATTCTAAGGCATATAAGCTTGTTTAAGGCCTAGTGATCCCCTGACCATTTTCTATAGGATAACAATAAATCCAAGTTGTTTATGTGTTTTATTTTGGCCTAGTGATCCCTTGACCGGGGTTGGAGGGATTGTGGTAAAGGATGGTTTTTTATGTGCTTACTTAGGCCTAGGAATCCCTTGATCAGTTTTGGCAGAATTGTGGTAAAGATTGAGGGTGGAGGTGGTTTAATCTCTAATAATTCCTGGTTGTTTTCAACTTGATTCCCACATTCATGCTTGGAATATGGCACATGGGTGATTGGATGAAAGAAAGATTTGGTTTAGCCTAATCTATGGTTGGGTTGTACGTGGATGTCCCTGACTTTGTTACATTTTTCATACGTTAATAACATCTCTTTTCCTCTTGTATTTCATGATTACTTGTATGTGTTATTATGTGGCTTTGATGGCTATTCTATGATTCTTATTATTCTGGTTATATGCTTGTTATAAGCATGGTTCCATAACAGGTTCTAGCTATGGCTCTTGATATGTTTTGATTAGTTGATGAATGGTTAGTGAATGCATGAAATAAAAAAATTTATTTTAGCTATTATGCGATGGCATTAGACCTTCTTGGTGATTCTTAGAGAAGTTTCAGACCCTTATATTCAGATATACATTCATGACTTGTAGATTACATGTTCACAATATGTTTGAAGAAATGACCATCATAGTTAGGCTTGGTTAGGTCAAATCCTTGATCAAGTTTTCTATGAATGGATTTATCTTGATGTTATTTATCATTATGTAAAATCTCATTAAGTTTTGGGTAGTATTCTAGAGACAAGCACTTAAAAGGTGGTACTTCTTCTAGGGTCGCAGGCTTAGAACTGAGAAATTTGGACCATAGTCACATGGATGCATTGTTATGCCTGCGACTAGATGCCTACAGTTGCATGGATGAAGTGTTATGCATGTAGCTCGTAGTCTAGGTTAGTAAAATAACTATTCAGCTCATGATTTAGGCACTAGAGGTGGTTTATAGCCTTCGAGTGTCTTATAAGTCTTGTAGGATGTTAGTTTGTGGTTGATAGGTTTAGTTGTTAGATGCTTGGAGATTGGGTCATGTCATAGTAGCAGCGTTAAACTTATGTTTACCCTGACAACCTGGTGAATTTGGGCTAAATGTGGGAGGGGTGGTTAAGCATTGTTCAAATACTTGGACTGAATGGGCATAATGTGTGTGTCATGCATGCATGTCAGTTTCTATATGGTTGTTATGCATGCATTATAGTGGCTATGATTAGCATGTATCTAGTCAGTGTTGCAGTTTGTGACATCATGCATGGTAATTGGATGATGATTGAGGTGATGTCGAAATATTGATATGATTATTTATATACATGTATCGTGCTAATTTGGATTGATTTTTCAGATGAGATGACCACCCCTGAACATCACTGAGGTATGTTGATTATATTATATTTGGTTTATCTGACATGTTACGCTTGTAGGAAGAAAAGGATCAAATATGAATAGCGAAATGGTGGACTATAGTTCATGAGACTCCCCTTATAGATCATATGAACAACCAAGAGATGAGTACTCCCTGGACATAGTAGACACATTGAGAAGTCAAAGGCAGAGATCAGAAGTTGCAAAGCAGATAATGATAGAATTATTCAATCATAGGAAAGACTTGCCAATGAAGCTTATGATAATGATTTATCCACATTAGGGTTTTAATATTAAAATAAATCCTACTAATAGATTGCTAATTATTGTGGATATGTCTTCCTTTACTAAAATATTTACATGCCACAAATATTATACAAATCTTTCATTTCATATAAAATCCCCTCCCTTATACTAATATTTAAAAGCGAAATTATTATTTAGCACCATCACAATTCCATGGGTTGAGTATTTGACATTACTCCAAATCATTATTCGCATTTCAAATAATGTTTAAATATGGGTGACACCATCACAATTTTGTGGAAAATGTTCACTATATTAATCTATAAAACCTTTGATTGGAGAATATAATCCCTTTAGAGTCCATATATAGGGATACTGGTTAAACAGTTTCAACTAATTTTTCATATGGTGAATGTTAGAAGAGTGGCTTATGATTATGAGAAGAATGGTATCAACTTGTGGTGTATATCATTGTAAAGTGTTTGAAGTGGTTTAGTCAGTTGGATGGGATAAAGAAGAGTATGGTATTTTTAATATTGATTTCCTTCTTAAGGGGTTATAGAGTAATCATTAATTTGAGTTTATACTTATTATTTGGTTGGTTTTTCTCTCATTATAATATTTCAACATGGCATCAATTCTAGTTTGACTTGGACTTTATCCATTATAAGAATTTAATATGGCATTGAATCAAGATTGACCTATAAGTTAATAAAATTGGTTTAATGTTGGGATCCATGTGTAGAAATTTTGCAAATTCTCTACAAATCTCGCTCTAAGACTTATGTAAGAAAATATGACTGTATATTAACCTGATAATGCAATATAACCAAAGCAAAATACTATAACCTACTTCTACTATCAATTTGGTTTGCGAAAGCTTAAAGATTGAGCAAGATCGAGTTGAACACATATAACCAAAAGAAGAAGAGTTAATGCACAATACATATGAAAATACTTTGGGGAAAGCCTCAGCTAAAAAACCCCACTATCTGTATTATCATACAAGGAGGAAATACATGAAGAATTATACAAAGCCTTAGCTCTCATAGGTAGCCAGCTCTCAATTCAATCCTCACAAATGCTCACAGGTAATCCTGGCTTCTCACAAGCCTTCTCCTCTACCCTCCAAGCTCCTATTTCCTTGCGTAGTTCCTATGGGATGATTCTCCATCACCCAGTGGAACACTTCTCTAACACACTGTCAGAACTATGCAATCCTCAAGGAACCTTACCTTGACTGCATGCATGAGTTTCCTTTATAGGAAAACACATGCAACTAATAATACACTGTCCTTGACATATAGTTCAACTGGGTATTTCTTAGAATAGACATGCATGAGTTACTGATGAGGGAATCTTCTTCAGTTCTCTGGAGTACATTGGTTGATTGCATGCATGCATCAACTGACTGATAACTCACAATTAGTTCCTCAAACAGTTTGGAACTAATTTAACTAGACTTAACTCAGTAAACTGAGTTAACTAATTACAACTCAAATATAACTCAATCTTATCTCCTTAATTTAAGGGATAAATATTGCATGACTTCAGAAAGACTTTTAATTTGAATTTCTCCAACTAATTATTCCATAACGAATTAATTAATTATTTCCAAGCAGCTCGTGAGACTAAATTCGATTTTAATTCACAATTTTAGTTGAAGGACAAATTAAAATGGGAATATCTGGATTCTATTTTTATCATTTCTTGTTGCTATTTTCAACACTCCCTCTCAACAAGAAAGGAATTCAACTCGATCCCAATCGTGAACCTTTGGAATGTTATGCATGCAACACTTCTCTCTAGTGTTCTTGCTCCAGCAACTCCAGAAACAAAAAAGCATCCAACCTGAATTAGTGTGATGCATCTGTCATCAAAGTCTCTGACTACTATTGCCCCTGTCAACTAAAAACTTTGCGCTTCTGCTGACTCTGCCTTTATGCACTATTGTCAGTCCTTCTTCATGCTCTTCAATATCTAACTACTCTAGCCTCTGTCACTTTGATCTCTAACTGCATCAATCCCAATGATTCCTCCCACTACTATGTACTTTGGGCTCCCGTAGCAAGGTACAATTCATGAGATAAAACCTCTCAATGGACCATGCCCAATTTCAGCCTTCTTGGGACTAGCACTTCACATTTCCCTACCTCACACCTAGAGGTATGGCTGCATGTGATCTCTCTGCCCACTTCTCCAATTGTGGCTCCTCCACAATTGTCTGAGACATCTTCTGGGACTACATGTTGAGAGGTAATTTACTCTCCCTCTCAACCACCAAGTCTCTAACATTTTCCTTGCTCCTCAAGGCTTTGGATGCATCTTGAACTTCAAGAGCATACATGTTCTTAACTCATGAACCGATGTGTTTCACCTGTCTCGTGGTGATGTGTCTAAGGAACACCTTTCCTTTACTAAAGACAACGTCGTAGCCTTTTTCTTCCAACATCGCGATAGATACCAAGTTCTTTTTCATTCCAGGCACACACTTCACATCTGTCAAGGTGATAGGAGCTCCATGCTCCCTTTGAAAAGCAATCGTGCCCACTCTTGAAACACTATACCTTTCGTTGTCACCCATCTCTATGTGCATCTTGAGGTCTTTCTCCTCCAAGGTAGTGAATAAACTTTTATTGTCGGTCATGTGGAATGAGGCTCCATTGTCAAGATACCAACCACAACCCATCATTGATGACACCATGCATGTGATGAGAGTAAAGTCCATTTCAAACTGAGAGGCTAATTTCTCATCTTCGATCCTTCCGAGGATCCCTTCTTGGACTTTTTGATGGGCAATTAGTCGCATAATGACCTATCTCATGAAAATTAGAGCGTCTGACTTTAGAATTGTCACCCGTCTTCCCTCCATGATAAGAATTCGATTTGGAATGGGAAGCCTTCCCCTTCCCTTTCCTTGCCTCACTTACTAAGGCTAGATTTTCTTCATCAGCATTCTTGGATGAAGAACCATCTCGTGTGCTCCTCTTGATCTCCTCCTACATGAGATCTGACCACAGTCATTCCCAATCCGATAGTTTCTCCCTTCCATTCACAGAGTCCTGGTAGCTATTCCAGCTCTTTGGAAGGCCAAGGAGAGCGAGGCTCACCATATCATCATCGACAATAGTTATTCCCACACTTCCAAGCTCATCTGTATAGGTGGTGAGCTCGTTCAGATATGTAGAAATAGTATTGCTGTTCTCCATCTTGATTCTTCGAAGCTTATCCTTGAGTGCCAATTTCCTTTGGTTGCTATTGTTCTGGTAGAGGTCCTTCAATGTCTTCCAAATTGAAAATGGAGTATCATTCCCATGGAGACTCGAGACAATATGGTCTCGAACTCCCTCAACGATGATCTGTCTCGTGTTCGCCACACACTTCTTCCACTCAGCAAACTCTTATGCATTAGCTGAAGTTGGCTTTGGGATTTCTCGATCAATGAAATCCTTCAAGCCATTGTCTTCTAACATAGCCTCCATGCAATCTTTCCATGCTATGTAATTCGATCTTCCTTCTAAGGCATACTTGAGTCTCAAGGCATAGAACGCCATTGGCCAACCTTGAAGTATGATAAGAATTCGATTTGCACCTGCAACCCCGAACTTCAAACTTTGAATTCTCTTCTCCGTATACTGTTCACATCTCTAATAAACTTAGCTTTGATACCATGTAGAAATTCTGCAAATTCCCTACAAATCTTGCTCTGAGACTTATGTAAGAGAATCTGACTGTAGATTAACCTGATAATGCAATATAACCAAAGCAAAATACTATAACCTACTTCTACTATGAATTTTCTTTGCGGAAGCTTAAAGATTGAGCAAGATCGAGCTGAACACATATAACCAGAAGAAGAAGAATCAATGCACAATACAGATGAAAATACTTCGGGGAAAGCCTCAGCTAAAAAACCCCACTATCTATATTATCAGACAAGGTGGAAATACATGAAGAATTATACAAATCCTTAGCTCTCACAGCTACCCATCTCTCAGTACACTCCTCACAAATGCTCACAGAGAATCCTGGCTTCTCACAAGCCTTCTCCTATGCCCTCCAAGCTCCTATTTCCTTGTGCAGTTCCTCTGGGATTATTCTCCTTCACCTAGTGGAACAATGCTCTCACACACTGCTCTAACACACTGTCAGAACTATGTAATCCTTAAGGAACCTTACCATGACTGCATGCATGAGTTTCCTTTATAGGAAAACACATGCAACTGATAGTACACTTTCCTTGACATTTAGTTCAACTAGGTATTTCTTAGAATAGACATGCATGAGTTAATGATGAGGGAATCTTCAGTTATTTGGAGTACACTGGTTGAGTGCATGCATTCATCAACTGACTGATAACTCACAATTAGTTCCTCAAACAGCTTGGAACTGATTTAACTGGACTTAACTCAGTAAACTAAGTTAACTAATTACAACTCAAATATAACTCAATCTTATCTCCTTAATTTAAGGGATAACTCTTGCATGACTTCAGAAAGACTTCTAACTTGAATTTCTCCAACTAATTAATCCATAATGAATTAATTAATTATTTCCAAGTAGCGAGTGAGACTAAATTCGGTTTTAATTCACAATTTTAATTCAAGGACAAATTAAAATTGGAATATCTAGATTCTATTTTTATCATTTCTTGTTGCTATTTTCAACACCATGAAAATAAAATCATGTGAGTTGATTACAGGAAAATGAAATTGATCCTCTAACAATGGGTTTGGTTTATAAAGAAATAAATGTTGGAATTATTGTCAATTGATCATGGTCATGAGTCACATTGATGCGTTTTTCATGATGATGAGTTATGTTAATGGTAAGGTTGCTTGATGTTGCAAGGTTGATTGAAGTGATGTAAAGTGCAAAATTTTATCATAGTGATGTGAAGGGAAAAAGATGATTAAGTGACGTGATGTGAAAAGGCTTTGGTTCTTGTCCATTGGTGATTTGTTTGATGTTTATCCTTAAAAAAATGATGATATGGCACATACGAAATAGATAACAAATATTGAAGAACCAAAGAATTAGAGAACAAAGTCTGAAGAACATATTACTTTTATTAAACAAAATTAGTTGTACAAAATCATTTATATTTTTGGCCTTCTCATAACTGTAACATGCTTGTTGCTCTCAAGAACAAAGTTATAACGTAGATCATCTACTATGTATACTACATCACCCTAGATAGTAATGCACCTTTTCTTCAATCATCCTATGTTACAATATATTTTTCCATCTGAGCCTTGTCTTATGTAATAATTAATGTTTGACCATGATTCTTTGGATATGCAAACAATACAAAGAAAATTTGTCTTAATTTAAGACTCAATTGAAAAAGAGGAGGCAAGATGTAAATAGTCTGGTAATACCAAGAGACAACCCTTGTTATTAGCCTGTTTTTCTCTCTAAGGTTAGTGTTCATGAGACATCATGTTGATTGACCTTTTTCTAGGCTTCAAACCTTGTTTTTGCAGCCATGACACCCAGTGGCATGGATGATCTCTTATCAAAGCGACTGGAACCTTTCATGCGCTGGTAGCTTTCCTTATCAAAGTGACTGTAGTGTATTTCTCTCTGTTCTATTCCTATGACTAGGGAATCTTTGTAGAGTCTTGAGGTTCCTAGGAGATCAATTAGATTCATCACCTATTTGAGTTGCACAGGGCTTATCTTTGAGAATCTTACATAACTTCTAGTCATCCTAAGCGTCTACATTCATCCTCTTAGGATCTCTCTTCATCCTATTAATAGTAGACCGTGTTTGATAGGGTGAGGCTAGTTAGAGTCTTTGGGATCCAAAGTTTATCCTTTAACATCATATTTATGCTGAGAGAGACAACGTTTGTGAGGCTTATGCTACTAGAGTCTTCGTTTTTAATGGAGCTTTTCCTATTGTAGTGGGGAGACTCTACCACATTTTGGAGAGGAAATTTGGGGTGAAGGTATACTTGTACTTTCATTTTGGATTAATATAAATCTACATTCCTTCCTTATATTTACATGTTTGTAGTAGTGATATATGTTGGTTTTATGAATCATGATGCTTTGAGATGACAATCTTCCAAGGAAGAGTCACTTGTCATCCTTGAGTTTTTATGATTGTGTGTAGGTGTTGAGATCAAGTGTAGATGATGGAGACCACTTGAGTTGAGCTAAAGAATTATTCTACGAATTCGAAATCCTTCACCAACCTGAGAGGAGGCTAGGTGCATGCTTTAACCTTTGTATCATATAGAATCATTTGTTTGTTGCATGCATGATCATTGGGTTGGGATTTGATTGTTTATCTATTTGTGATTTTTCCTCTTGCTATCTGGTGATCTTATGTGGAGAAAATATCATCATAGCAATAACTCCTTGAATATAAATTTCATTGCAACAATTCCTCATTTCGAATTCCTGCATAGAATGCAAATAGTTAGAGAGCCATCCCTATAAAAGATGTATTGTTGAATGAGAATAATTTTTTTTTGAATTGAACATTTGTATGAGAGAGTTCTTAAACACCATGGTAAGGAGGAAAGAGAAATCAAAAGAGAATAATAAGTGGGACATGCTTTAAAAAGATAATCATAGAGAGTAAGCAACAAAAAAGAAGTTAAAACTAATTTTATAATAGAGACAAACACTAGGTAACCAACAAATCTGATTTGTAATTTGATTGGGGGATTGTAGTCACCTTTTAAGTTGTAACTTGAGAAAGAACAAGTTGTAGCTTGTTCAGGTAGGAGCCTCCTATGGGTTGTATCTTGTAAAATTTTGATGGGATTTGGAGCTTCCTTTCAAGTTAAGCTTGCTAAATAAATCTATCTAGAAACCTCCTATAGGTTGGAGGCTACATAAAATATGATGTAATAAGGGAGTAAACGCTTTCCTTCACATCAATTCAACCAAACACTTCACGGTTTTCTCCCTTTATGGGTTTCCACTTATATTTGGTTTCTTCATGTGTTGTATGATGAATGTTGCACTTGTGTTAATGATTTCGAATATTGTTTGTATATGAAAATGTCTTTGTGGTAGTTGAAAAAGAAGAAATTAAAAGATGAACATATAAATAAGCCAATATTTTCAAAATAAAATACTTGAAGTTGGAAAATTAATTTGAATTAATTGATAAGAAGTCACAATTACTGATTCACCACCCTCTTAGTGATTGCTAAATATTCATCAATTGGTGTAAGATCCAAGTTCCTTTTGTCTTAGCTTGACCATGGAAAGGTGTTGATAGTGTGGGACCCACCAACATGTCAAGGGATCTCCCAAGTAAGAAGCCCCAACTAGACCTTAGACTGTTTGGAGTAGGAGTCCCAAAGTGGGTAGTAAAGAAGTGCCTTGACTACGGTAGCGTGCAAAGATAAGTATCATAACTTTATTGGAAGAAATTGTGTGACCTTGCAGCGATTCAAGTGAGATGCATGGGGGTTCTAACACATAGAGGGGAAAAGTAAGTGTGTCCCTTAGAAGTTTGTAATAGTACACAACGTGAAAGGGACACATGAGAGGAATGACATCACAAGATGGAAGTGGAATAGTCTACAATCCAAAGTGACGAGTTATTACAACAACACTTCTTCAACAAGATTCATACAATTGCATACAAAATAGTTCATACAAAAATTCTTAAGTTAAATAACATACATTTCTAAAGTAACCAGAATAGTCAAACTACAATAACAACATATGCATGAAAATGTGTTGGCTCAGTTATATTATTAAATGAAAGTTCCATACGTACATACACCATTGATAGCCACTAGCCCCAATAGTGGAACATTAGAGTCAACACTGCCTCCTCCTCCAAAGAGATGTACTCGCTCTATGCTATGGAAAAGCCAAGGCTCGTCATAATACTCTCTAAGCCTTATCTAAGCAATGCCTAGCCGAATGCTTGGCTCCCAAAATCCTATTCTATGATTTATAAGGTTCTATTTATAACAAAGGGTGGGGTGACCCTTGACATTCCCCTTTGTGACTCTTCAACTACCCTCATGACTCTTCAACTTCTTTACAAATAATAGTGACTGTTCACATTCCACTAATGACACTTAGAATTTCACTTACAACATATTTACAAAAAATATACATTTTTCACATGTACCTATGTGGGACAAAATAGGTGAGAGGTATCTTAACAAAGACACAACACTTGTAACTATGAATTTTGGGGTAAGATAAACTCGGCAACCTGCAATTGATGATTCTTGGTCACGTACTAATGCCAAGCTTGGTACTATGCTATGATGCCCCTAAACTGCTTGATGGTTTCTTCCTGATAGTAGACTTTTGCCTCCATTTCTTCTGGGTATATGGTCTTGGAACCTATGTCCATCTCTTCCTGCAGCATGTGTAGCATGGTGTAGACCATGAACAGACCACCAGTGTGCTTTTGCATGTTTGGGGTGCTTAGCCCCAAGTCATCCCTGGTGGCATCTCGACTTAGCTTCTCCATGTACCCGTTGACCTCTAACTGGACTTGGTTCTTGTGCTTAGCTTTGGTGAGGGAACCTACATCTATTCACTCTCTTCCTCAACTGCTGGATTTTCCGGCTCATCAACCTATATTGGCGTTGTTTGCTATGTCATTGAACCTTGCCTCTGTTCTTCATCCCGTTCTTTCCTTCTCGGCTCGTGTTCTTCCTTTTGTTCTTGTTCTACTTGTTGCGATCTCAATTCTGCTACCTAAAATGTCTTCTCTTCTCTCTTCCTATGCTCCGCTATCTGTGTCCTCTACTTCCTTTTTCTTCTACTGTCAAAGCTGCCTACATGTCGATTGAATATGATTTCACTTAGCAAATTTATTCTCCCTTTGTTATGTCATTAATTTCCTCTTTCCCTGAGCTTGTACTCGATTGTTTCCTTCTCCCACTACTACTGGTATTGCTGCCATGTTAGTGTTGATTCCTTTTTTGTAAACAGTAGGGCATCTGCATATATTGGCAAGTAAATTAGTGCTTGCTCAGTTGCTTCCCTAGTACTGCTTTCAATGGTCACTCTTGAAACAACTCTCTTTGGTTCCATGGTACAATTATTGCTAGAGAGAATGGATTCACAAGTGTGGTACCTGTGGGATAGAAAGGACACTCATGGCGAGCAAACATTAGCTCTTAAAAGTATAACTTCACAGCATGATAAAGCAACAACTAGGGAATTTAATGAGAGGAATTGTGCAATTTTGACTGACAGGGGTAACTGAATCACTGTGGGAACTGAGCACTGCATAGTCCTAGTAGTCAGTGTGGAACCTTGATGTCTGGAACTGTGCAATGCACAGTTCAGTCTGGGTCAGGGCCTGGGAGAGACTACGCATTGCACAGTTTCATTGACCAATTTGGGAGACTTGCTCCTAGAACTATGCATTGCGCAAGAGAAGCTAGCGTAGGACAGGATCTGCATAATTCCAGAAGCCAAGACAAAAGCCTTGAGGTCCTAGATTGCACAATGCATGCAATGAAGTGTGAGATCCAGGCAAGGGGAGCCTAGACCTGTTCATGGGGAGTGTGAAAATAGGCATATCTAAAGGAAGATGTGAGGATAAGTACAAAACTAACTAAGTGTAGACGTATGCATGTAAAAAAAGTGCAAAAATGGATCAAACTGAAGGAACACAAGGCATGTGAAGGGAGTCGCCACAATGGTGACCGTTGGTGGAAAAACAGGAAAATGCATGCGACACTTGAGAAAGGAAATCTATAACTTGAAACAAAACTTGTACAAGTTAAAATGGCAAGAGTATTTCAAAAAAATGAGTGAAACAACACTTTCACAAGTTAAACAAACAAAAGCGACAAAGTAGCAAAAGGCGATAAAAGCAAAAATCACCCCGAAAAGCGATGACAATGCTTTGAAGGCTCCTTAATCTCCTAGGGAAGCTAGAGCTTGATGATTGAATGTAAAAGTGAGCTCTAGAGGCATCCATTACATATATTTGAGAAAAATGGAGTTCTTGACGCATATGCTTGAGATCAAGAACAATGACACTTGGCAGAAACTTCTAAATATGGAAATATGTCACCTTCGGGAAACTAATAATAGATCCATACTTCCTAGGGATGGTTTTCCTCTTAGCTTATTTATTTTTGTGAAAATTTCCAAGCATTGCCTCGAAACATTGCGTAGTTCTAGAAAGGATCGGGAAACTCTCTGGTTCATGCACTAAGCAGTTTCTAAGCACAGTAGGTTCTACACAATTTCTAGGCTAAGTGACTCTCAGCTGCCTCTCAAGATCTATGAAATTTATGTCCTAAAGACAAGATGCTAGCTGGGTCTATGCAATTCGAGAGCCGAAGCTCACTATTGGGTTGAACTGCGCATTTCCCGAGAGCAAGGCTAGTTGCCCTTTAGGATTGCATAGATCATCAAGGTAGTGCTAGAACTGGTTTGCAACCAAGTTAGAGAAGGTCATCTTGTGGTTAGAAAACAAAGCAAGTAAGCAAACACAAGTTTTAAAGAAAAAGATAAAATTTAAATGAAATCACAAGTCCTTGGGCATTGTAAGATAAGATGTTGAGATTTTAGTAGGGAGGCTCCAAAACAAAGCGACGGAAAAATTTTGGAGGGTGGTTATAGCTGCTACAACATTGGTGACACACTGGTAGAACTCCAACTCTCTTTATGGACCTTGTCTCGTGTAAAGCGAGTCTAAAGTCTTTCGGGTGTATTGCTAGATTCTTTGATCGTCATGGATTCTTCACTAGCTTGAGTTAAAGATGTAGTCCCTACCATTCCCTTGATCAATCAACACAGATACCAAGCTAAGTCAACTAAGTCATTTCAATTGGGGATGAGGGGTATATTGATGCATAAGTAATATAGACTTTTATAGTTTTAGTTTCATCTCTAGTGTTGCTCTGCTGACAGTAGGCCTGGACAATACCTTGACGGAGTCACTTCAGGAACACAAGAATTGCTCCACTACTAGCGAGTCTGGACAATACCCTGATAGAGTTACTTGCGTCACCTCTCTAAGCAGGAAGCCTTTCTTTTCTTTCACCTTTATTTTCTTTTTTTCATTTTTCATTTTTCAAAGAACTGTGCATTGGCACTTATTTATTTCATGAGGAGAAAGAGGGATCTCGACTTATTGAGAGTAGAGGAGCTTTTCCCTTTAGAGAAGGATGTTTTAATACCTCTGACATACTTGTTAAGGTTTTACCCCTCACCTTACTCTACTTGACTGATTTGACAAGGGTTAACCGAATATAGAGAACTGATTAGAGTAGGCAGTACTAGTTAAAAGTGCAAGTGTTGTGATTTCACCAAGACTCACTCTAAAAGGAACATAATCATCAACTAAAAGAACAAAAGATCTTCATAAGGAGAGGGAATAAAAAGTCAACCAAATGTTGGTAGTTGTACAAGTCCTCTTGTATTTCACTCTACTTGTCTCAAGAAACCAAACACGGTTTGATGGGAAAGCTAGTCATACGGGTGCATAAACGAACAAAAAAGAAAATGAAGGAAGTAAAATGAAGTAAAAAATAAGCAATAAAAATCCAAACAAGAAAGAAAAATCAAATAAGAAAGAAAACACTACTCCTACTCCTAAGCTAAATAGTGCATGGGCCTACTTACGTGAAGTGATATTTCCAATGCAGGCACCAATGCATTGGTTTTCCCATATAAGTGAAGGCATGGTTGACAAGAAAGATATTCAGGAAAGCCAGAAAGAAAGAAAGATAAGGTAATGAGAACCAACACGCTCAAAGTTTAAATGCGTCCCTAGAAAAGAAAAAAGTAAAATCACTTGAAAAACACTTTGTAGACGTACCATGGTGTGGCATCACATTGTGCGTAGACAACAAGCATGTACACTTTTTTGACCTTGACACATGAGTAAACATGTAGAAAGAAGAAAAAATTCATTTCAAAACATGACTTTCTATGTATGACTCCTCCAATGGATTAGCGATAGGATTGTGTGATTCTGGTGCAGGACGTGAAATCTATAGATCATATTGATTTTCAATGCAAACAAGAGAGTGATGAGGAGCCTAAGGTGATTCAAAAAATTTCTAATTAGATGTGGTACTGACCTCAGGGCTGCGAGAAATTGAAATCACCATAAGCTCAGGTTGAAGTGCCTTGATAATTTGAGGGGTTTCCACTTCATCAATAGATGTATCATCAAAGGTCGATGACTTAGAAATATCAACAATAAGCGAATCACAATCATGATCAAATGAATGAGTAAAAATATCATGACAGCCATGATAATAAAATTCAAGATTTGCATTGACATCCTCATGATCTGATGAATCATGCAGAGGGATTGATGAGAAACAAAAATTTTCACCCACTGCATTTCCAAAAAGAAAATATGACATATTAGCTAGATTCAGAAAGAAAGATTTGTCCCCTCCACAAACAAATAACAGACTAACATCTTCTGTCTCCTGTGAATGATTGGAAGTAGAAACATCTGAGAATGAATTTTCACAAGAAAAATCAGAAATCGCAGGATCACAGAAGATATCAGGATAAAGCAGATGAAGTGTGGACAAAAGGAGGTCATCCTTGACAGCAGGTTCTTCTTCAGATTCCCATACATACTCATAAAAAATGACAGTACAAGTTGGCTTCTCAAGACCAAATCCATAAAATAATTGATCCTTGTGAACATTAGATGTGGAGTCCAGAATAGATGAACACAACACAGTAAAATCCAGAGGATCATAGGAACCATAGGAATAAGGTTGAGAAAATGATATCACGTGACAACCATCAAGGTTGCAGTCCAAATATTTGCAGATATCTAGAGAAGGTCGACTGGGAGGAGGTGACATTTCAACAGATGGGTTCACAGCTTCTCCCACCTCATCCTACGGAGCTAGAGTTCTTTGATGAGGGGAGGAGGGAGTGTCACTCATGATAGTGACCTTTCTCGTCTTAGATTTGGAATATCTAACACCAAGTTATGCCAGGATGGGTTTGAATGATTCTATCTCATGTTTATTTTCAGATACCTGAAGAAGATACTGAAATATTTCTTTGAGAAATTTCCAATCTATTTCATCTTCAGGGATTTGAAAAGCAAGATTACAAAAACAATCCCAAAATTGCGCAACAGATCCATGAGGTGCTTTTTTTAATTTTATAATTTTTTTTATAAAGTGATTTATTGTCATAACTAAATAAAGCATTACCTAGCTCTCTGATGATATGATTAAAAGAGTGAATAGAGGTTGCGGGTAATCTGAGACACCATTGCTGAAAACACCATCCGAATGTGTGAGTGAATAGCTCACATGTAATGTCGTTTGAAGGGACTTTATTCCTATCATAGAAACCTAAGAAGGAAACTCCATGTCTTAACAAGGCTATTCTCCCTTCACCATAGTATGTGAGTCCTGAAAAGTCACCGATGACATCTTGTGGCGCTTCAAAATCATGCGCATGAGAAAAACATTCCAGAGTTGAGATTGTAATGTAAGTCATGAATGATGTGCAGAGATTCAAAACAAACTTTGAGGGCTCAAATTGACATCTGGCTCTCCTTATAGCGCCATAAATGTTGACGATTCTGGACCCACCAACAAGTCAAGGGATCTCCCTGGTAAGAATTCCCAACTAGACCTCAAACCATTTGGATTAGGAGTCCCAATAATGGGTAGTAAAGTAGTACCTTGATTGCGGTAGCGCGGAGTGGTAAGTATGATAACTTTGTCGAAAGAAAGTGTGTGACCTTGCAATGATTCAAGTGAGATGCATGGTGGTTCTAACACATAGAGGGGAAAAGGAAGTGTGTCCCTTAGAAGCTTCTAATAGTATGCAACCTGAAAGGAACACACGAGTAGAATGGCATCACAGGGTGGAAGCGGAATAGTCTACAATCCAAAGTGACGAGTTAATACAACAACATGTCTTCAGCAAGATTCATACAATTTCATACAAAATAGTTCATACAAAAATGTGTAAGTTAAATAACATACGTTTCTAAAGTAACCAATATAGTCGAACTACAATAACAACATATGCATGAAAACGTGATGGCTCAGTTATATTATTAAGTGAAACTTCCATCCATACATACACCATTGACAACCACAAGCCCCAATAGTGGAACATTACAGTCAACACCACCTGCTCCTCCAAAGAGATGTACTCGCTCTACGCTATGGAGAAGCCAAGGCTCGTCACAATACTCTCCGAGCCTTCTCTAAGCAATTCCTAGTTGAACGCTTGGCTCCCAAAACCCTATTCGATGAGTTATGAGGTTCTATTTATAACAAAGGGTGGGGTGTCCCTTGACATTCCCCTCTGTGACTCTTTGACTACCCTCATGAATCTTCAACGTCTTTACAAATAATAGTGAGTGTTCACATTCCACTAATGACACTTGGAATTTCACTTACAATATATTTACAAATAATATACATTTTCCACATATACCCATGTGAAACAAAATAGGTTAGAGAAAGCCTAACAAGACATGACACTTATGACTCCAAAGTTTGGGGCAAGATCGACTCGACAACCTACACTTGATGATTCTTGGTCATGTACTAATTCCAAGCTTGGTACTATGCTGTGATGTCTTCCTAATAGAAAAATCTTTCCTCCATATCTTCTAGGTATATTGTCTTGGAACCTGTTTCCATCTCATTTTGAAGCATGTACAACATGGTGTAAACCATAACAACACCACCAATGTGCTTCTGCAGGTTTGGTGCACTCAACCCTAGGTCATCCATGGTGCCCTCTCACCTTAGTTGCGCCATGTACCTGTTGACCTCTAACTAGACTTGGTTCTTGTGCTTAATTTTGGCGAGGGAACCTACATCTGTTCAATCTCTTCCTTAGCTACTGGATTTTCTGGCTCATCAACCTATACTGGCACTATTTTCTACTTCATTATGCCTTGCCTTTGTTATTCTTCCTATTCTTTCCTTCTCGAATCCCATTCTTCCTTTGGTTCTTGTACTTCTTGGTGTGATCTATGTTTTTCTACCTGCAAGCTCTACTCTTCTCTCTTCCTCCATTTTGTTGTTTTTTTTCTCTGCTTCCTTTCACTTCTTCTGTCAAAGCTTCCTACATGAATATTGAATCTTCTTTCACTCTGCAACTTTGTTCTCCCTTTTTTATGTCAACAATTTCCTATTTCCCTAATCTTGTACTAGATTGTTGCCTTCTGCCACTGCTGTTGGTCTTGCTGCCATGTTAGTGTTGGTTCCTTTTTTGTAAACAGTTGGGCATCTGCATATATTGGTAAGTAAATTGGTGCTTGCTCAGCTGCTTCCCTAGTACTTCTTTCAGTGGTCACTCTTGAAACAAATCTCTTTGATGCCATGGTACAATTATTTCTAGAGATAAGGGCTTCACAAGTGTGGTACCAATGGGATATAAAGGACACTCATGGTGAGAAAACACCAGCTCTTACAAATCTAACTTCACAGCATGATCAAGAAACAACTAGAGAATTTAATGAGAGGAGTTGTGCAATTTTGGTTGACAATGGTAACTGACTGACTGTGGGAACTGTGCACTGCATAGGCCCTATAGTCAGTGTGGAAGCTTGATGACTAGAACTCTACAATGCATAGTTCAGTCTGGTTCAGGGCCTGGGAGAGATTGTGCATTGCGCAGTTTCAGTGACCAAGTTGGGAGATTGGCTCCTGGAACTATGTAGTGTGCAGTTGGAGCTAGCTCAGGATAGGCTCTGAGCAATTCCAGAAGCCAAGGCAGAGGCCTTGAGCTCCCAGATTTCACATTGCATGCAGTGAAGTGTGATATCTAGGCAAGGGGAGCCTAGACCTGTTCATGGGGAGTGTGAAAACAGGCAAATCTGAAGGATGATGGGAGGATGAGTGAAGATATCACTAAGTGTAGATATATTCATGTAAAAAAAGTGTTGCAATGGATCAAATGGAAGGAACATGAGGCTTGTGAAGGGAATCGCCACAATGGAGACTGTTTGTGCAAAAACGAGAAAACTCATGCGACAGTTTAGAAAGGAAATTTATAACTTGAAACAACACTTCTACAAGTTAAAAAAAGTTAAAATGCCAGCAATCATTCAACAAAATGAGTGAAACAACAGTCTCACAAGCTAAATAAACAAAAGCGACAGAAAAAGAAGCAAAAGGCGATAAAAGAAAAAATCACCCTTAAAAGCGATGACAATGCAACGAAGGCTCCTTGATCTCATGGGGAAGTGAGATCTTCATGATGAAATGTATAAGTGAGCTCTAGAGGCATCCATCACATAGATTTGAGAAAAAAGGAGTTCATGACACGTATGCTTGAGATTAAGGACAACAATGATACTTGGTAGAAACTTCTAAAGATGGAAATGTGTCACCTTCGTGAAACTAATAATAGATCCCTACTTCCTAGTGATGCTTTTCCTCTTAACTTATTTCTTTGGGAAAAATACCATGCATTTCCTGGAAATATTGCACACTTATGGGAAGGATCATGCAACTCTCTGGTTTATGCACTGAGCAGTTTCTGAGCACAATTGGTTCTGTGCAATTTCTAAGTTGAGTGGTTCTGAGATGCCTATCAGGCTTTGAACAATTTCTTAGCTAAAGATAATCTACCAGCGGGGTCTATGCAATTTTGGAGCCGAAGCTCACTGTTGGGTTGAACTACGCATTTCCTGAGAGAAAGGTTGGTTTCCCTCTAGTATTGCGTAGATCATCAAGGTAGTGCTAGAACTAGTTTTCAAACAACTCATAGGAGGTCAGCTTGTGGTTAGATAGCAAATAAAGTAAGCAAACAAAAGTTGCAAAGAGAAAGGTAAAATTCAAATGAAAACACAAGTACCTGGGAAATGTAAGATACGCTGCTAAGATTTTAGTAGGGAGGCTCCAAAATGAAGCGAAGGAAAAATTTTGGGCGATGGTTGTAGACGCTAAAACAGAAGGGTGATCTAGTGCATGAGAATGGCCACCCAAGGAGGAGGTTAAAAAATAGATCACCCTTGTTCAGTGTGTAGAAATTCTCTACAAATCTCGCTCTAAGACCATGTAGAAAATATGATGTAGGTTAACCCAATAATGCAATATAAATCAAAGAATAATACTATAACCTACTTCTACTATCAATTTGCGGAAGCTTAAAGATTGAGTTGAACACATATAACTAGAAAAAGAAGAATCAATGAACCATAAACATGAAAATACTTTGGGGAAAGCCTCAACTAAAAACCCCACTATATGTATTATCATACAAGGTGGAAATACATAGGAATTATACAAAGCCTTAGCTCTCACAGCTAGCCAGCTCTCAGTACAATCCTCACAGATGCTCACAGGAAATCTTGGATTCTCTCAAGCCTTCTTCTCTACCCTCCAAGCTCATATTTCCTTGCGTTGTTCCTCTGGGATGATTCTCCTTCAACCAAGTGGAACACTATCTCACACATTGTCAGAACTGCGCAATCCAGAAGGAATGATTTCTTGACTGCATGCATGCATTTTCTTTATAAGAAAACACATGCAACTGATAGTACATTGTCCTTGACTTTAATCTTAACTGGGTATTTCTCAGAATAGACATGCATAAGTTTCTGATGAGGGAATATTCAGTTAATTGGAGTAGCACTAGTTGGATGCATGGATGCATCAACTGACTATTAACTCTCTATTAGTTCCTCAAACAGTTTGGAACTAATTTAACTGGACTTAACTTAGTAAACTGAGTTAACTAATTACAACTCAAATATAACTCAATCTTATCTCCTTAATTTAAGGGATAACTCTTGCATGACTTCAGAAAGACTTCTAAGTTGAATTTCTCCAACTAATTAATTTGAAACAAATTAATTAATTATTTCCAAGTAGCTGTTAAGACTAAATTCAATTTTAATTCACAATTTAATTCAAGGACAAACTAATTTGGAATATTCTTTTTGCCACATTTAAACACTCCCTCTAAACAAGAAAGGGATTATCTACCACCCTGATCCTGTCTCTATGGAACTCGAATTTACACTTTGACAATGCCTTTGTCAAAATGTCAGCATCTTGCTCCTCTGTCAAAATATACACTACAGCAACATGATCCTCCTTGATCTGTGAAAATCCACGGGAAACAAATTTTGCCTTATGCTTCTCCACACTACCATAAACAACTTTCTTTACCTTGTAAAGCCAATGGGAACTCACAATTGACTTGTTCTCTGGTCTCGGAACCACGTCCCAAACAGTATTACGAACTATGGAGTCATACTCCTCCACCATATCATCAACCCAAATCCGTTGCTGCACTGCTTCCTCAAAGGAATATGGCTCGGTCTCAACACATTCCCCAGCAAGGGTGATGTATCCAGTGTACCTCTCAAGTGACCTCCTCTTTCTGCGCTGAGAAGATGGTGCTCCCACATTCTCTCTCGCATCCTTCAACAATCTGTCAGCTTCTCTTGTGTGCTTCCATCCATCTCTGGAAGATTCTGCTTGAGTGGATGTCTCCACTCCTGGAACCTTTGCATGCGGATGCTCCACATTAATCTGAGGCTCCTCCTCCTTAGGAACCAACAGTTCCTCCATAGCCTGTAGTTGGAGCTCCCTCTCAAGGGAAGCTCGCATGGATTTCTGCTCATCAAAGTTGAGATCTCTACGAACCACTGTCCTCTGACTGGTAGCCAAGTACACCTGATAGTTTTGAGGTGTATCAGTGTACCCCACAAGTAACCCCAACTCTGCTACCAGCTCAAGCTTCTTCCGTGCATCCTTTGTCACATGGCAATATACCGATGAGCCAAAGATCTTGAAGTGACCCACATTTTGTCTCTTACCAGAGAAAGCTTCCTCTCGTTTCTTCATCCCAAGTATGCGATGCGGGCTTCTATTATGCAAATAGATCGTTGTGTTGCATGCCTCAGCCCACAAGTGAAGTGGTAGGCCTTGGTAATGCAGCATTGCTCGTGCTACCCCTACAATAGTTCTGTTCTTTATCTTGGCCACCCCATTCTGTTGTGGGTTATGAGGTGTTGTCAACTCTCGTTTAATTCCTTCTGCTGCACAAAAGTCCTTAAACTCTTGAGAGACATATTCTCCAACATTGTCACTTCTCAATGTTGGGTGTGGAGCCTGATTATCTTCTGTGTTCAAAGGTTTCAGCCAGATGTATACCCCAGTAATACTGTACACCCCTCCACGCGGAGGGGTGCAAGGGGGATAATCCCCCACGGCTGGGGGTTCTGGAGGCCAGCGGTCCCTTGGTGGGGGTTCAGGGGTAGTGCCCCTGAAGCTAAAAATAGATGTAAAATTTCCTTGTAAAAGTATAGTAATTTCTAGTGAATCTGGGCTGTTCATTAGGCGGATGATCTGAAGGTAGAAGTTATGTTTAATTTAGGGTTTTTTTGCCCTAGAAGGCAACCCCTCACTATATATGAGGAAATTGTATTGCGTCTATGCATATCGGTATTCTGAGTGAGGAAGAGAGAGGAGATTGAGAGCGAAGAGGGTGTTACAGCAGATCTGTTGTAGGTTGTATCTCTTCAGTTTGCTGGATAATATAATAAAAGGAGGACTGGTTGTTTCTCCGTGGATGTAGCCCAAACTAGGTGAACCACGTATATCTATGTCTCTCTTGTTTTATGCGTTTTCTGTTTTTATATTTCTGCAATATTTTATGTGTTCCATTGCTCCGTAATTATAATTTTCTAACAACTAGTATCAGAGCCGAAGGTCTATTTCGCCGATAAACTCGCTAAGAGAGAAGGGTTCCTGGTTCGAGTGGGAGCAATGGCAGAAGATGGTAGGTTTAGGGTCAAAAAATTCAACGGCAAAAACTACTAGCTATGGAAGATGCAGATGGAAGATTATCTGTATCAAAGAGATCTGGACCTACCATTGAGCGAAAAGACAAAGAAGCCGATGAGTATGACAGACACAGAATGGGATATTCTTGACAGAAAGGCACTTGGAACAATACGGTTGTGCCTAGCGGCGTCGGTAGCGTTTAATATTTCAAAGGAAACGACAACAGAGGGTTTAATGTCGACATTGGCCAAACTATATGAAAAACCCTCGGCCTCAAATAAGGTATTTCTTATGAAGCGTTTATTTAATATGAAGATGTCAGAAGGTGGATCTGTTGCAGACCATTTAAATTATTTTAATACAGTTACAAGTCAGTTAAGTTCTATAGGGGTAAATTTTGATGATGAAGTTAGGGCTCTGTTATTTTCATGCACATTACCAGAAAGTTGGAATGGTTTAGTTATGGCCCTTAGTAACTCTGTCTCTGGATCTAGTACTTTAAATTTTGATGATGTTGTCGGTGCAATCCTTAGGGAGGAAATGCGACAGAAAAGCTTCGGTGAGACATAAGGTAATTCTTTCACTGCAGAGACTAGGGGAAGAAAAATGGAAAGAGGAAAGAACTCTGGATATCGCAGTAAGTCAAGAAAAGGCAGATCCAAGTCCAAATCGGGGATAGTGTGCTGGAAATTTTGGAAGAAAGGACACCTGAAGAAAGACTGCAAGTCTCGAAAGGGAAAAGAAGGAGACGTGCAGCAAGAAAACAATAATGAAGTGAATGTAACAGGTGATGTGTTGCAAGATGCTTTGATTCTTTCAATAGAAAATATTATTGATGCCTAGGTGGTAGATTCAGGGGCCTCATTCCATGCCACACCTGATAGGAAACATTTTCATGATTATGTTCAAGGATATTTTGGATAGGTTCGATTGGGTGATGATAAACCCTGTAAAATCGTTGGAATGGGTACAGTTTTCATAAAATAGCGGAATGGAAATCAATGGCTATTGAAGGAGGTAAGGCATGTTCCAGATCTAAAGAAAAATATGATTTCAACAGGGCAGTTGGGAGGTGAAGTTTGCATAACTACTTTCACAGATAAAACCTAGAAGGTCACTAAAGGATCCCTGGTAATAGCAGAAGGAGGAAAGGTTGGTACATTGTATTTATGCAATGGTATTTCTAATTCTATTAATGCTTTAACCTCTACAGGAGAAGATACGGCATTGTGGCATCATAGGCTTGGGTACATGAGTGAGAAGGGGATGTAGATTCTTCACTCAAGAAATTTGTTGCCAGGTTTGAAGCATGTTGATTTAAAATACTGTGAGAATTGTGTATATGGAAAACAAAAGAGAGTCAGATTCCTTAGAGTTGGGAAAGAAAAGAAGAGAAAAAAATTAGAGCTTGTGCATTTAAATGTATGGGGACCTGCTCATATATCATCTCTTGGTGGCTCTCGTTATTATGTTACTTTTATTGATGATGCAACCAGAAAAACCTAGATTTATTTTATTCGAAATAAATCTGATGTATTTGATACTTTCAAGAAATGGAAATCTTTGGTTGAAAATGAGACAGGAAAAATGTTGAAGTGTCTCAGATCAGATGATGGAGGTGAATATTGTAGCAAAGAGTTTGATAGGTATTGTTCTGAGAATGGAATTCGCAGAAAGAAGACAGTTCCAAGAACACCACAAGAAAATGGTGTGTCAGAAAGGATGAACAGGACAATCATGGAGCGTGCAAGGTGCATGAGATTGCATGCACGATTGCCTTCATAATTTTGGGCAGATGCTGTAGACACTGTTGTTTATCTAATAAATATAGGGCCTTCAAGTTCCTTGGATGGTGGTATTCCAAAGGAGGCATGGACAGGTAAAAAGGTAAACTACTCTTTTTTAAAGACTTTTGGTTGTGAAGCCTTTGTCCACATTAACAAAGAAAATAGAACAAAGCTTGAGGAAAAATCAAAGAAATGTACCTTTATTGGATATGGTGTTAATGATTTTGGTTATCACTTTTATGATTATGAAAAACATAAAATAATTAGGAGCAGAGATGTCATATTCAATGAAAAGGTTTTGTATAAGGATCAGCTGCATGAAAAGAAACAAGAAAAAGAAAACAAAGAATACACAGTGTTTGACAAGATCACATAAAAAGTGATGTGCCTGAAAGTCATAATAATCAATAGCCAAAACAACAACCACAACAACAACAAGCACTTCAAACACATGAAAGTGGTGTTGGAAGATCTACTAGGATAAGTAGACCCCTTGAATGATACTCTCCTTCATTATATTATGTATTGTTGACTGATTTTGGTGAACCAAAATGTTATGAAGAAGCCGTGCAGGTAGAAACTAGGAAGAAGTGGGAGCAAGCCATGAAAGAAGAGATGGACTCCTTAGCACATAACTAGACTTGGGACTTAGTCAGGTTGCTTGCAGGTAAAACTGCATTGCAGAATAAATGGGTTTACAAGTTGAAGGAAGAAGATGGAGGTAGAAGAAGGTATAAAGCTAGACTTGTCGTGAAAGGGTTTGCACAGAAAAAGGGTTTAGACTTTGATGAGATATTTTCTCCTGTTGTGAAAATGACTTCAATCGGAACTATTCTAAGTCTAGTAGTAGCTGAAGATTTGCATCTTGAGCAGTTAGATGTAAAGACAGCGTTTCTCCATGGGGATTTGGAGGAAGAGATATATATGAATTAGCCACAAGGATATGAAGTAAAAGGAAAGGAGAAACTAGTGTGCAGGTTGAAGAAAAGCTTGTATCGCTTAAAATAGGCTCCAAGGCAGTCGTATCTAAAATTTTACAAGTTAATGTTTGAACAAGGTTATACTAGATGTCACTCTGATCATTGTGTTTGTCTTAAAAGGAAAAATGATGGCTGCTATATTATATTGTTATTGTATGTAGATGACATGCTTGTTGCAGGTTCTAACATGCAGGAGATAAATGTGCTCAAAAGAAAATTGGCAAACTCATTTGCAATGAAGGATTTTGGTTCTGCAAAACAAATCCTTGGTATGAGAATAACTAGAGACATGGAGAATCGAAAATTAACATTGTCTCAAAGTGAGTACATAGAAAAGGTGTTGAAAAGGTTTAATATGCAGAATGCAAAACTAGTTAGTATACCTTTGGCCAGCCATTTCAAATTAGGTAACGAGGCATGTCCCAAGACTTGGGAAGAAATTGCTCATATGTCTAAAGTTCCATATGCATCAACGATTGGAAGCTTAATCTATGCAATGGTCTGCATAAGGCCTGATATTGCACATGTAGTGGGAGTTGTAAGCAGGTACATGAACAATCCAGGAAAAGAACATTGGATGGCGGTGAAGTGGATTTTCAGGTATTTGAAAGGTACCACAAATCAAGCATTATGCTTTGGTGGTTCAAACATTACTCTACAGGGATATGTTGATGCAGATATGGCAAGTGACAAAGATAACAGGAGGAGCACTACAGGATATGTATTTACTGTAGGTGGAACAACTGTCAGTTGGGTTTCAAAAATCCAAAGTGTTGTTGCACTTTCAACAATAGAATAAGAGTATGTTGCTACTACAGAGGCTAGTAAAGAAATGATTTTGTTACAAAGGTTTCTGGATGATTTGGGTAAAAAGTTGGAGCTAGGCAGGTTATACAGTGATAGCCATAGTGCCACACATCTTGCAAAGAACTCTGCATTTCATTCCAAGACTAAACATATATATCTCAAGTACCATTTCATACGGTCAACATTGGAAGATGGACAGTTGAAGCTAGAAAAGATACACACTAGCCAGAATCCTGCAGATATGTTAACAAAAGTTGTAACTAGGGAGAAACTGAGAATCTTCTTAGTTTCAATTGGTCTTCAAGTCTGATGAAGAAGATGAGAAACAGCCAGGTCCAAAGTGGGGTCATTATCTAGCAAATGAATCAATGGTGGAGTTGCTATAATCAGTCTCCAAGTGGGAGATTGTTGGGTGTGAAGCCTGATTATCTTCTGTATTCAAAGGTTTCAGCCGGATGTATACCCCAGGAAGAATGTACACCCTTCCACGCAGGGGGTGTGGGGGGGTAATCCCCCCTGGCTGGGGGGTCTAGGGTTTAGCGATCCCCCGGCGAGGGTTCGGTGGTAGCATCCCTGAAGCTAAAAATAGATGTAAAATTGCCTTGTAAAAGTATAGTAATTTCTAGTCAATCTAGGTCGTTCATTAGGCGGATGATATGATGATAGAAGTTATGTTTAATTTAGGGTTTTTTTTGCCTTAGAAGGCAACCCCCCACTATATATGAGGGAATTGTATTGCATCTATGCATATCGGTATTCTAAGTGAGGAAGAGAGAGGAGATTGAGAGTGAAGAGGGTGTTACAGCAGATCTGTTGTAGGTTGTATCTCTTTAGTCTGCTGGATAATATAATAAAAGAAGGACTGACTATTTCTCTGTGGATGTAGCCCAAACTGGGTGAACCATGTATATCTGTGTCTCTCTTGTTTTATGCATTTTCCGTGTTTATATTTCTGCAATATTTTGTGTTCCATTTCTCCGTAATATATAATTTTCTAACACTCAAGGCCTTGATCTTCTTCCATGACTCCTTCTCAACCAAAGCTTTGAACTCACAAAACTTTGTGAAGGTTTGGTCCTTCTTCTGCATGAAATAAATCTAGCATTTACGAGAATAATCATCAATGAAAATCACATAATACCTTTGCTTCACTATGGATTCCATCGAGAATGGTCCACACACATTAGTATGAACTCGCTCTAAGATAGCCTCTGCTCGACTGTCTCGATCATGAAAGGAAGACTTGGTGTAATTTCCCAAGGTACAACCTTTGCATGTGTCAACTTGCTCAAGTTTACCTTTGGGAAGTCCTGTAGATATTCGTTGCATTATATTCAAAGCCCCATGATACAAATGACCTAACCGCCTATGCCACAACTCGCCAATGTCTTGGCTTTACACAAATTCTACTTTTGTACTCAATGCTGCACAATCATCTACCTCTAGTTTATAGAGATTCTTCACCCGAATCTCTATCCTCTTGGTCTGACACGTAGCTATGTGTATTAGGAACGCCTTTCCTTTACTGAAGATAAAATCGTAGCCTTTGTATTCCAACATTGCGACCAATACCAAGTTCTTCTTCACTCTAGGCACATACATCGCATTTGTCAAGGTGATAGGCGGTCCATGCTCCCTCTTAAAAGCAATCACGTCCACTCTTGAAACACTATACCTTCCGTCGTCACCCATCTCTATGTGCATCTTGAGGTCTTTCTCCTCCAAGGCACTAAATAAACTTTTATTGTCAGTCATGTGGAACGAGGCTCCACTGTCAAGATACCAGACACAACCCAACATCAATGACACCATGCATGTGATGAGGGTAAATTCTATTTCAAACTGAGAGGCTAATGCCTCACCTTCCAATCCTTCTGAGGATCCCTTCTTGGACTTATTCAATGGGCAATTAGTCGCATAATTTCCCATCTCGTGACAATTAAAGCATCTTACTTTATACATGTCACCCTTCTTCCCTCCATGAGAATAATTCGATTTGGAATGGGAAGCCTTCCCCTTCCCTTTCCTCTCCTTACTTGCTAAGGCCAGATTTTCTTCATCATCATCCTTGGATGAAGAACCATCTCGTGTGCTCCTCCTGATATCCTCCTGCATAAGATCTAACCACAATCATTCCCAATGCAGAAATTTCTCCCTTCCATTCACAGAGTCTTGGTAGCTATTCCAGCTCTTTGGAAGGCCATGGAGAGCGAGGCTCACCATATCATCATTGGCAGTAGTTATTCCCACACTTCCAAGCTCATCTCTACAGGTGGTGAGCTTGTTCAGATATGTGGAAATAGTATCGCCCTTCTCCATCTTGATTCTTCGAAAGCTTATCTTTGAGCGCCATTTTCCTCTAGTTGCTACTCTTCTGGTAGAGGTCCTTCAATGTCTTCCACATTGAAAATGGAGTGTCCTTCCCATGGAGACTCGAGACAATATAGTCTTGAACTCCCTCAAGGATGATCCATCTCGCCTTTGCCACACACTTCTTCCACTCAGCCAACCCTTGTGCATTAGTTGAAGCTGGCTTTGGGATTTATTGATCAATGGAATCCTTCAAGCCATTGTCTTCTAATACAACCTCCATTGTATCTTTCCATGCTATGTAATTCGAGCTACCTTCAAAAGCATACTCGAGTCTCAAGCCATAGAACGCCATTGGCCAACCTTGAAGTATGATATGAATTCGATTTGCACCTACAAGCCTGAACTTCAAACTTAAAATTCTCTTCTCAGTATACTGTTCTCAGCTCCGATACCATGTATAAATTCTCTACAAATCTCGCTCTGAGACCATGTAGAAAATATGATTGTAGGTTAACCCAACAATGCAATATAAATCAAAGAAGAATACTATAACCTACTTCTACTATCAATTTGTGGAAGCTTAAAGATCGAACTGAACACATATAACTAGAAGAAGAAGAATCAATGAACCATATACATGAAAATACTTTGGGGAAAGCCTCATCTAAAACCCCCACTATTTGTATTATCATACAAGGTGGAAATACATAGGAATTATACAAATCCCTATCTCTCACAGCTAGCCAAATCTTAGTACAATCCTCATAGATGCTCACAGGAAATCTTGGCTTCTCTCAAGCCTTTCTCTCTACCCTCCAAGCTCCTATTTCCTTGCGTTGTTCCTCTGGGATCATTCTCCTTCAACCAAGTGGAACACTATCTCACACACTGTTAGAACTGGGATGAATCCTTGACTGCATGCATGAGTTCTCTTTATAAGAAAACACATGCAACTGATAGTACACTATCCTTTACTTTAATATTAACTGGGTCTTTCTCAAAATAGACATGCATAAGTTTCTGATGAGGGAATCTTCAGTTGACTAGAGTAGCACTAGTTGGATGCATGCATGCATCAACTGACTGTTAACTCTCTATTAGTTCCTCAAACAGTTTGGAACTAATTTAACTGGACTTAACTCAGTAAACAGAGTTAGCTAATTACAAATCAAATATAACTCAATCTTATCTCCTTAATTTAAGGGATACCTCTTGCATGACTTCAAAAAGACTTCTAACTTGAATTTCCCCAACTAATTAATTTGAAACAAATTAGATAATTATTTCCAAGTAGTTGTTAAGACTAAATTCAATTTTAATTCAAGGAAAAATTAAATTGGAATATTCTTGTTGCCACATTTCAACAGAGTGGTTCAAAACATATTGATATCTATACCTATCGAGTTTAATCCCAAGGTATCAACAATTGAAGAAACAACAAATTTTGAGACACTAACAAAGGGTAGACTAATTGGCTCGTTGACAAAATATGAAATGATGATAGGAAAAGGAAAGACACACACACGTGATGCACTTTCAAAGAAGATAATAAACCAACTGAAGACCAAGGGGGTTTATGTTTAGATTTAGATGAATAAGAAGAAAATTTTGTGAGAAGGTTGAAGAAAGTAATATGTAACTATAAGGGAGAAGTTTCATTCAAATTCTTTAACTATGGTAGAATGGGGCACTATGCCTCAAAATGTCCATATAAGAAAGAATAAAATAAGTTTAAAGGGAAATAAAATAACAAGTTTAATAAAATGCAAAAAGAGAAAAATTTTAAAAAGAAGAATTTCTATGCACAAGAAGATAGTATTGCATCTGTAGTCTCTAGTGAATCCTCTGATGAAGATGGAGTTAGTGAATTTGTATTGATGGCCCTAGAAAACTTAGCAAAATAACATAATGAATGTGAAGAAGAAGAAGAAGAAGAAGGTGAGACGTACCTTGAGGGAGAGTTAGTTAACACCCTAGAATAAATAAATAGAATAAAAAATAAGAATGAGAAACAAAAAGATTTTTTTTTTAAAATCTGTGAAAGTAGAGTCTAATTCAGAGGAACTTATCTAGTTGAAAGCTGAACTAGAATAATCCAAGAAGGTGGAGGAAATTCTGTTACAACAATTAAAAGAGAAAAGCAAGAAGTGTGAAAGACTGGAAGAAGAAGTAGTAACTAAGAGGAAAAAACTAGAGAAAGCACAAACTAAATTAAATATGAACCTTTAACATATAAAAGGATATGAAAATTTAGATGCGATATTAAATTCTCAGAGATCTCCACTTACAAAATTTGGGTTAGGCAATGAAGGAGAATCTAGTGAAAGGAAGACATAAGAGAAAAGGACAATTATTTTGTAAAAGTTATCAAAGGAGAAAATGGCAGTCCACATCAACCTAAGAATAAGGAGGTCAACAACATACATTATCAACAAGGAAAAATTGCACCTAAGATTTAACAACAAAGAACCATTTCCAATGAACTGCAATAGACAAAAAGAATTAATAAGCACATATAGGTTACAAGAGACTGTACTTCCTCAAGTGACAAAGTTATCAAATGCCAAGGACGTTCTATTCTAAAGTATAATCCATTTCCAGGTATGGAAACCTTTTCTATGGATATTGTTACTTGTGTAAAAATTTTGGACACAAAGATGTAAATTGCGGAGCATATGTGAGAAGAAATGAAATAATAAATTCTAAAAGAAGTCAAGTAAGCAATAGATTTGCAAATATCAAAACAAACATGAATATGAACAAGAATCAATTTTCTCCACTTTTTTATATCACCGAGTGTTACTACTATCACAATTTCAGGTATAATTCATATGAATGTAATATCATAAATAGTAGGTCACAACCTCAAGAAATTTGTAGGACATAAGAACATATGAAATGGAGAAAGAAAATGGAAGAAAAGAAAGCTAAAAAGTGTAGTCTAGTCTTGTATGCTCAGAATTATAACAGTCAATGGTATGTTGACAATGGCTATTTTAGACATATGACAGGGGATAAAAGAAAGTTCTTATATTTAGATGAAAATAAAATAGGAAATTTCCCATTCAAAACTGACGCAACAAGGTAAAAATGTGAATCTCAGTAACACTTTTCCTTATTTTTTTATGTTTTCATTTTTTAGGTATTCATCAACATTTTCATAGTTAGAAATCATTTTTCTATATATATTTTTTTAGATAGAAAAGTATAGTATTACACACAGCTCGAACCATTTTTTCAAAAGTATTTTTATTAGTATTAGTTCTCCCAACACTTATTAACCATAATACCCTAATTCCAAAAAGTATTTCCTTTTTTCAAACTTCTGTCAAGCAGGAATAATTAAAGGAAATAGTACAATCAGTTTGAATAATGTTAGAGGAAAATATCATGATGTATTGTTTTTTGAAGGATTGAAGCATAATTTTTTGAGTGTAAGTTAGACGTGTGACAAAGATTGTGATGTTATCCTCAGAGCTCAGGAATGTGAGATAAGATCAAATACCACCGGGAAAACTCTAACCAATGAAGTTTGAACACAAAATAATGTATATTTTTTAAAGGAAGATAATGAAGAGTGCTACATGAAAAAACAAGATGAATCATGCCTATGGCACAAAAGATTGACACATCTCAATTTTGATCACATAATTAGGCTTAGTAAAAAGAGAGAAGCTAGATATCTACTAAATGTAAGAAAACCGCAAAATTACATTTGCAAACCATGCTAAATGGGAAAATAAGCTCAAACTTCATTCAAGATCAAGGATAAGTTTTCAAGTAGTAAACATTTACAATTAGTGCATATGGATTTATGCGGGCCTTTCAGAATAGAAGTACCTCGTATTGAGTGATACTTCAAGTGACTCATCCTTAGTGACTCCGCCAAACTCCACCCATATAATGCCTCAAACATACTCATCCTTAGTGCCTCCTTCTACTCATTTTTGTAAGTGAAGTCTACTAGTGGAAGGTACTCTTCCCAATTCCACTGCTGATGCATCACCTACATCCTCAACATGCCCTCCAATACCCTATTGAAACTCTCTTTATTTCCATTTGTTTGTGGATGATAAGTTGTACTAAAGGCCAACTCTATGCAAAAAACTGCAAATAACTCCTTCAAAAACTTGGATGTGAACTCCACATCCCTGTCTGACACAATCTTATTTAGAACTCCATGTAATACGACCACATCCCTGATGAAGACCTGTGCTACATCACTCGCTGAGAATGTATACTTCACTAGAATGAAGTGCACTACCTTTGTCAACCTATCCTACACTACCATGATGGAATCATGCACTCTCTCTGTCCTTGGAAAACCTGTGATAAAGTCCATGGAAATGAATTCCCATTTCCACTCTAGAATCAGAACTAGCTGTAGCAGTCCATCTAGATGCTTACACTCTACCTTCACCTGTTGACAATACAAGAACCTAGCCACAAACTCTACTACGTCTCTCTTCAAAATCGGCCAATAATAAAATTTGTTCATTGCTGTCAACGTCTTCTGATAACCTGGGTGTCTTGCATAGGGGCTTCATTGGAGGAGCAATACCATACCACGTGGGTTCCTATTGGGGGATATATTTTGAGGAAAAAATGACATAATATATTGGGGGATATATAATGGGTAAAGGGTTTTTATATTGGCAAGTATAAAAGATGGAGCTCAAAGTTAATAAAAAAATATAAAGGGGTATAAAAAATGTTAATGAAAAAAATGGATACCTACAATATCTAGTGAAAGTAGGGGTTTTTTAAATTGGGAGGGTGTATTGGGTTTGTATTGGTAAGGGGTTAAATAATGTGATTTTTGGGTGTATTTTCCAATATCTAGCCAAATTAAAGGTATCGTTTAATATGCCATGAACGCACGTGATAGGTCAAAGGTTCAATGATTGAAGTCCCCATGGTGAGATGAATATGGTTTCGCATGAAACTCACTCAAGATTACCTTCTCAAGCTCATTGCTATTTGGAACATATATCCTATCCCTAAATCTAACCAATCCATCTGCCGTGAGACAATAGTCCACATCATGTGCACTTGCATCTGTACCACTACATGTACATGTACCTATACTCTATTGCAACCTATGCACAATATCCATATACATGTTATCTTGCTAATCTATCTACAAGATCCTATCCTATAAATTCATCCCATAGGAGCTCATAGCTGTTATGTGATTTACCCGTATATGCCTGCTAAGAGAATCTGCCACCCTATTCTCTTTACCTTTGATATACCTGATCTCAAAGTCAAAATCAATAATCATGGCCAACCACAAAGCCTACCCGCCACTCAATTTTGGTTGGTAAAATAGATACCACAAACCATTGTGATCACTCGTCAACACAAACCTCATGCATAGAAGATAGTGCTTCCACATCTTCAATGCATGTATGATCACTGACAATTCAAGATCATGTGTCAGGTAGTTTTTCTCGTGCTCATTCAGTTTCCATGGCTCATATCATACCGACTGTCCATCTTGCATAAGGACTCCACCAAGTCATCTCTAGAAAGCATCGGTACATACTACAAACTATTTGTTTGGATGTGAAATCTTTAACACTGGTGCATGTGTCAACAACTACTTGAGCTACTCAAAATTCACTGCACACTCCTCTATCCATTCAAATTTCTTATGTTTCCTCTACAATGATGTGATAGGATAAGAAATTTGCGAGAATTTCCTGATGAACCTCCTGTAATAACCTGCTAACCCCATGAAATATCTCAACTCATCCACATTCTTGGGAGATACCCACTCCATGATAGATCTTACCTTTTCCGGGTCCGCTGCTATGCCATCCTTGGAAACCACATGTCCCAAGTAGTGTACCTTAGTCTAAAATAAATTGCACTTTTTAAGCCTAGCATACAAATAATTCTCTCTCAAAAATATCAACAATGCTACTAAATGCTAGACATGCTCTTCTTCATTTTTAGAATATACCAATATATCATTAATGAACACAATAAAAAACTTGTCCAGATAAGGACTTAACACACTATTCATCATGAACATAAAAGTAGCTAGACCATTAGTCAAACTGAATAGAACTACAACAAACTCATAATGTTTGTAACTAGTCCAGAGATATATCTTGTAAATGTCCTATTCTTTAATGTGTACCAGATGATATCCAGATCTCAGATCAAACTTCAAGAACGCTGCTTCTCCCTTCAACTGATTGAAAAATTCATCAATCCTAGATAACAGATACTTGTTCATAATGGTCAGTTTTTTAACTACCTGTAATCAATGCACAACCTGAGAGTACCATCCTTATTTTTCATAAACAGTATAGGTATGCCCCATGGTGATACACTTGGCCTAATGTATCCCTTGTCCATCATTTCCTTCAACTGCAGCTTCAAATCTACCAACTCTTGAGTGATCATCCTGTAAGGTACCTTTGATGCTAGAGTTGCCCCTGGCACCAACTCAATAGAAAACTCTACATCCTTGTGAGGTGGAAAATATGAAATATCCATAGGAAATACATCCTGAAACTTCTGTAAAACTAGGTACCTTCTCAACACATCTGAACCCTCAACTTCCTTACATTTGTCACTAGAAATGTCCATTGAAAATAACACACACTCTTTCCTGTGACTACACTTGGACTACATAGATGTCACCATTCTAACCGATGTTGCTTTCTTCTTACCCCACAAGAATCTCAGTTCTCCATTGTCATCCAAGCACTCAATATATTTTTCATAACAATCCACCTTGGTTCTATGAAGGTACAACGAATCCATGCCCAACAACATATTGTATGATCCCAGTGGTAATACATTCAAATGTGCTAAGGTAGGCATACAATTCAAATCAAATGAACAAGCTATTACCCAATGATGAACTCACTTATTTGTACCTGTAGTCAACTGCACTAACCAAGACTCTGAATGAACTTCTTTATTCAAACACATGTATCCACCAGGTTAGGATTAACATAACTATAATTAGATCCAGGCTCAATCAAAATAGAAACAAATTGATAACAAAGCTTATCGTCCATTTCAATGATAGATGCTTGATGATCTTCCTATTTGTTGTCCAACGCTGCATAGATATGAGGAATGGTCTGTCCAACCTCCCCAACAGTATGCACCTCCTATGCACTATAGAGCTGCGGTCTACCACCCTGATGTTGCGGACAATCTCTCCTACGATTCTCTCCTCCACAAGTCCAACAATGCAAAGGCTTCCAACCTTCATCCTTATTATACTCCTCATATCGAAGTCCCTATCCTTTGTTAAATGCATTGGCCTTATTAGATGGCACTACATTCTCTTTATTACATGTACCCTGAGGTCCTACTCACTTCTTTTCCCATTTTCCTCTGCTCTTTACATTACCTTTTCAGTCCAGCTCAGTGTCATATTTGCATTTTGATTTCTCATCAATGATTTAGCTTCAGGATGGCCTTATCCAATGATCTAGGCTCATCAGACTCGAATTCTATTGGAAACCCACCAATAAATCCCTGATTCTTGGCCTTCTCCTCCTTGAGGTAAGGCACATACCTCAACAACTCCATAAATCTACTAGTGTGCTCCTCATCTGTCATCAATCCCATGTTTAGCTCATATAATTATTTTCCCTATCATCAAAGTATCTCTCTGATAGATACTTCTTTTAGAATAGGCTCTCAAAATCACTCCAAGTCACGTTCTCCTCATGAATACCTCTGACATTCTTCACATATTCCCTCCAATTATCTGCTTTTCCTTTGAGACTGAATGTAGCTCTTATGGATTTCATGTTCTTTGAATAATCATACAACAAGAATAAATTCCTCATACCAAGAAACCATGCCTCTTCATCCTATGATTTCTTCATCTCTCCATCAAATGTAGGTGGCTTTTCTTTCCTAAACTCGTGCGAAAAATATCCCCTGTCACTCCTCCTGTAAGGATAATAACGATGATGATAGTAATGCCTATCAGAACTAGGACTAGAATAGTACCTACATCCATCACCTCTCCTATCCATAGTTTCCAAGGACCTGTCATCTCTGATCGTGTCATCTCCATCCAACTTGTACTCACCATGACACCTGCTTCCATATGCCCCATTAGTTTTGTCCTCCTACTCATGGTTGATTTGAATTGGTCCCTATTGCTACAATTTTGACAAACTCTGAAGTACCACTGCATTCATTTCTACTTGTTTCTCCTGTGCCTGTATGATTTTGTCATTGTTTTCCTTACAACTCCTTATTTATTTCTTTAAGATTCTCAGTGTGTCTATGAAATTATAAGAATTCCCTACACCACACTTCTCATATGATACATAGGGAGAGTATCAAGAATTATAGCATACCCTCTTGCTAGTCATCTTTGATATTCTTCCTACAAGGTATATCATGTCAGCTAAACCAAATCACAACAAATCAACATACCTTAGCATAATTTATCAAGGATAGCTCATCTACAGGATAAAAAAATCAACGTAATACATGTATAACATAATCATGATATCATATAGAAATATAACACATAAGCGTATAACTGATCCAGGAGGATTTCGTTAATTCAATTATATAGCTGTTCAAGTGTCGTCATCGCTTTAGTTCAGCGTCAACAGATTGACAGTGTTGGTTAGGGATCAGGCTGTTCAGGTAATGTTCATAGTGTTCATGGAATTCATTTAATATCGGTTGTGCCTCACTGTTGACTTAAGTTCATCGACAGTTCTGCCAGGAATGGTCGACGACATGTGTTTTGTCATTCGCCTTTGCAAGATTAGTGTCGAAATGGGTGTCATCGTGGAAAAGGATCAATATCATTGTTTGTCGATGATAGGCATGTGGTCTATTGTCGCCATGTGACAAACATCTCAAAATGTCACCTTGTGACAATTGTTGTAAAAGGATTCTTAGAACAAAATTATGTTAAGTCCTAACCATAAAAACTATTGCAAATACAACTATGTATTAAAAAATATATTACCTAAGCTAAAACCTAAGTTCTATGAACTAAAACCCTAACCTAATAGCTCTCGACCTATTCATTATAATGTAAAAACATTACAAAGCTAAATACAGTCCCCTAACCACTATCAAAAATCGCGTCGGGGTAGCTGCCATGTGAGCAACAAGGAGCTAACCACCAACGGAAAACCGTAGCAGGAGAAGACCGTTAGCACACCTTGTTGGAGTTATGAATGATCACATGAGGGATGGTTAACACCTGGAAGGTTACCACCCGGAGGTTAGCTAGCCTCGCAGTCTGCAATGTTCGGCATGTGACACGTCTTCGCAAACCGGAACCGCCAGAGAGCAAGCCACTGACGTAACCGCCATCCAAACAATTTATTATAGGTGTTTGCATGGGCTGTAAAGCCTTCACTCGGTGAACCAAGCTACTTGCGATTTCGGGGTTATGATAAAGTTATTTTGGGGTTTATTATGGTTTTGTTGTTAAAAATTAATTCAAAGGTCATGTACCCAACACCTAGTTGTCTAATGCCAATAGGACCGAAACCAAACCATATCCAAAATCAAACAAATTCACCTCAGATGCAGTCAGAGAAGGTTTTTATGTATCCACAGGCCTATAAGAGGCATTTTTTCCCATGGAGGAAATTAGAGTGGTTTTTTGACTTTTGTATGTAGATTCTAGAGGACATACTGGCAGTTGTTGTTTTCAGTGTTTTGGGAGCATTCGGGGTCAGTTTTAGAAAGCGTAAGTAGTGTTGGAAAGTTGGTTCAGAGGGCTATCTGATGACAGTGATCAGAAGTTCTTGTGTGCACATTCATTCTAGTATTTTCTCTGTGTAATCAACACCTTCTTCTCATTCCTAATAAAAACGGTCGTCCATCTTGAAAGCGGCCCTGGAGACATAATCCTTTAGGGATGAACTCCGTCATCTATTTGTTGTCTGGTATCATTGTGTTTTTCCTATTTTCACTTCTATTATTTATTGATTTTATGTTTAATCAGTTGTCGTAAAGTGTTCTTTTCAATAAGTTGTTTTCCTCGGTTTGTGTGTCTTAGCTAACATTCAAATCATTAATGGTTAATCAATTCTACATCATTTTTTAGTTTATGGTATTTTCAGATCATATAATTTGATATCAGAGTAGGTTACATTTGTAGAATGTGCCATTGAATGTTAACCAGGTCAAAGTCGCAACGAGGAGAAGGAATCCTTGAGAAGATCAATCCAGAGATTGGAAAGTGACGAGTCGTTCAGAAATCAACCATGTCAGGACCTGATGCAGGTGAAAACACTAAAACTAAGATGAGTGAAGAACAATTTCAGTAGGTGTTCATAACCATGCATAAGATGTTGGGATAATTGTACGAAGACAAGAAGGCAAGAGATGTAGCTTCTTCTTCAAAACCATCGAAGAAGGACAAAGGTAAAGGGAAGATTGATAAACCTCCTTCGCCTCCATCATCTCCATCATCCTCTTCTTCTTCTTCTTCTTCTTCTTCCAGTGCAGAATCTGAAATGGAAAAGAAACCTAATAAAGCATCTCTTTTGAAACTTGATGTTAAATTTGTGTTACCTATTTATGATGGCGAAATGAATCCTAAAAATCTAGATAACTTGATAAAGCAGTTAGAAGTGTATTGTCACGTTCAGAACATTTCTAGCGATAAAACTAAAATTCAGTTAGCTACACTTAGAATGGGGGCAACAACTTTAATCTAGTGGGAAAGTAAAACTCAGGTAGATGTAAAGTGTAAAGGAAAAGTCATCTCTTCATGGTCTAAGTTTTTGAAAGCTCTTAGGAAACAGTTCTATCCTTTAGGATACATGCAACAAGTTGTGATTGATTGGCAACGTATGAGGCAAGGTTAAGGGCAGAGTGTTTAGGTTTTTACTGGAGAGTTCAGCAAGAAAGCACTGGGGCTTTGTATTTCATTGGATACATATGAAACTTTGTTAAAATACATTGGCAGTTTACTTTCATATTTGTAGCATACTTTATTGATGTTTAATCCTGATGATTTTGATGAGGTGTGTGTTTAGGCCATACATATTGAATTAGGTGGCAGACCATTCAAGTTTTCATTGCAGTCATCCAAAGAGTTGGAAACCAAAGATTCCAGTGACAGTAAGGGGAAGAACAATTCGAAGAGAAAGAAATCAACGATCGTTCAAAAGGAAAGACCTACTTCTTCTCATTGCCAGAGAATTGGTCATGATGAATCGAAGTGTTGGAAACTTCATCCAGAACTTAAGCCCAAAAATTTCCTTAAGGAGAAGGATGAAAAGAAGGCCATTGCTGCAGTCCAGCAAGATCTAGGTTCAAATTCAGGTGATGATAGGAGGATAACCGCCATGGTTACCGTTTGGTCTAAAATTCGGATGCAAATTAGAGTTTCATTACTATCAATCCGGGTAAATAACCTTCGAGGATCATCCAATATATATGGACTTAGAGACAAACTAAACTAAGCTAGGTGAAGAAATGCCAAAGCTCCCTTACAGGAGATCTTTCTTTGGGATCTCCAACACCTATTCAGTCATTTAACAAAATGAAATCTAAAAATTAAAAGACATCATGATAAGTGTAAGAAATATTAAAGCTCCCTTACAGGGACTGCTCATTAATATTTCTAATCATCTTAATCAAAAAAACCTAATTCTGATTGATTGCATGAAATATTAAAGCTCTCTTACAACAGACTATTCATTTATATCTCAAGCATATAAATCAGAAACGTAAACTAATGAAATCAAACATTAAATAACAAATCAGATTGATTGAAGAAAACATTAATACTTTCTTACGAAAGGTCATTCGTTAATATTTCAAACATATGAACCTAATAATTTAATCTAATGAAATTCACAAACAAACATAAAATAAAAGCCTACCAAAATAAAAGTGTACTTGCTAGGCAATGGGTATCCTTCCAAGGATTCACAAGCACACCAAAAGAGAATTAAAATGTAGAGGATCAAAGAAGCTTCGTTTTATTCATCATCAATTGCAAATTGAAATTACAACCATTACAATGATTCTCTAATCTAACTTCTCATTACCAACCTATAAGATACTAAGATTACAAAATGAAGATTACAAATGAAGGAGATAACACTCCTATTTATACAAAATCTATGATAACAAACTCATAATGATGATCCACTATTCCCTCTTCAAATCCACATATCTCTCAAACAATGGTGACACATAACCCTATCCTCCATGAGGTCCATGATCTTCTCCATGAGGTCCATGATCTCCTCAAATTCGAATTTGAACATAGAGTGCCACATAAAGATGCCTTGGAAGCTCCCTTTGTACCTACACATGTCAACAAACTCATTCTAATTGTTAGGTATAAGTATAAGCTTATTATTTTCCAAAGTTTAACCATAAATCCACTTGAAAATGTTAAGAATTAATAAACTTTGGAAAAGCATAGTTATAACCCAATGATGGGGTAAATGTAATGATGTGGAGGTGGAATGGAGGTGACATGAAGGTAATATGGAAGTAATGTGAACGTATTGGTGAATAATGGAGTGCGAATAGGGACTATTTTGAGGCCCAACATACCCCCAAACTGAAGGTATTGCATGTCCTCATGCAATCTATTACATTACTTTTTGATACTTGAGCTTTGGCTTAAACTCTACATGATAATATTTACTTAACTTTTGCAAAGTGTTTTTGATGAACTACAACTTGGTTGGTTCTTCTGTTTCAACCATATTTTGTTTGTTTCATTCAATGTTAATGTATGATCTTTTCCTATTGACAATGTGATTTTTTATTGCAGAGTATTTTTGTTGGAATGCATCATGGTTGGTTCTTGTATAACAACCATGATTGTGTTGGCATCCAATTAACTTTTAAATACTTTTGACAAAGCCATTTATATGCTCATGTAATAGTGAATATATTTTGAAGGTATGTGGGTTTTAGAATGTGATATATGAATATGGATTTTATATGAATTTGGAAACATATGAATGCGAATGTATTTCCTCCTTCAACTGATGGTTTTGGCAATTTGACAAATATGACGAAAGGAAGTGAAGTTTTTCCAAAAATTATTCTTCTAACTTTTCAAGGAATTAAATGGTTAAAATTTATAAAATATCATACCTTAACTTACCCTTCCAAAAATGGATGAGAGTTGTGCATGTGTGGCTGCAAAATTCTTGTTATAGTCTTCTTTACCTGGTTGTGAAAATGGTGGATGAAATAGAAAAAGTGAATCTTTTATTGTTGTTGCATCTGTTGCTAAATCTGCTACTGGATCTTCTATTGAATATTCAGAATATGCTACTAAATGTGGCTGAAAATGTATAAGGCTTGGAAGGTATACAAAATTCATAATTTACACTTCCCCCCCAACCTTATTTATTGACTTGTCCTCAGGTGATATACATCAAAAAAACTGAAAAACAATGAAAGGAAATCTCCTTCATTTGCTACAAAATATGGGTCTTCAAGTCTTCAACACTCGATGGCACAAATATTGTTATGTGAGTAAATGTCTTCTTGTCAAACATAACAAGAAGTTGTTGACTTAGTGGCCATTAATGAATGCCACTAGCCAACATGAGAGCTCCCACCATCGATTCCAATGGGAGTCAAGATGCCTAACACATCTTTGTAGGTACGAATAAATTTGTTGTGGTCGAGTCACCTACAAGATCCAATGAACAAGGAATATTAATGTACTTCCATTGTTCATTGGCAAGAGTACTTGTCATTAAGGCATGCAAGTTTCTAGGTGTTTTTTTAAAGATTATTAGACTCTAGGACTTTGACTCAATGATATGTAGAAGCAGGGTTTTATTGGTGGAAAATGAAAAATAGTAGGAAAAAGGAAATGAAAATTCTTTACTTTTATTGGTGGGTTAGGAATGGATGAAAGGAAATGCATGGTGAATGAATAAGAACTCTTGCTGTGAAAAATGGTTATGGAAATGGCATGCTTTATGACTTTACAATTTGTGGAATTCAAAGTCTTTTTCAAAAAGGGAGGTGGAAGGTAGTAGTTGTGGACATGTATTTGTCTTTAGAATTTTTCATGAATTTAATCTTTCGAAGACCAATTGTTGTCACAATGTAATCTCCTTAATGATCTCTTGATTATCTTGTAACCTGTAAAACAAACTTGGCAGAAAGAAAACATAAGTGCGTTCAAGAAGAAATGGCCATTTCCTTCATGATTCTTACGCAAATATTTCATACCAAATAAAACAGGTTTAAGAAAAATCAAAGTGTTAAAATTAACTCAATTCATGATATTAGTATCAATCCATTCTTAAAAATAACCATGAAAAGTAATACTCCCCGTTCTGTCAAATATTTCATGGAATGTGCTCGGCAAAAAGATTGGCATTAGAAATATTTGTTGCATTCTGCATATTAGTATGTCACATAAAAGCATTCAACAGAAAGATGTTATGGGTTTAATGCCAACAATAAGTGTTACAAAACACACAACCATTTTTTTTTTTAAATGATAACAATCATAACCTAACATTATAAAACAATATATTAATACAATCATATATGATAACATAACAACAAATTAGAATTAAATATAACAAATAATAACAAATTACAAGCATAACAATTAATACAATTATATTAACATATTAATATATTAATATATTAATACAATTAATTAATATATTAATACAATTTTAACAATATAACAAACATTAACTATAATTAGAACTAAAAATATATATTTAAATACACAAGTAAATACAAATCAAATCAAATCAAAAGAAACACAAAACAAATGCAAAAGAAAATGCAAAATATGGCGAGATTGAAGACATATGAAGGGTTGAGGCAGGATAGGAACAACCACACTGGTGGGGGAGGAGGCAATGGAATGAAATTATTCACAAAATCTATTGAGGATTATCAGGATCAATTGTGATCTTTTCCTTCCGTAAAAATCCTTAAAGTTGTTTCAATTTTTTTACCTTGAAAAATGCATTCTTCAAGAATTCATCGCCTTTTAGTGTTGGAATTGGAGCTCTTGATGAAAAGTGCACCACTCTCATTGATCTACCTGCCCAGTTTTACTGATATTAACCCACACATAGCACGAGTAAGAGATGCCATCTTTTGGTTTTCTTCCTTGTGTCACGCTTTTCTGTTTCCAACCATTCCTCTAACGTTGGAGAAAGAACTTCATTTTTAGAGATTATTCCTTCAACACAGGAGAAAGGATTATTGTGCCCATCATTGCTATTATAGAAGATCGACCAGCAACCTTGAGAACAACCAAAGTGAAAGCAGGTCTGTGAAATATCATGCACAATGTCACGGGATTCTCACTTCTAATTGTTGTTTTGATCAGCCCTTTTTGCATTGTATGGAGTGGAACAAGCAACCATTTGCAATCCTAGTCGTGAATTGCCATTCATGTAGTTGCGCAGCTGCATCTTTCCCAAGGCATTCTCTGGGCGCTGTAGAAAATTATATATTACAGAGAAATGGAGCACATAAAATATTGCAGAAATATAAACACAAAAAATGCATTAAAACAATAGAGACACAGATATATGTGGTTCACCTAGTTTGGGCTACATCCACGGAGAAACAACCAGTGCTTCTTTTATTATATTATCCAACAAACTGAAGAGATACAACCTACAACAGATCCGTTATAACTCCCTCTTCGCTCTCAATATCCTCTCTCTTCCTCACTGAGAATATAGATCTACATAGACGCAATACAATTCCCTCATATATAGTGAGGGGGTTGCCTTCTAGGGAAAAAACCCTAAACTAAACACCATCAGATCATCCGCCTAATGAACGGCCCAGATTGACTAGAAATTACTATACTTTTACAAGGAAATTTAAAATCTATTTTTAGCTTCAAGGGCGCTACCCCCGAACCCCCGTCGGGGGACCACTAGTCCCCAGACCCCCCAGTGGGAGGGATTAGCCCCCCCGCACCCCCTCGCGTGGAGGGGTGTACAATCTTCCTGGGGTATACATCTAGCTAAAACCTTTGAATACAGAAGATAATCAGGCTCCACACCAAAAAAGCGCTCCTTGAAAACCCACATGTACATGTTGTCCATGTTGTGTTGGACGACGAACAGGTCCAAGCACAGGCCTAACTTGTCGAAGATGACCACGAGCCCGACAGAAGTGCCAACAGAGGAAGGGTCGGCGCGAAGCCTGTTCTTTTCCTTATCGGTTAGGGCGGGCTGGAAGTAGACGCTGAAGAAGAACCAGGCGGCCCAGATCGAATCCACCCATCGTGCATATTTGCGACTCCCGCTGTCGCCTACCTTAGAGGTTCAGCAAGCCCTCGGTTTCATTGGATCATGGGTGCATCCTGAAGGGTTCCTTGTCCTAGCCAGGCGGATATGAAAATCTTGACATGGTCCTCGATTGGTAGGTTTAACAGTCAGCCCATATGTGTATTTTATTTTTTTTATTTTTTTTATTTTGGGGTTTATTTCTCTCCTTTTTTTAATTTAATTTTTATTTGTTTATTAATTTTTTTATTTTGTTAACGTTTTTATTATTATTATTATTTTAGGACTCAAACTATTGATAGTAGATTTGCAATTAAATTTCCAACAAGATTTTTTTTTTTTATTTTTTAAATAATTCAATAGATTTTCTGATCTCCTTGATCGCTCGAAGCGTAGGAAGAGAGCATACTAATTTCTTGAATTAATTTTTATTTATGCAGGTTAGCGTGGATGGATAATAAACACAATCAAGATTTGCGACAAAACCTCGCATTGTCTATACTCTTTCTGCAATGTCGCGGGGGAGTTTAGACTCTCGTAAGACAAAGCTTTCCGATAATAGGGCTCCTGACTTACCCATGATATAGAAACAAGACATAGAAATGCGAAGATGAAGCAGCTCTTACTGTGCCATTGAATTTATTCATGATGATTTTTTTATTTTTTATTTTTGAAAATAAGACTAAAAAAATTCTAATGAGATTAAGACTAAAAACTTTTAATGACATCTCATTTTATTTTCCTAATTTATTCTATCTAACTTTCTTGAAAGATTTTTTATTTCCTACGTAAAATAATGCTTCCAATGAAGCCACCTACGGACTAAGAATTTGAAAATGCTCACATCAAGATTTAAAATTTTTGTCTTATGATTTGCGAACATGTGAGTAACCTATCATTTTCTTGGAGTTTGCACAAGGTTCTTTTGAAACCAATCTTCAATATTATTCTTTCTCTCCAAGAATTACCTGTTTGACATCTTCAAATTCTCATCCGTAGATGAATTAGTAAGAAATGGGGGGTTTAAAATAATTGAATTTGAAGCTAGCTAAATACTAAAAACATCAAAAAGCTCAAACTTGAACTCCTTTATGAAGATTTTGCTGTCACCAAGTTTCACAAGTTAGTTCATAAAAAGAAATTGCAGTAAAAATGACTTCCTAAGTCTATCTCTAAATCATCCTCCCCAGTAATGGCGCCAAAATGTTTGGTCTAAAATGCAGATGCAAATTAGAGTTTCATTACTATCAATCCGGGTAAGTAACCTTCGAGGATCATCCAATATATATGGACTTAGAGACAAACTAAACTAAGCTAGCTGAAGAAATGCCAAAGCTCCCTTACAGGAGGTCTTTCATTGGGATCTCCAACACCTATTTAGTCATTTAACAAAATGAAATCTAAAAATTAGAAGACATTGTGATAAGTGTAAGAAATATTAAAGCTCCTTTACAAGACACTGCTCATTAATATTTCTAATCATCTTAATCAACAAAACCTAATTCTGATTTATTGCATGAAATATTAAAGCTCTCTTACAACAGAGTATTCATTTATATCTCAAGCATATAAATCAGAAACTTAAACTAATGAAATCAAACATTAAATAACAAATCATATTCATCGAAGGAAACATTAATACTTTCTTACGAGAGGTCATTCGTTAATATTTCAAACATATGAACCTAATAATTTAATCTAATGAAATTCACAAACAAACATAAAATAAAAGCCTACCAAAATAAAAGTGTACTTGCTAGGCAATGGGGATCCTTCCAAGGAGTCACAAGCACACCAAAAGAGAAGTCAAATGTAGAGGATCAAAGAAGCTCCGTTTTATTCATCATCAATTGCGAATTGAAATTACAACCATTACAATGATTCTCCAATATAACTTCTCATTACCAACCTATAAGATACTAAGATTACAAATGAAGGAGATAACACTCCTATTTATACAAAAGCTATGATAACAAATTCATAATGATGATCCACTATTCCCTCTTCAAATCCACATATCTCTCAACTAATGGTGACACATAACCCTATCCTCCATGAGGCCCATGATCTTCTCCATGAGGTCCATGATCTCCTAAAATTCGAATTTGAACATAGAGTGCCACATAAAGATGCCTTGGAAGCTTCCTTTGTACTTACACATGCCAACAAACTCATTCTAATTGTTAGGTACAAGTATAAGCTTATTATTTTCTAAAGTTTAACCATAAATCCACTTAAAAAAGTTAAGAATTAATAAACTTTGGAAAAGCATAGTTATAACCCAATGATGAGGTAAATGTAATGATGTGGAGGTGGAATGGAGGTGACATGAAGGTAATATGGAAGTAATGTGAAGGTATTGGTGAATAATGGAGTGATAATAGGGACTATTTTGAGGCCCAACAGTTACGACAAGTAAAACTTCTGAAACTGGTTCAAGTTCGAAAACTATCGCATCTTCTTCAAACATAAATCCTCCACATGAGGATAAAAGAGTTGAACTCTTCCACATAAGGATAACTTCTAAGCACACAAAGATAGATACAATGCTTGACAACGGATCACAGGCAAATCTAATATCTGAATATTTAGTTAAAAGTTAGGGTTTGGAAACATGGAATCATCCAAGACCTTACCCATTAGGATGGCTAAATAAATCAAATCAGATAAAAGTCACCAAACAGTGTCGATTAAGAATTTCCATAATAGCTAATTACATTGATGAAGTGGAATTAGATGTGGTTCCAGTAGACATATGTGGAGTTGTCTTAGGAAGTCCTTATCTTTATGATCGAGATGCAATGTTTTATAGAAGAGAACATAAATATCACCTAAAGAAAGAAGGGGTTGAATTTATTGTTAGGGCACATAAAGTCAAATCAAACTTGGATTTAATTGTTACAAATCAAGTTAAGCAGTTAATAAGTTCAAGTAAATATGTACTCATGTTTATTAAGGAACAACATAAGGATGATTATTCAGAATGCGAGATTCAGTTTATAGATCAATTGGTCAAGGTTGTTAATTCTTTTCCAAGAAATCTTATTCATAAACAAGATAAGAAACATGAGATACATTTGATGTCCTATGAACATCTTCTTAAAAACAGAATGACTCTCAACTCATTCATTCAACTGAATTCTAGAAACTATCATCATTAGCAGTGTATTGCAGGGAATGGTACATGTGAGTCTAATCAGAGACTTGTTTCAGATGGTATGTTTACTTTCAGTTTCAAGGGTGTAGGTCAGTATTGAGGAAGTTAGTGTTCGATTTCTCTTGTATTGTGTCGCCATGTCATGTCTTAAATAATTTGGAAACCTCTTTTCAAGTGGAGAGGAAACCCATTTGTTTTCATATCAAAGCCTTTTCAAAAGCAGTGTCAAAGTGTTTAATGGGAACATATGCAATAGAGGAAAGTGCTAATCAATGGAAACATCATGTAATAAATGAAGGAAAAGTGATTCAAACTAATAAACAACTAACTCAATACTTCCAAAATCAAACTAAGTTGCAACAAATTTCACCTTACAGTTGGATAGGTTTAGTGTAGCAAGTTCACTTAGTAAACAGGAATCAGGAAAGTATGTTAAATCAAGTAGCTGGTTTGATGTCGAAAGTATCTTTGAATGTCTCAATCATTCCACGAAGTAGATTGTTTATATAGGTTGATGGTATTAATCAACATCCAGTAGAGACTATTTTCAAAGATTGTGAATCACGAACTCATGATTCTTTGTGGAAATAATTCAATTGCCATGTTGATAACAAGTTGTTTGCCCATCGTTGCAAGTTATTCATACTGCATATGGAAGAAACAGGTCACCGAATCAAAAAGTGCCATGGTCAGCATCATCAAGGTCATCACTTGCAGGTGATTGATCGAATGTATTGGTTCATTGTCAAGTCAAGGTGGAAAGAGAGGGAGTTCTACCCTCATGGACTATTTGTTTAGTCAAACTTTTGTGGTCCAAAAGCTTTCAAGTGGAGAGGAATAATCTAGGGGGATTCCATTGATTCAATTATACAGGTGTTCAAGTGTCGCCATCAGTGTTTAGTGTCGTCGTCGCTTTAGTTCAGCTTCGACAGATCGACAATGTTGGTTAGGGATTAGGTTGTTCAGGTAATGTTCATAATGTTCATGGCGTTTAGTTAATATGGGTTGTACCTGGTTACCGACTTGAGTTCATTGACAGTTCTGCTAGGAATGGTTGAAGACGTTTTTTTTCATTCGCCTTTATAGGATTAGTGTCGACATGGGTGTCATTGTGGCAAAGGATTGATATCATCGTTTGTTGACGATAGGCATGTGGTCTATTGTCGCCATGTGACAAACATCTCAAAATGTCAACTTTTGATAATTTTTGTAAAAGGGTTCTTAGAACAAAATTATGTTAAGTCCTAACCATAAAATCTATTGAAAATAAAACTATGCATTAAAAAATACATTAACTAAGAGAAAACATAATTTCTATGAACTAAAACCCTAACCTAATAGCTCTCAGCCTATTCATTACAATGACAAAACATTACAAAACTAAATACAGTGCCCTAACTGCTATTGGAAACCGCGTCAAGGTAGCTGCCATATGAGCAGCAAGGAGCTAACCACTAGTGGAAAACCGTAGTGGAGAAGTCCGTTAGCACACCATGTCAAAGTTATGAGCGATCACATGAGAGATGGTTAGCGCCTGGATGGTTAGCACCTGGAGGTTAGCTAGCCTCGTGTTCCACAACTGTTAACATGTGACACGTCTCCGTAGACCGGAACCACCGGAGAGCAAGCCGCCGAGGTAGCCGCCATCCAAACAGTTTATTACAGGTGTTCACATGGGTTGTCAAGCCTCCACCTGGTCAGCCAAACTGCTTGCGGTTTTGGGGTTATGATAAGGTTATTTTGGGGTTTATTAGGGTTTCGTTGTTAAAAATTAATTCAAAGGTCATGTAACCAACACCTATGTGTCTAATGCCAATAGGACCGAAGCCAAACCATATCCAAAATCAATCAAATTCACCTCAAATGCAATCAGAGGAGGTTTTTATGTATCCATAGGCCTATAAGAGGAAGTTTTTCCCATGGAGCAAATTAGAGTGGTTTTTTTACTTTTGTATGCAGATTCTAGAGGACATAGGTGGTTGTTGTTTTTAGTGTTTTGGGAGCATCTGGGGTCGGTTTTGGAAACTGTAAGCAGCATTGGAAAGCTGGTTCAAAGGGCTATCTGATGGCAGTGATTAGACGTGCATGCATGCACATTCAATATGGTATTTTCTCTATGTAATCAACACCTTATTCTCATTCCTTATAAAAACGGCTGCCCATCTTGAAAGCGGACCCGGAGACGTAGTCCATTAGGGACGAACTCCGTCATCAATTTGTTGTCTGGTATCGCTGTGTTTTTCTTGTTTGCATTTCTGTTATGCATCGATTTTATGTTTAATTAGCTGTCATAAAGTGTTCTTTTCAAGCAGTTTTTTCCTTGGTTTGTGTGCTTCAACTAACATTCAAATCATTAATGGTTAATCAATTCTACATCAGTTTTTAGTTTATTATCATTTCAGATCAGTAACCATATAACCATCATTCTAGCTAGAGTCTAGTCATCAATACGTGACCATATCAACTACACATACCATGACCTCATGCATGAAAACAACCACCACATCACTATAAACTTGACCTCATGTGAATACTAATGTGCATAAACAATGCATAATCAACCATATACTCATCACAACACACTCCACAAAACCACCATCAACTTCCCATGGCAACCTCAACCCATACCATACAAATGCAACAAGCACATGGTCTTACAACACAAGAAACACATATGAAACTGACATGAATGCATGACCAACACACATCCCATCCAGTCTGAGGGGTGAACCATGGCTATGATACCACTCTGTGACACCCTCCTCCCACATCTACCTAAGTAACTGACCAACCGTGGTAAACATGTGATGAGAAGTTACTATGATATGATACAACTACCTATGTCTCAGTTAAGGAAGTGGAATTGGTGGAACACATCACACAGACCTTCAACATCAACAATAAAACTCCCAGGAGCCATCCTAACCACTTAGATAACCAATCCCTGAGTCCCACTGAATTTTTAGTGGATCAAACCCCTAGACGCTCCCTTGATATGGACCAGGGTGCGTCTAGGAGGCTCCAGATGCTCCCACAGCAAGGGAAAGGGAGTGTTTGGTGACTTTTTTCCAGAGTACTGTGCCTGCGAATCTATTGATTTGTGCCACCTTTTTAGGCCCAGAGCCAAAGTCACTGTCCAAAACTCAATGACACCTTCAGAAATTAATTTACATAAACATAACAATGGTACATTTGAAAATACATTGACAAGGACTATAGTGGACCCTTACTAGCCATGACATGAATTTCGTCAGACATGAAAGCTATAGACCTTAACAACATAACTGAACATAGGGGTCTCATACTTATATGAGAATCGCTTAGAAGCATTGATACCTCAACACATTAGCCCCAATTTCATCTATTATGATCCAAACTTAAACACGAACACAACAAATCACAGATATAACCATAAACATAAAGATGCAGTAGAAAAATACGGAACTATTCTTACAAATAGAATGGAAATAAGATAGCTCGGGAAATGGTAGCTTATCTCTGAGAAGAGATGTGCTGGCTACATGCCTCTGAACTATGTTAAAATGAGGCTCAAGGGCCTATTTATTATTGGAAAACATGATAAAACCCTAAACAACCATAACCCTAACCCCAAGAGATGTAACACCAAGAGTTTGTGGGCCTCGTTGGGGTTAGTTGGCCAGCCAACTTCCCGAGGTCATAACTTGGTCATATTATCTCCCTTTGGCGTGTATGATATCTTGTTGGAAAGGTCTCTTTGATTACTACAAGTTTTTTTGTAAGCCCTTGCCTATGGATATGGACCTACTTCGGACCCCAAAAAAATTCTGTTGAGGGGGTTAAAACTGCTACGAAAGTTCAGGACCTGAAAAATTGCTAAAAATAGTAAATGTTGAAATGAACAAGGAAACAAATGAAATTTACTGGTGGGTCTAGGTGGAATAAGTGGGTGGCCACCAATATCCACCTAGATCATTCCTCCCCCCTTAGGAAGTAATGGTCCCCATTGCGTGAAGAGCCTCTATGAGGTCAGGAAATTTCTATTGAACCTAGTCCCTAGTGAACCACTTGCCCTAGTGAAGGCGTTCGCCTGCTTTGACAACTCGATATAGTTGTATCCTCTGTTGGCGAGTGTTCTTGATCTAATCAGTTGTGGCCTATTCCGTGCAGTCCAGTTTGAGATCTGTTGGTGTGATTTGTTCTGCAATGCCAATGTGTCCAACAATGGTGGAAAGTATGGTCGAAGGTGATCTACATTGAACACTAGGTGCAGACCAAGGAACGATGGAATGCTAAGGTCGAAGGCATTGTCACTGATGGCCTTGGTGATGGTGTATGGTCCATATCGGAGTGGGCGAAGCTTGCGGTGGGGTCCAACAAGGCGCTCTTTCTGCAAATGAAGCCAAACTTTGTCGCTCACTTGGAACTTGTGTGACACTCGATGTTGATCATGGCACTCCTTGTACTTAGCATTGCATCTATCCAATATATCATGGACCTGCTGGCGGATGTCTTGAACACAATCAATGAAGTTGTTATCCCTTTCAAGTTTAGACTGAACGTGAGCGAGATGTACCTCAGTGGCTACAAATGGTATGTCCACATCAATGGGGCATAATGGTTGAAATACCAGCCCTACCTAAAAGGGGTTGTGGCCTGTTGAGTTGTGGAGAGCCCTCTTGTAATTTTATTGGACATAAGGTAGACTTTCATCCCGATCTGTTGTCCCGATCTGAGACAATGGTTTGTGGAATCCTAAAGTGTACCCATACTCGCTCAAAGAATAGCTTAGCAGTGGCCTTTACTATGATACTCTTCTTGTAGGCCGCCATGGTGGCCATCTTAAAGAATCTGTCGACGATCATGAAAATGAAATCACTACCATGCTTAGTACAATGAAGGCCTGACATGTAATCCATGGAGATAGATTCCCAAGGCTGACTAGGAGTAGGTAGGGGAGTATACATTCCTTGCTTCTTGATGGTTGGTTTGGCAATGGCACGAGCAGTGTGGGATCTAATGTACTTCCCAACATCTTGACGAAGTTTTAGCCAATAAAAATACTTCTACAATACCGCCTCTATTTTCTCTACTCTAAAATGTCTAGCGACTCGACAGTAGTGCTCCTGCTAAAGTGTCCAAGAGTATGAGAGAGAGAGAATAGAATGAGAGCTCCAAAAATCAAATGACAAAATTTTTTGAACTAATCCTCATAAGCCTTTTTATTAATGAGGCCTCTATTTTATTCATTTTCCATTATTTTCCTCCTCACATGAAACTTGTAACCTTTCACCTCCCTTTTCTCCTAATTTCCATTATTTTCATAAATAAATATGCCAAAATGCCCCTTTTCCTTTCCAAAACCTTTTCCAATTTCCTAAGCCATTAATCAATCACCAGTGATCCCCATCGCTATGATTTTGTCCAACATTCAACTTGGCATACATGTCCCATGACCTTGGTAAATATTTTTCCTTTATTAACTCTTACATATAGTTTTTTATCAGGACTGTTACAAAAATCTCCCCCTTGGAGGAACACTGTCCTCGGTGTTCAACAACACCTAAAACCAATAAGGCTACTGTAAGAAAAACATACTGGCCATGGAGCTTTATAACTTAGCTCTTTGCAATATTTATGATGATCATCCTCTTGAGAAGCAAACCAACATGAAAACATAACAAGTATAACATCATAATGACATGACACCCATACTGCTTATTGGAGCTTTATAACACAACTCATGGCAGTATTTACATCCATATACATATGTACATATAAAAAACATCACCAAAACATGTACCAGAAACATATACCAAAGAAATATAACAAAACATCTTCTCAATCAACGAATAAGGAAGAATACATAGCCTGCATTTGATCTTCCATCTCCCATGTAGCTTCATTGGGCCCTAAGTGCTTCCATTACACTTTAACCTACTCAATTGCTCAGTGCCGAAGTATGAGCATATTTCTCTGTAAAATGCACTACGGTTCCAACTAGAACTATCCTTCTGGCTCCACCTATAATATAGACCAGTTAATCACATGATCAACATATTTAATATACTTCTTAAGCAATGAACCATGGAAAACATTGTGGACTTTCACTATCATAGGTAGTGCAAGTCGATAGGCTATTAGCTCAATCCTCTTAATAATCCTTAAAGGTCCACAAATCCGGGGTGTCATCTTGGCACATGATCCAATCTGCAAGGAGCTCTTCTTCATTTTGATGCACAAGTACACCTTTTCCCCAACATAGAACTCCTTGAACAACCTATTCCAATCTGCATAGATCTTCTGCCTATCCTATGCTACTTTCAAATTCTTCTTGATTACCTTTGTTTCCCACTCGATGTCTCCCAACATGCCCGGTCTAATCAACACCCTATTAACTAGATCATTCCAACTGATGGGGGTATTACAACTCCTCCCATACAATGCCTTAAATAGACTCATCCTCAGTGACTCGTGGTACCCATTGTTGGAAGAAAACTCTACCAGCCGAAGGTACTCTTCTTACTTCCGCTACTAATGCATCACATACATCCTCAACATGACCTCCAATATCCTTTTGGACCTCTCTGTCTGTCCATCTGTTTGCGGATGATAAGTTGTACTGAAGGCCAACTCTGTGCCAAAAACTACAAATTAATCCTTCCAAAAATTGGAAGTGAAATTTGAAATCATGTCTTAAATAATATTCTTCAGAACTCCATGCAATCTGACCACGTCCCTGATGAAGACCTACGCTACATCCCTCGCTGAGAATGTAGACTTCAATAGAATGGAGTGCGCTACCTTTGTTAACCTGTCCACCACTACCATGAAGGAATCCTGTTTTCACACTTTCCTTGGAAAAACTGTGATAAAGTCCATGGAAATCACCTCCCATTTCCACTCTGGAATTGGAATCGTCTGTAGTAGTCCACCTGGATGATTACACTCTACCTTCACCTGATGACAATCCAAGCACATAGCCACAAACTCTGGTACGTCTCTCTTCAAATACAACCAATAATAGAATTTCTTCACTGTTGTCAGCATCTTCTGATAGCCTGGGTGACCTGAATATGGTTTAGCATGAAACTCCCTCAAGATCACCTTCTTTAGCTCACTACTATCTGGCACATAGATCCTATCCCTAAATCTAACCAATCCATCTGCTGTGAGATGATAGTCGACATCATGTGCACCTTCATCTATACTCGTACCACTACCTATACTTGTACCTGTACTCTGTTGCAACCTGTGCACAATCTCCATATAACAATCATCATGCTGACCTACCTGTAAGATCCTATCTTGTAAAACTGTCCCATAGGAGCTCATAACTACTATGTGATTTACTATATCTTCCTGCTAAGGGAATATTTCACCGTCTTCTCGTTACCTTTGATATACCAAATCTCAAAGTCAAAATCACTGATCATGAACAACCACTGAGCCTGCATTCCATTCAAATTTAGTTGGTCAAATAGATACTACAAACCACTATGATCACTCATAAATACAAACTTCCTGCCAAGAAGATAGTGCCTCCACATCTTCAATGCATGTATGATGGCTGCCAACTCAAGATCATGTGTCGAGTAGTTTTGCTCATTCTCATTCAGTTTTCGTGGATCATAGATTACCACCTGTCCATTTTGCATAATGATTCCACCAAGTCCTCTCTTGCAATCATCGATACATACTACAAACTCTTTATCCGGATCTGTAATCTTTAACACTAGTGCATGTGTCAACAACTACTTGAGCTACTAAAAACTGGCATTAGGAGAATTTTGAGGTCTAAAATGGGCCTCCTAAGAAAAATTTACAACGAAAATAAACTTTATAAGAATCAATAGGATTCAATATGATGATGTCAACCATGGGAGATGATTCACCATTTTTGGAGTAAAAAAGTAAAAATATTAAAAAATAATAAAAATAATAAAATAACTTTTTCAACTCATATTGTCAACATATCTCCCTAAGGTTTTACTCAAATTTCGAGCAAGAGTACTCGTTACATGCAAAATTTAATTCCTTATCCAAGGAGTACCCATGTTGCATACTTTCGATGGATCCTGCTATATGAAAAATGAAAAATAAATGAAAAAGTGTGATTGCAATCACATTTTTCATGTAGTAGGGTCCAATGAAACTATGCAAAATGGGTACTCCTTGGATGAGGAATCAAAATTTTCATCCAACGAGTGTTTCTGCTCGAAATTTGAGTAAACCCATAGGGAGATAGTTGAAAAAATATTATTTTTCTTTTTTTCCCTCTAAAATTTGATGATGTAATCTAATATTATTTTATTATTTTCACTATTATTTTATAATTTCCTTAGGAGGCCCATTTTAGACCTCAAAATTCCCCTAATGTGGCACACTCCTTTGTCCATTCAAACTTTTTACCTTTCCTCTGTAACGATGTGATAGGATAAGCAATCTGTGAGAAGTTCCTGATGAAACTCTTGTAATAACCTGCTAACCCCATGAAAGATATCACCTCATACACATTCTTGGGAGCTACCCACTCCATGGTAGCTCTTACCTTTTCTAGGTCCACTTCTATGCCATCCTTGGAAACCACATGTCCCAAATAGTGTACCTCAGTGTGAAAGAAACTGCACTTTCTTATCTTAGCATACAATTGATGCTATCTCAACAATATTAACACTACTGCTAAATTCTCAACATGCTCTTCTTCATTTTTAGAATATACCAATATATCATCAATGAACACAATAAAAAACTTGTCCAAACAAAGACATAACCCACTATTCATCAAGCACATAAAAGTAGTTGGAGCATTAGTCAAACTGAATGGAACTACAACAAACTCATCATTTCCATACCTAGTCAAGAAAGTGGTCTTGTAGATGTCCTCTTCTTTAATTCATATCTGATGATATCCATATCGCATATCAATATTCTAGAGCACTGCTGCTCCCTTCAACTCTTTGAACAAGTCATCAATCCTCGGTAACATATACCTGTTCTTGATGGTCACTTTGTTTAACTATCTATAATCAATGCACAACCTTAGAGTACCATCCTTCTTTTTCAAAACCATTATTGGTGCATCCCATGGTGATACACTTGGCCTAATGTATCCCTTGTCCTACATTTCCTTCAACTCTAGCTTCAACTCTACCAAATTTAGAGCCATCATCCTCTAAGGTGCCTTTCATGCCAGAGCTGCCCCTGGCACTAACTCAATAGAAAAGTATACTTCCCTATGAGGTGGAAACTCTGAAATATCTGTAGGAAATACATCCTGAAACTGTTGTAGAACTGGGTACCTTCTCAAAACATTTGCATCCTCAACTTCCTTACCTTTTTCACTATAAATGTTCACTTCAAATAAGATACACCCTTTCCTGTGACTAAACTTGGCCTGCATAGATGTCACCATTTTAACTGATGTTGGTTTCTTCTTACCTCGTGTTGTACCTTGGGAGACAATTCCTGGCTGAGTAGAAATTAGTACCCAAGACATTCATTAAAGATTATAGATTGATTGTTTGTTTGTCTCATCATTTCGCAAACCCCAGAATATTATATTTTAAACCCTTTAACATTCAATGCATGGAACAAAACTTTAAATGGCCTTTAACTATTGGATACAAATGAATAGAAATTTATGAGAAGTGTTGGTGAAAGTTCCAGAATAAAAGGTTGTATGCACATAATATTTTACCATAAACTTAGAGGAAAGTGTGTTTGATGAGAAATGGAAAATTTGAAAGAAGAGCATTGTTTAAGGATTTTTAACCTCAAAATTTACAACAAATTATAACCATTAATTGTAAATAAAGAACAAGTTGCTTCAATTCTTTCAACGAAGAATACACACATAATATGACATAAGGAAAATAAATCATACCCAACAATTTCTGGAATCACTACAAAGCTTTATTCATCATTCAAGTGAATATCAAAGTAAAAAAGTAGTCTTCTTTGAGGTATGCAAAAATTCATAACACTTTTTCATCTTACTGAAGTACATTTATACAAACTTTCAAGAGACATTTATCAGTATTGTCAACCTCCTAACTACCCAACTACTCAAACATTACATTGAAACATAAAAAATTACATGACTTGAAAAATATAATAACTTTTAAAAAACATTTCATCCTAAATCAATCTGATATTGTGGAGTAGTAGAGGGTTCTGCTTCTGTTGCAACAACTTGTGGCAACATCCATTCCCTGTTCTTCCTCCGTATTTTTGTACTTGTACTTAGGGAATTTATAAATTTAACATGTGTTATCCTAAAATCTATGATTCTTCTATATGTATGCTTCTCAATAAAAAGAGTTTTCATCATCCAAAGGAGTTGAAAATATTTTATGAAGATAATTGACAATTGTAGCTCCCTTCAATACTGCAATATTTTCATGTCTAGAATTAATCTTACTTTTTTCTTCCACCAGTAATCTTTCACAAAGTTCCCAGGATAAAAATTTGTTTTGCTGATCCCAACAGGATGGTAAACCAACCCTTGTTCTTTTATAAAAAATGATATTGAACTTCATCATTGCTTCCTTAATTTCCATCAATTTATTCTCTGCTTCTTCTTTGTTGGCATTTTACAATATCATTTTGTTTATTTCTATCACATGTTTAGTCTTGTCTTCTATTCCAAACTCCTTCATTTCCTGTGTAGAGTTTTAGTTTAAGAATTCAATCAATTTCTTAGAAAAATTGGGCTCTATTTTGTAGCTTTTGTTTATTACTGAGGATGACTTCTTCTAAATCTCTGACAATAATCTTCTCCTCTTCAGTGATAACCAAGAATTCACAGACATTATTTATTGTATTAATTATATCATTCCATAAGATTTCTCTTGCTTGTACCAGAGACATGTTTCCTTTCACTTTCTCCTTTAATTCTTTAATTTCTTGATGAGCATCCTAGAAATCCCTTCTATATTTTTCCGCAGTCTCCTTGGTCATAAAAAACTCACACTTAGTTTCCTTGATAATTTTCACAGCATTGTCAAACTTTGTTTTCTTCTTCTTCAACTCATTTTCAGCAATGTGCAATTTAGTCATAACTTGAGTTAGCTTCTTAGTAGGATCATTTGAATTCTCTACCACTACAATCGTGCATATATGTGAATCAATATTTTCTTGTAAAGAAAGATTCATCTCTTTAAACTTCATTATTTCTTCATCCCCTTGTAGAAGCTCTTGGAACAATAACTCTTTCTCTTTTTCAACCCCTACTACCTCTGAAGCCATGGGATGCTCTGCAGAGGGAAATTTCAACTTCTTCTTTTGTACCTGAATTTCTGCCTCAGCACTCTGCAGTAACTTCTAAACTGCAGACCTATCTTTTGGATTCACACCAATCTTGACAATTATCTTCTTCAACTCCTAATTTTGGGTATTAAGAGCTCCGTAATTTGCTTTCTCCAACTTCAACTAGTTTACCACTTTCTCTAACATATTTTCAGCTTTAGAAGCAGCTAAGAGCAAATTTATATAAATTATGGAAGAATAATTGACCAGTGTACATATGTAAATTAATCTTATCAGGTAATGGAATCCTCTTTGCATCTACTGTTAAATTAACACTCTTGAACCCTACTGCAGATGTCACTGACATTGCTAATGGATGAGAGACAGAAAAATTCCATTGACTTTTCTCTATATCCATAGCTAATAGTAGCCTTGCATGATATTCAAAAGATACCTGAGCTTCTGATTGTGATTCCATATTTTCTCTAATCTTCTTGTTTCTTTCTTCCAACTGCAATTTTTTTTAATCATGGAAAACGAATATTGAGAAGATTCTCCTTGAATGGGAGAAGGAGTACAAAAAGTTTTCCCCAACTACAATTGTATACCAGGAGCTATTGATGTACTAGTCTCTTTAGATATCTTTTCCCCTTTTTTTGATCTGTCTTCTTCTTCCTCTAGATCAATTTCCTCTGACATCCCTCTTTTCAGGTTCTTTTCAAAAGCAAGAGGGATCTCAATTTCTATATTTCCCAAGGGATCTGTCTATCCTCCATTTGCCAACTTATTTATTTCTAGTTTTGATTCATGCATAAAATGAGCATAGCCATTTTCTATTATTTTGTTTGAAATTATATGATATGGATCATAAGCCCATTTCTCCTCCAGTAGTAAATTCATTCCTTCTAACAATTTCTGGACTTCATTTGTTGCTTGCCTAGTATTCACAATGAATGGTCCAAAAGTCATAGGAAACCTAAAAAGGAGTCCCTTCTTTGCAGGTACAAAATGTATCTGATCTACATTGACTCTCCCTAATGAATTCCAGAGCAAACATTCTCATAGGAACGAAAGTTGGTAATCTGTAAGGCTCAACCTCAGCTCTATACAGTCTTATTTCAACATGATCCTGGAAAGAAAACCAATCTCCAACCTTTACATATTTACTCACTTTAAAGAAAGATTGAGCTTTAGGGAGTAAAGTTGGTGTAGGTGAACTGTTTATTATTGAATACACAACTGAAAGGAAAGAGGATGCAAAATAGGACAAACCCTCATTTTTAGGATCAATTTTTACTACAGTAGTCCATAAAAAAACTGATTGTTTATGCTTGAGAGTGTCCATGATATTCAACCCTAGATGCATGAATTTCTCAACATTAGAGTACAAGAATAGATAGGTCACAAGAGAAGGAAACCTAAAACAACCTGTAAGAGTGAAATTCATGAACTGGAAATTAATTACTTTTTCTCAATATGCTGGTATATCCAATAGAACTCTAGGTTTCATCATTACAACAAACATTCCTAGAACTTCTTTGTAAATTACTGTAATGTCTTCTTTCCCTAAAATTATGGCCAAGACTTGAAGAATTGGTATTACATCTTCAACAAAGATATCCAAGGGAAAATTAGTGGAATCTACAAGGAATTGTTTTCCTTCAGTCATCAAGTACAAGAGAATTAGAGCACATTCTAGTTCGGATAAATATTGAAAATAGGCAGTCAATGATTCTTCAGAAAAAGACAAGTAAGAGTCTCTAGAAGGACAACACAGAACTTGCTGAATCAAGAGAGAGTACACTTGAAAAACACTTTCTCCTAGCCTATTCATCACAAAGCGCCTTTGAGGATACATTGTTGAAACTAGCCAATGAATAAATTCAGGAAACATATATGTTTGAGGGAAAAAGGCTGCCAACACACCAAATTTTACCATTGCAGCAAAAATTGGGGAATTAGACTAGTTTAACTGAACACATTGGTAGACTTCATGATGGTTAAAAGGGAAAGAAACATTGAAGATATCTCTTTCAATATTCATGAGCATAATGTGAGAAGAGGAAGCAGCTAAAACAATTTTCTTGGCCATTTTCAAAGGATAAAATGATTGATTATGACAGAAATACCTGGTACTAGTGACGAGGTTGACTCAGACGTGAGGTAGACTTTGAATGTATCAATAGTGAGCAACAAGACAATGTACTAAGCAGAAAAACAAGAAAAGTTTTTATAGCAGAATGAGAAAATATAGGAGGGAAAATGATATTTAGTGCTATCGTGGAGTAAATGACCGAATTTAATGAGGGATTTGACATTTCAGAGGACAGTTGGACGAAGGTGTATGACATGGAAAATGAAAAATATGAATTGGCTCGCTTGCTGACGTCACTATGGGGGGATTGCTCTGCACGGGACTAATTCTCGGGTCATGCCTCCAACGTAAATCTGCACTGTTCATCCAAAATTTAACAAGTCTGAAAAAGTATTTATGGGGGCACTGCTCATGTTATCCTTCAACTTAGTTGTGTCACTGGGTTTTCTCCATAAGGCGGGTCCCATCTTCTTTTCCTTTCTCTCACCACTGTCTTGCCCACACTTTAACATTTCTGACTGTCACTGCAGGGTCCCACCATCTGTCTTTATTTATTACAAGACACTTTATAGTGACAAGATATTAATATTTAAAAAAACCTTTGATAAACCAAAGTAACTTTAGTTTAATCAAATAATAAGAAGTCTTTCACATTTTTTCTTTTCTCTTTTTAGTATTTGATTTTTTCTTTTACAATTATATTTAATATGTACAACACATCAAAATCAAAATTAATATGTACAACATCTGGCTCCACCCGGGGATAGTGTTTTTAAGAAGAAAGAACACTAAGAACCATAGATTAGTGCCTTTACCTCAGGCATGGAGTCAAATTGTAACATCGCACATTACCATGGATAACTCACCGACATACTTACAATGAACACTCTGATATATACAATGATTGGAAAAAACATCAGTTAGTGCTGGAAATAGTGTTTAAGGTATTTCCCATTCATTGGAAGTTGTAGCAGTTCACCATCTAAATTCTCCAAAATCAAGGTGTTGTTTTCCTTTGACTCTGCAACTCTGAAAGGACCAAACCACCAAAGGATCAAACTTATGATGTTTGCCTTTGTATTCCCTTCTTGTATCGCATTAGAGGACTAGGTCACCGGGTTTAAAAATAATATCCTTAGCCTTCCTGTCAAAATCATATTCATTTTTTGTTGATAACCAATCAAATTCTCCATGACTTTTTCCCTATTTTCATTAACTTCAATCCACTGATTCATTCTTCTCACAAAAGCGCTTGACTGTTCTTGAATATCTTGGACCAATAATGCAACATGATTTATCAACTGACTAGGAAATAATGCAGTTGTTCCATAAACAAGTTCAAATGGTGATTTTCCAGTGGACCTTCTTAGGGTTTCTCGACTTGCCCATAGAGAAAATTCCAATTTAGTATCCCAATTCTTTTGATTTTTTGCAATTGTCTTCTTTAGTATCCTCAGCAATGTTTTATTTGATGATTATGCTAACCCATTCCCCTAAGGGTGATAAGTAGTAGAATGAGACAATATAACATTATATTTTTGACAAAAATCTTGCAATCTAGTAGACCTGAAAACTTGCGCATTGTCTGTCACTAACCTTTTAGGACACCCAAACCTGCTGAAAATATGTTCCTCCAAAAATTTAGTCACCACCAAATAATTTACTTTTCTTGTTGGAACTGCTTCCACCCATTTAGTAAAATAATTGTACCTACTAAAATCCATTTATATTTCCCACTTGATGTTGGATTGATTTATCCAACGAAATCTAATCCCCACTTTTTGAATGGTTCTTCTATAAAAACATGAATTAAAGGCAATGGTGCTAAATTATTTTTCTCATCAAACATTTGACATTTTTGACATCCCCTTACCAGCCTGTAAACATCTGAGAATAAAGAAGGCTAGAAAAAAACCAACTTTCAAAATCTTATGATATGTCACTTTCCACCCATAATGACCACCACAGGAACAACCATGATATTCATTCAATATTTCAATATTTTCCCCTTCTTTCAGAAAAAACAAGAGAATACCACCAGGATCCCTCTAATAAAATTTTCCATTGACTAACACATATTTCTAAGTTTTAACTTGCAAAGCTCTGTATTTTGATCTATTCAAATTTGGAGGAAAATAAATAAAACACAAATAATGGACAATGTCCTTATAACAATTAGAAAACAAGTATTGATACTGAAATTTATCATTAGATTTTTCTTTATTACCTCTATTTCCTTCCTCATCTCCTTCTGCATTGGTATTGTTCTTCTTAACTTCAGTCAGCAAATTGATTCCCATAGCTTGGCAATCTGTTTATGTTAAGATCTTTGCCAAACCCTGTCCTTTTACTAGCTTAGTTTTCTTTATATCCAAATCATATTCTTGTATCTTTGCTGTCCATTTCCCTCTTCTTCCTTCTCCATCACCCTGAATCAAAACACTTTTTATGGCAAACATTTGAAACATATGCAGTTACTTGATATTGGAGGATATAAAGCCTGAAAGCCTTAAGTGCCTTGACCATAACATAATCCTGCTTTTCCAAAATATTATACTTTAGTTCTTCATCTATTAATATGTTGGTAAAGAAAGCCACTAGTTGCTCCCTTCCTTCTTCATTCCTCTGTAAAAGTGTGGTTGCAATAGTAGAAGTAGAAGCAAATGAAAACAATTGAAAATGATTTTTATAGTCTGGGCTTATTAAAATAGGAGATTCTTGAAGTGCCACTTTAATTCTAGAAAAATATTCCCTGGCAATTGAATTCCATTTCACATCAGCACCCTCCTTTATCATATAAGTGATTCCTTTTACAATCTCTGCATAATTGGGAATAAATCTCCTAAGAAAAATTATCTTCCCTAAAAAAATCTAAATTTCCTTCTTCTTCCTAGGGAGTGGTATTTTCTTGATTGATTCTACTCTTCTTTGATCTATCTTGATTCCTTGTTTTGAAACAATATGGCCTAACAACTTTCCTTCTTTCAAATAAAAATGAGATTTTTTAGGATTCAATGATAGACCATACTTTCTTCATTTTTCAAAAATCTATTGTAGATGCTCCAAATATTCTTCATCTGAATTTAATAAAACAATGATATAATCAAAATAAATGACAACAAACTTATATTTTTCTTCCACAAAATCTATGTCCATAGCCCTCTGAAATGTAGCCCCTGCATTCATCAGTCCAAAAGGCATTTTAGAATACATAAAAGTGCCCCAAGTAGTTGTGAATGTTGTTTTCTTCTGGTCCTCCTTATCTACTAAAATCTTATTAGAAACCATGAACCATTGATAACCTATAAGAACCAGTCACCTTTTGTAAAATATGATCCAAAATTTCAGAAATCAACAGATAATCTAATTTCTCCATTCCTCTTCTTTACAGGAACCAAATTTTCTACCTAGTCGAAATACCTTAAAGGAACATTTATCTTTGCATCTAACAACTTCTTAACCTCTCTCTCTATTGATGGCAGAAACAAAGGATTAATTTGTCTCAACTTTTGTTTAAAAGCTTTCACTCTTGATTTTAAAGGAATATTATGTTGAATAATCTTAGTATCATAATTCTTTAAATATTCATAAGACCATGCAAAAACATCAACAAAATTCTTAAAAAGACTTACATACCATTGTTTGAAATGTTCTGGAACATATTTAGCCAGCCTTACCATTTTGGGTTGCTGATATGTTCCCAAATTGTATTCTTCAAGATCTTCCTTCAAAATTGCTTTCTTTGGATTCATTGCAACATCATTTGCATTGAACAACTTTTCCAGGGGTACCAATCCCTTAGGTATTACATTATCTTTGAGTTGAAGAATCTTGTGATTCCCAATTGAATCTTTCAAAAATATCTTGTTTGTATGTTCTTCTTCAACCTCTTCTTCTTAATCAATATCTAAAATTGCAAACTCTCCAATCAACTCAAGAAAGTCTTTAATTCGTTCTTCATCCTCAAACACCTACCAATGTTTCATATTATATGGGATTGATGGTTTGTGCCTGATTTCAATTTCATACCTCAATCTAGGATTTAAAGGTGGCTTGAAAGTACTAGCTACAACTTCTAAAGAATCAACCATTATGTTTTCTTATCTAGGTACAAACCATATATTAAAAGCGACAAATAAATTATCTATCAAATCCCATACTTCATTTTTATATGTTCTTAACCTTGGATGTTTTGCTTGACATTGATTCCTTATCTGCTTTACTACCAATTCAGAATCTCCAAAAATAGAAATACACTACACCCATAAACCTTTAGTAGCTTGTAATCCCAAAACGAATGCCTCATACTCAGTGACATTATTCATGGAGTCAAATTCCAACTTATAAGAAAAAGGAAAGACATGGCCTTTTGGAGAAATTAGAAATATTCCTGCTCCACTTCCATCTCTTGAATAAGCACCATCAAAATAAAGTTTTCGTGATCCACTGGCTGTTAGATCCTCATTTTTAATTGCTACTTTATTGTCTTCAACAATCTCCTCTGCTTCTTGTAACATAAAATAGGAAAAGTCATCCTTTTCCTGGTTTCTCTGTATAACCTCCTCTCTTCACCTCCAAAGACAAGGATTATTTCATATGTAAAATCCAATTTTAGTACGAGACCCAATTTTTCTCCCCATGACCTTGAAAGCAGCATTCTAAAGCATGTAGGAATATCTTCCACCACCACATCCATCACAGGGTTTCTAGCTGGAATATGGGCCAAAGAAACAACTAAATCTTTGATTACTCCTACACATTTAACCTTTTTAGAATCAAATGAATAAAGATCCTTATAGGGTTTAGTAATTTGGAGGTTCAGTTGTTTCATGAATGATAATGGCATCAAGTTATGTGAAGCTCCTCAATCCAACATACAATTATGCAGAATAAAAGAATGAACCAACACAGACATGTAGAAAGGTGGAGTGGAAGAATCCACTTCTTCCACATGGGGTCCAAACATTACCATTGGTCACTCTTCTTGTAAATATACTCTATCTGCCACACGATCAACTTGAGAGAGATTTATAAAATTAGAAATTTTCTTTTTATATGTTGGAGTTTTAGCCAATTCTATTAAAGGAACTTGAATTTTAATCTTCTCTAATTCGTTAGTTAGGCTACAAAACTGATTTTGCTTCCCAATATTTTCCTGTTATTCATCATTCATCTTCTAATTTGAAACATCATTTGAATCATCTACTTGCTCATGAATAGGTCTATTCAGAATTCCCATACCTGATTTTTTTTTAGCACTTTCTCCTTGCTGAAAAGAAATTTTGTGCCTGAATCAACCTATTTCTTCCCTTTGTCCTGCTATTTTTGGTTTTTCTACGAAGTCGCCATATGTTGAGACATTGGATCCTATTTTTCATCGGTAACCTCCTACATTCTGGACCTTTTTCTTGATCTAAGGTCATATTTCCTGTGCAATTCTTCTGCATAAAATCAGTAAATGTTTTGCAATAATCATCAATTTCGTTATCATCTAGAGAAACCTGAAATTTAGAACTCAAATCCTCTCTCCTAATCACATCTTCCTCCTACCCATAAAATGCTAATATTTTATTTTCATGCTCCTTAGAAGTTCCTTCTACCACATCCTCTGGTTCATCCTCAATGTATAAGGGAGGTTGTATTTGATCTTGATCTTTCCTATCCCTCTGCAAAATATGCAATGGTAACTTTCTAATTTGAGGGTTGAAATTTCTATTCTACCCCTGCTGAAATTGTATAGGTGTATTCTTATTTTCCATCTCCAACTTTATTATTTACTAGACAAATTTTTAATAACCTTAGTCATTTCTTCTAATTTTTGTTCATTATAACCAGGTGTTTGACTGAAAATTTTCATTTCTTCTTCTTTTCCTTTCCCCTTATCTTGTTCAGTGTCTTTTGGTTTAATCTTTCCTGCTGCACACAAATTAGCTTTAATTTCAAGAGCATCGATCTGTATTTGATCCAATGAAGGGGACCTCCTCTCCCTCAGGGTGAAACCAAAATTAGAATTAAATGCTCCTGCAAATGCTACTCTTTCTCCTACAAGAAGAGGCTTAATTTCTCCAGGTAGAATATTTTATAACTTATTGAATCTTTTTATAAATTCACCTACTTGCTCTTTAGGCTTCCTTTTAATGGCATTAAATTCTGTAAAAAGAATAGCCAAGATCTTTCTTATCTCCCCACCGCTCTGTAAACACATTTTCCAATTCTTCCCATGTATTAATCGAATTTGCAGGAAGGGTTTTGAACCACTTCCTGGCCTCTCCATCCAATGACTAGACAAACAATCTCATCACCACATCTAGGAACTCTACATTCAAATTTTCAACAAATGCACAAAATGTGGCAATATGTTTCTTTGTAGTTACCTCATGTTCCCCTGTGAAATGGGGTAACAATTTGAGGTAATATTGACGCATTGGATGCATAGGTTGAGGGAGATTCGAGGGAACATATCTATTCAACAGTAAAAGAAGGGATGTCCATATTTAAATTCAAATTAACTGTAGAAGGGTTACCTTCTTGAAAGACAAATGATTGTGTAGGGAATGATGATATGGGAGCTACTTGGTTTACAATGGAAATAACTCAACTTGTAGATGAAGGGTCAACTATTTTGACTTCTTGAAATTCAGGGAAAGAAAGTGAAACTAACATGAAAGATTTTTCCTCCAAAGTTGGTTCAGGAAAAACTGTTTGAGAAGGGGTGAGAACTTCTCCAGGAAAATAAAAATTAATTATTACTTCTTCTGAGTGAAAGAAAAAAAATTGTTGTGTGGAACTAGTATGAGATGCAAATAAAGCTGGATTTGGGGTTATTGGTGATTTTGATTTCCAAAATCCCCTGGAAACAAACTTTTCTGTATTAGAAAGAGCAGGAGTTCTCTGTTGCGACGTGTCTAACCTCATCTGTGGTCATTTTGGAGCCTGGTTTAAAATTTTTAATGATAATATCAGCCTAACCACTTTCTTTGCTCATCAATCAAAGAAATGATCTTATAGAATGCAGGGAAAAATAACTTCAGATTTCCGTTCCCCGAAAATGGCGCCAAAAAATGTTGTACCTTGGGAGACAATTCCTAGTTGAGTAGAAATTAGTGCCCAAGACATTCATTAAAGATTACATATTGATTGTTTGTTTATCTCATCATATGCAAACCCCAAAATATTATATTTTAAACCCTTTAACCTTTAATACACATAACATAACTTTAAATGGCCTTTAACGGTTGGATACAAATGAGTATAAATCTATGAGAAGTTCTGGTGAAAGTTTTAGAATAAAAGGTTGTCTGCACAAGATCTTTTACCATAAACGTAGAGGAAAGTGTGTTTGGTGAGAAATGAAAAATTTGAAAGAAGAGCACTATTTAAGGACTTTTAACCTCAAAATTTGCAAAAACTTATAACCATTAACTGTAAATAAAGAACATGCTACTTCATTTCTTTCAATAAATAAATACATACATAATATGACATAAGGAAAATAAATCATACCCAACAATTTCTAGAATCACTACAAAGCTTTATTCATCATTCAAGTGAAGATCAAAGTACAAAAGTAGTCTTCTATGATGTATGCAAAAATATGGAACCCCTTGTCATCTTACTGAAGTACATTTATACAAACTTTCAAGAGACAGTTATCAGAACTATCAACCTTTTAACTACCCAAATATGCGAACATTACATTAAAACATAAAAAATTACATGACTTGGAAAATATAATAACTTTTAAAAGTAAAGATTTCATCCTAAATCAATCTGATATTGCAGAGTAGTAGAGGGTTCTGCTTCTGTTGCAACAACTTATGGTGACATCCATTCCGTGGTCTTCCTCAAGATTTCTATACTTGTACTAGGGGAATTTATAAATTTAGCATGTGTTATCCTAAAATCTGTGATTCTGTTGCATGTAGGCTTCTCAATAAAAAATATTTTCATCATCCAAAGAAGCTGAAAATCTTTATGAAGATAATTGACAATTGTATCTCCCTCTAATACTAGATTATTTTCATGTCTAGAATTAATCTCACTTTTTGCTTCCACCAGTAATGTTTCATAAAGTTCCCAGGATAACAAATTGTTTTGCTGATCCCAACAGGATGGTAAACCAACCCTTTTTCTTTTATAAAAAATGATATTGAACTTCATCACTACTTCCTTAATTTCCATCAATTTCTTCTCTGGTGCTTTTCTATTGCCATTTTTCAATATCATTTTGTTTATTTCTATCACATTTTTAGTCCTTTATTCTATTCCAAACTCCTCATTTCCTGTGTAGACTTTGAGTTTAAGAAGTCAATCAATTTCTTAGCAAACTAAGCTCTATTCTGCAGCTTTTGTATATTACTGAGGATGACTTCTTCTAACTATCTAACAATAATCTTCTCCTCTTCAATGATAACCAAAAATTCCAAGACATTCTTTACTGTATTAATTATGTCATTCCACAATATTTCTCTTACTTGTACCAAAGACATGTTTCCTTTCACTTTCTACTTTAATTCTTTAATTTCTTGATGAGCAACCTGGAAATCCCTTTTGAATTTTTCTGCAATCTCCTTGGTCATAAACATCTCATGCTCAGTTGCCTTGATAATTTTCACAACATTGTCAAACTCTATTTACTTCTTCTTCAACTCATTTTGAACAATTTGCAATTCAATCATAACTTGAGTCTGTTTCTCAATAAGATCATCTGAATTTGCTGCCATTACAATCGTGCATACATGTGAATCAATATTTTGTTGTAAAGAAAGATTAATCTCTTTCAACCTCATTATTTCTTCATCCCTTTGTAGAAGCTCTTGGACAAGTAAATATTTCTCTTTTTCAACTCTGAAGCCATGGGATACTCTGTAGAGGGAAATTTCAACTTCTTCTTCAGTACCTAAATTTTTGCCTCAACACTCTGCAGTAACTTTTGAACTACGCACCTCTCTTCTGAATTCACACCAATCTTGATAATTATCTTCTTCAAATCCTCATTTTGGGTATCAAGAGCTCTAGAATTTTCTTTCTCGAACTTTAGTTGGTTTACCACTTTATCTAACACAGCTTTAGAAGTAGCTGAAGAAAATTTATATAAATCATGGAAGGTTAATTCACCAGTACGCATATGTAAATTAATTTTATTAGGTAATGGAATCCTCTTTGAATCTACTATTAAATTAACAGTCTTGAACCCTGTTGCAGATGCCACTGACATTGTTGATGAATGAGAGAGACCAAATTTCAACTGAATTTTCTCTAGATCCATAGCTAAAAGAAGCCTTGTCTGGTATTCAGAAGATACCCGAGATTCCAATTGTGATTCCATATTTTCTCTAATATTCTTGTTTCTTTCTTCCACCTACAAAAAAAAATGTTTAATCATGGAAATTGAAGCTTGAGAAGATTCGTCTAGAATTGGAGAAGGAGTACACAAAGTGTCCCCCAACTGGAATTGTATACCAGGAGCTGCTAATGTACTAGTCTCTTCAGATATATTTTCCATTTTTTCTACTCTTCCTTCTTCTTTATCTAGATCAATTTGCTATAACCTACCTCTTTTCAGGTTCTTTTTAGTAGCAAGAGGGGTCTCAATTTGTATATTTCCCAAGGGAGCTAACTGTCACCCATTTGCTAGCTTCTCTATTTCTAGTTTTGATTCATGCATAAAAGGAACATAGCCATTTTCTATTCTTCTGTTTTAAATTATAAGATATGGATCATAAGCACATTTCTCCTCCAACAATAAATTCATTCCTTCTAAGAAATTTTGGAGTTCATCTGCTACTTGCCTAGTATTCATAATAAATGTTCCAACAATCCTAGGCAACCTAAAAAGGAGTACCTTTTTGTAGGTACAAAATGTACCTGATCCACCTTTAGACTCTGCCTAATGAATTCCAGGGAAAACATTCTCATAGGAACAAAATTTGGTAATCTATAAGGCTCAACCTCCACTCCATACAGTCTTATTTCAACATGATCCTGGAAAGAAAACCAATCTCCAACCTTTACAGCTTTATTCACTTGAAGGAAAGATTGAGATTTAGGGAGTAAAGCTGGTGCAAGTGAACTGTTTATGATTGAATACACAATTGAAATGAAAGAGGATACAAAATAGGGTAGACCCTCACTTTTAGGATCAATTCTTACATCAGTCCAGAAGAACACTGATTTTTTACGCCTAAGTGTGTCCATGATATTCAACCTTAGATGCATGAATTTCTCAACATTGGAGTACAAGAATAGATAGGTCACAAGAGAAGGAAACCTAAAATAACTTGTAAGAGTGAAATTCATGAACTGGAAGTTAATTACCTTTTCCCAATATGCAGATGTATCCAATAGAACTTTAGGTTTCATCATTACAACAAACATTCCTAGAACTTCTTTGTCAATTACTATAATGTCTTCTTTCCCTAAAATTATGGCCAACACTTGAAGAATTGGTCTTACATCTTTAGCAAAAATATCCAAGGGAAAATGAGAGGAATCTACATGGATTTTTTTTTCCCATCAGACATCAAATACAAGAGAATTAGAGCACATTCTAGTTTGGATAAATTTTCAAAATAGGCAGTCAATGATTCTTCATAAAAAGACAAGTAAGTCTCTTCAAAAGGATAACACGGTTCTTGCTGAATCAAGAGAGAGGACACCTGAAAATCACTTTCTCCTAGCATATTCATAACAAAGCACCTTTGAGGATACATTCTTGAAACTAGCCAATGAATAAATTCAAAAAATAGATATGTTTGAGGGAAAAAGGCTACCAACACACCAAATTTTAGCATTGCAGCATAAATTGGGTAATTAGATTGGTTTAACTAAACATGTTGGTAGATTTCATGATGGTTAATAGGGAAAGAAACATCAAATATATCTCTTTCTATATCCATGAGCGGAATGTGAGAAGAGGAAGCAGCTAAAACAATTTTCTTGGCCATTTTCAAAGGATAAAATGATTGATTATGATGGAAATACCTGGTACTAGTGATGAGGCTCACTTGGATGTGAGCTGGAATTTGAATTTCTTGACAGTGAGCAACAGCATAATATACTGAGAAAAAAGCCAAAAAAGGTTTTATAGCGGAATGAGAAAATATAGGAGGGAAAATGACATTAAGTGCTATCATCAAGGAAATGACCGAATTTAATGAGCGATTTGACATTTCGAAGGACAGCTGGATGAAGGCATATGACATGGAGAATGAAAAATATGAATTGGCTCGCTTGCTGATGTCACTACTGGGGGACTACTCTGTACGTGACTAATTCCTAGGTGGTGCCTCTGTAGTAAATCTGCACCCTTCATGCAAAATTCAAGAGGCCCGAAAAAAGTCTTTGCAGGGGCAAAACTCGTGTTATCCTTAGCCTTAGTTGTGTCATTAGATTTTCTCCATCGGGCGAGTCCCATATTCTTTGTCTTTTTCTCACCACTGACTTTCTCACACTTTAATATTTCCAACTATCACTGCAGGGTCCCACCGACCGTCTTTATCATTACAGGACACTTTATAGTGACAAGATATTACTATTAAAAAAAAAATTGATAAACCAAAGTAACTTTAGTTTAATCAAATAATAAGAAGTCTTTCACATTTTTTGTTTTCTCTTTTCAGTGTTTGATTTTTTCTTTTACAATTATATTTAATATGTACAACACATAAAATTTAAAACAGGTTACAACACCCCACAAGACTCTCGTTTCTCCATTGTCATCCAAGCACTCAATAGATTTGTCATAACAGTCCACTTTGGTTCTATGAAGGTACAACCAATCCATGCCCAACAACATAGTGTATGATCTTAACGGTAATACATTAAAATGTGCTAAGGTAGGCATGCCATTCAAATCAAATGCACAAACTCTTACCCAATGATGAACTCGCTTCTTTGTACTTGTAGCCAACTGCACTAACCAAGACTCTGAATGCACTTCTTTATTTAAACCACATTTATCCACTAGGTCAGGATTAACATAACTATAATTAGATCTAGGGTCAGTCAAAATAGAAACAACTTGATAACAAAGCTTACCATCCATCTCAATGATATATACATGATGATCTGCATGTCTTTTGTCTAGCGCTTCATAGATATGAGGAATTCTGTGTCCAACATCCTCAATAGTATGCGCCTCCTGTGCACTATAGAGCTACGGTCTACCACCCTGATGTTGTGGACAATCTCTCCTATGATTCTCTCCTGCACAAGTCCAACATTGCAAAGGCTTCCACCTTCATCCTTATTCTGCTCTTCAGATCGAAGTCCCTATCCTCTATCAGATGCATTGAACTTTGTATATGGCATTGCATTCTCTTTATTACCTGTACCCTGAGGTATTTCTCGCTTCTTATCCCATTTTCCTTTATTCCTTGCTTTACTTTTCTAGTCTGGCTTAGTCTCATATCTGCGTATAGTGCTTTAGCTTCTGAATCGCCTCCTTTAATGATCTGGGATCATCAAACTCAATTATGTTTTTTAATGCTATCGACAACTTACTAATAAATCTCTTAATCTTAGCCTTCTCCTCCTTGAGGTCAGGCACATATCTCAACAACTCGAAAAATCTACTAGTGTACTCCTCATCTGTCATCGATCCCATCTTTAGCTCATAGAATTATTTTTCCCTGTCATCAAAGTATCTCTCCGATAGATACTTCTTTCAGAATAGCCTTTCAAACTCACTCCAAGTCATGTCCTCCTCATGAATACCTTTAACATTCTTCACATCTTCCCACCAAATATATGTTTTACCTTTGAGACTGAATGTAGCTAATCTAGATTTCATGTTCCATGAATAATCATGCAACCTGAAGAAGTTCTTCATACCAAGAAACCATGCCTCTGCATCTTGTGATTTCTTCATCTCTCCATCAAATTTATGTGGCTTTACTTTCTTACTCGTCCAAAAATATCCCCTGTCACTCCTCCTGTAAGGATGATAATGATGACGATCATAATGCCTATCAGAACTAGAACTAGAATAGTACTTGATCCATCACCTCTCCTATCCAGAGTATCAAAGGACCTACCATCTATGATCGTGTCCTCCCCATACAACATGTACTCACCATGAAACCTTCTTCCATATGTCCCATTAAATTTTTCCTCCTTCTCATGGTTGATCCAAAATGGTCCATATCGTTGCAATTATGACAAACTCTGAAGTACCACTACACTTACCTCTACTTGTTTCTCTTGTGCCTATATGATTTTGTCATTTCCTACCTTATAAATCCTTATATTTGCCTTTAAGCTTCTCAATGTGTCTACGAAATCAAAAGAATGCCCAACACCACGCTTCTTATCTGATCCATAAGGACAGTCTCGAGAACTGTAGTCTACCATCTTGCTAGTCATATTTGATATTCTTCCTACAAGGTATATCATGTCAACTAAACAAAATCACAACAAACCAATGTACCTTAGAATAATTCAAGGAGGATACCTCATCTGTAGCATCAAGAAATCAGTGTAATACATGTATAACATAATCATGACAGCCTATAGAAATATAACACATAAGCATATCACAATATAACAATTATTATGGCTAGAGTCTAGTAATCAATACATGACCATTTCAACTACACATACCATGACCTCATGCATGACAACAACCACCACATCATTATACACTTGACCTCATGTGAATATTGATGTGAATAAACAATGCATAATAAGCCATACACTCATGATGCCACACTCCACAACAATACCATCAACTTATCGTGGAAACCTCACTGCAACCATAACCCATACCATGTAAATGCAAGCAACGCATGGTCCTACAACTCAAGGAACATATATGCAACCGACATGAATGCATGACCATCACACAACCCATCCAGTCTGAGAGGTAAACCATGGCTATGATACCACTCTGTAACACTCTCCTCCCACATCTACCCAAGTAATCAACCAAATGGGGTAAAAATGTGACAAGAAGTTACTATTATATGATTAAACTCCATATGTGTCAGTTAAGGAAGAGGAACTGACAGAACACATCACACAGAACTTCCATATCAACAACAAAACTCCCAGGATCAATCCTAACCACTTAGGTAACCAACCCCTGAGTCCCACTGAAGTTTTAGTGCATAAGACCCCTAGGATCTCCCTTGATATGGACCAAGGTGTGTCTAGGAAATGCTCCCATAGCAAGGGAAATGGACCATCTAGGGAATTTTTCCCCCAGTGCTATGCCCATGACTCCGTGATTTGTGCCACTTTTTCAAGCCCATAGCTTAGGTTACTGCAGAGAACTTAATGACACCTTCAGAAATGAATTTAGACAACATAACAATGATACATTTGCAAAAACATTGACAAGGACTAGACTAGACCCCTACTAGCCATGACATGCATTTCATCAAACAAGTCACAAACAAGAAAGTTGTAGGTCTTAACAGTAGAACTGAGCATAAGGGTCTCATACTTATCTGAGAATCACTAAGAATCATTGATGCCTCAACACATTAGCTGCAATTTCATCTATTAGGCCATAGATACATTGTTCATTCATTTACAAGCAAAAACATGATGGGAGGCATACATAACCACTGTCATAATACATGTTCATAACCAGCATAATAACAACATAAATACCAAGGAAACACCAACCATATAATCCACCTATAAACCAATATAATACTCATGAATTAACAAGGAGAAATAACCTCATATTAATGATGCAAATGCCAACTAGGTTTGGGACTTCCACAAACGACCCAACCATAGACATGGCTAAGCCAAATCTCTCTTTAGCCAGTCACCCTCATGCCATTTTCCAAGCATGAATGTGGGATCTCACGAAATAATCCATCAAAAGCGAACCAGGGCTTCCATAGGCCAAACCACCTCAACCCATAAAGTAATGATTCCACCTCACAGTCGGACATCACAAACCATCACCAGATTGGTCTCCACCCAAGATGTCTAGAGCTCTAGAGTGTTTGTTCCAACTAAGGCTTACAGGACTAGTAACTTAACCCATAGCTACCATTGGGCTTCCAGAGAATTTGTCCAGCCAAGGATTCCAGGACAAGTAACTCAACCCACCAAGGGCTTGCAGAGTGTTTTTCCTACCAAGGCTTCCAAGACTAGTAACTCAACCCAAGTTGTTACAAGGCTTCCAGAGTGTTTGTCCAACTAAAGAATTCAATAACTAGTAACTCAACCCAAGCTAAAGGAAACATGAGAACCAACCAGAAAAACAAAGAAATTAACCCACAAAAACATGGCTATCCTGGAAATGGAAAGTTTAGGAAAATCCACTATCAATCCAACAATACTCCATGACAATGACATATCATGACCAATAAACCACATGCATATGTCATTCATGCCAAAAATAGTGAGGAAAACATACATGCAACTCAGTAGCTGCAAGAAAAACCCATTGTAGCTACTGATCTCGATGTCATCTTTCACTTTCATGCTCTTCCTTTTCCTTCATGCTCCAAAACACCAAGTATGCGACATTCCTCCAAGAGTGCTCCAAGAAAAATATGTGTCCAAGAGTATGAGAGAGATAGAATAGAGAGAGAGAGCTCCAAAAGTGATCTGACAAAATTCTGTGGACTAATCCTCATAAACCTTTTTATTAATGAGGCCTCTATTTTCTTTAGTTTCCATTATTTTCCTTCATTTTCCTCCTCACATGAAACCTGTGAACTTTCACCTTCCTCTTCTCCTAATTTCCATTATTTTCGTAAATAAATGTGTCAAAATGCCACTTTACATTTCCAAAGCCTTTGCCATTGCCTTTGCCAATTTCCTTAGCTATTAATTAATCACTAGTGATCCCCATCACTATGCTTTTCCCAACATTCATCTTGGAATACATGTCCCATAACCTTGGTAAATATTTTTCCTTTATTAACTTTTACATAGATTTTTTAACGAGAGCTGTTATAATTAGTATATTATCAAAAAATACTAACACAAAGTTTCTAAGGGTTTGAAAATGGAATTTATCAAACCTTGAAATGTGGAAGGTGCATTAATAAGGCCAAAAGGCATGAAAAGAAAATCATAATGACCTTCATGAGTTATGAATGTTTTTTTTAGAATGTCTTCGGTCTTCATTCTCATTTGATGATATCTGAAATGAATATCTAACTTGGTGAAGTAATTTGCTCCATGTAATTCATCTAATAATTCATCAATGGGAAAAATGGGATATTTATCTTTAATAGTGAGCTTGTTTATATATCTATAATATGGACACATATACCATGATATATCTTTCTTGTGTGCCAATACTACTGGACTGGAGAAAGCTCTTTGGCTAGGTTGAATTATACTTGCCTCTAGCATTTATGAAGCCATACATTCAATTTCACTCTTTGAGGCACGGGGTTATCTGTAATGTTTGATGTTTGGAGGAATACTTCCTGGAAGAAAGTGAATAGCATGATAATGATCATCAATAGGTGGGAGGCCTTTGGAAGACTTAAATACCTTGGAATGATTGTCCAAGATTATTTGGAGATTTGGAGAAACAAATGATTTTGATGTTTGAACATCTAGTGAGCATAATTATGCAATTATGCCTCATTTTTATTTCTTCAAAATATTTGTCATGCCATTAGAGCTTATTATCTTCCATGGTTTCCTTGCGATTTCCCTTGATTCAATTTCCTTTCCTTCCTAGAAAAATTTCAAGAGAAGTTCTTGAAAATTAAAAGTTATCGTCCCAAAGATTGTACCCATTGGACTCCTAATACCACATCAACGTCACCCATAAAAATGGAAACCAATGGAATATTCAATACATATTCCCCAATGGTTAGATTGATATTAAGACACTTCCCTAAGCAATTTATAGTTCCTTTATCTGTAACCATCACTTCACACTCTAGTGCTAGATATAGAAAGAAATTCGGTTCCTTGATTATATTACAATGAATAAAATTATGGGCATGTTGAAGGCTCAAAATTCTTTGTCTACAACAATATAAGGGAGACCACCCAATCCAGACCTTAAAACAACTCATTCTCCATTGAAATAGTGGTTCCAACTAGTTAAACTAGGTACAGTTACCTTCTCTCTATCTCCCATGGCTTAAAATATGACTTTCATCTACTAATGGAGAAAAGACATCATATCAGCCCTCTCGCTGACCAGGTAAGAAAGTGGTCTTTAAGCTGATTTGGGGCTCAGTCAAGCCACAACTAAAGTTTTCCTCTTTGATAAGAGGAATTATAGAAATATAGAATTAAATCTAAATGCTAAATTATCCTAAAATGCAAACAAAAGGAAAATATATCCTAATTCTATCTCAATTAGGAAGATATAAATCTAACCCAACCAAGAGAATAATATTTAAATGATTGGGATTTAAATATGTGGCTTTATAATGAATATCAAGATAATGAAGTAGCTTAGTTAACTGATATTATGAATACCAAAACACATTCTATTCAGAGATTTATTAACAAAAATAATTAATCAAAAACATTCAAGAAGTAGTTCACAAAATGATGATGATTGTTAAATCGGTTACTTAAATGGTTAAACAATAATATAAGGAAATAGTTCACATAATATCACTGTTTGTTATGACATAATTAAAACATTGATTTTTGAGTAAGTAGTTACTCAAAAATCACAATCCAAAACATAAAAGTAGATACTAACAACAAATAATTGCAAAAAATCACTCACATAGAAAATAGTGCACAAATATGACTTAAAATCACAAGTTTATGCTATTATTAAATGAAACTAGTATTAAAACAATAGTACTTTAAATAACAATTTATTTAAACTGTTTCTCTAGTTCTGATCTCCAACAACCCTTTACAATGCTTGAACTTATGTTTTGAAGACTAGAGCTGCAATAGTGCAAGCTCTACTCTCCATACATAGTTCATAATACAAAAGAAACATCCCAATAATCCCTAGATCTGAGTTTGATCCTCTCTCTAACTACAGCTTGAAATCCCTATTACAATGGTTCTTTAAGCATTAACAAATTGTAGTAGAGAGAATCCCCCTAATACATTCTACAATATACTATTTATAATTTTACAAAACGGATTCTCAATAGGAAAGTTGTCAAAGAGTAGTTCTGCTCTATCAATTTTCAATGGCCCAAAATCATATTCTTCTATTGTTTGATTATTCTCATTAATTTAAATATTCATCTCCTCATATCTTCAAACTGTTTTCTTGCAAAAATCTAATCAAAATTTAATTAAATTGAAAATTAAAATCAAAATACTAAATTTGGAATATAAAACATATCCAATCAAAACTAAATTATATAATTAAATAAAAATAAATATGAGCTTTCTATTTATGTCTTTGAATATCTATTTGGTCAAGGAGAACATAGACGAAGAGATCTGCACTTAATAGAAACTGTGAGAAAATGAAAATGCTGGAAGATTAAACTCAGAAAATTAGTTTTGTTTAAAAATTCGGAGCTTGATCTTTTGCTGAATTTTATATCTATTAAATGATAAACTCTGGTTATTAAACCACTTCATAAATATTCTCAATGATTTTATCTATCCAACGAGCCATCTCGGATCTCATTTGGCGAGCTAAAATCCAACTTATGAGCTTCTAAAGTTGACAAGTCAAAATTGCTTGAATTCTGAAAAATTTGTTGCCTAGGCTAAAAATCATAATTTTTACTTAAATTCTAAACCTAAATTAAATTACAGTTATTTATTAATTATTACTAATTTAATTATAATTAAAAATTAAATTAATTAGTTAGAAAATAATTAAAAACAAAATTTAATTAATAAAAAAAAATTAAAAATTAATTAAAATGTAATATAATTATATTAATATTCCCTGGATGCGGGTGATCTGTAATGCATTTACCATGATGGGACGGAGGAAGGCGCAGCATGGTTGGCACCTGTCCAGCATGCTCGCCGGACAGAATATCAGGTGGGAGGATATCAATGCGCAGGTGATTAACATTATGGGTGTTCGTCTGTTCGGTCTTGGCATTAAAACGCTGTCCAGTTACGCCTGCTCGGGAGGATTTCTGCCTGCAACGAACTTGATTTCCATAGTAATGGCGGGTGAGGATCGAGGGAATGGCACCTGCGTATTTAATAGCTTCAGCTTCAGCAACATGCTACTGTGTTTCATTCTGCTTGGAACGATTCGGAGTTTTGAGAAAGATTGGGCTTGGGGAGGGTCAGGCGCCGGATGCTGTCTTCGGATAGCGCCTGAGGCAGAGCTCAAGGTGCGTAATTTCCCCTCAGCTGTTGGCGGCATCCCCTGTGGTGTTCATGGCATTCTCATTACGGGTCGAGGAATTTCCACTGAAGGAGATTTCATCACTGTTGTTCGTGTTCTTCCGTCCGCTATGCCGAGACCCCGCCAGCGCATGCTTAGTCGCAGAGGATCCGGCCGAGGCAACCCTTCGCGCCCTTCTGCTGGGTCTGGCTCCATGGGGCAAGCTCCTCCTCCTCTAGGAATAGAGAGCATTCTGAGTCCAAGTCAATACCTGGACCCAAACTCTCCAGACTCCGCCAATTCGCCATCCTTTGGCTCAGCTATTTTCTCGTTCAACTGTTCTCTCACTCGCCCTCGAATTACGGCTCATGTCTCTGTTCTCTTCTTAGAAGAAGCCCAAGATGAGGGCGAGCCTAGTGCCCCTATGCCTCACACTGAGGAAAACCAAAATCCCAGCTCTCCGAAGCCTTCTACTGATATGCAACACGGGACACCTCAGCCAGCCAGCGCCATCAACATTGTGCCAGTTGCCCACGCTCAGCCGGACAGGCAGGAACCGGAAGAGGGATGGTGCAGGATAGTGGAGGAGCCACCCGACGAATAATCTTATGTGTCAGCTGTCCACCAGTTTTTTGAAGCCCAGTGGAAAGGAGGAAAGGTTCTCTCTGGCTCTGTTTGTCAAACTTTCTCTATGTTCTTGTATCGGGTCTATTGTCTAGTTTCTGTTGTGTCGGGACTATTGTCTAGTGTCTGTTGTTTGTATCTCTCTGTTTCCCCTGCGCGGGATATCATGTTCAAACTCCCAGTTTCTGATTTAGTCATGCTCAAACGGCCTAACTCTCAGGCATGATGGCTCTCTGTGTTCAAATGATGTAACAGTTCTCTCTTTTTGTAAATAATAGATTAATCATACTTAGCAAAAAAAAATATAATTATATTAATATTATTTAATTATAATTAAAAACTTAAATTAATTAGTTAAAAAAAATTAAAAACAAAATTTAATAAATAAAAAAATGATTTAAAAATTCATTATAATATAATTATATTAATATTATGATTAAATTGTATTAAAATTATAATATAATATTATTATAATAAAAATACAATTTATATATATTATATCTAAACCATTTCATATTGAATTAAAATGAACCAACTCCATGTTACGTGGTATGATAGTTAATGGAGGAGTGGAATGGTGAGGTGGAGTGGTAAGGAGGTGAGGTGGAGGGAGGTCATCATGACAAAAGGATAAGGTGGAGCGGGAGTTATAAGGAGTTTTCGAAAAATTTATGATAAAATTAAATAGACATGAAATAAAAATTTATGGCGATCAGAGTTTCAGAGTTTTGTTATATCGAAAAAATGTGCGCACAATAAAAAATGTCGATACGCCGATATGCGATATCAAAATATCAACGATTTTTTAAAATTGAAATTTTTAGATTCACGATTTTGAAAAGGAAGAGGTGGTGTGAAGTGGTGCCCACATGGAATTAAAAATTCTACAAAACTAACTACAACCACTTTGTAATTTCGAAATTTCAGGTTTGGTAATTTTTTTAGAATAAGAAATTAGAATAAATTAAAAAGATCCCAAAAACACGTTTTTAATTGTTCTACATATTGGCTGGGTCATTTTGTAGGACCTTTAGTGAAAAATGAAAAAATAGTAAAAATTAATTAGAGAGTAATATTTACAATGAATGGTTATTTTAATTACAAAACTTAAAAATATTATACATTTTGTACATTTTTAACTCTAGTGACAAAATGATCAAACTACAAAGGAGTGTTATTTACGAACTGTTTAACCTAATGAGGCAAAACAAGTATTGATGGAAAGCTTGCTAAAAAACAGTTTAAATTAAATAACCAAAATAGAGATCCGATGAAAATGAAAAATGACAAAATTGTAGGATAGTGAAGCAAATGAGAATCATAAAAGGTGTTTAGCCAAAATTTAATGGAAATGGTCTCCATTATATGAAGAAAATAAATGAAAAATGTGAGGTGTTGGGTTTTCCCTACAATAACGGCGACACACTAGAAAGAACCAATTATCTCTGTTAAAAAATAATGAACTTTAATTTACCCAAAGGTTAAAATAATGGATTTCATGAAATCATCTAACAATAAAATATTTCCAAAGGTCCCACATAAATAGATTAAGCAATATGAGTTTGTAAAGATAAGTACTCAAAGAAGATTTGAGTAAAAGTCATGAATCCACATTTTGGGAAAAAATTATTTTAAATTACCTCATATGAAAAATAAAAAGTACAGATAGGAATTTTTTGATAAAACATATATCCATTTTTGTGAATTGTCTCTGACATCACTTCGCTATCAGTGAGCCTGAATAGTACCCCGACGAAGTTGTCTTTTATGCCGTACAATCCTAGTCCCGCTGCCAGCAAGCATCCATGGCCCCGATGGGTTTACTTTTATTTCTCATACTTCATTTTTAATCATCTTTTTGATAAGCGGATTTTGAAATCTTTTAGTTTATGATGTACTTGAGTGAAAGAGGTGGGATGGTAATAGAGACTTATGTTAATGGATATAGAACTTTCATAGTGTTAACTCCAAATTCTTTCCCTGTGACTATCAATCAGAGGTTTTTTATGTGGAGGGATGGGAGGGATCCATTGTGTTAAACTCAAATCATTTGTTTCCTTGAAAGCGTAAACCATATTACATAGTAATGATGTGCATTCCTCCATGAAAAATATCTAAAGCAAAATGGCTTTATGGTTCCATAAAGATATGTCTTCAATGATAAATGAAATTCACTGAAATAGATAAATATAAAAAAATTTCGATGTATGCCAATCATTGTTGGGTGAGGAAAAGGCCTTTAACATAAATCATGGCAGAGTCACTACAATCAAAATAAAACCAAAAACAAAACCAAAAGGAAAATAACTCCAAACTAATGTAGGAAAAGAAATCATCAAACTTTAAAAAATGTAAAAAAATGAAGAAAGCGAAAAGTGAGAGAAAAATCAAAATATAAACAACCAACTCCAACAAGATTAACCATACAAATGTCTCAACAAAATAAGTAAAAAAAGATAAACATATGTACAATTTCATTTTATGTTGAGATTTTTAATATATATAATCTTGCAGAGTTATAAGAAATGAGGTTCTCAAAATGTAGAGGGTGAATGGCAGTGATGATAGATAATATGTTAAATGAGAAGTCTCTGTCTGTTGCAAATTTTCTTGTTTCAAAGAAAAACCTGCATAAAAGAATCTTAACCATTTTCTGACAAAGGTAATGCTCAATAAACAGAGTAAAGGGTCAAAAACTCTATAGTTTATTTGATTCGATGAGGATCATTATTGCTTATACCAAGAAATTCAGAGCAAACTAAACAAAGGAGAATGAAATTTAAATCTGATCTAGTAAATGCATAAAAAGAATCATGAAGACCTGCAAAACAAAATTTTATATTAACAAAAACTAAAAACAAAAATGAAAATAAAAGTAAAGAAATGAAAATGAATGAAAGTGGGCATATGAAACTCACCATTGGAGAATTTCATTTAATTTTACCTAAGAAATATCATTTTCTCCAAGAGAATATAACTTCTTCTTTTAATTAAAATTAAAAGCATCAAGAATTTGAAATGACTAAAATCTTATTGACCCAAAATAATCACTTATTAAATCTAACCAAGGCAAGCAGTAAACTAGAATGAAACAATGTTTCATGTTCAAGGAATTAGAAATAAATCATATCCATTGAAATGAGAATGAAATGATGCTTCTTCATTAATTGCAACGATGAATTTTCTTTTTGCTTTTTATCATTATGAATTTATATCAACCCTAAAAGATTGAAATTTATTCAAAATCCAAAATAATGTACCAATTATTTATATGAAGAGGACTTGAATATTTATATGATGAGCATGGAGCGAAATATCAAAAATTCAAAATAAAAGAGAATTCAAAAATGAATTAACCATGGTTTCTTACATTTTCCTGTTCCAAATTTCTTATCAATTGTTGCATTACCTTAGTGGTTGCTCAATAGTGCCTTCAAAATAAAATGAACATTCTTACTAAAAGATGATTCAGATGACAATATGTTCATCGAATAATGAGTGAAAGGAAAAAATGTAAACGAATTGCAGGTGATGAAATTTTCCATTAACCAAGCAGATGCTAAGTGGAGAAAAATATTGTCGATGTGCATACATCATGAAGAATGTATATCCGTATAGTCAAAAGGTCATCTTGGTGATTGAATACTTGGATTTTTTGAAGTTATAATTAAAATACATCTAAGGTCTCAAATAGGCTCTAAGTCCCTTTGGAAAAACAAATGTGACTAAAGGGAAAATAATATGAATGTGTGATGTTGTGATTCTACTCAATTTGGAAATTGTAAGATTCAGAACATGCATAGATAAAATCACGGATAATATCATTTAGTTCAAGCGTTTTTTTTTTCAAAATTTCCTCCATTTGTAGAAAATTAGAGCATTATTGAGCATAACCATTTGATTCTAGTTTTACTGATGAGAGACAAAATATGATTATTTACTCATATCGCTAAGTAAAAATATAAATTCCTGAGTTTCTGCATACATTAACATACTGGAAGAAAAATATCAGCGAAATCCTCTGGTTGTATCTTTGAAACAAATGATATTCTAACCTTCCGATAGGCCTTTGAACATAATGGCTAAAAATATAAGCGGGAAGGGATATTGGAGGTCCTTTATTAGAGTTTTAATATCGGGTGTGTGAAAGGATACGAACCAATTGAAATTTGCGATATAAAAGTTATGATATGAGTAGCGGGAAGTTTATTGGTGATCAGAGGGTTCCTATCAGGAATTGTTAAGAGCTACTTTCAATCAAATGTTGCATTACAGAGGTTGGCGATATGGATGATTAGCAATATCAGAAGGACATGTTTATCAGAGGTAGGAGAGATGGTATTTTTAGAGATCGGAGGGGATGGGAATATCGGAGATCGGCGATCAGAAGATTTGAAATGAGTACGGGATGTAACATTGTCGATATGCCGATGTGTGATATGGAATAGACCTGATAGTTTTATTATGTGGATTTAATTTCATATTGGATCTGCAACATCATAACTTTTAAACATATGCCCCAACCAACACGATATCTTTTAAAACTAGAGTTAAATGTCATATCAGGTTCAGGGGTTGTATAGTCATCACAATATTTTGATTGATGCTTATATGATATGTTCAGATATTCAAAAGCTCCGATAACGCTACAAAGAAGTCCTTTGGGATCAACAACTTTTAAAGTTGTTAATTCAAAAGAAAGTGTCCAACTCAATTTTGTCATTTTACAAAAAAATCCTTATAATAATTTAATTAACCATCGGGAATATTTGATTGGAGAGTAATTTTATCAGAACTTTCTTATGAAGAGAGTTGTCAAATATAATGATCTGATATGAATCTTCCGATACTGTATTAAAGGCTTATAAGGATTTCAATGAATGGAAGAAAAATCAGAGAATCCTCAAATTTAAACGAAACCATAAATACTTCTATGAACTGCTTGCTTATTTCAAATCTCCAAAATCAAGTGAATGAAAATATGCAAAGAGAAACAAAAAAGAAATAAGAAATAAACTATGAAAAATAAAATCAAACGAAAGATGAAGATGAACTTGTAAAATGCATGCCTAGAAGAATATTGATTGTAATTTTATCTTATGAATCTTCATGTTCTCCCATGCATTTCTCAAAATTTTCATATGTTCAAGACCATCTTTTTATTTAGTTTAAAATGATGAGTAATGAGATTTCAGATTGCATCCACTTCAATTTTACTTCGAGGAACAATAGTTATGACTTATGAGCTTTTCAGAAATACTTGTGAATCAAATATTGTCAAGCCATAATAATTCTTTCGAATTTCTTCACACATGATTTAAAACATTTTTGTCAATGTGACAGAGTTTTGCAAAAACAAGACAATTAAATGGTTCATAAGATTCTGTTATGTTCCAAGTCACTTTGCCAGAAAATGAAAAGGGAATGCCAGAAAATTGGATCCATTACTTGTTTATTAAAATCTTCACAACAAAATGAATGAAAACATAAAAGGAATCTAGATCTAAATTAATCTATTTCTAATTTTAAGTGAATGGAGTGAAACATGACTAGGTATAGACATACTTCCAATGTAACCCTTCTCTCATTATAATTCATGTAGGTATGTACAGATTAGAGATTAGAAATAAGAATATAGTTAACTGAACAAATTTAAATTTAGTATGTACACTAATTGCTACTATACTTACAAAAATTAGCTTATTTGCAATTACATTTTCTTGAAATATCCCTTCCAGCAAAATTTCAACTAGATCATAGAAATCTGAATGGATTTCCATTAATGGTTGGGAGAGATTCAAAAGAGAAAATAATAAACCATATTGTACAAATTATTTTTTAAATACAATGGCTCGCAAAAGTTTGTGAGTGTTATGTGCATGTGTTAAATTATCAACAATCTTCCGTGTAGGATAACTTTCCAAATGTATGTCAAAGGGGTCTATGAAATATCGATGGAAATCTGATAGAGTCAAAGAAAGATTATTAATTGAGTTGGATTACTGATAGTAATGTGAAAATAAACTTTCCTCTTGGTACCGCTTTTGAGAAGAAAGAAGCAAGTGATAATAGATGAACATTAATTGAAATTGGAAGAGAAATAGCTCTTGCTATTCATGATTATAATTCGAAACTTCATTTTCCCATTCAGGCAATGCATCAATTGAGTGTTCAATACTGAATTTTTCAATATGCCAACATAAGATATATAAAACTTGAAAATTGAAAATAGAAAGAAAAAAAAAAGTCTGAAGTTAAACAGAGTAATTGAAGGAATAATAAAAAATCGAATCGTAGTTTACACTAGTGTTCACAAGAATTGGCTAGAACAATGGAATTCAAATGATTTCTAATACCAACATGTGAGTTAGAGATGTTAAAATTATGAATAGGATTGAGAATTTGATCATCATAAGAATCATAATTTGGGATTGATTCTTAAATGTTGAAATCATGAAGATAATTTTTTGCTTGAGAATGAGAATTAATTGGAACAATTTGTGAGTTAGAGTGTTCTTCATTCCCACATGTGATTTGAATTTGCTCATGAGGAATCGTTTGAGAAAAATACAAATCAATATTCTCAATGGAAGAGTAATGATCATAAATGACTTCAGAATACTCTTTAAGATTCACTTGAATCTCATCTAATGTATCAAAACAAGAAGAAATATGAAGCATATGTTCATTAATGCTAGAAGAATGATCAATAACTAATTCTCTATCTTGACAAAAACTTATTGAAAAGTCATTTATATTAGCTTCTCTATTTTCTGAAATGACGTTAATGTCAAGAGGGGATAAATTGCTATAAGCAAAAATATTAAGATAAAGGGAAAAATGTGGATTTGAAAAAATGAATCTAAAATAGTCTCTATTTGGAGATTCACGTGCATTTCCTTGATTGTAAATTTCAGATTTATGATCATTCACTTCTCTATTAATGAATTCTCGAAGAGTGCTACTTTGCTATCCTAAATTTTCCTTTTGATCAATATGAACAAATTCAGAAATTTGTACAACAGATTGCATAATATTGGAAACTTAAATTTCTGTTTGTACTTGTCGATTTATAATCTGATTTTCTGAATTTAATGCACAATGATTTTCAGATTTCAAGGTAACTTTTTCTCCGAGATTGTTGCTAGTATCTTCTTGCATTTGAATAGTAAAATTTTCCAAGCATTGTAATTGAGATTCACTGACATGTGAAGGTGCATTTTGATCATTATTAACATTGTAGGAAGTGTACACTAAATTAAGGAATTGATTGTACTTCTTCTTTATTAGTTTGCACCTCCATATTGGAATTCTCAATTATGCTAATAAAATTGGGAGGAGATTGAGAAAATTTTGAAATATTTTGATATGGATTATGAATGGGAGGAATAGTGTAAATATATTCAAACCAATCTAATAATTCATCTTCTAAAGGTTTATTTTCAATTTTAAATTTCAAACAAATTAAATTAAGTCTAATATTGAAATCAATCAAAGACTTGTTTTCAAACCTTCGTAGATCTTCAATTTTGTCACATACCTGTTCATAACTATAACCATGAAATTTAAATAGGAACATTGTGAAAAATTGATCCCAATTGTGCATAGAGGCAATTGGAAGAGATTGACACCAGCTTCTAGCTTTTCTTGGAAATGTATGAGTAAAAATCCGGCATAAAATACCTTCATCGATTCCTTGAAAATCATAATTTGAATTTTTTTGAATGGATCGTAAACCATGATTAAATGCAGAAAAAACCTTCTTACAATTAAACTTTACGTGAGACAAGAGTCTTACCACTTATGCTAGAGTATTAGCAGATGAAAGTTCAGAAATACAACTCCAAATTGGAATTTTAAGAGAAGGCATCATGTTTAAATAAAACTTTAAAATACAAAAACTCCAATAGACAACAAATATTTGGGCCCTATTGGGGGCCTGATCCAGGTTCAGAGTTTTTCACGCCAACCAACAAAACTCTAACTACTGGCCCTTTCGGAAACAACCTTCATAGCGCAAGTTGCAGTATCACCTGAAGAAGTATTGGGGGCTACTAGAACCAGGTCTCTACATTGAGAGACTGTGTGATAAGTTATCTTAAGCCTTTGTAGCTCAGGTATGCCTTCACGAAGATCTATATCATTCTATGGCCTGCTACTGTAACTCTAAGAAAACGGCTTCTAGACTTTCACAAAGGTTTGCAATCAGATTTTATAGACTTAAAGGAAGCAGGTTATCCAATTTCACGCACTAAATAGTAACCCTAGATTTTCTTTCACGCAGATCTACCCGATTCAATAGAAATCATAATACAATCAACCTTTATCTTCACGAAAATAGATAATTACTTAGTTCATGAATAAATATTAAAGATTCAATAGGTTAGTGCAACAATTACACATTATTCCACAAAAAATAGATCATTAATCCATAATTCATAACTTGAACATAAATACGAATAATACTCAAAGGCATGGTATTTGTCCCAAAATCAATCTTTATTAAGTTTACTATTAAGTTTACAGACTCTTCTACCCTAATCACTCATCTACAAGGGCCCGCGCATTCAACTACAGGAGCCTTCCCCTTTCGCCTAAGTACAGGAAACAAATCTTTCTTTCCTTAGCACTTGCCCCAAACCAACAATATTCTATCTTAGATACTACTTCTAGACTTTCTATGACTCAAATATATATAGCATTCTTGCTTACAATACCATGGCCCGTGACTTATGGGTGAGTCTCAAAACCGACCTATCACTTACCCAAACAAGGAGCTAAATCCCCTTTGACTTCTACTTAGCTACGCCCTCCAATTCCACACGTCGTAGATAATTTACATTCTTTACAAAATCTATGACAAAAACTGGTTAAGCTAAGCCAAATTTGACACTGAGGACCCTATCCCAACAGGCTCCCAACACAAATATGGCGACTCGCCCTTGAGTCACTCAGTTGGCACCTCGATCTTGCTGTGGAGGCCACCGAATTTGACCTACAATGTTGCTACATCAGTAGAGCTCTGTATCATGGCCCACCGCACTTCTTCTACTAGCTTCTTTATTGTCAGTCCTTCAACTTCTAAGTGGATCGTTCTCTACGTCTATTGAAGTGTCTTTAACTTCTCTTGAAGTGATAGAGTAAGATGATAGGCTTCCTTTATCCATGGCTATAGTCTAGCCTTGAGAAGGGCCTATTTCCTCTATAACTCTTCAATTTGTGATTGCAACTTCTTAGCTTCTTGCAATCACGCTAATCGTTGGACTGGCGCCAAAGTGCGCATAGTCACTCTAAATTCATCAAAATTTCATTTTATCTCCCGAATGTCTGTGTTAAGCTTCTAGAGGTTTGGGTGCTCTTGCAAGTTCGTCCATAAATCCATGGCCTATTCAAATATCATGGCACAGTCTATGATTGTTTTATCCAATGTGCTCATGTTTTCCTTGATAGTTGCTCTGCATTGCTTCCTAACCTCTAGCAGAGTTGTTAGTTGTAACTTCAACTGAAGCTCTAAGATCTTCATCTAAAAGTCAAACATGACTTTACCAACTTCATCTTTGGATGCGTAGACCGCAGTAGCCAATTTTCTGATTTTTGTTATCGCTACGACACCCTCCGGAATGTTTAATTCTGGAACTGTCTTTCACGCCTGCGTTATTGCTGCCTCTAGGCTCTGACTTTGTGCTTGCAACTCCTCTTTCTCTTTCAGAGCTTGAGCCTTCTCCGTGAACATATGCTCATTATTTACTTTGAATTCACTGATCACTGCAAGCTCACGCTACTCTCTGATTCGCAGCGCATCTAAAACCCCATGATGCAGCACATGGAGGGTCTGAAGCGGAAATGCGGCTAAGTTCACCCCCATGTCCACGTGGACTGATCCTTCTAGTAAAGGTATGACTCTGAGGTCTAGAGTCTACTCTAGCTCTGCTACTGTCTCGCTCCCTTGTGTCAGGCTCACTTGCACCCCGCTCACTTGCCTAATGCTTGCTTCAATCCTACAAGTATAGATCTGTAGCTCACGCAGATCTTTCTAGACACTCCCTAGGGTTTGCATGTATTGCTGCTCAAAATACTGCCACAACTCTGCTGTGGTGTTTCCTACCTTATCTCCAATCTCATCGAGATCCCCCTCTATGAGGACCATCAGGTCAATGCGCACTTTTTTTATCTGACTTACGCTTCTTTCTTGGGCCGATAGTTGTCTCCTTATCGCTCTTATTCAATGTGAAGGGAGTGCTCGACTCCTCACCCCTGCCTCCTTCCTTCTCTGATTGTTCCTGCTCATCTCTATGCTGGGAAGCTGATTCTTCGACTTCCTCTTTGTTAGTGTGTTCTTTCTCAACATGCTCCTTCGCATTGCGCTCTCCATAGCTTCCTTAGTGGAAACTTCTTTCTTCTTCTGTTCAACCAAATCTTGTGCATCGTTCTATGTTGCTTCTTTTCACTTCTAGACAACTGTCGTCTGCGCAAAAGAGCTCTCTGCACCTTTAATAGTACTTGCTCCAATGTCCGTGGGTGTTGGCTTGTTGGGGCCTGACCTAGGTTCAGAGTTAATTAGCCAAAAAAACCCTGCACTACTTGTCCTTTTGGCAACAGCCGCGAAGTGCGGACTGAGGTCTCACTCGAAATAGTGTGGGGGGATGTTGGAACCAACTTTCCGCACCCTTGAGATGTCTGAGGGGTCAATTTAGTCCAACTGTGAATGGCTTCACATAGGCCACTTCGCGCACTGTCCTGTCCTGCGAGGCCTATGCGATCTGTTATAATCGCCTACGCGCAGCCCTAACCAGGGGCTGAGGCGCTTTCATGCTGCTAAGGCAACAATTTGTGCTATTTCCCCAAGTTGCACCACAGATCTTACTTATCTTCTTATAACTGTTAGTTAACTTCGCGTAAACAGATACTTTATCTTCTATTCACTTAATCAACACAATCATATAAGTTCGCACACCATATAAATAGTGAAATTGCAATTTATACCCAATACGTTCAATGCACAGAACACGAAAAAGAGACACAAAATTGATATGAAACTTCTCTTTATTACTTCTCCAATGGTTACAGACTCAACTCGCCCTATGCACTCCACTGTAGGGGTCCGCACACTCAGCTGCAGACTACTAGGCCTCTACACACTTAGCTGCAGAGCCTTCTCCTACTCTACGACCCAAAGACTCGACCTTACACTTCATCTAAGACTCAATTCTTCATCCTTCATTCATTAATTCCTTCTGTCTTCTTAGAGCATCGCTCTATTTATACAATCCCATGGTCCACGGACCATGGGTAGATCTCTAAAGCCAACATTACATTACAAAAATGAGGGTGCACAGCCCTATGACTCATTTAGAATCTCACGCTCCACGCCCATAAAACGTGGAGTATTTACAATGGATTTAGTCAAAATCTGGGCTTTAAGCTCCGAAACTTCCCTTGGGGGATCTTGCACCCAACAGGCCCCCAACACAAACATTATGACTTGCTCTCAAGTCACTCTATCGGTGCGGAGATCTTCACACGGATACCTCCCAACTCTGCCTGGACCATTGCAAGGTCGACAACGCACTGAGCGGCTGCCTGTTGTACCTTCTAGACATGTTGTTCAGAGATTGTGGTACCTGAAATGCTTCCCTGCATCTACTCCCACGTTCCCTACATCTGCATGAGCTTGGCTTCGATGGAGGCTGTATTGACGAAGGCCTCATCGATCCATGGACCACTTCCTTATGTCTCATCGCATCTACCTACTCCTTGAGAACATTTTCCTGTTGCATCTGGGCAAGCCTCTGTGTAAGGGCCACCATCTGCATGGTCCCCTTTATATCATCGTACTTTTGCTGCATCTCATGCACCTTTGTTTCTAAGTGCTATATGTTCGAGTCCTCCTGTAGAGTGTTGAGGACCTTGAACGACTCTTCAAATAATTTGATGTAGTCCTTCACTACACTGCCGATCTCCTCTATTCTCATTGTAATGGCGTTGGCGCGTTGTTCCCTCACCTCTAGTGGAGTTTAAGGTTGTGCCTTCAACTGCAGCTCATCTATCTAAAGGTTCAGCTCTAGCTAAACCTTAGCCATTGCTTCCTTTGCCTTGTGCACCCCTACTGCTAGCCTCTGGATGTGCACCTTCACTGGTGCCTCTGCTGGGATGGCCAATTCAGGGACCATCTAGCAGGCTTCTTCAACCACCTGCACAATCTGTTGATTCTACGCCACTACCTCATCGTGTTTCAAGCTATGTTGTTCCATGTTAACTCGTTGTTCGCTCATCACCTGGAGTGTGCGAACCTCCCTAGTCTGCAGTTCTGTAGTCACTCCGTCTTGCAGAACATAGAGCGTCTCTCGAGGGAGTGCAACCATGTTGATCCCAACTCCCTTCAGTGCACTGACCGTAGGCCTGTCAACCTCATTTTTTGTAACCATTGTCCCCTCTCGCAGCACTGTAGTGTTGGTCATGCGGGCATGCAACATTTCCTCAACTTCAGTCATGCCTACTGCGAAGCTGTTCGATAAAGTACCAGCCTAAGGAGTGTGCACCTGAAACTCCTGTATCTTTGCCCAGAGGGCTCCCATTAGCACCTGATTTTCCTCTGTGAACTATTAGAGAGCCTCCACAGTGACGTCACGCATCGTCTCCCCTATATCATGCACATCCCCCTCAGTGAGGGTGATCGAGTCGAAAGAAGTCTTGGAGGCTTTTGACTTCTTTCACTGCCCCACCTACTCTCTCGGGCACTGTCGCCTTAGCTGTGTGGACATTGTTTGTGGGTCCGCACTACCTTCCTCTGTTTCAGGCTCCTGTTCAAGTGAGGGTGACTTCTAGCCTTCGCTCTCCTTCTCAGCTGCCCTCTTCTACTCTTCTGCGGCCTTCGCAACGTCTCGTGCCTCCTACGCCTTTGCCACTGCTGCTTCATTCCTTCTCTTTTCTGCCAACTATGCCATCTGTAGTTTTTCCTCCTCTTTCTTCCTATGTGCAACAAACTTCTCTAATTTCAACACGGAACTAGCTGGAGCATGCCACTCCGGTGGCCAGGACTCAAGCATGGTAAATATGACATCGTTCATGGCCAGGTAGGGGAGCTCATTCCGTTGCTTCACGGGGTCCTTGCGCGCCTAGATATATACGTGATGGAAGTTTGCCTTGAACTCCACGAAGCTCTATAGACTATTGTAGACAATGGGCGATAACTGGGGCTTGCGGTTAATCCCCATTCTGATGTTCACCTCCATAAACACCCATAATATCTTGTTGTCTTTGATCCTCTGCGCGTCTTTAGTTTTCCACAGCGAAGCGTACTTCGCTATTTCCATAAGATCCTTCACAATCGTGGAGAACTGGCTATCCTCAGGCAATTCCCAAGCCACCAGCACTATGGATAGCAGAAGCAATGCATAGTGGAAAGTCTTCCTCTATTCCTGTGCCTCGTGGCAATTCTCCAGGAACTCCCTGCACAACTACTTCGACTAGTTAAATTGGATCCCCTCTACGCACCTCATCTTTGCAGCACTTCAGCATAACCTTTCCAGCCAGTATCTGGGTTGCAACTATGACTGCATTATTGTTTATACTGGAGATCGCGTACCCTCTCTTCTTCTTCTCCAGCTTGAATTTTTTCCTCATGGCGTCCGTGATGGCAAAATCGTTGCTCTTACCCTCCGAAATATCTGCTGGGACCTCCCCCTTGACCGGGAGTCGAGTAATTCTATGAATTAGGTGGTTCCTGATGGGGATGGGCTCCTCCAGCCACAAGAACCCATCATGCACCAGGTAGAGCAGCTACCTGATGAAAAAATAGTTATTGGGGCGCGATGGTAATGCACCCCCCAAGTCAATTTTAACAACCTTGCTTTCTCTACTCCGCGCAACCACTTGTGCGGCTCCAACTCTATGACTCCCACCGCGGTGTTTTTATTTGGCCGAATGAGCTACGCGGTTGCCAAGTGTGGGAATTTATCGTGGTTCGTGAGATCCCAATCTTCAAACTTTAGACCCAACACCCATCCCAAGTGTGCTCCTTCAAAAACAATCTCATCGGGTAGCAGCGGAGTTTGTAGAGAGCTCTTGCTCTCATTTAGGTCCTTAATCACCCTTGCCTTCCCCTTCCATGGAGGAACATACGCGGGTAGGCTGGTCAGAAGGTCTGCGCCCTCGGTTTCTTCCTCCATTTCTTCGTCCTCCTCCTCTTCGACCAGGATTTCCTCAAGGTCTTCCTCCTCCTCATTGGTTTCCAAATTAACTACTTTCCCCTTCTCTTCCATAGTCAATTTAGTTCTTAGCGGGTTTCAAGGGGACACGCGTACTGGAACCATAGGCTGCTTATCCTTCTTGGGTCTCGGTGTGCGCGATGATTTAGGGATTTCTGCAACTATCCCAGTGCTTTCTAGGGCATCTCCTATCGTCATGGCCTGCGTGGTCTCTTCAATGGTCATCTCTTCGATATTCATGGCTTCCTCTGGTGTGTTCATACTGCTATTCCACAAATATCTCAACGGTTTAGGTAGGTAGGTGCTCAAATAATGCCTTCAACTTCAAAAGATCAAACAGATCTGGTTTCATAAATCTCTGGGCGTGCAATAGCTCAATTCTCAAATGGCCAAGTGTTGTTTGTTGGGCACCCCTTTGAAATTTATAGCCCCTTTTGAATTCGAATTCGACCATTGCCCCCAAATCTAGTCCATTAATGCTCCCTTGGCGGCAGACTTCCCAAGTCTAGCCCATAAAGTTTGCCTTAAATTCCTACCTCTCACTCCATTTAGTCTCAAACCAAGCATCACATCGTGAATAGTGACTGCAATGGTCACTTCCTAGCCGAACCGCATGGCAGCGCAACTACCCTTGTGCTATCGTGGACCCTATGACACTTCACTCCTGTGTGCAGTCCTGACATCGCGTAGCTCCTTGGCATAGTAGTTTATAGTCCTGCACCTCCTTTCAACTACTTGGAGTGCTAAGACTGTGCTTCGTGCAGCTAGTCAAGTGGTCGCACCACTTGTATAAGGCTCCAACCGACTACCATTTACTTTCCCTAGAAAGATGTCACCATTTAACTTCATCAACTGCATCGCGCCACCATCTATGATTTCCTTAATAACATACGGTCCCATCCAATGCATTAAATGGATAAACTCTCGGTAGTACTCCCCAATTTTTTCAACGTAATCACGCTCATCATGTTCTATCACCATGGTATTTTTATCAAGAAAGTCCCTCTTTATTTCTTCCTCAAGCTTCTGGACTTCTACTTCCGCCAGGGCACTTTTCCCCCTCAACCAAGCTCTTTCATTCATGAGTTCTTGGAGCCTAAGATCACTCTGCTGGATCCCTTCATCAGGTCCCAAGCATTCTTCTTCAAGCTCTTCCAACTGTGTGATCCCTTCTTCCAAGGCTCTGTGATCCATCATACCCATTGGCGTTGTTATGCAAGGACTAGGCATGATATACTCCATTAGCATTACGGTGTTTGCTCCATAGGCCAACCTAGAAGGCATCTGTCCCATCATTTTCTTGCACGTTGTTCTATAAGCCCATAAAACTACTGGTACGCGTAGGTCCCAATCACTTCGTTGTGCACTACATACCTTGTTAGGTGCTTCGCACACCTTTTTAAATGCTTTCGCCTGGATAACCTTCTGCACGATCATTCTCTCCACATTTTTCCATTCCAACTTGAGGATCCATTGGCACATTTCCCCCCCCCCAACACATGCTTATTGATCGTATCTCACAATGCGAAGTTCATGTGCATCAACGTAGGTTTATTTCCATATGCCTGTAACCACCTCGATAGATGTGCGCACAGACCATCCTGTCCATTGTATTTATCAGCCAATCGCACTTTAGGCTTCCCAAACTGTGTGTGCATCATCCTCCTACATGTGAGCCACTCTTCAAAGCTTCCTTTGTGCATACCCCACCACCTTGTGGGTGTAGCACCCATTACCCCATTCAAGACCTGGAAACGTTGCTTTTCTAGTACCTTCCTTTCATACTTATCCAAGAAAGTATCCACCTCACTTAACCCATTATAAGTGGGCAGGTCCCTCACTTTCGTCGAAACGCTGTGCAATGATCTTGTCATCATATTATAGTTTAGCGTGGTCACCTCATGCAACCGGTTCTACCATCGCTCTATCTCCTCATCAGAATCTGACGTACAGGAGCTTTCACGCTCCCATGAGATCCGTCCGTCCACTGTGGGATTTACCCAATCTTCCTCTTATGTGATTACTTTGTAGATGCAGTCCAAATCATCGTCACTTTCATAGTCGCGCACTGGCTCTATATTGCGCAATCCTTCTATAAGGTCTGAGGGTATAACTACACGCAAAGACTTCCTCTCAAAAATAATCTTGCGCTTCTTCAAATTAATCACCATGTTCATGTCAATGGCCCTATAAATTCCTAAAAGCATGGGGTAAGGATTACTTTCATCAACAATCTCTATCACCTCAAAGTATTCTAGCACACTCGCTCCCTCAATATCCACGGTGATTCCCTGCAATCCCCCAGGGGTATTATCTTATGTTGTTTCAGCATTTGTAGCTGAATAGTAGACCACTACAACGTAGGTCTCCCCATGCACTCCCATGTTTGCTTTGTAAAGATGTTCGTGTTCGATCCTAAATCCAAAATCACTCGGTCCATCTCATATTCTCCAATTTACGTGGTTAGCGTCATTTCTCTCCCCGTGCTCATCTTATGCTCTCCAATCTTCTGGACTACATGCGGTTCTCCTAGCACAGTCCCAACGCATCTGTTAATGAGTTCATGCAATCCTTTTATAGCCTCACTATTGCGCAGTAACATCATGCATGTTTCCAAGAATGTCGTAAGTATAGATGGGTCCATCTCCGGCGTCGGTCTATCTTTTCTTCCTGAAGTGAAGGCATCAGCGAAGCTCTTCTTAACTTCCATAAAGGTTTCTCAAGTGTGCTTCAAATCAAACTATGCTTCTTTTGCCGAAGCTTTGCAAACCCAAGCAATATCTTCAGGTTGTTTGCCTTTGTCATCACCCGTTGTAATTCCACTTCGGAGCAGAATGTTCACATTTGGATCTTCCTTGCGCAGCTCAAACTTCATCATCTGCAGGTTCTGATTCGGGGGAGGTGGTAGCGCTCCCTTGTCACTTATCCTAGCTATCAGCATAGGACAATCCTCAGTCTCATGATAAAACAAGGTATAATATAGAAATGATGGATTCTTTGGGTTTGTACAATCGTGGGAATAATGTCTCGACCCTCCGCAATTGTTGCATATCAGCTGTCCGCGACCTCTCCCAGGTCCTCCTCCACCTCGGCCTCGTCTGCGCCCCTCAAATCCTACTCGCGCCACTCTTTCGTTCTTGTCTAAGGGTCGTGTTTTGGCCTGAACTCTGTAGGTGGGAGTTCTATCCATCATCAGATCATAGCTTCTACAAGTTCGCTCATCGTGTCCAACTGATCTACAAAAATTATAGAACAACTGTTGCGAATTCTGCATGTACTTCTGTAGCGAATGGCAGTTGTCCATAGCATTCTTTCCACATATTTGACAAATCGCGCACCACAAAGTAGGAGTTGCACTAGGTCCCGCTTGCACTTCAGGTCTTAACGACATCTGTCCTCCTACCGCAAGGTAATTTGCGAATACTAGGTAGTGGTCCTTATCATGACCCTAACCCTTACATTTTATGCACCACACCTCTTCGCACACTACTGGTGGAGTTATCCGGACCTCTTTCAGACTTTGCATCTCAAGGCATAAGTTTTTCAACTGCGTGTGGATCTGCTGAACTCCCAAGTTAGGATCCTGCATTGGGGTCTCATGCAGTCTCATCGCGATCTCTAAGGCCTCTGCTTGAGTCGTTAACTTATGCTGTGACAGCACACTCCTCAAATGTGGCGTTAGTGACGCTACAAACCATTTGCGGTGCTATCCATCTGTCAAATTCATATTAGCTTTGCGAATCGAACACTGTATCCTATTATCCATCTCCCAAGGAGTCTCACCTGGTAGCACCATGATCTCCTTGAACCCAATGATAGACTGCGCTTCTGACTTCGAGCTGCTAAATTCCTTATTTAGCGCTATCTGGATATCCACGATTCCTACATTCAGAGTGTCATTAAAATGCTTAATATACTAGGTTAGTGCTCAATCCTGCAAGGCGCTAACCAGTGTTGCTTTCCTAATATTATCATCTATAACTTCCTGCGTTTCCCATACAACTTTTACAGCGAACCAAAACTGGTCTGGATATTCATTTTCCAGTCCCTTGAACACAGGAAACTTTATCGTGCTTGCCATACTGAAATGTGGTGCTGGCAGAGGTGGTACGGGTGAAGATGGAGGTGATGGTGGTGAAGCTGGTGGGAGGTGGGTGGGGGTGGTATGCGCAGAATCATCTGCCTTATCAAATGGATCGCACTGCATGGAGAGACCTTTGCGAGCACTTCCTCGTCCCCTCGCGGGGGTGAAATCAAAGGGCTATTCTCTAGTCCCTTACTTCCTTTGTTCCCGTATGTTTTTCCTCTTCGTGTAGCCCCGAACATCAATGTAACTGCATAATCTGCTTTTCACATAATAGCATTTTAATCCAAGTATTCAGAGACTTTATGTACTTATCGCGCAGTCCTTTGAGAAAGCGTTGCTCTCCCTCTCTATAGCTGACTGAAGTGTCTACCGCAAATTCAGTGATGAATCCTCCTATAATCTAATCCAGCTAGTGATCAACAGCGCGCGTGATCTTATCTTCCGATGCTTCCAATATGTGCACCAACTCTGGGGTCCACACAATAGGATCATCAAGTTTCCACCTACCTTGGCTATATTCTAGCTTCGCGATCCACTCGTACAACTAAGTCGGGAAAGATGCAAAGAAGATTTCATGGATCTATATGTACATGTAGCAGTCTAACCACTCTTCTTTTGTCAGTCATGGATTCCTATTCTCCGTGCCGTGAACTCATGAATTCTCCTGTCCAACCAACCTTCAATTTCCTTCTTAGTGGATTCCAATGATATGACATCAGACATCTCTATGCAGATTCTGGTCCCAACAACGGAACAATTTGTTGGCTTGTTGGGGCCTGACCCAGGTTTAGAGTTAATTAGCCAAACAAAACCCTACACTACTCGCCCTTTCGGAAATAGCTTGTGGAGTGTGGACTGAGGTCTCACCCGAAGTAGTATGGGGGGATGCTGGAACCAAGTTTTTGCACCCTTGAGATGTGTGAGGGGTCGATTTAGTCCAATTGTGAATGGCTTTGACAATGTCACTTCACGCACTACCCTGTCTTGTGAGGCCTTCGCGATTTATTATAGTCACCTTCGCGCAACCGTAACAAGGGGATGAGGTGCTTTCGCGCTGCCAAGGCAGCGATCTGTGCTATTTCCCCAAGTTACACCATGGATCTTACTTATCTTCTTATAAATGTTATTTAACTTCGCGTAAATAGATACTTTATCATATATTCACTTAATCAACACAATCATATAATTTTGCACACCATATAAATAGTGAAATTGTAATTTATACCCAATATGTTCAATGCAAAAAACAAGAAAAAGATACATGGAATTGATATGAAACTTCTCTTTATTACTTCTCCAACGGTTACAGACTCGACTCCCCCTGCGCACTCAGCTGCAAGGGTCCGTGCACTCAGCTGCAGACTACTAGGCCTCTGCGCACTCAGCTACAGAGCCTTATCCTACTCCACGACCCAAAGACTTGACCTTACACTTCAGCTAAGACTCAATTCTTCATCCTTCATTCATTACTTCCTTTTGTCTTCTTAGAGCCTCGTTCTATTGATACAATCCCATGGTCCATGAACCATGGGTAGATCTCTAAAGCCGACCTTACATTACAAAAATGAGGGCAGACAACCCTATGGCTCATTTACAAGTTCACACTCCCTGCCCACAAAACGCGGAGTCTTTCCATCGGATTTAGTCAAAATCTGGGCTTTAAGCCCCAAAACGTCCGTTGGGGGATCCTGTGGCCAACAATGGGTTCGTGCCACTCTGGTGGCCCACTGCCCACAATCTCATGCACATCTGTTTTTCATACTAAGTATGGCAGCTTATGCTAGATATGCTTAGGGTCCTTTGGCGCCCTAATTGAGACGTTATGGAAATCGACCTTGAACTCTGCGAAGGCCCTCAACTGTTCGAACAACATTGGGGACAACCTTGGGTGCTGACTGAGCACTGTCCGAAGATCCATTTCCATTAATATCTAGAATATATTTGATTCCTTGATCTGCTTTGAATCCATTGTCAACCATAGCTAAGCCAACTTCACTACCTCTGGTAAATCTTTTGCCTGCGGAGGAGATTAACTATCCTCCGACAATCTCCATACTACTAAGACAATTGAAAACATGAGCCATGCATAATGAAATGATTTACTATCCTCTTGTGCTTCACGACAATTCACGAGGAACTCCTTACAAAAATACCACACCCAGTTATATTGTACTCCGTTCGCACACTGGGCAACCAATGATACTACAGGTGCCGAAACATCATCCACGCAACATTTATTCATAATCTTGCCTGCAAGAATTTGGGCGGCAAACTGCACTACCTGGTCCTGAATGGAGCGGATAGAATATCCACGTGACTTCTTTACTAACCCAAACTCCTTTTCTCCACTTTTTCCTCCAAAATCCTTGGTAGGGTCCGCTCCTTTATAGCACAACTTTGTAATCCAATGGATAAGCATATCCATGATCGGGATGGGTTCACTGAGCCATAAGCACCCATCATGCACCAGCATGAGCAGCTGACACACACACACACACATAATGTTGATTATTGATCTGTGAAAATGCGGTATGTAGAGCATGTGTAGTAACCCAACCTGGTCAACACCTCTGACCCATTTGTGTTCTAGCCACGTAACTACAGTTTTTTGTAATAGATCTTCTTCATGTACTTCTGGTAGCCAAATGTGGGAATCTCTCATGGTCTGCAAGATCCCAATCCTCCATTTTTAGCACTGGAATGCGTGCTAAAACAGTGCCTTCAAATTCCACCTGTTCTAGTAATAGGGGCATTGAGACAATAAAATTCCTACAATCAAGGTCTTTCGTGACTTTTGTCTTCCATTTTGTAGAGGGATATACTCCGAGCACTATATGATAGGCTCACCCTCCTTAGCATCCAATTCCTCCACTCCTTGGAATTCTTCTTCCTCCAAGTCCACACTTTCTTCGGTTGCTTATCCTTCTTCTCCTTATGCCGAACCTCCAAGTTCTTCCTTGGTGAATGTCTCATTGGCATAGGTTTCTTCTGCTTCTCTTTTGTAGCTGATTGCTTCAGCCTAGGCAACCTCATCGTCTTGTCGAAGATGACAACTTCATAACTAACAACTTCTGCAGGATTTGTGGTAGTCATTGGCCCGAGAATAATCCTCTAGTTAATTTCAGGCAGCGTTGCGAATGCCGGGCTGGAAATTAATTCCTCCAAAACCTTACGATTCAAATGAGAACAAGAGGGCTCAAACACAATTCTCAGAATGCAAATTTTTCTTCGATAGACCAACATGCCCAATTTATAGGAGGTTTTGAATTCAAATATGATCTTTCCCTTTAATTCTGAATCATAAATACGTTTTTGGCATAAGATCTCCAAATATTTTCATCATAAATGGCACCTATCCACCCCTCTTAACAAATTTTTTTTCCATCAAATCATGAATAGTGACTCCAACAGCTACTTTTGGACCCATCTACGCAGCACCATCCTCCATGGCGCAACTCATTCAGCACAGCTTCACTTGCCGCACTCCTGTCTTCCATTGTCCAACCTCCCTACTATGTTTTTCTCTTCTTAGGGAAGCGAAGTTTATAGTCCAGCAATCCCTTGCATCTTCCTGGATTACTAAGACTATCTTGCTGCCATATAGTCATTATGTAGGGGCAAGATCCCCTGTATACAGATTCAAGATAGTTCCATTCACTTTTCCAGGGAATGGTTCCCAATTCAGCTTCACGAAATGAAATGCGCCATCATCCATGATCTCCTTAACAACATATGGCCCCAAATAGTGCATTTGGAATTTCCTTGGAAATTTGGTGAACTTGCTGTCGTGTAGCAGTACTAAATCATCTATCTTAAAAGTGTGAAACTTAATGTGCCTATCGTGCCATGCTTTTTCGCACTCCTTTTGCACTTTCTGGTGAAAGCCTGCAAGGAAGTGGTCCTCTTCTAACTCTATCAGCTACGTAAGACATTCCTCCAAGGTCTCACGGTCTGCCATCTCTGTCAAAGCTGCAATACGTAAAGTTGGCACAATATACTCCATAGGCATCACTGCTTCAATCCCATAGACCAACCTAAATGGTGTTTGGCATGTCAACTTCTTGCAGGTCATCCTATATACCCATAGCATTACTGGTACGCACATATCCTAGTCATTTCTCTGTGCGTTACATACCTTCGTCAATGCATTCTCCAATATTTTGTTAAAGGCTTCCACCATGCCATTCACCTATGGGTGATAGGGCATGATATTTTGATGATACACTTGTAATTACTCAATCATCGTGCTGATCGTTTCATTCAAGAAATGTGTACCCCTATAACTCATCAATATCTTAGCGCATCCAAACCGTGTTAAGACATATTCAAACAAAAACTTTGCAGTAGTGGTAGTTGTACAATCCTTCACTGACTGTGCTTCCGCTCATCTGATTAAATATTCTATGGCAATAATGATATACCACGTGCCCGTCTTCTTACCTGGTGGTTGTATTGGTCCTGTGAAGTCAATGGCCCATTTATCAAATACCTGTAGCGAAACCTGAGGATTTAAAGGCAATTCATCTCTTCACAAAGGCTTCCGCGTCCTTTGGCAAGCATCACACACCTTGCAGTATGCCTTAGAATCCTTATGTAATGTCGGCCACCATAACCCAGTGTGAAAAATCTTTTGCGTGGTCACTTTTCCTACATAGTGACCTCCTGCCACTCCTCCATGTGCTTCAGCAAGGATACTAGCACGTTCAAACTCTGGAATATACCTTCACAATATCATTTGTTCCCATCTTATACAACTAACCCGCAATCACTGAAAAATTTGCAGTGCAGACTACTAATTCCTTCTTTTGTTGAGTAGAATAGCCTTCCGGCTTTATTCCCGTGGTTAAAAACTAAATGACATCCACAAAATGGTCATCCGCGATGCGCATGCAAAGATTTTCGCATCCGAAATTCCTTCCTTCAAACTATTTGGTTCTTCTCCAGTTCCAATCCTTGACAGATGGTCAAGTCCTCCGTTTAATCTTCTAGGCTTCAAAATCACCTCAAAGTCATATTCTTGGAACAACAGTAACCATCGGTAGATTTTTCCCCCCAACACAGGCTTATTGACCAGGTACTTGAGCGTAGAGTGATCTGTATACATCTTAAAGTGTGCACCCAACAAATAATACTTAAATTTTTGCAGCGCATAGACCATTGCTAGCCCTTTGTGCTCTGTAATGGAATAATTCTTCTCAGCCTTGGACAACTTTCTCCTCGCGAAGGCTATCAGATGATCAATTTCTCCTTCACCTTCCTGTGTCCATATCGTACCAAGCACAATGCAAGAGGCTTCTACATGCACATGGAATTCTTTCTTCCAGTGTGGGAACACCAAAATAAGCACAGTTACCATCTTTTCCTTCAAGACATCCAGACTGCACTGACAATCTTCATACTAGCAAAACATCGGCGCGGTTATCTGAGCATATGCCTTGATAAACTTCCTATAATACCTAGTGTGCCCCAATGTCATGTGCAACTATTTTACATTCCTAGGAGCTTCCAAATTCACAATCACAATGACCTTTGCAGGGTCCACCATCAATCCTTTATTACATACAACATGGTCGAGCAATATTCCAAAGGGGACACAAAATATGCACTTCTTCAATTTTAGCGCAATATGATACCTTCGACATGTATCTAACATTATTCACAGACTCGCGACATGGAACTTCACCAACCCAAACACAGTCCACTCATCAAAATAAACCTCCAGAAATTTATGAATAAATTCCTTGAACGCCGCAATTACTACTCGGGATAAAATTGCAGGCATGTTATTCAATTTGAATGGAATCATTAGTGAATGAATAAGCTACATGCCCGCCACCATTCTCCAATACTTCATCAGTAAATGGTGTTGGAAATGGACCATGTACGCATGCATCATTCAACTTTCTCAGATCTATGCATATACGAATTTCGCCTTTCTATTTCTTCTCTTGGACCACCATTAGGCTTACCCAATCAGATTCTTCTACTGGCTCAATAATGTTGGCATCCAACATCTTATCAAGTTCTTGGTGTACCTTTTCTTTATACTTTGGATTTAGCCGATAAGGTCTCTGATTAACATGCTTCACATCTGGATTCAACGTAATCTTCATAACACCTAAATCTCTGACAATTCCCTTCAAATCTGAAAACTTAATGGGGAAGAGATCCTCATATTCGTGCAGCATCTCAACTACCTTATCAGCCATATATTCATCCCAATAGTCCCCTATCTTTGCAAATTTAGTCTCTGCTTCAGATCCAATGTTTACTTATCGAGTTTTCAAAGGTTCTGATATATCTAGGTTTTCCACCTTCGATCTGTTATAGCTCTGATACCACTTGTTATTGCTCTAACTCAAAGATATTATGATAATAGAAATAACCCAAGAATAAAAAGATAGAAATAGATAGAAATGCTTCTTTATTATCAAAACCCTTAAGGTAGGGCAACACCACACATTCACTCCTTAAGGAAGGAGAACAATCCACAAGCCATATGCCTGTACATACAATAATCCTTCACTATTCCTTCACATGGAGTCTCTAGCCTCTATATAGGCCTCATACATACACTACCATGAGTCATTACCATGGTTCCCTCATACCATCAACTAATACCATGGGCCATTACCATGGTTCCCTCATACCATCAACTAATACCATGGTTCCCTCATACCATGGGTTAACCACCTTATTTATTACTATGGCCCATCCCATTATTACATTATTACCTTGGGTACCTCCCTTGGTACCCCATATTATCCCCCCTAGGTATATAACCCTCCACCCCCCTTAGCATGTTTCGTCCCCGAAACATGGGAAGAACACAAATAATAAGATATACTCAAAAGAGTAGTCCACTGGTACCATGCACGTGCATCTAGCCATCCAAGAGAAAGGTGAACCCTCGATCTCACTGGTGCCTCGCTCGCTTGAGATGGAAGTTGACCATGGCAACTCTTCTGTGTTGATGTGTAGTAGGTGGATCTTCGCTCCTCGCTATCCGTCATACGAGGGTTGTTGTCCTTGTGGCTAATTGGTTGCCATTTTGTTGGTTGTTTTCTTGTAGGGTGATGTGGGTGATGATATGTTGAAGTTTTAACCCACGGTGTCTTTTTCTTTAATTCACCCTGCTGTGGTGCCTGTTGTGGTGTCTTCTTTTCCAATATGACTTCAACCACTGAGCCCTCCTCTGATGTATCAACACCTGTAACCTTTTCTGCTTCAGCCTCTGTTTGTGTTTGATTGTCTATCATCACTGGCTCATCATCTAATATGTCAGACCCTGGAACATCTTCTCCTTCAGCGTCCTTGGACTCTACCTGTTTATTAATGGAAATTTCCTGTAATGTAATTTTCTTCTTTTTATACCAGAGCTTCAGGAATTTCTTCTGCGCATTAATATTGATAGTACCCACTGATTCCATCCAAGGATATCCCAAAACAACATCCATATTATCCATCTCTAAAGTATAAAAATCATCATGCAACACATACTTATCCATAGAAATCTTCAAATCCTTGTACACTTGAACATCCTCATCATCCACCTGTGTGTTTTCAATGTGTTTTGCTGGAAATTGTATTTTTTTTGCCAAATTAACATTAATAAAATTATGCTTGCAGCTAGGATTTATAGAAACAATGATCTTCTCTTTCTGAATCAATCCATGAACCTGCAATAAGGAAACATCAGTAGAAAATAACCCTTTAGGTTTTTTGGTTTCCTTCTTTCCTGTAAAAATAAAATATTTGCTAGGCTGTGTGTCTGTCTGTGTGAGCTTATGCCCAAGATTATATTTATGGTCAAAGTGGTCATGAATAGTTTTTTCAAACATCTCCCAAGTAGTTACCCTTGGATGGCATTTTTTATGACACTGCCACCATTGCCATCTTTCAAGGTCCAAGTACATTTTTCCCCTACTCAACTGAGTCTCATCATCATAGATGTAATTCAATTTGAAATATTTCTCCATTTGTGCTAGCCATTGAGCTGGATGAGAGCCATCAAATTTATACAAGTCTCTCAGATTCTGATCTAGGGCCGCCATCACAAAAATTTGGCAAAAATTTGAAATGGCCACAATTCAGTCAATATTGCTCAGAATCCTTATTATGACATGTTTTTGGAAATGAAGCAATCATTCTGCATCTGCCCATGTGGTAGAAATCTTGATCCAGGCACTTGGAATTTCAGATCTGTGCTGCAACTCTCCCGCCGTCACCAAAATTTCTGCAAAAAAGCGCTGATTTTAAATCAACAATATCTCCCTTATCTGGACTCTGATTCGACTGATTTTTTTTTTGAATTTGGGTATTTTTTCACAAAGAATCCATATCTACAATTATATTTTGCAGATCTTGCACCAAGACGTCCATATCTGCGCCGCAAACTCGCTGCCCTGAAAAATTGTCTGCAACCATATTGATTTTTAGATCAGCGATATCTCCTTCATCCGGACTCCGATTCAACCAAATTTTTTTTTTGAAATCAGCTATTTTTTCACAAAGAATACAAATCTGCAATTATATTTTGTAGATCTTGCACCAAAACGTATAGATTTGATCTGCAACTCGCCGCCCCTGAAATCCTGCAAAAAAAAAAAAAATCTCCACTTTTGTTCCCAAGAAAGTGCTCTGATACCACTTGTTATAGCTCCGATACCACTTGTGTAGATCTGATCTAAAAATATTATAGATCTGATATGAATATACCCAAGAATAACAAGATAGAAATACCACTTATTATATACCTAGGGGGGATAATATGGGGTACCAAGGGAGGTACCCAAGATAATAATGTAATAATGGGGTGAGCCATAGTAATAAATAAGGTGGTTAACCCATATCATGTAAGGGACCACAAGTAGTTAATAATAATGTAATGGGCCCATGGTATTAGTTTGATGGTATGAGGGAACCATGGTAATGATCCATGGTATTATATGTATGAGGCCTATATAGAGGCTAGAGACTCCACATGGAGAAAGAGTCAAGGATTATTGTATGAACAAGCATATGGCTTGTGGAGTGTTCTCTTAAGGAGTGAATGTATGGTGTTGCCCTACCTTAAGGGTTTGATCAATAAAGAATCATTTCATATTGTTTCTGGGTTTATTTCCATTATCATATATTTCCAGTTTAGATCTACAACAAGTGGTATCAGAGCTATAATATTTCTGGGTTAGATTTATAACAAGTGGTATCAGAGCTATAATATTTCTGGGTTAGATTTACAACAAGTGGTATCAGAGCTATATTCCCAAGAAAGTGCTTTGATACCACTTGTTATAGCTCTGATACCACTTGTTATTGCTCTAACCCAAAGATATTATGATAATAGAAATAACCCAAGAATAACAAGATAGAAATGCTTCTTTATTATCAAAACCCTTAAGGTAGGGCAACACCATACATTCAGTCCTTAAGGAAGGAGAACACTCCACAAGCCATATGCCTGTACATACAATAATCCTTCACTATTCCTTGACATGGAGTCTCTAGCCTCTATATAGGCCTCATACATACACTACCATGGGTCATTACCATGGTTCCCTCATACCATCAACTAATACCATGGGTCCATTACATTATTATTAACTACTTGTGGTCCCTTACATGATATGGGTTAACCACCTTATTTATTACTATGGCCCATCCCATTATTACATTATTACCTTGGGTACCTCCCTTGGTACCCCATATTATCCCCCCTAGGTATATAACACGATCCTTCGACTTCACGTTGCCCTTTTGTCTCTGGAATGGTAATATTTCATGTATCTTCATCTTCCTCTTCAACAATCACATTGTAACACTCCAGTGCATGGTGCAACTGTGTACTCCAATCTGGCTGATCCCATTCTATTGGTTCCAGATCCCATTCTATTGGTTCCTTAGGTGTTTGGAATATAGCTGCTTTTATTTCATAGAGTGCTTCATCAATTCACTCAAACCCATCCTCAAAGCTGAAAGTTAATAGAAAACTCTCCCTTAAGATGTTCCAATCAGTTGTTCCATGGCGAAACTCCGTCTCTAAATACCAGTTTATTGGAATTGTATCTAATGTATGACAAAAAATGTGCGCCCATTTTGGTTGTGGTTTTATTCCCCAGGCCTTAGTCCATCGTGCCAAATGTTCGTGCGGATCATCCTCCCCACTGTATTTTTCTGTCATCCGAGTGTTAGCATACCCAAACCTCAATTTCATCATTCTTATGTATTCCTTCCATCCAACGAAGTTCTCCTTGTGTGTACCCCAGCAACGAGAAGGCGTAGTGCGTAGCACAAATTCCAGTACCTGAAAGCGATGTTATTCTGGTATCTATCTTTCAAATTCATCTAGAAACAGATCAACATCAGTCAAACCATCATAATGTGTAAGATTCCTTACCTATGTCGAGACACACCGCAATGATTTGGTCATCATATTGCAACGGAGCGTAGATACTTCATGCAACCGATTCTACTAGTGTTTAATCTCTTCATTCGAATATGAGGCGTAGGATTTATCCCTATCCCACGCAATTCCTCCATTGGCTGTATGATTGATCCAATCTTCATCTTGCAATCTGATCTTGTATATCTGATCCAGATCATCATCACTTTCCACAAAATCACAAACAGGTTCTCTATAATGCACTCCTTCTACAAGGTCTAGTGGCACTACAACCCTATGCGACTTCTTTTCAAATGTCATATTCCACTTCTTCAAGTTGGTTACCATGCTCATATCAATATCCCAATCAATTCCTAGTAGTGGGGGTATGGGTTACTATAATCCACTATTTCAATGACCTCAAAATCAGCCAATGTGCTTGCACACTCAATGTCCACCGTTACAACATATCAGTGCCCCATCGAAATAATCTTCTGTTGATTTTGATGAGCCTCATCATTGGGTAAATATATGGACCTTAATACACCTCCAATCTTACTAAAATCAACTCTTCTCATAATTCCTTACATGTTTTAGTTATGTTTTGCTTAATGATATGAGTAAAAGTAAGATGTTATGTCTAGTGGTCTAATGTGCATTGATTGCAGTTTTTTTAGATCAAATCATGGCAATTTTGACTAATCAAGGGTAGAAACTCAAACGAGACAAGGAGGAGAGATTATAGGAGATAAATCCTCCTCATTAAATCCTCACTCATTCAAATATTCCTTAATCAAATCACACTAGCTCAGTGTTGCAAGTAGCCGAGTCATGGAGATCATGGGTAGCGGAGCCAGTGACAATTAAGAACCAGTTCATCTTGAATTTGGGAGCCAAGCCACCCTAGATTTAAGGAAGTTGTTGGAGACTTCAGTGGTATAAATAAGGAGGCCTAGAACCTCATTAGGATTCAGATTTTTTATGTAAGAGCACTAAGCATTTTCGAGTTCAAGTTTTGTGGCAAAACATTGTTATGTAATCTTTTTGATATGATAATGAGAATGACAATTTCCTTGATCCAACACTGAGTTGACTCAGAGAGCTGAAGCTCTTGGGTTAGGGCCCAACCCTAGTAGCAAAGGCTCCTCTTATCGTAATTGTATGCTTAGTTTATTTCATAGATTCATTGTTGAATTTATTTTAGCATTGTTTCCTTGCAAGTAGTGGTAAATTTGATTAGCTTGCTTCCATTTGTGCATAGATTTAGTAGTGGTTTTATAGAGGTAAAGGAATACCAAAAATGTTGATATCAGGTTGATTTGGCCTTACTCATCCCTTCAGGGTCCATGGTTTAAGGAAAAACTCCTATTCAGCCCCAAAAAGACAGAATTCCACTTTCTTATGGAATTTAGGGTTTTCTGCTACTTAGGCCAGCATCTTTTTAGTTTTCAAGAATAGCTTTCAGTTGTCATTCCTGATATCTCCAACTTTGTATTGGATCTCATGGTGTTTCACAATATTCTACAAGTATTTCCATGTATGAACTAGGTAACTAAATAATGAAATTCTGTTTTCTTAAGTTGATTGGACATCTTCCTTGTTTGATATGATTCATGGATAAATGCCAGTAATGTATGTATTGCAAGAGTTTAAATAGTGTAGGAAAATATCATGTTAGCAACCCCAACCTAACCTCATCCATCCATGATCACCAAAGGCCACTAAGTCCCTCAACCAATTCAACATTCCATAAGAACAACTTTCCAGGTTTGTTGAGAAAATCGAACCATCTTACAAACTCTGTTTTGAACTCTGAAGAAGTCCTAGCCACTCCCTTGCCTTATTTCTTCCACCCTTCACCTTCCCTAAGCCCTATATCACCTTCCAGATCACTCCTATTTCTCTCGGCCGAATCCTGTAGGAATACAGGGGATCCTGTAGGAGCATTAGGACATCCTGTAGGACAACTTGTAGTGGCCTGGTTTGAGTCCAATTTGTGAAAAAGGCATCCAGGAAGATAGGAGAAGAACCCTACTTGCCTCCCAAGCCATCTGACCTTTCACCACCATCTCTAACACACCTGCCACATCACCAAGAAGATTTAGCATTCACATTTCCACAAAAAAGGATAAAAAGAAAAAAAATTATTGTGTTCATTCATATCCACAGCAATGAAATGTTTGGCTATTTCAGATTGCATGCCTAGGTCAGTTAGGATTACACACATGTTAGCTTAGAATTATTCTAAAGCAAGATCTCTTAGCAATTAGTTAGATGAGTGGTGTGTTTAAAGCATTTATTTCACTGTTTCATTGCTGCAGAAGACAATATTTCCATTCGTCCAATTAGGGTAAAATTTGCCTTTCTTCATCGGTAATCAAACTTCTTTTGAATTAATAGAACGCTGGTTTGAGAAACCATAGTGGTCAATCGTCAGATCAGAAGTGACAAAGAGTGGACCCATCGCATCTGCTTTTGTATACAACACTGTCACCTCCAAGTTTGTACGAACCCCAGGTTGATAAAGTAAAGTTGGTAGCCCCAGGAGTTGCAACATTCTTGCTACAATATTGATTCTTATCACTTTTTGGCATCGTTGCCGGGGAGGTGTCTAAGTAATATGTGATTTCTTCTTTCTTTCTTTAATTTCTTATCCCTTTCATTCTTTTATTAGCTTCATTTCTGCAAAAGTAATTGTAAGTTGGTTTTTTTTCTTTTCCATTCTACAAGTGAGATTTCATTCAGAAGTTAGTTTCCATTTAGTTTGTTATTTCAATTATGCAATTATTCCCAAAGATTGAAAAACAAAACAAAATAAAAACCCTTATTTCATGCCTCGTAGGAATAGGGATAACTTAGGGAAATTTCTACCAAATACCCCCACCACTTCAAACAACCAACCTCCCCTCTTTTTCGGTGGTTGTGAATTGGAAGATTCCTTAGGTGAGCAACCAGATATTTTTGAAGAGCCTACAGGGGGAGAAGAAGAAGGAGAACCTATTCCAACTGACCTAATGGCTGAAAATATAAATGATAGAGTAGATAGAGAGAATTGTGGGTGAATTTCCCATTAGAGAAACCAATGGGGATGCCAAGATGAAAAACATAAGCCCCTATGATCTTCCTCACTTCCATGGCCCGACCTCAGAAGATCCAAATACTTTCTTGTTTGAGTTCGTTGTCATATGTAAAACTTATGATTACACCATTGATGATCAGAAGTTGAAATTATTCCCATCCACTCTCAAGGATGCAGCTCTGCACTAGCTCATGGGTCTACCTGGAGATAGCATCACAACTTGGGCTCAGATGCAACAAGTCTTCAACAACAAGTATCGGGACTACTGCAGGTCCAAAGACACTAGAGAGGAATCTTTTAGAATGACCTTGGGGCATGATGAATCCTTAGATGATTATGAGGAAAGATTCCAACTTAGCTACAAAAGGGCTAGGTGCACACTTGATCCTGAGTCATTGAAGCTAGTCCTGCTTAGGGGGTTAAGGGAAGATATTCTGGATACCTTAAACCTACTAGGAGGGGACATCTACTATCCACCCTATGAAGATATAAAGAATGTCTTTAAGAACCATTCTAGGGCAGCTATGAAAAAGGGTTGGGGTACTCAACCAATGGCCAACTCATCCTCTTCCAACACATCCATAAAAGGTGAAATTGGAAATATGCTGGAAGATTTCAAGAGTGAAATGCTGCAAACCCTTTCCCTATAGATGGACACTATGCACATCAAGAGAAAGCAGGAAGAAGAGAGAGAATTAGCCATATTCTACCCTAGATGCACAAGGAGGAACCCTAGGAATGAATGTCCATTAAACCTTATAGAAATATGCTCATTTTGTGAAGAAAACCATTCCACAGACAAGTGCCCTTCTCTACTTGGACAAAAAGATGTGTATTAGGGAACTGAAGGGGTGACTAAGCATCTCTGCTACATAAATCAAAGGAGACATCATGGGTCTCGACCATACCAGTAGGGCATGCAAGGGTCATCCTATGCATATTACAACCTAACCAAAGCACATACATTGCCTCTTGGGGGTCCTTGCTCATCCCTCCTGATCTACACCTTCTCCTTGGTCTTTTGCACCTCATTACCATTCCCAGCCGACCAACTAGTCATTTCAGACATATATTCCTTCACAACCGCAGTGGAATGCACCACCCCAGGGGTGGAGGCCCCCATACAACAATGCTCCAGCTTTATTGCCATCACTTCCTACTCAACCATAGCTTTTACAACCTGCTCCACCTAAACAAACTCAAATGCTTTCCCAACCAAATCCATACCCAAACAACAAACATTCACACCAAGTATACAGTGGAGAGACATCCTACCCTGCTCATGTTGTGGAAATTTGGGAAATAAACCTAAGGTCTGGGAGAGTACTGTTGGGTCCCTATAATACTAGTGATTACCCCATTACTATTGTAGTTATACCCCTTATTTATATTGATGTACCCATGTAGTGCCCATATTGTTACTATTGTGCCACATAGAAGCCCACTATTGTTATTGTTGTGCCCTACAATATTATTGTTATGTAGGCTTTGATTGTATTGGGACCACTTAGACTCCTATATATAGAAAGGAGGTATTTTCATTTGTATCATCGAAGAATTGTTCATTTATGTAATGTAAAGGAGGTTGCCCCCTCGAAGAGGCTGAATTCTAAGGCGTGGATCTCTCTTTTCTATCTTTTTGTGAGCTGGTTTCATAACATTTGGTATCAGAGCTTTGGATTCTAGGGTTTCGCTGCTCCAAACAGGTCATCGTGGAATTTTCGCTATAACTTTTTTTCTGTGACGTTTCAGAAGTCGCAAAAAAAACCCATTTGAGAAGAATTGGCGCTGAACCTTGGGTCCGAATTTCAGATCTTTTCGCGCAATATTTTCGGAGATATGATCTGCGGAAGTTGGTCTTTTTGCAGACTCCTGAATTACACTCAAAACAGGTGACCTGGGGAAAATCGTCATAACTTTCTTTCTGAGCATCGGATTGAAATTTCGTAAGAAGTTACAGAAAGAGGACAAACTGTAGTTTTGGTTTATATATTTTTTAGAGTCAAGGGTTGAAACAGTGACACGTGGCACTTCATACAAGTTCGCTCTACTGAAACAGTCTATAATCAGGTCACTGCGGGAGATTGTGCATAACTCTTTCTTGGAGAATCCAATTTGGTTCAGACTAGTGGCATTGGAAAGAGGACACAGAAAGCTACTACAGATCACAATTTCAGAATTGGATGATTCGAAATTACAGAGGTACATCAGATTCAATATCAGGCTTCTATAAAGTAAAAAAAAAAGGTGTAGTTTTTATTTTTTATTTTTGCATAAGCTTGGTTTGAAGGAATTCAAAGGGCCTAGTAAAGCATTATTATCGGTAACTGATGCCCCGAGGAAAGAAAATGCAAACGCCTAGTAAGGAACCTGAAAGCTCTAGCATGACTCATGAAGAAGAGGAAGAAATGCTACATGATATATCAAAATTACAAGAACAAGTGCAACAAATGTCACGCTCACAAAAGCTAACAGATGCTAAGATAAAGGGCATGGAAGCTAAGATGGATGATTTGAAGATTGATTTGAAGACAGATTTGAAGAAAGACATGGCAAGTTTGAAGACAGATTTGAAGACAGACATGGCAGATTTGAAGACAGATTTGACAAATTTTCTACAAGAGATACTTACTAATGGTGAAAAGGTTGTAAAGGAAACTCATGATGTGAACAAAAGTAATGTTAATCATGATTCCATAGATTCTAATGTTGGATCGAAGACCCACCATATTCCAAAAATCGATATGAGGAAGTTTTATGGGAAGGATCCCGCCACATGGATATTACAGATGGAGCAGTTCTTTGATCTCAATAATGTGCAAAACACACAAAAGGTACGTATGGCAACTTTATATTTGGAACCAAATCAATTTGTATGGTATCAATGGCTTTGCTCTCGTAAACAATTTATCACTTGGGCAATTTTTACGGAAGAATTGATAGCACATTATGAGGATACAAAAAACAACACTTTTTTTAGCCAATTGATAAGTCTCAAACAAAAGGGTTCAATAATGGAGCACATTGAAGAGTTCCAAAAATTGAACATAAGGGTAAAAGATATTCCAGAGCAGCATAGGATTGATGTGTTCATAGGGTCTTTAAAGGATAATATCCAACATGATGTTCGCCTTTGGGAACCTGATTCATTAGAGAAGGCATTCAGGTTAGCAAGAAAAATGGAAAGCAAAATTATGGCAACTAGGAAGCATACCATTCACAACTATAAAGATGGAGGCGTTGTTGTCCATAGTCTTCCACAACCTACAAGGTTGACACCACAACAATTGGAAGAAAAAAGAGCAAAAGGGCTTTGTTACAATTGTGATAGCAAATACACAAAGGGTCATAAGTGTGGTGAGAAGAAATTATTCTACATAGATTGTGAAGAGGAAGAAGAAAAGGAGCAAGAAAGGTCAAAAGAAGAAGATATACTCCAGGAACAAAGCCTAGATGAAGAACAAATAAATCCAACCATATCTTGTAATGCATTGGCGGGAATTACCACTCCTCAAACCATCAAGATAGAAGGACAAATCAAGAAGAAAAAGGTGATAGTGTTGATTGATTCAGGAAGCACCCACAATTTTATTCATTGTAGGGTAGCAAAAGAATTGAATTGCTTCCTATATCCAGCACCAGAGTGTCAAGTGATGATTGCAAATGGAGGAACAATAAATTGCTCTGGAAAGTGCCATAATATCAAGCTATCCATGGGAGAATATGTATTGACTAGCCCAATGCTTTCCATTCCAATGGGAGGTGCTGATGTTGTGCTAGGAGTCCAATGGCTACAATCCTTGGGTACAATAGCTTTTAATTTTCAAGAACTTTTCATGAAATTTTCTGTGGAAGGAAAGGAAGTTGAATTAAGGGGTATTGCAGGGAAACCAGGAAAGATAATCAGCTCTAATGGTATGACAAAGCTTCTAAAAAAGCAGCAAAGGGGTGTAATTGCACAATTATGTTCGCTAGATGTTTCCACATTAGAATCATCTATTTCTCCAGATCTCCAAAAAGTCTTGGACAATCATTCCAAGGTATTTGAGACTCCCAAAGGTCTCCCACCTATGTGTGATCATGATCATGCTATTCATCTGATTCCAGGAAGTGTTCCTCCAAACATCAGGCCGTACAGATATCCCTATGTCCAAAAAAGTGAAATTGAACGTATGGTTGCAGAAATGCTAGAGGCTGGTATAATTCAACCGAGTCAAAGTTCTTTCTCTGCTCCAGTAGTATTGGTGCACAAGAAGGATGGATCATGGCGCATGTGTCTGGATTATAGGGAGCTCAACAAGCTCACTATTAAAGATAAGTTCCCCATTCCTGTCATTGATGAATTACTGGATGAATTGCATGGATCAATTTACTTCACCAAGTTGGATCTTCGTTCAGGATATCATCAAATCAGAATGAAGATTGAAGACATTCCGAAAACGGCATTTAGAACTCATGAGGGTCATTATGAATTTTTGGTCATGCCTTTTGGTCTTACCAATGCACCTTCAACATTTCAAGGTTTGATGAATTCAATTTTCAAACCATTCCTTAGAAAATTTGTGTTAGTATTTTTTGATGATATACTTATCTACAGCAAGTCTTGGAAGGATCATGTTGAACATGTCGACAGGGTGCTACAACTATTGGAAGAGAAACAATTATATGCCAAAAGATCCAAATGTTTCTTTGGAGTCCAGGAGGTGGAATATTTGGGTCATATTGTATCTCATGAAGGAGTTAAGGTAGACCCTACCAAAATTAAAGCCATTAAGGAATGGAAAATCCCCACATCCATAAAGTATTTGCGCGGATTTCTTGGGTTGACAGGGTATTATCGCAAGTTTGTTAAGAATTATGGGAGAATAGCAGCACCTCTAACGACATTATTGAAGAAAGATGCATTTTCATGGACTCCGGAAGCAACAAAGGCCTTTGAACATCTTAAAGAGGCAATGTGCCAAGCACCGGTCTTAGCTACACCGGACTTCACAAAAACCTTTACTGTGGAATGTGATGCTTCAGGAAATGGAATTGGTGCTGTTCTAATGCAAGATGAAAGACCCATTGCTTTTGAAAGTCGTCCAATCAAGGGAAAGTTTCTAAGCAAAGCTATTTATGAGAAGGAAATGTTGGCAATACTCCATGCACTTAAGAAATGGCGACCCTACCTAATGGGAAGACACTTCAAGGTAAAAACAGATCATGATAGCCTTAAATATTTTTTAGAACAAAGATTATCCTCTGAAGAGCAACAAAAGTGGGTCACAAAGATGTTGGGTTATGACTTTGAAATCATCTACAAAAAAGGGAAGCAAAATGTGGTGGCAGATGCACTCTCAAGGAAGGATGAGGATGTGGAAGCATTGTTGTGCGCTATTTCTATCATCCAACCAGATTGGATAAATGAAGCAAGGGAGGAATGGAAGAATGACGAAGAAGTGTGGGCACTTATTCGAAAGCTACAACAAGATTCCAGTACGTCTGATACATTTAGCTGGAAAAATGATTCGTTATGGTACAAAGATCGCTTATACCTCTGTAAGAATTCCCAGCTAAAACAAAAGATTCTTATGGAATTGCACACTTCTCCCTTAGGAGGGCACTCAGGATTTTTAAAAACTTACCACAGGGTTAAGAAGGAATTTTTTTGGGATGGCCTTAAATCAGATATTCAAAAGTTTGTGGCAGAATGTTTGGTTTGCCAACAAAATAAAGTTGAAACAATTAAGACACCGGGTCTATTACAACCTTTACCCATTCCAAGCCAACGTTGGGAGGAGGTATCAATGGATTTTATCACAGGTTTACCCAAGTCTGAGGGAAAGAGTGTCATCATGGTGGTAGTTGACAGACTTACCAAGTATGCACATTTTTGTGCATTATCACATCCATTTAAAGCCAGTACAGTTTCTACTGCATTTATGGAAACAATTCAAAAGCTACATGGAAACCCAAAGATTATTGTAAGTGACAGAGATCCCATTTTCACTGGAAATTTTTGGACAGAATTATTTTCTTGTCTTGGTACTCAGTTAGCTCATAGCTCATCTTATCATCCTCAATCTGATGGGCAAACTGAGATAGTAAACAAATGTTTGGAAGGATATCTTTGTTGCTTTGTATCTGATAAACAGACACAATGGGTCAAATGGTTGCCTCTGGCTGAATGGTGGTATAACACTTCCTTTCATACAGCAACAAAAATGACCCCATTTATGGCACTTTATGGGTATCAACCACCATCCATCACATCATATTTAAGAGAAAATTCTAAGGTTCAGGCAGTGGAACATCACATCGAACATCAACAACAAGTCCTCCAACTCTTAAAGGATAACCTTGTGTTGGCACAGAATAGAATGAAACAACAGGCAGATCAACATCGCAGTGAAAGAAGTTTTGATGTAGGTGATTGGGTATTCCTACGGCTACAACCATATAAGCAAATGTCCCTCAAGCAAGCTAAGAAGGATAATAAATTATCACCAAAGTATTATGGTCCGTACAAGGTGTTGCAAAAGATTGGTACTATGGCATACAAATTGGAGCTTCCTGCAGCTTCTCGATTGCACCCAGTTTTCCATGTTTCATGCTTAAAGAAGGTTATAGGCGACAAGCTCCCAGTTCAAACAATATTGCCAGAACTTGACGAAGAAGGAAAAATTATATTGGAACTGGAAGCAGTTATAGAAACAAGAACTCGACAGCTACGAAATCAATCAATTTCAGAGTACCTTATCAAGTGGAAGAACTTATCCTGAAGATTCCACATGGGAGGATGAGAATTTTATGCAGAAGTATCCTGAACTACTCAAGCGTTGAGGAGAACACTTTTTTGAAGGAGAGGGGCATGTTGGGTCCCTATAATACTAGTGATTACCCCATTACTATTGTAGTTATACCCCTTATTTATATTGATGTACCCATGTAGTGCCCATATTGTTACTATTGTGCCACATAGAAGCCCACTATTGTTATTGTTGTGCCCTAAAATATTATTGTTATGTAGGCTTTGATTGTATTGGGACCACTTAGACTCCTATATATAGAAAGGAGGTATTTTCATTTGTATCATCGAAGAATTGTTCATTTATGTAATGTAAAGGAGGTTGCCCCCTCGAAGAGGCTGAATTCTAAGGCGTGGATCTCTCTTTTCTATCTTTTTGTGAGCTGGTTTCATAACAAGTACTCTCGGACAACCAATCCCCATATCCACCTAGGGAGAGTGAGGGGGAAAGAGAGGAAGGTATGCCTAGAGTGGATCCGCCACGCTTTCCTGAAAGATTAACTCATCCAGTCTAGCCTACCCTAGAAGAGAATAAACTTCTCGGTGAATTGAAAAATCTATGTGTCAAAATTCGACTTCTCTAACCCATTAAGGATGTACCTATTTACAACAAGATGGTTAAATAGAAGTGTTTTAAATATCCAAAGAGATGAAAAAGAGACACCCCTACCATTAATGTCATTGGACAGCTATCTGAATTAATGTTGGGGCAGGTAATTTTCCCAAAGTATTTAGACCCTAGAAGCCCTGTAGTAGATGTGCACATCAATGGCACCATTGTCCCACACACCTTGATTGATATTGGGGCTGTCATTAACATAATGACCAAGGAAACCATGCTCAAGATAAATCTCTAGGGTTCATTAAGAAAGACCACAACAGTCTTGCAACTTGCAAACCATTCCATAGTATCCCTTGAGGGGATTGTTGAGGATGTGATGGTCTCCATTGACTCCTGGGAGTACCTTGCAGACTTCCTAGTTCTCCAGCCTAAGGCCAAGCTTAATGGTTATCCTCTCATACTTGGGAGACCTTGGTTAGCCACTCCTGATGCCTACATCAGTTGCAAGGCTAGAAATTACTATCAAAAATGGGCATTGTCCAAACAATTGGTCTTGTACCCTCCTGCTCAACCATCCTTAGAACATGATTTACCCTTATGGCTAGAAGAGGAGGAAGAATCTGAATTATACTCAACCCAACTCTATACCCTGGAAACTGCCATGGGAAGATGACAACCGAATGAAGATGATTTGATTGAACACATACTCCAAAATCCAACTCCCAGCACCTTGTCCTTAGAGGAAGTAGTAAAGGAAACCAAGAGAAACCATCAGATTGATCTATGCTTAGCTGATTCAAACCCTACTCGTGTCAAGACAATAGAATTCGTCCCTGAAAGAACTTTGAAAATCAACCCCTCTCTTTCTGTACACCAAGAAGAAGAGTTGTGCAACATGCTAAGGGAACATCTAGATGCCTTTGCTTGGAGTTACAAAGAAATGAAGGGAGTGCACCCCTCAGTGTGTACTCACCACAATTATATCAAAGATGGTTGCAAACCAGTCCGAAAACCCCAAAGGAGAGTGAATCCAACTCTCACAAATATAGTCAAGGAATAACTGCAAAAGTTGTTGGATGCAAGATTCAATTACCCTATCTCGGAAAATCAGTGGGTTTCTCCTTCGGTGTTGGTTCTGAAGAAAAATGGGAAGTGGGGGATTTGTGTTGATTACAAAGAGTTAAACAAAGAAATAAATAAGGACCATTTCCCTCTACCTTTCATTGACCAAGTGTTAGATAGCGTGGCATGGAATTTTTTTTCCCCTTTCTTAGATGGGCTCAGCGGGTATAATCAAATCCAGATTAGCCCAGAGGACCATGATAAAACCACCTTCACCTGTCCTTGGGGTACTTTCGCTTATAGGGTCCTTCCTTTTGGTCTATGCATTACCCCTGCCACTTTCCAAAGGGCAATCTTGAGTATCTTTGCCGAGCTAGTCCATGATGCAGTGGAAATTTATATGGATGATTTTACACCATATGGGTGGGATTTCTAGGAGGTTCTCTCCAACTTGGGTAAGGTGTTGAACAAATGCATTGAAATGAACTTGTCCCTTAGTCCCAAAAAATGTGAGTTCTTGATGGTTGCAGGGACTATACTAGGTCATTCAATATCCCATAAAGGACTACAGGTGGACCCAAATAAGATAGCCATCATCCAAAGGGTCCCACCTCTGCAAAAACAGAGGGATGTCAAAATTTTTCTAGGCTTAGCTGGATACTATAGCATATTTATAAAAGACTTCAACAATTTATCTTCTCCTTTATTTGGGTTATTGGCTAAAGATTCCGAATTTTTATGGTCAGAAAGCTATCAAGAGGCCTTGGACACCCTAAAGGACAAGTTGACTACTGCACCTATTCTCTGAGGCCCAAATTGGGCTCTTCCTTTCCATATACATGTTGATGCCTCTCACAAAGCCATAGGAGCAACTCTAGGCTAGATAGAAGACAAGCTACCTTATGCCATCTACTTCATCAATAAGAATATGTCACAAGCCGAACTAATATACACAGTGACTGAAAATGAGCTCCTAGTTGTTGTGCATTCATTGAAGAAATTTAGGAATTACATTATAGGTTACCAAACATTTGTACATACTGACCGTGCTGCAAATAAATACTTGATGAATAAACCTAATGTAACTATTATTGATAATCCTGGAAAGGAGAATGTTGTTGTAAATTTTTTTATCTAGATTGACTTTGCCTATAGGGGAGGAAGGAATGGTTGATGATCAATTACCAGATGAACACTTATTCGCCATTTCAATTCTCTCTCCGTGGTTTTCTGACAGAGAAAATTACTTGGTGTCTGTATAGTTTCCACCAAATTTGTCCTCTAAGGAAAAGAGAAAGATTATGAGGAAGAGCGCCCCATTCACTTGGATTGGGGGCAATCTCTTCAAACTAGGCCCGAATCAAATTCTAAGAAGATATGTCAGGGAGGAGGAAGTCTTTAACATCCTTCTAACCTGTCATGATGGGCCTTGTGGAGGTCACTTTGCAGCCAAAAGAAAAACATTCAAGGTACTACAAGCTGGTTATTACTAGCCCACTCTTCACCAAGATGTGAGGAGGTATACTAGTCAGTGTGATCGATACCAAAGGATAGGGAAACCTACCCCAAGGGATGAAATGCCTCTGCAGCCTCAAGTGACTTTTGAGCCATTTGACAAGTGGGGCATGGACTTCATTGGACCCATTTACCCTCCATCCAGGAAAAAGTAGTACATCATTGCGTGCACTAACTATTTAACCAAGTGGGTTGAAGCCAAGGCCATCAAAGCAGCAACGAAAGAGAAAGTGGTTGAATTCTTAAGGGAAAATGTATTTTATAAGTTTGGTTACCCTAGAGAACTGGTCACTGATCAAGGCAATCAATTTACATCTCACATGATTGAAAATTTGTTAATCCAACACAAGATCAAGCATAAAACTTCCACTCCTTACCACCCACACGCTAATGGGCAAGTGGAGGTAACCAACAGAGAACTGGAAGGAATTATGACCAAAGTGATTAGCAATAGCAGGAAGGATTGGGCATATAGATTAATTGAGGCCACTTGGGCCTACAATACCACTTGGAAGACCACCATTGGATTCACTCCTTATGAGCCGGTCTATGGGAAGAAAGCCCTATTATCAATTGAATTTGAATACAACACCTTAATAATGGAAACATAATTGGATCGAGATTTTACCAGGGCACAACAATAAATATTTATCTAGTTGAATGGGTTAGATGGATTTAGAATGCGGGCCCTATTAACCTGGTTGGAAAATGGCCCAAAAGTGGATCCAAATATGCTCTTTAAAGTCTCCATAAGCCAGCAAAATCATGCCAATGGTTCCAAAAATGCTCTTGAAGTCTTCAAAATCTTCTTAAGAACATCCAAAGAGCGAAACCATCACATGCCGAGAGCCCTTGGAAGGGCGGAAAAATACTATCGGGAGGCTAAAACACTCCAAAATAGTGAAAAAATAGAGTATTGCAGGCATGAACATAACAATGCACAACTGCCGTTAGCTCTGGCTGATCAACAGCCTAGATCTATGCGGTGAATCACAATCAATGTTGTAGAGAGGATGACTTAAGGACGGGTGCAAGACACCCCCGATTAGCGATCTCTGATGATCAAATCGGCGAGTCGCAATCAGCGGAGGAAAGCCGATGGAATAAGCACAGACCTAGTGGATATGCGATAGCTATCAGCGATGCAATGAGGACCGTCGATCAAGCGACACAGATCGACGGACCACACCGCGTCACAAGATTCACTTTCGGAGAAATACAAGGAGAACGCTAACAGTGGCCCTGGGCACGAGCAATATGTGATTGCGATCAGATTGCATCGCTATATCACAGCGGAGCAGCACTAAGGGGCAGGGCCTTTACACATTCATATGCGTGATGCGATAACCGAACCCGATAGTTATATACATAATATTTCATAAGATTTAAAATCTGAGGGAAGGCCATTTTTAATGTATTTTGTGTATTTTCATTATATAACGAAAATACAAGGGAGCTGTGGGCAGCGCCGATGCGATAAAGCCTGGACCCGAAAAGGTTCGGGAATGAAAATTTATAATATTTGAGGTCCATAGGAAGCCGATTTTTAATGAATTTTCAATGTATTTCGTTATTTAACGAAATATAAAGGGAACCAAGGGGTAGTGACGATGCGATAGATCCCAGACCTGAAAGGGTTTGGGAATGAAATATATAATATTTGAAGTCTGGGGAAAGCCATTTTCCATGTATTTTCAGTGTTTTTATGTATTTCATAATACAAAGGAAATATGCAGGGACAGGCCATGTGCGACTTGCGATAACGACCCTAAGGGAGGACCCGATAGAGGGATTGGCCATGATTAAGGACTTTTGAAGTCTGGAAGAACAGAGCTTGGTGGGATTTTTACATTGTTGTTGTGTTTTCTGTATTAAATAGAAAACAATCATTATAAACGTTTAAAAGATAATAGAGGCACGAAGACCCATTCTATCACATAACAGAGGCCGAGAATAACTGTCAGGGGATAGAGGCCGAGAAGCAGTCATGGAGAAGCACAACGCAACACAGCACACACAGCACATCCAAACAAACAAAATGGTCATGGAGCAGACAACGCAGCTTGCCCAAAACAAATAGAAACATCATGGGGCATCGACAGCGCTCAGCCCAAAAACAACAGAATTGATTATGGGGCATCTCTGGCATGAGAGAGCTCCCTGCTAGCACAACAAACCACCTGAATGCGGTTACTCTTCTGTCAGAAGAAGGAACCTCCAAGCCCATGCTTGTCTAGTCAAGGCATCAGTTAGTTAACAAGCCAGGGAGGATAGATTAAGACTCTGAGCCTTTGAGAGCTCAAGAGCATTGTAAAAGGCCTCTAAAAGGCTAAAAGCTAAATGTAACAAGGGTTCAACCTTTGGAGACTATGGAGACTCTACTTCCAAGCTTCTCATCTTCATTCCAACAATATAAGCTTCTTTTGTTGTTACATGTTCCATTCCATTTTCTCTGTTGTTTTATGCTTGCACATGAATAGGTTATTCATGTTTTCTGTTGTGTCTAATGCCAGATAACTGTCATCTTATCTCTGCATTGATAAATTAGATTTGCAAGTTTCATTTACTTCCTATAGCTGGCCATTCATATGTGTTTATGTATGAAATCTGCTGGTACAGTCAATATTCTCCATCTAACCATTGAATCTATAAACTATTGAACATTAGTGGTCTAAAGCCTTGTATTGTTGAGGGTGTTCATGCATGTCTTGAGTGAGAATAGAGTTGAAATGGTTATCTGACTTGATCCAAACCATCATCCATTCCAATAGTGCAGAGAACAATATTGAAGATTATGTGTTACTAGGCATCTCCAAGCTGCAACCTACGAGAGTTTCCTGGAGTGATAACATAATTGGCGACGTTGCTGGGGAGAGGAAACTGAAGCTCAGGTTCCCTGGGAAACGATACAGATCCATCTTTGATGTTAGAAAAAGTTTGGGTACCTTTTTGGTTGTAATCATCTATCTGACAACTCTACTGGAGGCCGAACCTCTTGGCGACTCCACTTCATAGTTCTGGCTCAATTTGTGAGGCATACTTGAAGAAATTCTCAGAAATCACAGGCTGATCTAGTATGTGACCCTGAAAAAATCATCAAAGAAAGAAAGGCATTGCAGAAAGGAACATCAGGTTTAGGTAAACCTAAACAATATTTTATATATCTTCAAGAAAATCCTGCAATAGAACAAATACATGTTGAGAGTATAGCATCTAATACTAGCAGTGAAGAAAAACTCTCAGAGATTCATAAAGCTCCTTATTATTTAGGTTCTCCTTTTGTTGTTAGCCCAAAGGAAACCTCACCTCCTATCCATCATACTCCTTTAGTCTTGTTAGCCACTCCTCAGCCCTCTATCATTCAGACTGCCAGTACTCATATAGCCACCACAGCTATGGCAGGTCCATAAGCACCCACCAAAATGGAAAGAATCATAGCTGCTAGGTATGGACCTCTACTAATTCCCACTCCTTTGAATGCCATGCCTATTGAAGAATATCAGAAATATAGGCCTAAGTTCATTGGGACTGAAGGTGTTACAAATGAAGAACATCTTGAGTCATTCTATAACTATGCTGATCACTTGGACATTAGTGAAGATGATGTGTGGATGAGAGTCTTTGTCCAAAGCCTAGATGGAGAGGCTAGAAAATGGTTCAGAGAATTGACCCCAAGACCTATAGCAGATATTGAGGCTTTAGATGATGCATTCCTAAAGCATTGGGGGGATAAGAAGGATCTCTTCTACTACCACACTGAGTTTGGGAACTTAAAAAGGGAAAATGGTGAGTTGTTGTCTGATTTCAATAAGAGATTTAACTGCATGTACAGCAAGATACCAGCTAAAGTAAAAACCCCCACTACCTCTGCTAAACTCACCTATGCTAGTGCTTTTGATTCTGACTTCTGCCTACTATTGAGGGAGAGGCGATGTACTACTTTGGCTGATATACATGATGCAGCCTTGGAAGTGGAGTTGAACATCATGGCTGTAGAGAAGCTCAAGGGAAATGTTGATAGAAGAAGACAGAGGGGCGAGTCTTCACCATCTTCAGATCCAAAGATAGATAAAATGACCAAAATGATAGAGTCATTATCCTCTTAAATCTCCAAATTAAAGGCTGAGCAGCACCCTGGGAAAGGAAGAGTTCCTAATACCTTTGCTCCTAGAAATCTAAATCCAAATCCATATAGAAGAGCTAATGAACAGTTGCAAATTTTGCAAAGAAGCAAAGATGCCAATGAATACCAAAGGGTGAAGACCCCTTTCCAGAATGTAGTCATGGAAGAAGAGCAGTTTCAAGAAGATGATGAGATCCATTGTCTGGAAGACAAAGGAAATGCCTCCTTTTTTACCTCATCTGCCTATGAAAAGTCATTATTCAATTACCAGATTAACCAAGAATGGGATGGTGAAGTTGTTTTGCAAACTGAAGATCAGCATAGATATAATCTAAGGTCAAAGATGAATAATGTCAAGGAAACTCTTGTTCAAAGAGCTGTTGTCCCTGCAGTACAATAAGCTAAAATCTAGAAGCGACCAGCAGTTGATCCTATCATCCTCAAAGCTCCAGCTCACGATGTAAGAGGCCTTGACAAATCTCCTTCTCCTTTCAGTTTTCAATCAGAAATTCAAAAGCTAAGAATACCTATGCCTATGATTGAACTAGTGAAGAATGAGTCCTTCAAAAGATCCATCCTCGAGGCCCTTGAGCCTAAAGCCATCCAAGCCTCCACTGACTATGTAAATCTACAAGATGACAATCCAATAGTTATTGTCAGCCCAATGATTGAAAATTGTGAAGACAGCTCCCCATCATTCTATGTCTCTATGTCTATTCATGATAAAATCCTTCACAACTTCCTTCTAGACACTGGAGCCAACCATAATCTAATGCCCAAGGCTGTCATGGATGAGTTGGATCTTGACATTACCGAGCCTTATCATGACCTGTTTTCTTTTGACTCTAGAAAAGTGAAATGTCTAGGATTAATCAAGGACCTAGCCATCACTTTGCCTCAGTTGCCCATGAAAATCATGATGATGGATATTGTGGTAGTAGATGTACCCCCCAAGTTCGGCATGTTTCTTTCCAGAGGCTGGATCAAGAGGTTAGGTGGAACATTGCAAAATGATCTGTCCTATGCTACTGTCCCAGATTTTGGAGGTGAAAATAGGAGATTGTACAGAGAGGCTCAGTTGGCTTATATCATCAACGATGAGAAGAATCCCACTAATCATCCCATCTATGCTATTGACAGTGATCTTGGAGCCTGTATTATTCATATTGAAGAATCCCAGTTGGCCTCCACACAACTTAAAAAACCAATTTGCCAGATCGCTGAGGAAGAAGGCCCACAGATTTGGGACATGTTCTTTGATAGAGCTTGCTCTAAAGAAGCTGCAGGGGCAGGTGTAGTCCTTGTGTCCCCCACACAAGAATACATTCATTTATCTTTCAAATTAACCTTTCAGGTCACAAATAACATAGCAGAGTACGAAGATTTGATTTTAGGCTTAAGTGCTACAAAGGAAATGGCATCAAAGACCTGAAAGTGTTTGGAGATGCAGACCTCATCATTCAGCAGGTCAATAAAACTTTCCAAGCAAAGCATCCAAGGCTAAAAGCATACAGAGATGAGGTATGGAGGCTCAAGGATTCTTTTAATAATTTCAGCATTTCTTACATTTCGAGAATGAAGAACCAGCTTGCTGACTCCCCTGTTGTGTCTGCTAGCATGTTTATTCCTCCTTTGCCTCCTAAATTGATGTATGAAGTTCAGGTGAAATATAGACTGTCTCTGCCTGACAATGTCAAATACTGGAAAGTTTTTGAAGAGGATGATGAAATTAATAGGTTTTTACAAGTCGTTGAGGAATTTTCTAAAACACACATCGACCAAGAAAATGAAACCATGGAAGAATTTGGCCAGTCCAAGCAAAAAAATGAGATCGGTCGGGGAAGGATTTTCTAGCTGCCTAGTAACCATATACCAAAGGGATTGGTACCTCTAGAAAAGTTGTTCAATCATAATGAAGTGCCTTATAAGCCTGCCAAAATAGAAAATGAGTCTGTTGTTCATAAACACAATATAGGGAGCCCAACCCATTTGAAATACATAAATCTATCCACTCATTTGTCTTCTGCCCATAATTTTGAGTATTGCACCCTCATGAAGCAATTCGCTGACATTTTTTCCTGGGAATACAGTGATCTTAAAACCTATGACATAAACATCATTCAACATAAGATTCCACTGGAAAAGAACACCATACCTTTTAAGCAGAAATTAAGACGTATCAACCCTCTCTTATTGCCTTCGATTGAGAAAGAAATCAAGAAGCCACTAGATGCCAAAATCATAGTTCCCTAAGGTATTCAAAGTGGATAGCTAACCTTGTGGTAGTAAGAAATAAAAATGGAGAAATCAAGCTATGTGTTGACTTCAAAAATCTGAACAAGTGCTCTAAAAGAGATAACTACCCCCTGCCTAAGATCGAACACTTGCTGCAAAGAGTTTCAGGGGCCAGAGTCATGTCTTTCTTAGATGGATTTTCAGGTTACAATCAGGTTGTTGTACAACCAGAAGATTAAGAAAAAGACCCCCTTCACTACTCCTTGGGGCACTTTCATGTACTCCAAGATGCCTTTCAGACTGATGAATGCTGGGGCTACTTTTCAGAGGGCCATGGACATAGCCTTTGTGGGAGAGAAGGACAATTTTGTCCTTATTTATCTTGATGACATAACAGTCTTCTCCAGCAGTCACAAAGACCATTTACAACATCTGAAGAAGGTCTTCCTAAAGTGCACACAGTTTGGAATTTCGGCGAACCCAAAGAAGTCACAGTTTGCTCTAGAAGAAGGCAAACTTCTGGGACATATTGTTTTGCTGAAGGTGTGAAGATTGATCTAGCGAGGGTTCAAGCAATTCAGACATTGTCCATCCCAGGGTCAAAAAGGGACATTCAATCTTTCCTAGTTAAGATTAACTTTTTAAGGAGGTTCATTCCAAACTTTGTAGAGCTAGTAAAGCACATCACTTCGATGCTGAAGAAAGGATCAGAAATAAAATGGACAGATGCTTCAAGAAACTCTTTTGAAGCCATCAAGCAAGCTATCATGAAATCTCCCACTCTAATCAGCCCAGATTACATTAAGGAGTTTTGTATCTTCTCTTTTTCCTTTTATGATACACTTGCAACAGTTCTGTTGCAGAAAAATGATGAAGGCATAGATCACCCTGTGGCCTTTTTCAACAAAAATCTAAGGGATTATGAACTAAGGTATGACATTATTGAAAAACAAGCTTATGCTCACATAAAATTTTTAAAGGCATTCAGAATTTATATTTTGCATTCCAAAGTGGTTACATATGTACCTTTAGCCTCAGTAAAAGATGTCTTAACTTAGCCAGATATTGATGGAAAGAGAGCTAAATGGATTGAAAAATTCATAGAGTTTAACATAGAGGTGAAGCCCACTAAGCTTGTCAAGGGCCAGGGCTTGGCTAAACTTATGGTTGAAGAAAATTGCAGCTTGTTAGACATAAATTGCATGGGTCTAAATTCAGATGATGAGCAGACAAAGGGAGCAGCAGAAGAGCAAAAGCAGAATCAGTCTCTAGCTGAAAATCTAGCCACCTGTGAATGGTATTCTAGCATAGTTCATTTTTTGCAGAAGCTAGAAGTCCCTCCAGGACTTAACTCAAGTCAAGCCCGGGCCATTAAACTCAGATCAGCCAAATTTTGCATTAATAAAAGTCCGCTTTATTGGAGAGACCCATCAGGAATCCTCTTGAGATGTCTAGATAAAGAACAATCTATGGAAGTCATACACCAGTTCCATTCTAGCATCTGTGGAGGGCATCATTATTGGAAAACCATAGCTCACAAAATCTTGAGGGTTGGGTATTATTGGCCTACTCTATTCTCTGATGTGTTTTCTTTTGTAAAATCTTGTGACAAGTGTCAGAGGTTTGCAGGAAGACAGCAGCTAAAATATCTGTCCTTGAAGCCAGTACATGTCAATGGTCCCTTCCAGCAGTGGAGCTTGGACTTTATAGGTGAGATCAACCCACATTCCAGTGGCCAATACAAATGGATCTTAGTTGCCACTGACTATTTCACCAAGTGGATTGAGGCTATACCCACTAAGAATGCCAATCATCAAGTTGTCATAAAGTTCTTGGATGAGAATATTTTCACTAGATTTGGTTGCCCAACCAAACTAGTCATTGATAATGCAGCAGCTTTCAAGGCAAAAGAATTGGTGGACATGACTGAATCCATGGGCATTCAAGTGGTGCATTCTACCTCATATTATCCTCAAGGCAATGACCTAGCAGAATCATCCAACAAGAGTCTAGTAAGGGTAATCAAAAAATTGTTAGAGGACAAAAAAAAGAGCTGGGATTCCAAGTTGAAGTTTGCACTATGGGCCGACAGAGTTACCATCAAAAAGTCCATAGGGACTTCTCCATTTAAGCTGGTTTATGGCGTTGATGTTGTTTTCCCTATCCGGCTGATTCTCCCTGTGGCTAAATTCTTGCAAGAAGAACAAGATGAAGAGAATGGAATGGTAAGAAGAATGAATAACCTGGTTGAACTACAACAGATCAAAGAGTAGCTGGTTGAGAAGTCAAAAGCTCATCAGAAGAAAATCAAAGAAACCTTTGACATGAAGGAAAAGTGGACAATTTCCAAGTTGGTGACTAGGTGTTTAAATGGGATGCATTCAAGGAAAATAAAGGTAATCATGGTAAGTTTGACTCCTTATGGACAGGTCTGTTTATCATCGCTCAAATTCAGCAGAATAATACCTTTATTCTACACAGTCTAGAAGGAGGAGATGTTTTTGGTAGCCCAGTCAATGGGCGGTTTTTGAAACTATATTTCATTTAAGGCTTTAAAACCTTGATATTGTAAATATGTTTTTTCCAGTTTTTATTTCATTGCAAAATAGACTCCATGCCCAATGGAACACTAGGAGGAAAGGCATTATTTTGTGATTCTTGAAACCTCACAAGGAGGATTTCATCCCCAGAAGGAACAAGTGTTAACCTTGTTGGAAAATGCCCCAAAAATGGATCCAAATATGCTCTTTAAAGTCTCCATAAGCCAGCAAAATCATGCCAATGGATCCAAAAACGCTCTGGAAGTCTTCAAAATCTTCTTAAGAACATCCAAAGAGTGAAACCATCACATGCCGAGAGCCCTTGGAAGGGCGGAAAAACACTATCGAGAGGCTAAAACACTCCAAAATAGTGAAAAAACATAGTATTGCAGGCATGAACATAACAACGCATAGCTTCCGTTAGATCTGGCCGATCAATGGCCTAGATCTAAGCAGTGAATTGCAATTGGCACTACAGAGAAGATGACTTAAGGACGAGCGCAAGACACCCCCGATCAGCGATCTCTGATGATCAGATCAGCAAGTCGCAATCAGCGAAGGTAGGCCGGCAGAATAAGCACAGACCTAGTGGATATGCGATCGTGATCAGTGATGCAATGAGGACCATCGATCAATAGACGCAGATTGACGGCCCACATCGCGTCGCAAGAGTCGCTATCAGAGAAATACAAGGAGCGCACTAACAGTGGCCTTGGGCACGAGTGATATGCGATTGCGATCAGATCGCATCGCTATATCACAGCGAAGAAGCACCAAGGGGCGGGGCCTTTACACATTCATATGCACGATGCGATAACTAGACCCGATGGTTATATACATAATATTTCATAAGATTTCAAATCCGCGGGAAGGCCATTTTTAATGTATTTTGTGTATTTTCGTTATATAACGAAAATACAAAGGGAGTTGTGGGCAACGCCGATGCGATAAACCTTGGACCTGAAAGGGTTCGGGAATGAAAATTTATAATATTTGAGGTCGACAGGAAGCCGATTTTTAATGCATTTTCAATGTATTTTGTTATTTAACGAAATACAAAGGGAACAAGGGGCAGCGATGATGCAATAGATCTCGGACCCAAAAGGTTTCAGGAATGAAATATATAATATTTGAAGTCCGGGGAAAGCCATTTTCCATGTATTTTCAGTGTTTTTACATATTTCATAATACAAAGGAAATATGGAGGGACAGGCCATGTGCGACTTGTGATAGAGACCCTAAGGGCGGACCCGATAGAGGGTTAGGCCATGATTAAGGAATTTTGAAGTCCGAAAGAAAAGAGCTTGGCGGGATTTTTACAGTGTTGTTGTGTTTTCTATATTAAACAGAAAATAGTCCTTATAAATGTTTAAAAGATAACAGAGGCTCGAAGGCCCATTCTATCACATAACAGAAGCTGGGAATAACTATTGGGGGACAGAGGCCGAGAAGCAATCATGGAGTAGCACAGCGCAACACAGCACGTGTAGCGCATCCAAACAAACATAATGGTCATGGAGAAAACAACGCAACTTGCCCAAAACAAATAGAAACATCATGGGGCATCAACAGCGCTCAGCCCAAAAACAACAAAATCGATTATGGGGTATCTCTGGCACAAGAGAGCTCCCTGCCAGCATAGCAAACCACCTGAATGTAGTTACTCTTCTATCAGAAGAAGGAACCTCCGAGTCCATGCTTGCCTAGTCAAGGCATCAGTCAGTTAACAAGACAGGGAGGATAGATTAAGACTCTGAGCATTTGAGAGCTCAGGAGCATTGTAAAAGGATTATAAAAGGCTGAAAGCTAAATGTAACAAGGGTTCAACCTTTGGAGACTGTGGAGACTTTACTTCCAATCTTCTCATCTTCATTCCAACAATATAAGCTTCTTTTGCTGTTACATGTTCAATTCCATTTTCTCTGCTATTCTATGCTTGCACATGAATAGGTTATTCATGTTTTCTATTGTGTCTAATGTCAGATAATTGTCATCTTATCTCTGCACTGATAAATTAGATTTGCAAGTTTCATTTCATGATAATCTGCTGTACAGTCAGTATTCTCCATCTATCCATTGAATCTATAAACTATTGAGCATTAGTGGTCTAAAGCCTTGTATTGTTGAGGGTGTTCATGCATGTCTTGAATGAGAATAGAGTTGAAATGGTTATCTGACTTGATCCAAACCATCATCCATTCCAATAGTTCAGAGAACAATATTGAAGATTATATGTTACCAGGCATCTCCGAGCTGTAACCTAGGAGAGTTTCCTGGAGTGATAACAGGCCCTCATGCACATAGAGGTGACTCAAGTTCAAAGGAAGATTTGGCATTATAAGAACATAAGGGAAAAATAGTCTCAATAAGGTGATTGGGCTTTGTTGTATGATTCCATATACAGGGATTTTAAAGGCAATTTAAGGACTAGATGGTTAGGGCCTTATGTCATAGAAAAATTCCATGATAATGGTTCAATACATATAAGAACCATTGATGCAGAGGATATCCCTTTACTTGTCAACGGGTATAGATTGAAAGTCTACAAGAAACCCTTGTCAAAGAAAGAATTCATCAATGACATCAACAAGACAATGATGGTGGTGGAGAAAGTCTCAGCTTCCACCCCATCAAGTCCCTGAAAAAAGGAGAAAAAAGAAAAAAGAAAAAAGAGAAAAAAGAAAAAGAAATAGAGAAAAAAGAAAAGAAAAAAGAGAAAAAGGAAGAAAAAATAAAGAGACTCAGGTGAAAACCTCCATGAGGCACCCTGAGTCCCACTATTGGGTTGAAAACCCCTTGGGACGACCCAATGGTGTTGAAAATATATATATATATATATGGGTGAAAACCTCTTTTGAGGCACCTAGGGCAGGCAGCTAGGATGAAAACCTCCTTGCAGGCAGACTAGTTGTTTTCAAAAAAAAAATTAAAGATTAAAAAAAAAGAGCGAAAAGGAAGAAAGTTTGAAAATGTTGTTTGCAGGTTAGCATGAGGAGGGTCAACACAACTTGAGAGGAACAAAAGGACCTACACAATACATATTTTAATCCCTCCATCTCATATTCTTAATTATTCCATCAATCCTTCCATTTATGAACACTTCCAGCTTAGTTTACACAAGCTCTGTGTTTTCTACAAGATTCCCTAAAAACCTATAGGAGTTTCTTGTAGGAATTACAGTGGCTTTGAAATCCCAAGAAAAATGATCCTAGAGTAAGGGAATGACAAGCCTGTGTCAAAAAATAAAATATTCACTCCACCACATCATCACCATGCCTTTCATCACCAGGTTACCCTTGCATCCATCCAATATGTCAATTCAATATATATATATATATATATATATATATATATATATATATATATATATATATAGATAGAGTTGTCAAAGAAGAATAAAACAAATAGAAGATGGTGAAAACAGAGGACAGAGGGACAATACCTGAAGGTTGTATTGCTCACCTACCATTCGCTAGAACCCTTCTATACTCATGTCAACAATCCTCATGCTCCACAAGTGAAAAAAATATGAAAGTTTAGGGGAGAGGCAACTACAGGACATCCTGTAGGTTTCTTGTAGGAAATCCTGTAGCACCCTATCCCACAAAGGAAACTTCACAGGGTTGCATCCATCTTCAGACAAACGTTCCAAGGTTAAGGAAGCTCCTCCAGATCTCAGCAGTAGCAGCAAGACCACCAACATCACTCTCCAACACCTACACATCAAAGGAAACAAGCATCAAAAGAGGCCAATACAAAAAAAAAAAAAAAATATGCAACAGAGACACATCACATGGACATCATTCTCCAACAAGCATCATCATCAAGGCATCCTACTCATGCTCTCTTGTTAGTACGATATAATAAAAAATGTAGGATTATGTGAGAGTTGGTTTTATAAGCAAAGGTGGTCAGTTAACTTGGCCACCTTTGGCTAGTCAATGAGGAGAAAACAATTATACCACTCCACATGTGGAAGTACTCAAATCAAAAGAAAAAGGAGATAAGGCCAAAAATAGTTAAGTTACGGAGGAATGAAGTGCGAGATGATTACGAGGTAAGTGGAATGATGGACTGATAGTGGAACCAATGGTTCAAAATGAGGTGCTCATACTTAGACAACTAGTACACCATCCCACACGATCATCCATATAAGGAAATAAAAAACTGATTCCCACACTAAAAGAGCATTAGCAATCTCAAGAATTCATCGAAAAGAGGTTGCCTCATCCTTCTTGAAGCAGCACCTATAGGAGACAGTGAGAATTTTGCAGCGCGGGAGACCTACATGATCCTACAAGAAAACCTACAGGATTGTACAGGAAAACCTACAGGACACAGATCATTCACTCTACAGGATTACCAATAGGCATTAAGGGATGAGAAATTAAAGGTTATCCTCAACAGAACATAACCAGTGAGGTAGGAGCTATACCCTCCATGTCTTCTAGTTAAAAAGAAGAAAAATCCTCATTTGATTAAGGAAATTGCAGTCTAGGAGAATTATATTGCAAAGTTGACATTTAAATATCTCACCCACCAGAATTCTTGAATTATACCCATACAAGCCTCCACAATTACCAGGGAAATATGACAAGAGGTTTTTATAAGAGGGAACCCACAAACATAGTAAGAATTCATCAGCACCCTCCTGTAGTAGAAATTTTCACAAGGAACCAATGGATGGGGTTCTTTGAGAGGATGAGAGGATATGATGATGAGGTGACCAGAGACTTTTCTCTCTCACTCATACCCCTCAGCAAGACCCATGCCACTGCTGTGGTGAAAGGCCTATCAGTAGTAATCACCCCTGAAGTTATAAGCAGAATCACCACACTCCCTCTAAGGTTACCTTGGAGAAAAGAAGATAAGGGTAACAACACCCTTGCATATAAGAAATTATTTTTGGAAGGGGAGGATCCAATGGAAGAAAAAAATGGGGTTAGAAGAGAAAGAATTCCATACCCTTGGAATGAAGTTAGTTACCACCTCATTAAATACATATCATATGAAGGAGATACATTGCGGTGTATGGATGCCATTTCAGACATATCCAAGAACTGAGATTTGGAGTAGACACACCTCCTAAAAATAAATTAAGTATACCCTACTTTCTTCTTCAATCAATGATAGATATGAGCAACAAAGTGAAAGAGGGAAAACATAAACACATAAACAACTAGCCCATCATGGCTTGATCAAAATTATCCTAGAAGATGCTCTACAAAACCTTAAGACTCCCTATTACATGGAAAAATTTCATAGACATGCAGACAGAGGGAGAAATTCAAGCTCCTGAATATGACAAAAGCCCCACTGCTAGTGAGAGGGATCAAGAAATAGGAGGAAATGAATACGAAACAGAGGAGGAAAAAGAGGAAGAAAAGGAGGAAAATGGAGAGGAAACAGAAGAAGAAACAAAAGAAGAGACAGATGAGCGGAGTGAGGAACTAGAGGACGAAGAGAAAGAGAAAGACAAGGATGATAAGGATAATGGAAAAGGGGAGACAGAATCAAAGGAAGAACAAAGGTCTACATTTCAAGGTAGAGAAGAAGAAGAATCACCAAGGGTACCGCCAGAACCCATACAGAAAGGGGCAATGGCTGCTCTTACTGCCCTAAGCACACCTATCAATTCAAAAGGGAAGAGATAAAGACAAACACCACTGTACTTTAGGACAAGAAAGAGCACAAGGATTAGGCAAGGAATGCCTCAAACACCCACCAAAACTCCTATTGTCATTGAAGGCTCACCAAAGAAGCAATAAAAGATATCTCCTCTTGAGAAAAATCAAGGAGAAGGATCATCCAGACAAGCCTCTCCCAAATCTCCCATCACATATGTTAGGAGGCCTATCACAAGGTCTGCCTCATCAAAGGTAAAAGGTCTCCTACAGGGGACCAAGAAAGACCTATAGGAAACAGAGGCCATCCTACAGGAAACTCTGTCAAACCTACAGGAAACTCAGAAAATAGACCAAGAAGGTACCGCTCAACAAGAAACAAAGAAGGAAGACCCAAAACTCAGAGAATCTAGTCCACAACCCAACCTCAACTCTTATTACAGGTTCATTGAAGGGGGTAGGGTCATCCCACAAAAATTTGCCATCCCCTTATTCTTTGAACTTGTGAAAGAGAGGGCAAGGACACACAAGTGGATGCAAATTGAAAATCAAAAGGAGTGGAGGATGTAGGCCACATGGAGGAGAAATTGAAGGAGATGGGCATAGAACTAAGTAGCATAAGGGACATAGATGCAACGATGAAAGCTTAGTTAGAAGCAGAGAATGCATGGCTAAGGGGGAAATTACGAGAATGGGGAAGCCAGTTGGCAATTATGGCCAGTTTATCCTTCGAGGAAATCCAGTGCAGGATGCCAACAAAGTCTTATTCCTTGTATCTCAAGGAATAATGGCTACAATTCCAAATTAAGACTTTAGCACAGAGAGGCACTATGCCCTTCCAAGACTATAGATAATTCATTGATCTCTACGATCAAATCACCTTGGAAGATATAGCAAAAACGTCTGAGTTTTACCTACACAACTTGGCCTTGATAGATTTGAATGTGTGGGACCCAAATTCAAAACTAGGAGAATTGCAATTGATGGCCTTAGCATCATGGATGAATCATGAGGAGGAAAGAGCTATAGAGATGAAAAAGGTAATGGCAAGAGAAGAGACAAAACTACTTATGATAAGAGCTAAGAAATCTAATCCACTGGCTATCATCATCACCCACAACCTGATTGAAAATTATCCTAAGCTTGCACCTAGGTACCTTGTTGCCCAAGAACATGCAATCACACACTTTGAAGATATGTTCAGGTTGCTAGGAAATGACAGCATGCAATCTTTCCAAAGGAGATGGAACACCTTGCCTTACAGCCTGAAAACCAAAGAACACCATTCTCCTCAGAGAATGAGAGAGGCACTAAATAGAACACCCATGTATAAGCAAGCTCTATAAAGACTCAAAGTCAATTGGATTGGCTTGAGACTCAGTCCACCATTTCTTTTAGGAATGCTGGAAGGAAGGAAAGGATAAGAAGAAAGAAAGCAGTGGGAAGAGATAGAGAGGAAGGAAGGATTTTATTCACAGGAAGAAGAAACTACAGCAGAAGCATGGGATGTCAGGGAGGCCACCAGAGCAATGAAGGACATGGATATAGATTAAGTTACTCATAGGATGAGCAACACTTTCAGTAGCGGGTGATGATGAGCCTCATCATTGGGTAACTATATGGACCTTAATATACCTCCAAGCTTACTAAAATCAATTCTTCTCATAATTCCTTATATGTTTTAATTATATTTTGCTTAATGAGATGAGTAAAAGTAAGATGTTATGTCTAATGGTCTAATGTGCATTGATTGCACGTTTTTGAAAGAAAAACATGGCAATTTTGGCTAATTAAGGGAAGAAACTCGAATGAGACAAGGAGGAGAGATTATAGGAGATAGAACCTCCTCATTAAATCCTCGCTCGTTCAAATATTCCTCAATCAAATCACACTAGCTCGGAGTTGCAAGCAGCTGACACATGGAGATCATGGGCAGCCGAGCTAGTGACAATTAAGAACCAGTTATTGAGTTTGGGAGCCAAGCCTCCCTAGATTTAAGGAAGTTGTTTGAGACTTCAATTGTATAAATAAGAAAGCCTAGAGTCTCATTAGGCTTCGGATTTTTTATGTAAGAGCACTAAGCATTTTCGAGTTCAAGTTTTGTGGCAAAACATTGTTATGTAATTTTTCTGATATGATAATGAGAATGAGCATTTCCTTGATCCAACACTGAGTTGACTCAGAGGGATGAAGCTCTTGGGTTAGGGCCCAACCCTAGCAGCAAAGGATCCTCTTATTGTACTTCTATGCTTAGGTTATTTCAAATATTAATTGTTGAATTGATTTTAGCATTGTTTCCTTGCAAGTAGTGGTAAATTTGATCAATTTTCTTCCATTTGTGCATAGATTTAGCAGTAGTTTTAGAGAGGTAAAGGAATACCAAAAACGCTAATATCAGGTGGATTTGGCCTCACTCCTCCATTTAGGGTCCATGGTTTAAGGAAAAACTCCTATTCAGCCCCAAAAAGACAGAATTCTACTTTCTTATGGAATTTAGGGTTTTCTGCTACTTAGGCCAGCATCTTTTCAGTTTTCAAGAATAGATTTCAGTTGTCATTCCTGATATCTCCAACTTTGTGTTAGATCTCATGGTGTTTCACAATATTTTTCAAGTATTTCCATGCATGAACTAGGCAACTAAATAATGAAATTATGTTTTCTTAAGTTGATTGGAAATCTTCCTTGTTTGATATGATTCATGGATAAATTCCAGTAATGTATGTATTGCAATAGTTTCAATAGTGCAAGAAAATATCATGTCAGCAACCCCGGCATAACCTCATCCATCCATGATCACCAAAAGCCACTAAGTCCCTCAACCAATTCATCATTCCATAAGAACAACTTTCCAGGTTTGTTGAGAAAATCCAACCATCTTACAAACTCTGTTTTGAACTCTGAAGAAGTCCTAGCCACTCCCTTGCCTTATTTCTTCCACCCTTCACCTTCCCTAAGCCCTATACCACCTTCCAAATCACTCATATTTCTCTCGGCTGGATCCTGTAGGAATACAGGGGATCCTATAGGAGCATTAGGACATCCTGTAGGATGACCTGTAGTGGCCTGTTTTGAGGTTGATTTGTGAAAAAAGTACCCAAGAAGATAGGAGAAGACCCCTACTTGCCTCCCAATCCATATGACCTTTCACCACCATATCTAACCCACCTGCCACATCACCAAGAAGATTTAGCATTCACATCAGGGAAAATTTTAAGAACCCCCCCAAATTTATAAATATAATAAATGGGCGAATCTCCATGGTATATAGGAAAAATGGAAGGCGATTTTATCAATAATATAATATGTATATATAATTTTTTGGTGAATCTCTCACCAGGCATGGCGAATATTTTACTCAATTATAAAATCTCGTAAGATCTTGGCGAGTCTTTCACTAAATAATAAAACTTTGTAAAGTCCTAGTGAATCTTAGCATAGGCTACATGCTGGTTTAATTCCCCCATTTAAATAGGCTACATTCCAGTTGAGTACCATGGGTCAATACCATGTGCCATTTTGGTGAATACCATGGGTCAATACCATGTGCCATTTTTTATTTTTATTAATTCTAATATTAGGGTTAATAATGGTTTTTTGCATGGTATTAATAACAATCTAGTCCATGGTATTTGTCCCATAGTATTTTGGCCATAGGTTTCACCTAAATATAATCCATTTTTTTAGTGTTTGTAAATATAAGGTGACTTATGGAGTAAATATAAAAAAATGTTTTATTTGTTTACCATACCTCTCGTTTATTTATATTTTTATTAATTTACCATACCTCTTTTACAAATATGGTATTTGGCCCATAGGATTCACTTAAATAAAACCTCTTTCTTGAGCCTTCATAAATAGAACGAGGGTTATGGACTAAATATAAAAAGAGGTTTTATTTATTTACGATACGTCTAGTTTATTTATATTTTTATTTATTTACCATACCTTTTGAGTAAGTATAAAAAGATGTTTTATTTATTTACCATACCTCCACTTTACTTATATTTTTATTTGTTTACACCCTTACATGTATATAAGGTGACTTATGGAGTAAATATAAAAAATGTTTTATTTATTTACCATACCTCTCATTTATTTATATTTTTATTAATTTACCATACCTCTTTTATAAATATGGTATTTGGCCCATAGGATTCACTTAAATAAAACCTATTCTTGAACATGGGCGAATGGATTCACTTAAATAAAACCTATTCTTGAAAATGGGCGAATGGAAGGTTGTAAGTCCTAATTTCAAGGGCTAAATTTACCTTTTTTACCCTCTCCCTTAAAATAAGGTGGGCTATTTGAGGTGATTTGTAAAAATGTACTATGATACAAAATATTCGCCCACTAAAAATTTAAAACCCCTTAATTTCGCCAAAGGGCGAACATTCGCCCCTAAAATTATCCTTGATTCACATTTTCGCAAAAAAGGACAAAAAGGAAAAAGAGTTATCGTGTTCATTCATATGCACAACAGTAAAATGTTTGGCTATTTCAGATTGCATGCCTAAGATAGATAGGATTACAAACATGTTAGCTTTGATTTATTCTGAAGCAAGATCTCTTAGCAATTAGTTAGATGAGTGGTGTACTTAAAGAATTTATTTCAATTTTTCATTGCTGCAGAAGACAATATTTCCATTCTTCAATTAGGGTAAAATTCTTCTTTCTTCAATGGTAATCAAACTTCTTCTGAATTAATAGAAGGTTGGTTTGAGAAACTATAGTGTTCTATCGCCAGCTCAACATTGACAAAGAGTGGACCCATCGCATCTGCTTGTGTATACAACATTGTCACCTCTAGGTTTGTACGAACCCTAGGTTTATAAAGTAAAGTTGGTAGCCCCGGGAGTTACAACATTCCTACTGCAATACTGGTGCTCATCAGATTCACCATGCATAGCTGAATAGGAGACCACTGCAGTGCAGGTCTCCCCATTCTCTCCCATGTTTGCTTAGGGAGGACATTAGCATCTGATTCCAAATCCAAGATTACCTGGTTCATTTCATATTCTCCTATCTGCGCTGCTAGCCTCATCTCGCGCCCCATTCGCTTCTTACTCTTACCAATCTTTCTCAATGTGCGTTTTTCATCAGGAGTCATTTCATTATTTGCGTTCTTCTCAATTAACTCTTGCAACCATTCTACCACTTTCTTATCATGCAATAACTTCATACAGGTCTTCAGAAAAGTATCTAGTACTAAAGGGTCTACTTCTTGCATCGCACTAGATTCTGGCATTTTCTCCTAACTTCCTGAGGTGGATGCATCATCAAAGTTCTTCTTTGCTTCCATGAAGGTTTATGTAGTGTGAATAAGATCAATTTCTACTTCCTTCTCATTAGCTTTGCGCACCTCTCTGTCATCCTCAGGCTGCTTACCTTTATCTGTACCAGTCGCCATACCACTTCTTGTCATTATATTTATGCTTTGATCTTCTTCGCGAGGCTCTACCCTCATCGTTTGGATGTTCTACATAGGTTTTTGGGGCTACGCCTTCTTTTCTTGCATTTTTTCCTTAAGGACTAGACATTTCTCTATCACAAGGTCAAACTGTCAAAAATACTGACATGACAGATGCGTGGGGTTTGTACAATCTTGCGCAAAGTGCCATGCTTCACCATAGTTATAGTAGAATACCTTTCCACAACCTCGACTCGGTCCACCATCTCTTCCTCGTCCTCAACCTTAGATTCCTCCATGCGCTGCTCCTTCTCCCTGATCTTGAGGCCAATTTTCTGCCTACATTCGATAGCTAGGGATGATATCCATCATCAGCTCATAGCTTCTACAATGGCGTTCATTATGTCCCACATATTTACAGAAATTTCAAAACAACTATTGAGGGGTCTGTACAAACTTCTACAGTAAGTGGCAATTATTAGTTGCGTGCTTTCCTATACCCTGATAGATAGCACACCACAATGCAGTTCCCACGCTCGTCCCATCATTATTCTCTAGTTTCAGAGGAACATGCCCTCCTCCAATAATATATTTTTTATAGATTGATTAATGGTCCTTATCATTTCCATGGTTCTTGCATTTCAAACACCAGACCTCAGTGTGCACCTCTCACTGAGCTTCTTTTCCTTTCTTCAGGCCTTGCAACTCCAAGTGCAGGCTTTCCATCTATGAGTGAATCTGTTGAACTCCAAGGTTCGTATCCTATATGGGTGAGACATCTAGCCTCATCACAATCTCTAAGGCTTCAACTTGTGTAGCTATCTTTTGTTGTGATAGAGGCACTCTCAAGTGTGGCATGAGTGATGTTATGTATGAGTCGTGGTGCTGGGAATATGAAATTATCATATTGGTTTGCCTAATCAGGAATTTCAACCTTTGATCGAAATCCCAAGGCATCTCATCTACCTCTATTGAATTTCTTTAAACTCAGCCACTGACTGTGCCTCTGACTTAGGCTTTCTGAACTCCTTATTCAGAGCTTGTTGGGTCTATGCCAACGATGCGGTGGGGTTATCAGTGCAATACTTGATGTACCATGTTAATGCATGATCCTGTAAGGCTGTTGATGGGGAAATTATATGTGTAATAATTCTAACATTAAATTATCAATCCGGGACTCATAAGCTGCGAGGCACAAGTGCATGTAACGCAGGATCAGATCATCTAATCTAAATTAATATCAAATTCCTATTTCTAAATTAAGTACTGAATACAAATACTTCTAAACTGATGCTATCTCAAGCAATCGAAACAAATGAAATGTAAGGAAATAGAACTATACTGTCAAAAGTAACCAAAATTGCAATGGAATGAAACTTAATCTACCACAAAAATGTATCCACACATGCAATAAAGTAACCATAATCTAATGCCATAAAATAAACACGCTTAATGTAATGCAAGAAAGTAATCATAATCTAATGCGGGAAAGTAATCACACTTGCAGTTGAAATAAACCCTATTCTAATGTAGAAAATAACCACAATTCAAACAAAATTGTAATTAATCTAATTCTCATGATCACACAAATCAATAAGCATTGAAATTTATCTCTTAATCATATCTAGTTCACACCCTCAATTCTACAAATCTTAAAAATGAAAATTTCAAATTAATATTTCCATGCTGCCTAAATTAACACACTTAGATTAAAAGATCAAATATTTTTCGAATTTAAAATTGCTGCAAATAAACTTAGAAACTCTATTCCTATCCTAGACTTAATGTTATCACAAGAAACTCTGAAAAACTATGCTTAATGCGCACTGTATTTCAATTTTAATTCAATACTTCTCTGACCTTGTTGGGTTGAGAATCAACAAGTTTGGCATTCAACCACTTTGAGTATTAAACACAATGCTACAGGACTTGGAAATTGATAGAGTGTAAACTCAACTCATTTCGAGATCTCAGATACCATAATCAATCTTTGCATACTCTCAAATTAAGAATGCTTCGCAAATGATTTTGCATTATGTAATTATATAAAGGAAACCAATGAAACTTTTGCCGATCTAAACCATTTGATAAGCGAGATCTATTTCTTTCAATTCAAATTTATAGAACAGAGGACGAATTTAAGTATAGAATAAAAATCACAATTCAAAAATATGAATAATAACTCTCAAACAAATATGCGCACTATGAAATAATGATCAAAATTAATCCTAAGATCTATACTGGTTGTAGAACTTGCTTCTAGTTGTGGTGGGCCCTTGCCACTCCTAGATAAATCCTAAACTAACTCAATAAAAATGAAATTGAAAACACAGTCATAATACTTATAAAGAATTTAGAGATGAAACAAAATTCAATTAAGATGCAATTATTACAACAAATCTTCAATCCATCCTTTATTCCTTCCCTACTTCTCTTCCTTTTAAAACTTCCCAAATATTACAATACAAACCATGGTTGATCCATTTATAAGATTTACAAGGCAAATCAGTCATTTTCCTCAATTCTGGAAAATTGAACAATTTTAACAAACTAACCCCAAAGATATTGGCATATCTTCCCAACCATGGCAAAATTTGGAAAAATGTTGAGAGGGAACCTAACTTGTTATGTTTTCAACAAAAACCTCTCTTTGATTTGTCTACTTCAAATCCAGGTCCTCGTAAATGTTTCCAAAGTTGGTTTTCTGGCTCTTTTTGCAAGATTCTAGAACTCTGGAAAAACAATCGTTTTTATAAAACTACCTCCAAGACACTCTTATAATTTTTACAAAAATTATAATATCGTGAAATGGTTTTGGATATAGATAAATGGTTATATGGTTAAAAAAAACATTTCTCGTATTTTCCAGATTCACCTCCATATGCACGGAAATCGAGGTCAAACTTGGCAGTTTGGAAACTGTGCACATTTTGAGCAGATTTGTTAATTAGTTTCTAGGGACCCACATGTGCGACCTGGTTTCAATCTAGCACATGGAAAGATATTAAAGCATTATTTTGGACAATAACCTCCCTCGGTTTTCCTCAAAAGCATGCCAGAATGTCAAAACCCCAAATTGAATATTCACGTACTCTACTTGCAACAACTAGTTCAATTGACTTGTGAAGAATTTCAGCGATGGAAGCCTGCGATAAAATAACTTAGAAAAACTGTGATTAGAAAATAATGGAAAAAGCATCTTTAATCATAGAAGAGTCAAGAAAACTAATGATAACCAAACATAGAGTGTAAGATGTGTATTTGTTGGCAAGTTATGGAATTATGGTATGAAATGGGTTAAAAGTAAATGAATATAGGTTATGAATGGTGGTATTTTATGATGAAAACATGGGAATATTTGACGCCCAACATCCCCTCCCTCCTCTCGTCCCCCCCAATTCCTGAGGATTTTCATGTCCTCATGCAAACAAGTACTTTGCTCATTTATAGATTTTATGGCATCGTGGCTTTGGGAAGGGTTGGTTTTTGAGGAGTAACACTGTGTGAAGATTTGAGGTGTTGGTTCTTGTGGAGCAACACCATTCTTATTTGAATTCCATTTATTTGATTTTGAGAACAATACAAATTGAGGATAAACAATAGATGTGATAGGAGGAAATTATAAATGAGATGATAGGTGGCAATGGAAATGGTGGATGAGATGAGGTGGTGATGGAGATGGTAAAATAGGTGCTTTCATACTCTGTTTTTGTGAGGCCAATGCTTATGGATGGTTCCTCTATGAAAGGCAATAATGACTTCATCCTTTATTGGATACATTCAATTGACAATATGTGTGAATGTAGGAGGGGAAGGCACTATAGTTACTACTTCTGTTTACATGAACCAATATACTTTTCTTTTCAGGATTATGACCTTATTAGAGTAGCATGCATTCTATTATGAATGAGGAATTTGCAAATCGAGGGTATATGGAAAACAAAATATATGGAATATGTGGTGGTTAATCATCATATCTTTCTTAAATATCTAATGAATTAAAGAATCTTAAGCCAACATTACCTCAAGTTTTACCTTTATAGTGATGATAACTGCAAGCTGAAGTATGGGATGGAATGGTTGGAGCTGATGTGACTATTGATCTAACCCATTGAAGAAGGCAGAAGGCTAAAATGAAGAGCAGAAGGAAGAACTGAAGGTCCCCTTCTCCCCCATGCCTAAGGAGTTGTATGTCCCCAAACACTGAGGAAAGGTGACTACTGCTACAAATGACAATGGAAATGTTGATACAAAGAACCAAACTACTACAAATTGTGTTGAGATCACAAAATCGTATAGTCCTCAACCTCTACACACCCGTGTGCAATCTAGCATATGTGAATAAATGGTTTCTACATCAAACATAAGCAAGAATCATTGTATTATTGATCATTGAGAATGTCATTAACCAATACGAGATATCCCACCTTTGATGTCAGTGGGAATAAAGACACTAGGTACATTCTACTAGCCATGAATGGATTTTTCGAAGTTGAATGGACTACAGAATTCATCCACCAAGAAACATTGATTTATTTCCTTAGTAGATGACAAGGATACCTGCCATTAAGGCATGCAGGCTCCTAGGTACCTTATCTAACCCTAACCCTAATCCCAAATAATGTGATGATGTCGATGAGATAAGGATTGTCGACAGGTGGGCCTTAAGGAATCCCACATCAACCAACTCAAGTACAAACATAATGACTTGAAAAATACATGATTTGAAGAACTCATACAAATTTACAAACTTTATTGGGAACCTTGCCCGCCAGTTACCTGGTTTTCAAGAAAAGTCCCTGTCGAGTTGCTCCAGACAATTCGATTTTCACAAAAGGACTTATTTTTCTCTTTACTATTTTCATTTATTTATTTACTAACTTTCCTACTATACTAGAGAAAATATTTCCTCCTTCAAGTGAAAGCGACTTTCAGTGTAGCCATGTGCAAATTAGATACAAGCATATATCCATGCTCAGGTTTAACATATGAACTTTACAGTGTACACGAGCATGTACGACTAGCAGCTGCAAATTATATGATGCTAAGAAAGTGTGAAGAAGAGAATGATGCCTTGCTGGAGTACCGGTTTGGAACCAATGGTCAATGTAATTATAGTGGTCTTGGTCCATTTCTTCATTTGGAAAATGTTGCATGTCCTCTTCTTTGGCCTCTTCAATCTCTGGTTTTAGGGGCTTCTCTCTAATAGACGTTGTCCATAAGTCCTCAGTTTCATCTAAAGATTAGAAAATGTGATTATTGGATGATTCTAGATTTTCATGTGGTTGTGGCTCATGGAAATCGGGTTCTTCGAACAATTCTAGAGAGGTAGAAAGGTTCTTGACTGTTGTCAAGATCTTCTCTTCCTGAGAGGAAGAGACCCCAACTGCTGCTAGGATTTGAGATAGCTCCTTCAAATTCTTAATCATCTTTGAATCATGCTTGCTAGTTTAGAAATACCAGTCTCCACACATAGATTAGTACATGGGGGTTCTTACAACACCCCAAAAATGTTTTGTCGTTAAGAGCTTGAAATTTTTAATCTAAATGAATAAAAATGACTAATTGAAAGAAAACTCACCAAACTTTCTTGGTTGGACAACCAAACTTTGGAGCAACCCCACTATAGTGGATGTGTGGCTCTGCACTCACGTCTTACCGTACTCTCTCCACCCTTTGTTGTCCTGCAAAATCCTCACCACACAGAAAACTCGTGAAATAAACTACGCTCTAATCCCTTTAGCACCTCCCTGGAAACACTGCCGAAAATGTTGGGGAAATTATATGTGTAATAATTCCAACATTAAATTATCAATTCGGGACTCATAAGTTGCGAGGCACAAGCACAAGTAATGCATGATCAAAGTGTCTAACTTAAATTAATATCAAATTCCTATTTATGAATTAAGTACAAAATACAAAGACTTCTAAACTAACGCTATGTCAAGCAATCAAATTATAAAACTCAAAGCAATCGAAACAAATGACATGTAAGGAAATGGAACTCTATTGTCAAATGTAACCAATCTTGCATTGGAATGAAACTTAATCTAGTATAGAAAAGTAACCACACATGCAATGAAGTAACCAAAATTTAATGCCAGAAAATAAACACTCTTAATCTAATGCAAGAAAGTAATATTAATCTAATGCGGGAAAGTAATCACACTTGTAGTTGAAATAAACCCTATTCTAATGCAGAAAATAACCACAATTCAAACAAAATTGTAATTAATCTAATTCTCGGGATCACACAAATCAATAAGCATTGAAATTTATCTCTTAATCATATCTAGTTCACACCCTCAATTCTACAAATCATCAAAATGACAATTTCAAATTAATATTTCCATGCCGCCTAAATTAACACACTCAGATTAAAAGATAAAATATTTTTCAAATTTAAAATTGCTGCAAATAAACTTAGAAACTCTATTCCTATTCTGGACTTAACGTTATCACAACAAACTCCGAAAACCTATGTTTAATGTGCATTGTATTTCAATTTTAATTCAATACTTTTCTGAACTTCTTGGGTTCAGAATCAACAAGTTCGGCATTAAACACCTTTGAGTATTAAACACAACACTACACGACATGGAAATAGACAGTTCATAAACTCAATTCATTTCGAGATCTTAGATACCATAATCAATCCCTGCATACTCTCGAATTAAGAATGCTTCACAAATGCTTTTGCGTTATGTAATTATATAAAGGAAACCAATGAAACTTTTTCTAATCTAAACCAATTCAGAAGTGAGATCTATTTCTTTCAATTGAATTTATAGAAAAGAGGACATATTTAAGTAAAAACAAAAATGGCAATTCAAAAATCTTAATAATAGCTCTCAAACAAATATGCACACTGTGAAATAATGATCAAACTTAATCTTAAGATCTATACTGGTTGTAGAACTTGCTTCTAGTTGTCGTGGGTCCTTGCCACTCTTGGAGAAAGACTAAACTAACTCAATAAAAATGAAATTCAAAACACAGTCATAATACTTACAGAGAATTTAGAGATGAAAGAAAATTCAATTAAGATGCAATTATTACAACAAAGCTTCAATCCATCCTTTATTACTTCCCTGATTATATTCCTTCTACAACTTCCCAAATCTTACAATCCAAACCATGGTTTATCAATTTATAATATTTACAAGGAAAATTAGTCATTTTCCTCAATTTTGGAAAATTGATCAATTTTAACAAACTGACTCCAAAGATATTGGCATATCTTCTTAACCATGGCGAATTTTGGAAAACTATTTAGAGGGAACCTAACTTGTTATATTTTCAACAAAAACCTCTCTTTTATTTGTCTCATTCAAATCCATATCCTCGTAAATCATTCCCAAAGTTGGTTGTCTGGCTCTTTTTGCAAGATTCTAGAACTCTGGAAAAACAATCATTTTGTATAAAACTTCCTCGAAGACCTGCTTATAAATTTTAGAAAAAATCGAATATGGAGAAACGGTTTTGGATATAGATAATTGGTTATATGGTTAACAAACCCATTTTCTCATATTTTCCAAATTCACCTCCATCTACACGGAAATCGAGGTCAATCTTGGCAGTTTGGAAACTGTGCATATTTTGAGTAGATATGTTAATTAGCTCCTAGGGACCCACATGTGTGACTTGGTTGTAATATAACACATGGAAAGGTATTTAAACATTATTTTTAATAATAACCTCCCCCGGTTATCCCCAGAAGCGTGCTAAAATGTCAAAACCCCAAATTGGATATTCCCATACTCTACTTGCACAAACTAGTTCAACAGACTTGTGAAGAACTTCGGTGATGGAACCCTACAATAAAGGAACTTAGAAAAAATTTCATTAGCAAATCATGGAAAAATCATCTTTAATCATAGAAGAGTCAAGAAAACTAATGATAACCAACCATATAGTGTAAGATATGTATTTGGCGGCAAGTTATGGAATTATGGTACAAAATGGGTTAAAAGTAAATGAATATAGGTTATGAATGGTGGTATTTTATGATGGAAACATGGTCATATTTGAGGCCCAATAGCTGTGACCAACTGTACTTTCTTGATGTTATGATCTGTAATTTGTTGTGTCATCCATACAGCTCCCGTGACAAACTAGAACTATTTGAGATCTTTGCTCCCTATTCCTCTAAAAATTGACATCTTCATCACATTCACCATGTTGAATGGTGGAAGTGAAGGTGTAGGTGTATGAGGTGGAGTGGATGGATGAGGTATCCTTGGGATACCCCACATAATTAACTGAACTACACTTCACGGCGTAGTCAGCACCGTCCCTTCATCGTCACTTGAAGTAGGTTCAATGAGTGGACTATATTCTGAGCTTGATCCTTCATTCCTTCTAAATAATATCCCATTTCGCATAGCTCCAAACATTAAGGTAACTGCATAACCCTCCTTTCACATAACAACATTTTAATCCAAATCTTTAATGATTTTAAATACTTACCTCACAGTCCCTTAAAGAGCCTTCCTTCCGCTTCGCTATAGCTGATATTTCTATCGATCGCAAAATAAGTCACAAAACTTCCCAATATGCGATCAATTCAGTGATCCACAACTCGCATGATATTTCTTCCTGATACCTCCAGACATCGCACCAGCTCAGGAGTCCACACTATAGGACCGTCAAGCCTCCACGTCCCTTGACTATTGGTCAATTTAGATAACCACTCATGTAGTTCATCAGGGAAGAAACAGAAGAACGCGTCGGTCTCATCTGTGTACAAAAATCGTTGCAACCACTAATCCTTGGATAATTTAGGGCTCATGTTCTCTTGCGCTGTGAATGCGTGTACATTTCGATCAATCCACTTGTCAATCTCTTTCTTCATAGGAAACCATTTATCACACATCTCTTAAATAGATCTCAGTCCCAACAACGGAACCATTTTTTGGCTTAAGGGGGCCTGACCCAGGTTCAGAGTTGTTCGTGCCAACCAACAAAACCCTAATTGCTAGCCCTTTCAGCAACAACCTCCATAACACAGGCTACAGTCTCACCCGAAGCAGTATTGGGGGATGTTAGAACTAGGTTTCTGCATCCAGAGACTATGTGATAAGTGATCTTAAGCCTTTACAACTCAGATCTGCCTTCGGGCAGATCTATATCATTCTATGACCCACTGTTGTAACTCTAATAAAACGGCTTCTAGACCTTCACAAAGGTCTACGATAAGATTTTATAGAGTTAAAGGAAGAAGATTATCCACTTTCACGCAATAAATAGTAACCCTAGATCTGCCTTCGCGCAGATCTACCTGATTCAACAGAAATCATAACATAATTAACCTTTATCTTCGCGAAAACAAATAATTACTTAGTTCATGCATAAATATTAAAGATTCAATAGGTTTGCACAACAATTACACACCATTCCATAGAAAATAGATCATTAAGCCATAATGCATAACTTGAACAGAAATAAGAATAATACTCACAGGCAAGGTATTTGTCTCAAAATTAGTCTTTATTAAGTTCAGTGTCCAGTTTACAGACTCTTCTACCCTGTGCACTCAGCTACAGGAGCCCGCGCACTCAGTTACAAGAGCCCGCACACTCAACTGCAAACTTGCCAAGATCTTCGTGCACTCGAGCCTTCCCCTTTCACCTAAGTATAGTAAACAAAGCTTTCCTGCGTTAGCACTTGCCCAAAACTAATAGTATTCTATCTTAGTTACTACTTCTAGACTTTTTATGACTTAAATATATATAGCATTCTTACTTACCATACTGTGGCCCGCGACCTATGGGTGAGTCTCAAAACCGACCTATCACTTACCCAAACAAGGGGCTAAATCCCTTTTGACTCCTACTTAGTTGCATGCTCTGCTTCCACACTTCGTGGAGACTTTACATTCTCTACAAAATCTATTACAAAAATTGGTTAAACTAACCCAAAGTTGACCTTGGGGACCATATTCCAATAGGCTCTCCTTCTAGTGCCAAAAATGTTGAAGGCTCCAAATTCTCTCCCTACAACACTATAAGGGAGACAACCCGGTTCAAACCTTAAAATAAATCCCTTTCCTTTGAAATGGTAGTTCTGATTGGTTAAACTAGGTCCAATTACCTTCTCTCTAGCTCTAATGGCTTAAAATATGGCTTTCATCTACCAATAGAGAAGAGGCATCACATCAACCCTCTTACTGATGAGGCAAAAAAGTGATCCTTAAGCTAATCTAGGGCTCAACCAAGCCACAACTAAATTTTTCCTCTTTAATAAAAGGACTTCTAGAAATATAGAATTAAATCTAAATGCTAAATTATCCTAAAATGCAAGCAAAAGGAAAATATATCATAATCCTAACTCAATTAGGCAGATATAAATCTAACCCAACTGAGAGCATAATATTTAAATGATTGGGATTTAAATATGCGTGGATTATAACGAATATCAACTTAATGAAGTAGTTCAATTAACTGATATTATGAATACCAAAAAATATTATGTTAAGAGATTTATTAACAAAAATAATTAATCAACAACATGCAAGAAGTAGTTCACAAAATGATGATGATTGTTAAATCAGTAACTCAAATAGTTAAACAATAATATAATGAAATATTTCACATAATATTACTCTTTGGTAAGATGAAATTAAAAAGCTTATTTTTGAGTAAGTAGTTACTCAAAAATCTGAATCCAACACATAAGAGTAGAGATAAACAACAAATAATTGCAATAAATCACTCACATAGACAATATTGCACAAATATGACTGAAAATCACAAGTTTCTTCTATTATAAGATGAAACTAGTATTAAAACAATAGTGCTTTAAATACCAATTTAGTGAAACTGTTTCTCTGGCTCTGATCTTCACCAACCCTTTATAATGCTTAAACTTCTACTATTAAAAGAAGAGCTGCAATAGTGCAAGCTCTACTCTCCATACATAGTTCAGAATACAAAAGGAAAATCTCAATAATCCCCAGATCTAAGTTTGATCCTCTCTCTACATACAACCTGAAATCCCTATTACAATATCGCTTTAAGTGTTACCAATTGCAGCAAAGAGAAGCCTGCTAATACATTCTACAATCTACTATTCATTTAAAAAAAAAATTACTAATAGGAAAATTGTTGAAGAGTAGTTCTGGACAATCAATTTTCATTGGCCCAAAATCATATTCATCTATTGTTGGAGCATTCTCATTTATTGAAATATTCATCTCTTCAAATTTTTTCCTTGCATAAATCCAATAAAAATTTAATTAAATTGCAAATTAAAATCAAAATACTAAATCTAGAATATAAAACATATCCAATCAAAACTCAATTACATAATTAAGTAAAAATAAATCTCAGTTTTTTATTTATATTTGTGAAGATCTAATTGGTCAAGGAGAACCTAGATGAATGAATCTGCACTTAGTAGAAGATGTGAGCAAATGAAAACGCAGAAAATTAAACTCATAAAATTTGTTTTGTTTAAAAATTTGGAGATTGATTTTCTGCTGATTTTAAATCCATTAAATGATCAAATCTGGTTTTGAAACCACTTCAAAAAGATTTTCCATAATTTTTTCTATCCAATGAGCCATCTCATTCCTCATTTGACCAAGCAAAACTCAACTTATGAGCTTCTAACTTTGAGGAGTCAAAATTACTAGAATTCTAAAAAATCTCTTGCGTGGGCTAAAAATCAAAATTTTTAATTAAATTTTAATCTTAAATTAAATTACAATTATTTACTAATTAGTACTATTATAATTATAAACTTAAATTAATTAATTAAACATTATTTAAAAATATATGAACCACACTTGTTGGTTCAACCAAAATTTCTCATATATAATTTCTACCAAAAGACTTTGCTTAATTAGTTAAAATATAATATAACTACATAAATATTATAATTATACTATATTAAAATCATAATATAATATTATAATTATAATATATTAAAATCATAATATAATAAAAATATAATTTATATATATTATATATAAATCATTTCATTTCCTATCAAATTAAAACAAAACAACACCATGTTACGTGGTATGATATGATAAAACAATTTTTAGTGATTTATATATATATATATAAAAGTGTCACTGAGTATTTATTATTCAAGGTATTTATAATAAATAATTTATATTCAAAATATTTTTTTAAGTTATACCCATGTTCATATTAAAAATAAAATTTAACTAATATAATTATAAATATTTAAAAGATTTAACTAAAAGATATGATTTTAAGTTTTTATTTAAGTTCTCATTTAATTTAACATGATACTTATAATAAATAATTGTTTATATATATTGAGTTAGTTACATATTTTTTTATATTTTTGAAAAAGATATATTTTTAAGTTTTTATTAGTTTTACTATAAACATATTTAAAAGAATTTATAAACATATATATTTAAATAAATCCAATAAACAACTTAATTAGTTAATTAATAATTATTTGTCCCTAACTCTTGGTCCTGTCAATTGTAGTTGAAGCCCAATCAAAGGTAGTCGTTTCTCTTGATTCAAAGTAGTTGTTTTTCTAGCCGTTGGAAGGGATTGGTCTCTCTATTTAATTTGCTTCCTTGATCTAATTCTTCATCTTGTCCTTAGCGTGGACAAATGAATTTTGATGTGATTATCGCCTAAAACTTATCTAATAAACTTAATATAGATGACAAAAACCATACTTCAATTATCTAATAACTAAGTGAATAATATCAATAAAATTAATGAATATAAATTCATCATAATTAAGATTACAACTTTTTCACCGAACTCATTAAAATAACTTAAAATAAAGTCATGTTGTTCACACTTACACTTTTTTCAGATTTATGTTAATATTAAAACGTATTTATCTTAATAGTTAAAAGCAATCAGGGAACACCCATACCCCGGAGCCCTGTATCATAGGATATATGTGGTGCATCTAAAATGTCTCCAACAAGGCCGCATAGCTAATGTTTCTTGCCATTTAGTTTAATTTTTAAACTTTGAAATGTATGAACCAACTGCGACATTTGAACAAGGGCTACATTGCTCGTAATAATTGAAAAGACTTATTATATATGTTTAGCATTCAAAAGGGCTACATTGCTCGTAATAATTGAAAAGACTTATTATATATGTTTAGCATTCAATTTTTTTAGTTACTATTACCTAGGTTTGACCAAAAATGTTGTTGTTTTATAGTTTAACATTAGTAACTAAATTTTATTATTTTTTATTATATATAAATTTATTTATTTAAAATCTAATTTGTTCAATTCAAACAACTATATTAGCAAGTATAACAAATGCCTTTTATTAGACTTGAATTTGAGAAAAAAATACGAAAATTCACCCTATCCCAAACCAAACCGCTAAAATGCATTGTGTATTGTGGTTGATTAGTCAAAAATGCATTAGACATGGGACAAGTCCCATGAAGTTATGAAGGGATATCAAAAACTAATTTGTTGGGAAAAGAAAAACTATTAAACATGAGCATTTATTGTATGATTTGAATAGACAAAATCTAATCTAATCTGATCAATTATATAGAAATACATGACAACAATTTTTGATAAAAGTTTTTGGATATGCACTACTCACCGACCTTGCCATTAATGGAAGTAAAAGACACGGGTGTCAAGCTGAATAAAATCCTATAACTCCACTTATTATTACGTAATTTGGTTAAATGAGAATTTCTGATGGTCACCTATCAAGATCAATGGAGATGGAATGATTCAGAGGTCACATTAAGACATAACTTAGACATAGATTACCTAAAAGTAACATCTTATCACATAAAAAAATAAAAAACAAACCACATATATTAACCATCATTAACATTTTTTCTATTTTATCCAGCATAGACCATCATTAACATTTTTTCTATTTTATCCAGCATAGACCCAATGTAAATGACCAAATTAATTTATTTTAAAAAAATATATTTTTACACTATTTTATCTAAGTTTTCTAGTTATGTTGGAGGATTAAGATTCTTATCCAACATCAAGCATAGAAACAATGTATAGTGACCAAATTAATTTATTAAAAAAAAATTGAAACTATTTTATCTAAGCTTTCTAATTATGTTGGATGAACTTAATCCTCCACCCATTGTAGTTGATTTTTTCCAGAATCTCAACCCAACTATAACACTGCATTTGATCAATTTTTCACAATATAAATATTTTCACTCCAGTACCCAAAGACAACCAATAGAATCGGACAAATCCTTGGTTCATGTTAAGTTGCATAAGAGATACGACATCTGGAAAAACTGAAAACCTTAATGATTGATGATGTGAGATCAACAAATTAACTATGAATAATCACAGGCTTATTTTTCATCACAAACAATTTTTAATTTGGAGCCAGTCTGCCATTGAACACCTTAAAAAGTAGTAACAACGATCTTATGGAACAGATGCACAAATCCTCATACGGCTTAGTTAACGAGATCGAACTTAACAATTTTTCATGGCAGAGTGTTATTGCTTTAAATTATGACCCTTCTTTAAAAATATAATTTCAATTAAGTTGTGATTTAAAAAAATGAAGAAATCAGAAAGCTGGGTATTCCCGGCAAAATCAAGATAAGAAACGAACATTGGGATCATAAACACAACGTCGGAGTACAGTTGTCCAACATAGAAACAATTCAATCTAATAGTTTCAAATAGCTCTCGCACTATTTGAAACCCACATAGCCTTCAATTTTATTAAACTGTGATCTTTGAACTGCCAAGTCTCCCTCCATTAGAGTTTATCATTGATAAACTTGAATGTTTCAATCGTAGGAACGGATGTTTAACAGAGGATTCCGCTGAGAGCAGGAGCTTTGGTTGGTAAGGAGTGAAAATGAGTGATGTGAAGGGCAGATCTCTTCTGAATGAACTCAAGAAATTTGACGGGCAATCCCTTTTCGACTTGGGTCATCCTCTGCTGAATCGTGTAACTGAGAGCTTCGTGAAAGCTGTAGGGGTGAGTCCTAATTAAAGCCAGCACTTCTTTAAAAGTTCTGTATCTATATCCTCTGTTCTTAGCAGAGAGCTGAAAATAATTTTAATGGCAGATTGGAGCAGTGCAGGCTGTATGTAGTGTTAGATGATCCAAAAATACAATTTTATCATAGTTTATAAAATTAGAATAAAATAATTATTAATTTAAGATATTAAATTAATAATTATTATTCTAGAATATTTAATTATTTAATGGAGACTTTTAGAATTAGCATATTGTTGTAACTAGATATGACTCTCCAAATGTGTCGTATCTTAGGCTCTATTTTAGGAGATTAGTTAGCTAGTTGGTTTGAATAGCATTTATTGTAAATGGACACTTGTTATTTAATAAGTGATCCATAATTAGAGGTAGTTAGGACATGGAGCTTATAAATAGCTCATTGCAAGAGTGTTTGGTTGTTCGGGTGTAAACTCTTGCAAAATCAATTATGTAATTGTTTTTTTCTGATTAATAAAATTACGTGTCTGAGGACACTTCTGCCATTATTGTGGTATCAGAGCTCCAGTAATGCTGCAGTTGATTTGAGGAAGAGATTCCAGCAGTTGATTTGAGGAGGAGATTCCAGCTTTATCAAATCGTGGAAAAACTCAACTCCGTTGAAATGATCAGCAAAAGATTGGTATGAAATTTGCAACAAATTTTTTTTATTGATTTTAGATCTGCCAATTCTAAAATCATTTTTTTTTTTTTTAAACTGCAAATGCAAATCTGTATGATTTCTTTTCAAATTGGTTGAGTGAATAAAAACATAAAAAAGGACAGCGCTGTATATTTGATTTTTTTTAAATCTTTTCCAAACATTCAATCGATTCTGCAAATCGATTGTGCATTTTTATGAGAATGGTTGACATCTGTTTATGCACAAATACCCTACGTTGAGCATTCTCGCATCGGTCGCTGTATATTTGAATTGGTGTGAGAGGAAGCCAATTGTGACAACTCTGGATATTACATCGTCAAGAGTAGATCCATTATTTGAAACGCTGCCAACTCCCACAGAAAAATCTGTTGCCGCGTTACAAAGCCGTTCATATAAAATCTGTGATACTCCATTATTTGAAACGCTGCCAACTCCCACAGAAAAATCTGCTGCCGCATTATCAAATGCTTCATATAAAATTCGCGATTATCCATTATTTGAAATCTGCCATTGCCACCGCCGCTTCGTCCTTTGGAACTCCCATTGTTTCAGCACAACACGATCGTAATCAGATTCGAACTGCAGACCTCCTTTGGTCGGCCCCTCTCTCTCTCTCGCGTATTTGAAAACGTTTTATTTCTGCTGTGTGGTGTCGGTGAGAATCATTGAACCGCTTTATGTTTTCACCTTTCCTGAAGTTGTTACCCGCTCTCCATTGTTTAGTTTAACATATTTTTTACTTCGCTTGTCCCTGTGGTATGTTGATTTCTGCTTTTGCAAAGCACCACTGTCATCTGCAACAAGATCAAGAACAGCTGCATCGATCCTGTTCGAACGAAAGTCCTCGCTGTCTCTGCATATTTACTACCATTACTGTGGCCAGCTTGCCAGCCAGCAAAGCCAGCATTGCTAGTCAGACAGCATTGCCAGCCTTTGTGGATTTTTTAAAAGCCAGCTGAAACTAGCGTTCCAACCATCGTGCACACGGCCGTTCCAGAGAGTCATGATAAGAAGCATAATAAAGGTTTTGTAAAGGAGAAATAAGGTGAATTATAAAGTTTTTTTTAATAGTTTGTAATTTGGAGAGATAAGGTTTTTGTAATATATAGTTTGTAATTTGTAATTGGGTGAGATGCGGTATAATAATTTTATGTAATTGGAGTAATAAGGATTTTAAATATTTGGAGAAATAAGGTGATTTGTAAAGTTTTGGAGTAATAAGGAGATTTTACTTGTAATATTTTTTTTAAAAAAGGGAATAAGTGTAACTCAAAGTAATTTTACTTTGAGGGGGGGTAATTTCTTTTTTACCATATTGTGCAAAAGCACCATTGTAAAAAGTCAAATTTTGAAAGTTGCCCTGTAAAAATTTGAGAAATTGACTAGAGCCAAGTGCAAAGCTCAGTCAATATTCTTCTGTTTTGACGACTATTCGAGGGTCAAGGCCAAGCCCCGATAGATCGTGTTTTTTGCGTGGTGTGTTGTGCTGACTATCTTGTACTTTCTGTTCTACTTCTTGGTGCGTCTCTTCAACGCTAAAAATGTCTAAGTTGATTAACTTATTTTTTGATTCCGACAAACTTGAAGGCACCAAATCTTATAAAACGTGGCATCGTCTTATTGAAAGCACACTCATTTACAATGAATTATGGCAAGGAATATGTGATGGAGATGTTAAGCTGAATAAACCCACAGATGCAGATGCACTGGCAAAATGGGAAATCAAGAATGCTAAAGCCTTAGCTCTTATTAAATCGTCTGTGAATGATGAAATGTATGTCCATATAGAAAATGCTTTAGATGCATGGACTGCCTTGAAAACTTTTAAAGACCTCTTTGATACTCAGCCTGAATCAAAGAAGGTTGATCTACAGTTAAAATTGTTGCAACAAAAATTAACTGAAGATGGTGATATTCTTGAATATCTCTCCAGACTTAAGAATATTAGGCAGGAAATTATTAATGCTGGTTTTCCCGCAATTGATGATAGCTTTATGGTCACAATTGTAATTGCTGGGCTTCCTTCTTCCTATACGCATTTTTTAGAGACTTTACAAGTAACTGGGAAATTAGAAAAACTAAAGTTTGATGAACTTTGTGAAATGTTAAGTCAACATGATAAAACTTTTGGGAAGAAGAAGAAAGTTGTTGAATATGTTTTTCTCACAGAAGCCAGCACTAGTAAGTCATCAGCAAATAGTTCTCGAGGAAGAGGCAGATGGAATCAGAATCAAGCAGCACATAATCGAGGTCGAAGCCAAAGCAGAGGCAACAATTTTAACAGAGGAGGAAGAAATAATTTTCAAGGTAGAGGAAACAACCAAGGAAGAGGCAATTTTCAAGGACAAGGATATAATAGTCAAGGTAGAGGACAATCTCAAAATAGAGGTCAAAGCAGAGGCAGAGGACAATCTTCAGGAAGAGGAAGAGACTTAAGTCAAATTGTATGTCGAAGATGTAACAAAGTTGGCCATTATGCTGAAGATTGTCGAACATCACTTAATAAAATTCCCAAGTTTCAACAGCATTCAGCACAATTTGCAAATGATCAAGATGAAGATAACTCAGAATATGTTTTTACTTCCTCACCAACATCACAAATTTCATCTCATCTTAGAAGTGACTATGAAGATGCCTGGATCTTGGATTCCGGGGCAACTCAGCACATGACTTGTCGACGTGATTTTTTTTGGAATTTTCAAGAATGTCAACTTAATTCCATTTTTCTTGCTGACGATACAAAACATACTCCTTATGGAAAAGGAGTAGTAAAAGTTTTTCTCCCTGACATTGGAGAAAAAATGATTTCCAATGTATGGTATGTACCCAGTTTCAAGAAAAATTTGCTCTCTTTAGTCACGATTCGACAGGGCAGGACATCAAGTGATTATGGAAGATGGTTTTGTGAAGATTAATTCAGTGAAACAGAACTTGAAAACAGTTATGACAGGTTATGAAGATGGAAAACTGTTACGGATGAAAGGGACAGTTATTCCAAGGCATTCTGATTTTGCAGGGGCAGTGACTACAGGTATTTCACGTATAAGACTATGGCATGTAAGATATGGACATTTGAATTTTGAGAGTCTTTCTCAATTGCAGAAACAAGGAATGGTTAAAGGACTTCCCACATTGAAAAGGGAAAATGCAAAATGTGAAGCTTGCATTTATGGGAAACAAAATCGCGAAAGTTTTCCAACAAGTTCATGGCGTGCAAAAAGGAGGCTACAACTAGTTCACAGTGATGTTTGTGGTCCACTACAAACTTCATTTGGTGGTTGCAAATATTTCTTACTATTCATTGATGATTTCAGCAGAATGACTTGGGTTTACTTCTTGAAGAACAAGTCAGAAGCATTTGATAAGTTTAAACTTTTTCGCCAACTTGTTGAAAATGAAGTCAAAGAAAAGATAGGTACTCTCAGGACGGATAATGGGGGAGAATTCACTTCAAATGAATTCAAAACTTATTGCAGTGAAAATGGCATAAGACGACATCTCACTAATGTTTACACTCCACAGCAAAATGGAGTAGTCGAAAGAATGAATCGCACTTTGTTAGGAATGGCGAGATCCATGTTAACATTCAAGAGGTTAAGTCCAACATATTGGGCGGAAGCAATACATACAGCTGTCTACTTAAGAAACAGATCTCCAACTGCTTCTTTAGACGGAATCACACCTTATGAAGCTTGGTTTGGTTTCAAACCTCGAGTTAAACATCTTAGAGTAGAACAGCTGAAGGTCCTATCACTCTCTTTTGTTTGGATTCTTATTGCACAACAGCTGAAGGTCCTGTCACTCTCTTATCTATCCCCGTGATTTTTAAAAACGAGACAAGTTTGATATGTTATAGTTGTTCAACAAACGGATATGCTAGGAGAATTTGACGAAAACTCGGTGGTTTGTATGTTGGCTATTTTGAATGCAGGGTTTGAGAAGAAAAATTCTCCAAAAATTGGTAGGCAGAGAAGGCAAACTCGTTTTCCTAATTTGGAAGGTGAGCATGAAAAATGCTATTTGAATTTTTAAATTAGAGAAGGCTGCATAGTTTGTTGAATTTGTACATGACAAAAAGTAACATCAGTGTTGTGGCATCCATCCACAGGAGAGACATACAAGAAGTCTTTGGACTTTGGTACAATTTCTTTTTCTATGCTTATGCTTCCTAAATAGATTGTGAATATTTATGTTATGACATGCTAAGCCAGGAATCCAACACAATCAAACCGTGGTGGGATTGATTAATATTCATGCTCCAGCACCAAACAAATTACTATCAAGCACTTTCTTTAGGATAAGCTGCGACGACAGTGACAGGGTTAGTCTTCTATAAAAATCAACCCAGACCTGCCCCTTCTCCCAATCGCTGATTTCTGCCTCCAGTAGAATTGGAACTTGGTGGGTGGCTTGGCATACCACCATTCTTCGCCACTGAACGACAACCCCATTGGCAATGTTTTTATGTTTGAAACAGTGCATCAGTGGTTTTATTTTGGAAATACTTCGTCCTGCAGATGTCTAGGTTATCACATAGTTATGCTGAATCAATTTTCAGCAACTGTGCGGAAGATCCTGCTCTGTGACCTACTACTATAATTTACTTATATTGGAAGCAGTGAGAAGGATAACTAAGAATCTGCTCATATTTTATTCGAATTTTGAATAAAATACAGCTGAATTTCCCATGTAGGCAGACTTGCATCTTATTCTTTGGAAATGTGTAATGTTTCTAGACTCTAGTACTTGAAAAAGCATTCGGAGGAGGAATTTAAGTAGTGTACCATTAAGTATTTTGCAAAAAGGATAACTGGCGTTTGAAAAATCTCAAAATCAGTCATGGATTGATCTTTGAATGTGGCTAGAATGCTGAAGTCTGAAATGCAGATCTTCAATGGCCTGACATTGCAATATAGAGCTCAAGAAAGGTCTGACTAATTATATGTGTTCTGGATTTGAGAAGGCATATTTCAGTGTCCGGAGGAAACATGCATTTCTTTTCCACTTCATTTCTGATAATTTAATAAATGGAATCTTGAAAATAACGCACTGTCATTTCATTATTTTCTTGCTTCTCTCTCTTAGGTTCTCGATGCAACAAGCAATGAACCTTGGGGTCCACATGGGTCGCTTATGGCGGAAATTTCTCAGGCTACAAGAAAATTGTAAGATAGTTACTTGATTCTTTCATTTATATTATGACGACTGATACATAAATAGATAATTTTTTTTAGTAATCATTGGAGAAGGAGCGATGAGAATGTTTTCTATGTCTACAATAACGAATCCCCATTGGTTATGGGTGTTCTTTGGACGAGGATAACTGGTACTGGCAGGAACTGGCGTCATGTTTACAAGGTAGATAGATTTCTCCTTCCTTTCGTAGTCTAGTTATTAGTCATCGGTATTGGTGCCTATGAGTCAATTTGATCAATATTTTAATTGTCCGGAATCTCTGGATGCCATTTTTCATTCTTGTACTTTGTTAAAATGCCACTGCATTTTTATGTTCATGTCTTGTCTGAGATGACTTAATAGTTTTCGGGGTTGTTTCTGAGCGGTGTGTGGTTTACATGAGTAAGAACGGTCCTTTGTGTTTTGAAGGGACTTACTGTATTGGAGTATTTGGTGGCTCATGGATCAGAGCGTATTATCGATGAGATTCGGTAGCATAACTACCAAATATTGGTGTAGTTCATTTTGACACACTAGTGTAATATTGCCTAGATTTTTCACATTTGACTCTTTGAGCAAGTTGCAAGGAACGTGCGGCTAGATTTTGTTATTTAGATGTTGATGCACAGTTTTTTAGGAAGTCATTTCACTAATGAGATTGGTGGTGTGTTCTTCTTTGGTAAAGACACTTTCAGATTTCCAATATGTTGAGCCAAACGGAAAGGACCAGGGAATCAACGTGAGAAAGAAGTGAGAGAAAAAGCAGCAGCCTGGTTATGCAGCTACTAGCAAGTAGAGATGGAAAACGTTACCATTTCGTGGATAGCTCCATATTTTTTTGTGTATAAGATAAATGTGCAAAACATATCAATTATTCCTTTTGGTCTTCTAGATATTGTGGGCTGTCATCAAGGATTTCGCAAGCCTAGTTCATACTCAGGCTTTGGTGGTGGATATGATGATGATCTGTATGGAAGTCGAAATACGGGCAGTGACAAAGATTGGAAGAGTTGGGATGGAGATCGTTACGGTAGAGATGGTGGTGATGGTTACAGTAGGAATGGAGATCGACACAAATATGATGATTTTGGGAGAATCAGGGATCATGAAGATGTTCGAAATAACTCTAAAAAAGAATATGATGATTACGTTTCTTCGAGGTTCATTTACTATGCATCACACATTTGTTTTTTCAACTTGTTTTGTGAATGTTTGAAATATTGGAACCAAATGTGTTTCTTTGTTCAGGTTAGTCATTGGCAAAGACATTTTGAATACATTTTCCAAGCATTGTTAAATTGAAACTCCGGTCTGGAAAATATTTATGTTTCAACCATGATGTGAGCTTCAAGTAATTCTTTGGTCTTGCTCTATCTATCTCCCTGATTTTTAAAAAAGAGAAAGTTTGATATGCTATAGTTGTTCAACAAACGGATTTGCTAGGAGAATTTGTTAAAAAATATTTACAAAATTTTAATTTTCCGGGAGGGGTTGAGAGTTATGATTTTCGCGAAGCTACTTTCGTGCACCTAGCTTCGCGCACGGGGATCCAATTTCGGGTAGCTACCTTCGCCCATTGCGAACATATTTCATAGACTTGGATTTCGCGAACTTGGATTTCATGGAGCTATTACACAGAGTCAAAGATAAACAACATAAGGTTGGAGCAACACGATAAAAACTTAGTATTGAATTCTAAAACATGAAAATACATTCACATGAGGTTGAGGCTCATTCACCAAGTAAAAACTAAGGTTTATACTAATTTACATTCACGCCGAGTAACACAGTAAAACACATTAGCTGTTGTTTTCATGCGGCCACCAAAATTTGCTCCACTATTTTCTCCCTTGCGCGCTCTTTCTCTCTTACCTCTTACTCTCTAACTTATTACAAAATGACTTTTACATTCATATATAACTCAACATATAATTTTACATTTAATTCATGACAGAGCGAAATTAATATGATGTTGTTGTTGAGTGTGATAAGAAACACGCACGTGTTTCTAGAGTGTGGGCAATATTTGCTGAATAAATGCTTGCCCATATCTATTTACCAAAGTCCTTTAATCTTCAAACAGAGACACAACCTACAAAAATACGTCTGACAAGTTTGGCTGATGTCAGACTGTTTATTACGGTGGTTGGGATTATTATTTCCAACACTCCCCCTTAATCACAATTGCTGTCATTGACAATTCCCAAACAGTTTCTGAGATAAACAAAACTTTCACTTGCCAATGGCTTTGTGAAGATGTCAGCGAATTGTTCCTGTGACCGACAGCGCTGCAACATAATTTCATCATTGTTAATCAACTCTCTAATACAATGATATTTAGCATCAATATTCTTGGTCCTCTTGTGGAAGACAAAATTCTTTGACAATACAATCGCTGAAGTGTTGTCGCGTCCTCTTAGTCATGACAAAGATCCCTCAACATCCTTCTCATCCAAACTGCTTGACACACTGCTGCTGTTGCTGTGTAACCCAAATGAAAAACGTATCTTGACATGCTCTTTTTGTCATCAACATTGCCTACTCAATCACTGTCAGTGTAACCAACCAGCCTGAAATCACTTGTTGCTGTGTATAAAACGCCATACTGTTTTGTCCCATTGACATACCTCAGAATCCTTTTCTCTGCTTGCCAATGTGTCTCCTTGGGTGTCTCCATGAACCTTGACACCAAACATACTGCATACATTATATTCGGCCTGGTGGTGGTCAAATACATCAAGTTGCCTATCATATGTTATGTAAAAAACTAGTTAATTTCAGGTTATTATTTAATTTTAGGTTTAGTTAGACGAAAGGGCACGATCATAAGATCATGCCCTTTCCCAAAGGGTGTCCATGGCGGTATATAAGCCAGGAACCCCATTGTAATCAATCATTATCTGTCTATTCATCTTATTAATAAAATATTTCTATATATATTTATGTCTATCCAGAAGTTTTATGCTATAAAGGGCATGATCTTATGATCGTGCCCTTTCGTCTAACTAAACCTAAAATTAAATAATAACCTAAAATTAAGTATGGGGGATTTACGCAGTGCATTATATTAGATATCATTTTTTGGGATTCAACTGCGTTAAGTAAGTCATTCAAACGTATGACCATTTCCATGAGAGGTAGTCGTAACTGACTAATTTCTCATGATTTTTGAATAGTTCACTTAGCACTCATTGCATCGGGTGATGCTCACAGGGGTGAAGAAGTGGGATTGAAACTAGTGAAATGTGGAGAACGAATCACATAGCATCAATCATCACTTCCGGGCTTGCACCCGGTAACCAGGACTTCCCAGGAGGTCACCCATCCCAGAACTCCTCTGGCTCAAGTGCGCTTAACTGTGGAGTTTTTCCCACAATCAAGCCCACTTAGCTTGCTACCCCATTTGCAAAACCTTAGCAAATATTGTGCCTCATGAACCATTCAAGTAGAGATCCCTTGACTCTTTTTGAATTTAAGTATGGGGGATTTACGCAGTGCATTATATTAGATATCATTTTTTGGGATTCAACTGCGTTAAGTAAGTCATTCAAACGTATGACCATTTCCATGAGAGGTAGTCGTAACTGACTAATTTCTCATGATTTTTGAGCATCACCCGATGCAATGAGCATCACCCGATGCAATGAGTGCTAAGTGAACTATTCAAAAATCATGAGAAATTAGTCAGTTACGACTACCTCTCATGGAAATGGTCATACGTTTGAATGACTTACTTAACGCAGTTGAATCCAAAAAATGATATCTAATATAATGCACTGCGTAAATCCCCCATACTTAAATTCAAAAAGAGTCAAGGGATCTCTACTTGAATGGTTCATGAGGCACAATATTTGCTAAGGTTTTGCAAATGGGGTAGCAAGCTAAGTGGGCTTGATTGTGGGAAAAACTCCACAGTTAAGCGCACTTGAGCCAGAGGAGTTCTGGGATGGGTGACCTCCTGGGAAGTCCTGGTTACCGGGTGCAAGCCCCGGAAGTGATGATTGATGCTATGTGATTCGTTCTCCACATTTCACTAGTTTCAATCCCACTTCTTCACCCCTGTGAGCATCACCCGATGCAATGAGTGCTAAGTGAACTATTCAAAAATCATGAGAAATTAGTCAGTTACGACTACCTCTCATGGAAATGGTCATACGTTTGAATGACTTACTTAACGCAGTTGAAACCTAAAATTAACTAGTTTTTTAAATAACATTGCCTTCCTCTCGAAAGAATGCTTTGTCCTCAAAGCACATGTAACGACGAATGTTGTTGAAAAAATGCTTCATTCTCCAAAGAAGCGTTTTCTTTAGGTAAGTTCTTCCACTTGATCAGATACTCCAAGATGATCAAAGTCACACACTTTAAAAGATTTTGGATTAATCTCTCAATTTCCGCTTTTTGGAGATGTGGATATTGGTATGGCTTGATGTTGACGGGGTCTGACCCTGCCTTGACTTCTATTCTATGCTCAATTTCCCTATTAGGCGGCATCTTCATAGGTAGGTCTTGAAATACTTTTTCATGCTTTCGAATTAGATCTTGTATCTCTCGTGACTCTTCACTGGTCATATTTGCAGGTAACATTTCTAACTGATGACATTGTACTACATAAGCAGGTTCTCCCTTTTGAATCATCTTCATCATCTGCGATGATGATACAATTTGATTTTCTGGTGCTTGAAATTTGTGTAATTTGTACTTCTGACCTCCCCATTTGAATTTTATGAACTGTACTTGGTGGTTGGCGGCATAAGTACCTAAAGTTCGTAACCACTGGATACCTAAGACTACATCTACTCCTCCTAACGGTACTGTGAAAAACGAAGACTCTAAACTGAAGTCTTGAATTTGCAATTTAACCTTATGGCATTTCCCCACCTTTTCAATCCTCTTACCGTCTGCTACCATTACCTTCATGTTTGGTAAGGGAAATGAAAAAATATTGAGTCTCTTGGCCATGGTTGCATCCAAAAAATTGTGTGTGCTACCAGAGTCAATGAGAACCACCACGTTGTTCTTCTTAATGTGTCCCTTTAACTTTAGAGTCTGAGGTTGTGATATACCTGTCATAGCTAATAATGACACTTGCGGAATACTTTCGTCATCTAATTCTGGTGAGAATTCTGGGGCATCTCCTGTTTCTTCTATGTTAGAATCTTCACTATTTGAATCATTGATTGCTTCACAATTATATAGGTTTTTTGGTTCTTTTCCTTTAGCACACCTATGTTTGGGGTCCCACTTTTCACCACAGCGCTTGCATTTACCCTCCTTTATCCTTTGCGCTTTCACATTAGCTTTTTCATCTTCACGACGATGTGGTGGAACATATCTTGTATTTTTTGTTTCCGCATACTGAGGTGTTCTTCGTCTTGAAGATGTTTTTTCAGCTTTTGACCAAAATATTTGTTCGAATTTCTTTTCGGATGTTTTTGCTTTTCGTCTTGCTACTTCTATTGATGAAATGTCATGCATCTCAAGTTCTACTTGTAAATGGGTTTTAAGTCCCGAGATGTATGACTGAATTAAACGAGATTCTGATAACCCAGGTACTCGAGTTACTAAGGTCTCCCACTCTTGAGTGTATTCATCCACACTTCCTTTTTGTCGTAATTTGATGAGTTTTGAAAAGAACTCTTCTTCTTTTACACCTTGAAATCTTTTAAAAAATGCATCTTTAAATTTTCTCCAGCTAATGACGTGTGTTGTTTTTTTCCACCACATATACCAGTTATATGCTTCTCCTTCCATTTTCATGGATGCATGTCTGAGCTTTTCGTCATCGTCAATGATGTCATATATCTCAAAGTATTCTTCTGCTTTATTTATCCATGCAACATTGTTTTTTTCGTTTCCATCAAATTTAGGCATCTCAACCTTTGCCCTTCGCTGGTATGTTGCTAATGGTTGAGCGAAAAAGGGTGTTGATTGGTAAAGTTATCTCAGAGTTGCTTGTTTGTAAAGGTTGTGTTACTTGCTTCTTGGTGGGGTGTTGCTGATTTTTTTGGGGATTCAACTTTTTCATGAGAGTCTGTTGACTTTGTTGAGTCTAATGAGATGTGTTCTTGATTCTCTTCACCTTCTTTTAGTAGTTGTTCGGGTGTACAATTCGACCTTTTACACATAATTTTCAGCATTGTTAAGACCTCTCTGATGCTTGCTTCTATTTGGACATGGTAATTTTCCATCTTTATTTCTATTCTATTTGTCGTATCGTGAAGATTTTTGATTTCGTCAGCTTGCTCCCCAAGCTTGATCTGGAATTCATTTAATCTTTTACTGACTTCATCGTGGTTGCTATTGATCTTATGCTCCGAGTCCAACAATTTTTTTTGGAAATCCGCCATTGTCATTGTCAACATTGAGCGGGTTTGCGGGGGCGTGTATTTACTTGCCAGCTAAAATATTTTTCCTCTCCCTTTTTTTTTTAAAAAATTAACTAAAATAAGTTTTATACATATAACTTTTAATTAATTAAAATAAATTTAATTAATTAAATTAACTTATATATATAACTTTTAATTAATTAAAATAATTTTAATTAATTAAATTAACTTTTTATATATATATATAAAACTTACAACTAAATTAAAGTTATAAGTTATATAATTTATAATATATATTATATATAACTTATATATATCATATATATTATATACGTGTTTTATATGGACAATCACGTATTACTCTATAATTATTTTAATGACCGAATGGACAGTCACGTCCAACCGTAAAGTCACGCTCAGGTTGACTGTTCACTCTTTCTCGTCCGACAGGGATACTAACCGCACAGAATAATACCGCAGATAAAAAAAAGGGACGCCGAAACTTCAACGTTATCACCGCAGACAAAATACAGGGCTTTCTGAACCGTATCCCCTTAATTGATTGATAGTTATACTATTAATAATTAAATTTCGTTAATACAAAACCTGACGTGTCACTAATCGTTGCACCGTATTGATGGTATCATTTATTACGTCGTCGCCCGGTCACAGCGTATCGGTCCTCCTTAGCGTGCGATCTTCGGTGTGCAGTCACGATTTCATGCAGTGGAAGGACTGAGGCACAATACTGTAGAACAGAAAGAAGACGAGGGTAATGGTGGGAGCACGAACGACGGAAGACACGATGACGTCGGGTAATGGTTGTGCAGCGGCGGGCAGCGGCAGTGGCAGTGGATAGTCAATAGGAGGGACGGTCCTAGGGCAACACAATCAGGGCAACAATAGAACGGCGTAGGCGGAACGGTAATGACTATTTGGGGATTTGCGAAACAGGCAGAGCGGAGGGCTGGGTTCGGCTGGCGGCCAACAGGGTTATGGTAACAGCGAGAGATGAGGTCGATGATTGGTGGCGTCAGTGAGAACTTGTGTTTTGAAGGCAGAGAATCGACCTGCTCTGATACCAATGAAGCATAAAACTTTTGGATAGACAGAAATATATATAGAAATATTTTATTAATAAGATGAATAGACAGATAATGATTGATTACAATGGGGTTCCTGGCTTATATACCGCCATGGACACTCTTTGGGAAAGGGCATGATCTTATGATCATGCCCTTTCGTCTAACTAAACCTAAAATTAACTAGTTTTTTACATAACATCATACTTTTGTATAATGTTGGATTGACATTGCTGCTGCAATCTTATTTGCTCAACTTCAACCCTATGACAGTTGGAGTTAGTGCGGACTTTTTGTTCTGCATTTTAAACCTCTCCAAAATTTTCTGTGACATACTTTGCTTGAGAGATAAAAATGTCATTTTTTGTTTGCTTCACTTCTATGCCCAAAAAATATCTTAACAATCCCAAGTCAGTCATTTCAAATTCACTCTTCATGACTTATTTGAAATCAGCGATGAGGAAATCATAACTGCCTGTAAAAATCAAATCATCTACATATAAGACGACAATGAGAATTTTACCTTCGCTCTCTTTGATGTAGAGAGTAGGCTCACCATCACATTTGTCGAAACCATTGTCCAACAAGTAAGTATCTATCCTATTGTACCATGCGCGCGGTGCTTGCTTCAATCCATAAAGAGCTTTCCTCAACCGATATACTTTGTCTTCTTGGCTTTCAATCTCATAACCAGGCGGTTGCGCGACATACACTTCCTCTTACAGCACTCCATTCAAGAATGTTCATTTTATGTCCATTTGATACACTCTCCATTTCTGCTGCGTGGCAATCGCCACAACTGCGCGCATTGTCTCCATCCGCGCGACTCGATCGAACGTTTCCGCGTATTCTCTTCCATGCTACTGCTTGTATCCTTTGACAACTAGCCTTTCTTTGTGCCTTTCAATCTTTCCCTAATTGTTGCTTTTGATCTTATAGACCCACTTCACTCTAATGACATATTTTCTTTTCGGAAGGCTCACTAACTCCCATGTGTCATTCCTTTCTATTGCTTCTATTTCTTCCTCCATTGCCACAACCCATTTTTCTTCTTTGACTGCATCTTCAAAGTGGATTGGGTCATTTGCATGACAAAATAATGCAAATAAGGAATTCAGACCTGCGCTACTATCAACTTCATCTTGCTCATAAATTTCATTTAAATTTTTGAACTTTGGTCTTCTTGTGCTTGTTGAATATGGGCTTGAAATGTCACTTGGTGTCACGCTTCGCGGTGTGCTTGGAGAAACACTTGCTTGGCTGCGCGAAACTGTCCTATTATTTGTTGATGGCATTGCTTGCTACCTGCTTTGTTGCGCTTGAGTAGGAGTAGAAGGAGTCACAGTTGAGGAATTACTTGTTGCTGTTAATTCCTCTCCGTTCCCATGTGGTATGCATGCTTTGAAATTGACTGTCTTTTCTAAACTTCCATCCAAAGCTTCCTCTTCTATGAACTGCACATCTCTGTTGATTATGATTTTCTTGGTTAATGGATTGTAGAGTTTGTATGCCTTGGATTCATCACTGTATTTAGCAAATATGCATTTCTCTCCCTTGTTGTCCAACTTCTTTCTCAACTTATCCAGGACATGTGCATAAGCCACACATCCAAAAACTCTCATGTGAGTGATAGTATGATTTCTTCCACTCTATGCTTCTTCAGGAACTATGTTCTAGACTCTTTTGCTTGGACATCTATTCAAGATATATGCTACACAAGCAACAGCGTCAGCCCAATAGTCATTTGGAAAATGCTTTGCCTTCAACATACTCCTTACCATCTCCATAATAGTCCTATTCTTCCTTTCTGCCATACCATTTTTCTAAGGTGTATACCTTGTTGTAAACTGCTTGTGAATTCCATGCTCCCTGCAAAATCAAAGGAATTCATTTGAGATATATTTGCCACCTCTGTCAGTCTTGAGGACTTTGATGTATTATTCGCTTTGCTTCTCAACAAGAACCTTGTATTGGCGAAAGCGCTTAAACACTTCACCTCTGTGTTTTAGGAGAAAGACCCATGTCTTCTTTGTGTAGTCATCTATGAAGGTCAATACATAGGGACTGCCACCAATTGATGGTGTCTGCATTGGTCCACATAAATCTGAGTGGACAATCTCTAAAGGTGCCTTTGCCCTCACTGACTTTCCTGCTGGAAATGTCTCTCTATGTTGCTTGCCCAAAATACATCCTTCACATATGTTGTCTGGTTTTTCTATGAGTGGTAAACCCCTCATCATGTCTTTCCTATGCAGCAAATTCAAACCTCCAAAGTTTAGATGTCCAAATCTCAAATGCTATAACTAGTTTTTATCTTTTACCTCTGCTTGAAGGTTTACTTGTGTGACAGCTGCCTCTTCTTCCATCCTCTTGTGAGTTTATTGATAGTTGTGCTTGTGCACCTTCTTTCAAATCTGATCTTATCTTTAGGGGAAACATTCTATTGTTTGTCATTTGAACCTTTGCAATCAGTTGTCTGCTTGGAGGCCTATCCAAAATTGTGCACACATCATTTTTGAAGAAGACATTGTAGCCTTTTTGCATGAGTTGTCCAACGCTCATGAGATTATGTTTTAGACCGGGGACAAAGTAAACATATGAGATGTATTTCTTCTCCCCCTTCTTTGTTAGGATATTAACTTTTCATTTTCCCATGAGAGAGACTTTGCTATCAGTCCCTAATGTCACTTCAGATTTCACACTTTCATCTAGATTGGAAAGCATTTCTATGTTTCCTGACATGTGGTTGCTACACCCTAAATCTAGATACCATATATCACTCTGTTTTTCTTGTGCTACATTACAAGCTAAAAACATGCTATCATGGTTCTGATTTTCTCTTGTGCAATTTACACTTGATTTATTACTAATTTCATATTGCTTCTTTCTACATTCATTTTCATAATAACCATACTTCTTACAGTAATGACATTGGACTTGAGATTTGTCATACCTTTGACCTTGTGCTTGATTTTGGCTTGGGCCTTGACTTGGATTTTGATTGCTGCCTCTTCCATTTGAGCTTAAAGCGCTGCTTCTTCCACCTCTATGTGGGCTTCTTCCTCTTCCTCTAGCATATGATCTTCCTCTGCCTAGACCTTGACCAAATGATACTTGTGTCTTGAAGGCATGCTCCAGTGAGGAGCTTGTTGCTCTATTCAGTCTATTTTCATGAGAAATCGGTGATGCATTAAGCTCATCCACTGAGAACTGTGAGAGATCCTTTGTTTATTCTATGGCCACAACAATGGCCTCAAACCTTGCTGGCAAAATTCTCAAAACTTTCTCAACTATTCTTGTTTCTTCAAGTGTCTCAACATGAGACTTGATTTGAGTAACCAGCAGACTTACATGTGTAAAAAAAGAGTCTATATTCTCAGACCCTTTCATACAAAGTGTTTCAAAATCTCTCCTTAACATTTGCAACTTTGTTGTCTTGACTTTTGCCATGCGTTGGTAGGTTGTCTGCAGGGTGTCCCGTGCTTGCTTGGACTTCGTTGTTGCTGCAACCCTTGGGAAAATACTTTCATGAACTGCTTGGAAAATATAAACAGGGCTTTTGAATCCTTCTTCCTGTTGTCCCTTAACAAATCCTTTTTTGGTTGAGATAAGGCATTGTATGTTGCTGCATCTACTGGTTCTTGAAACCCATTTTCCACCAAATCCCAAATGTTTTGAGAAGAAAATAGGGCCTTCATTGTAATAGCCCAATAATCATAATTTTATTAAACTGAGGTCTTTGAGGATTAGTCAAGCTTGTGCTTGATGTTTCCATTTTTTAGCATAAAAAAGCTTTCTACCTGCTGGTACACATGCTAAAAAAACAATCCGCGTTCAAAACAATTTTCACTATTAGTAAAAACACTTTTTTTTACACTAACAGAGTTTAACCCGCTTTGATACCATGTTAAAAAATAATTAGAAAATTTTAATTTTTGCGGAGGGGTAGAGAGTTATGATTTTCGCGAAGCTACTTTCATGTAGCTAGCGTCGCCCATCGCGGAGTCGATTTCTCCCTCTAATACCATGTTAAAAAATATTTAGAAAATTTTAATTTTCGTGGAGGGGTAGAGAGTTATGATTTTCGCGAAGCTACTTTCATGCAGCGAGCTTCGCGCACCGCGGAGCCGATTTCTCGCAACTACCTTCCCGCACCGCAAACCTATTTCACGACTTGGATTTCGCGAACTTGGATTTCGTGAAGCTATTAAATAGACTCAAAGATAAACAACATAAGGTTGGCACAATACAATAAAAACTTAGTATTGAATTCTAAAACATGAAAATACATTCACATAATGCTGCCACTCATTCACCAAGTAAAAACTAAGGTTTATACTAATTTACATTCACGCAAAGTAACACAGTAAAACACAGTAACTGTTGTATTCACGCGCCCACCAAAATTTGCTCCACTATTTTCTCCCCCGAGACTTACGCACTCTTTCTCTCTTACTCTTACTCTAACTTTTTACAAAATGACTTTTACATTCATATATAACTCAATATACAATTTTACATTTAATTCATGACAGAGCGAAATTAATATGATGTTGTTGTTGGCAGGAGTTTTTGGAGTGTGGGCAATATTTGCTGAATAAATGCTTGCCCATATCTATTTTTTTTCTATGTAAAACTGAATCTATTAATGAAAACATAATGTACAGTGAGGCCCCGGCCTCTGCGGGTCTAGGTCAACCATATGAACAATTTAAACAACAAGACTTAAAATCGAGACTACCCCCGGAGGGGAAACCAGTCCGAAAACGAGATAAAGTGAGGTACCTTCTGCCCACGCAGGGGCTATAGTTCCAGAAATTAAAATTTACTGCCATGGTGAAATTCAAAATTCACTGCCAAAATCAACCACTGTTAAAGATAAAAAATGCAAAAAACTTAGAAGACCGAGCTTGACACGTGACCTGTGGCATGTAGATGCTAGGTGTCTTAGGATGATGGCTTCTCTTCCACGATCGGACACCCATAGTCTTCTAAATCTATATCCTCTGCTTGCTTGCCACCCGTGGTGTCCTGTGGCTCTCTGTCATCAACCTAAACGCCTTTGGCTTTGCTGGTGGCATTGCCTCCCAACGTCTTTGAGCTGCTTATGGACAGATAATCCTTGGCTTTCTGCGGATGGCTTGAGCTCGGCTCCCTCTGAACATTTTTGTGCGGCTGAGGAACCTGGTTCTTAGCAGGGTTGTAGGTTGGAACAATGCATGAGCCAACTTCCTCCCTAAAATCCACTGAGACGGTGGCAATGACAACCGGACAGTCCATGGAGCAAGAAAAACAGAATTGAGCGTACTGGGTAGTAGCAGTAAGATTGGTTGACTGGGTGGCTCCGTCACTCCGACGAACCTCACAGGGGCAAGCTCGTCCTCTTCCACTACGCGTATCCGGATATCTACCATGGAAGCGGGAAGAGGAAGCACTGGGTGGTGGGGAGGACGAAGCGGAGGGAGGCAGCGAAGAGGGGCGGATGGCGCTACCACGGCTACCACCACGCCTACATCTCATACGATGACGTTGATGCATATTGCTCTGAGTGGGATGCTACAGCAAGAAGGGAGCCAAAGTGGCAGGAAGCGGGGCGAGAGCAGCAGAGTTGATACTAAAAAGAACAGGGGAAGTCAAGTCCTGGACAGGGCAGGGGCCGAGGCCTCAATTTGTAGGTTGCAGTGTATAGACTGGGAGAAGTGATAGACATTGCCCAGGTCGACGTAGCAGAGCAATCTGTAACGCCTTCCTGTTGCGGTTCGAGAGCTTGGCTCTGCTGTGGCGGGTTGGCAAGAGCAGTTTAGAGGCAGAATGAATGACTGAAGAGGGTTTGGCTCCATGATTTATTGCTTGCAGGGGAAGTCTCGATCCGCACAGTGGAATAATGGTGGCGGCCGAGGGGCAAAGTTTTGCCTTAAATTCCCACAGGGGAAGGAATGGACTTCCATGTGATGCGGCCATTTGCCAGGCCGGCGTCGTATCCGCCTTGAATGCTCATCTACCACCCGCATCCGGGGGTGTTGCATCATTTTGCACCAGTGTGTTATATTCCTGTTGGTGTTTGGCATCTTTTATTATATCCAGCAAGCCTGTGTATAGAGTTCGATCACTGTTCACCCCTAAATTGGCTAAGAGGTCGGCCACTTTGTTGTCGTCTCTCTTGATGTGTTTGAAGGTGATTGCTCTATTGGTTGCAAGCCAATGCTCAATGTGTTGTAAACAAGCTGCGAGTCTCCAGCTACAGGACAACTTATGTACTGGAGTTCCCTGAAGAATTTGATTGGCCATATTGATGAGGATTTGTGAGTCTCCTTCGATTATTAGGGGAAAGTAGCCATGCTGTTGAGCGAGGTGGAGACCTTGCCACAATCCTTCCAGTTCCGCAGAGTTATTCGTGTCCCATCCTGATGTGCCTAGGAAGAGTAGCAAAGGTTTGCCATAATGATCCCTGAAAATTCCGCCATGTCCGGCCTGGCCTGGATTGCCTTTAGAAGCGCCGTCAAAGTTTAATTGGGTGAATCCTGGAGGCGGAGGATACCATTTACTGGAAGAGTGGTGGGATGGGACAGATCTACTAGGATGTTCTTGAGTCTGGATGAGCCCGAGGTTCCAATTCTTCCAGATGGTCCATTCTTGCGGATCGGAGGGAAAGTCATCATCGCTCCAAGATTGGAGCGCTAGAGTTTCCTGAAGGTTACTGCACAGATTGCTCCATATGATCTCTATGGGGGTGGTTTGATTCCTGAAGATATGCCGATTCCTTTCCTTCCAAATTGTCCAGATGAGGAGGCCTGGAACGATTCTCCATAAGGAATTAAGCAGGGGACTTTTGTACAGATTTTTAGCCCAGTGACGAATGGTTTGGGTGATGTCTTCTTTAACTCTACCATCTTTTTGGCATCTGAAATTGTTTTTTCCCAAAGTTTGTTTGCCAGGTAATAGGAATCCATGAGACGCTAAATAGTTTTTTCCTATTGTTTGCAGTTGGGGCATCTCGAGGGGCCAAATTTTTTTCTTTTCCTTAAGTTGTCCCAAGTGAAGATTCTTTTATGACATAACAACCATAGAAAGGTGGAGACATTGGGCCATATATTAGGAGACCACACTTTGTCCCAGAGAGGGTCTTTGTTATTCTGAGTATCAATCATAAGGTTGTATGCCTCTTGTGTGGTGAAAGTTCCACGTGGTGTGTAACCCCAACATAGGATATCCTTTTCTTCAGAGAATCTGATTCTCCTATTGGTTAGCTCTGTGTCCAACTCTCTGATTCTCCTATTGGTTAGCTCTGTGCCCAACTCTTTATACATTATCTCTGTGGCGTGCCTGATGATGTGCTCTGCTTTTTGCCATTGTCTATATCCCTGATATTGCCCATATCTATTTACCGAAGTACATTTACTACTTTAAATTTTTTGCTGCGTTTCAGAATGGTTCACGTCTAGCTTCCTTCAATCTTCAAAACAGAGACCAACCTGCAAAAATATGTTTGACAAATATGGCTACTGTCAAGCTGTTTATTTAGTGGTTGAAATTATTATTTCCAACAAATTTGATGAAAACTCGGTGGTTTGTATGTTGGCTATTTTGAATGGTTTGTGAAGAAAAATTCCCCAGAAATTGGTAGGCAAAGAAGGCAAATTCGTTTTCCTAATTTGGAAGGTGAGCATGAAAAATGCCATTTGAATTTTTAAATAAGAAAAGGTTGCATAGTTTGCTGAATTTCTACATGACAAAAAGTAATATCAGTGTTCTAGCATCCATCCACATGAGAGACATACAATAAGTCTTTGGCGACTCTAGTACAGTTTCTCTCTAAGCTTATGCTTCCTAAACAAATTGTGAATATTTATGTTATGACATGCTAAGCCAGGAATCCAACACAATCAAACCGTGTAGGGATTGATTAATATTCATGCTCCAGCACCACACAAATTGAACAATATTTCGCTCGAAGTCTGATCGTATTGGATAACACTTTCATAGATTGAGGTGATTTTAATAGGATAAATATTTTTATTTACATCTTGGAGAGATCCAGTAGGAGATATTAGGATGTAACGAAGTCACAATTGGGTATTTTTGATATTTGTAATTTTTTTTGTTTTCTAGCTAAGAATCCTATAAACACCGATCTCGTTTCCAAGGTAATTAAATTATTTCATCCATTTCATTGACTGAAAAGTTTACAAAACCTGCAATTCCTTCATGCCATAATATATATTATTGCATTTTCTGTCAAAGGCATTGAAATCAGACAGCCCAGATAACCCGAGATCAAATCCCGGGCCCAGCAAAATAATAAAAGCCATGTCGATTCCGGGGGCATTGGGGGAAACAGTTGGGGAAGAGACTGTGCAGCAGCTCACTCCACATGACCAGTGGGAATGGAACTCGCGACACCACTGGAAGCACTGGCACGGTCTGTGGACCATGTGGAAGCCTACTGAGGGCCCTGATATTGTGAAAACCTACAAGTCCGTGAGATCCCTGTGGCCTGTGGACGAAGAGCGCGTGCATCTGTATCACAGGAATCAGTGGTATGAAACCACTGGGGAAGGGCCCGATATCAACTGGGAGAGCGGGCCATGGGCCATGTATGAATTCAAGCACAGTCTGCAAGACGGTATATGGCATCCCAATTCTCTTGACCACAGAATTATTCAGTTCCCCATTGGTGATCTCGGCTGGGTGCAGCTGGCATTGAAGCCCAATGACCCCAAGTCTGTGGTCTTCAACGAGCTCCATTTCATGCCATGTGAGTTGAATGAAGACTTTAACAGAGGAGAAAAGCCCTTCCGGAGGTGCGATGTTCAATACCTGTTTCTTTTCTACGAGGTCACTCCAGAAATCGATTTTCCGGGCCACCTTGGCAACCCAGGGCGGGGCTTGAATCGTGAACCTGTTGAGCACATATGTTGAGAGCGGTTTCTCATGGAAGTACCTGTATCTTGAGATAATAGCTCTCAATCACACAGATATGACACTTGGGAACTGAACCAAACTCTTGAAAACACTTGTTGCGGTGTGGTTTTCTTATATAGAGTTCTGCCCTGGAATGAAATTAAACGACATATCATGGAATTCTCTGGAATGAAAGGCAGAGAACCATCCAAAAACGGTGGTCTACCCACATTTCTTGGCTCCTCATTTCCTGAACTTTTTGATGGATCACCTAGGCCCAGATCGATTGCCCGTCCTGCACGAGAAATCAACGGCGCACTTTGTAATTGAAAATTGGTGGTTCTCGTACTCTCATGGATCAGTGACACGTGTCTCAATTAATTGCCGTGAGAATCTCTATCTCGTCCTACGAAATCGGCCTACAGTTAATGTGTCTTAAGGTAATTCGCTGTGGGGGGATGATTAGGTAACTGTAGCTGCAGTCAAGTACGTTGGCAGAGTACAATGTCATGATGACTGAATAAGAGAGGCCCTGACACAACTAATCACCAACCAATCACTTTTAAAAAATATAAATTTAAAATAATTTAGTAAAATAATTATAAATTTAAAATAAATTAATTTTAGATACAAAATTAATATTACACATTTCATTTTAATTTTTGTCAAATTAAAATAAATTGACAGTAAACTGCTGGGGCAGGCTTATCCAAGGACATCCCACAGCATATGTATGGCTGTAGTTAAATGGAGGTTGTGTAGGTAAAATTCGAAAGGGTTTTATTGGCAATTTTTAGGTTTGTGAGAGATTTTTCGTCGAAAATTACATGGAATATCATTTGTTGACGCGTTTCGAACTAATTAGTGTGGTTCATCATCACGATGAACCACACTAGTTGGTTCGAAACGCCTCAACAAATGGTATTCCATGTGATTTAACTTGATATAGATCACAAAAACCTGAACTCTATAATTTCCTTGACATGTGATTTTCGTTGAAAATTCTCTCACAAACTTGATATAGATCACAAAAACCTGAACTCTATAATTTTCAGATTGTCAAGATAAAATCTACGTCGAAGACAGAGAGACAGATAGACAGTCAGTTTCTACTGCGTATCTTCACACTATCGGGAAGATTATGAAAAGGAAGGCGTTAGAGGCCGTACTCGTTTTATCACTGGAAATCTAACAAAGCAAAACTATAATTTAATAATATAATTTTCTGCCAACATATAACATATATTAACTGAGGGAATAATATCGGTAATCTACTTAATATAACGATGGCTCTGGTTAAAAGAATATTATGGGTGTAAAATTTAAGAGGGTTTTACTTGAAATTTTATAGTTTTTGTTAAAAGATTATTTCGTTTATAAGTTAGATTACGGTAAATTAAATTAATTTTTTTTATTAATATTATAAATAGTTAATTTTTTATTAATATTATATATATTAATTAAAAGATATAAATTTTTTAATTATTAGATAATTTAGGTGATTTTAAATTTTAGATGTTTTAATTATTATTAATTTTTTTAATTTTTAATACAAACTTTATTTTTATTTAAATGCTGGTAATGAATATAACAATAATGATAACATTACTAACTTTTTCTCTCTCTGGATCTAGTGGAGTTGACAAATGAAATTTAGTTGTTTCTCAGTGAAATTGTCCGGTCCAATATAGTTGTTTCCTAGTCAAATATAGCCCTTGGAAGATCTGCTTTCCTTATGGTCCAATATAGTTGTTTCCTAGTCAAATATAGTTGTTGGAAGATCTGCATTTAACCTATAGCCATGATCTGGTTCTTCAACTTGTCCTGACAATGAACCACACTGGTTGGTTATAGCCATGATCTGGTTCTTCAACTTGTCCTGACAATGAACCACATTCGTTGGTTGGAAATGCGTAGACAAAAATATTACAATGTGATTTCTGCCAAAATATTTCTCATTAAACTTGATATGGATCACAGAAGCTTAAATTCAACTATATAAATGATTTAAGTGTTTTGAAAAATTTAAGACAATTGAATTAGTCTAAATCTAATTGTACTATGATTTCCAGTTTTTGGGGCATATTTTGTAGTGAAAATTTCCCAAAATCCAGTAGAAATTTGTTGAAATCACACGTTTTATATGCGAACTCTACACAAGCTCATTACCACATGGATTTTTGAGGGTGCTAAATCAATATATACATTCAAAAATTGAATTTAAACAAAAAAAAAAAAAAAAACTAACCAAAAATTATTTTGCCAGATTCTAACTCAAAAAACTCCAAAACTTTAAATAATTAAACAACCCCATTAAATTCTCTAATACAATTTTAAACCCCGTGTGTATATATATATATATATATATATACACATAACATCTAATAACTAAATGAATAACATCAATAAAGTAATTAATATAAATTCACCATAATCCACACTTAAATTTTTTCACCAAACTCACCTAAACAGTGGATTTTAGACTTTTGTAATCCATATTGATTTTGATCAATTCTTTTGGTTTAATCACATTATGAGTTTTTGATCGACTTTTGGAACCATCTAATATGGTCCATCCTGATGACAAAGGTGAGGATGAACCACATTATATATATGCATGCAAACACATAACATCTAATAACTAAGTGAATTAATATAAATTCACCATAATTCACACTTACAATTTTTTCACCAAACTCATTTAAATAACGCTTGATTTTAGACTTTTGTAATCCATATTGATTTTGATAAATTCTTTTGGTTTAATCACATCATGAGTTTTTTGTGACTTTTGGAATCATCTATGGTTCGAAACTTTCAAAAACACTCATAATGTGATTAATCCAATTTTTTTTTTTTTTTTTATCAAAATCATCGAAACTTTCAAAAACACTCATAATGTGATTAATCCAATTTTTTTTTTTTTTTTATCAAAATCATCGAAATAACTTAAGATAAACTCTGCTTGATTCACACTTCAACCTTCTTCAGATTTATGCTAATATTAACACGTATTTATCTTAATAGTTAAAAGCAATCAATGGACACCCAGACTGCGGAGCACTGTATCATAGGATATATGTGGTGCATCTAAAATTCTCCAATAAGGCAGGCTTATCCAAGGACATCCTGCAGCATAACGATGGCTGTATTTAAAAGAGCATTCTGGTTGTAAAATGCGAGAGGGTTCCACTGGAAATTTTCAGGCTATCAAGATGAGCTCCGTGGAAAGTTTCTGTATTTATAAACTGCGTGTCCTCTGCCGAGACAGACAGACAGTTTCTTAGTCTTCCAGCCCATATGCCTCAATCGGAGGAAGGCGGAGTTGCTGCTGTGGAAAGTATCGTCAACACATTTGTGATATTACTTATACTACCGATGTTAAGGTTAGTTATGATCTTTAATGAGTGAGCTTCTTTTTGGCCATCTTAATTGTCTTAAGATTTGCTAAGATAATTATCGGCAAATGTTTGAAGTAAAATTTCCTATTAATGAAATGAAATTATAATTTTGTTTATTTAAAAAATATTTTAAAAATTAAATTTATTAAATTATCAATATATTTTATTAATAATGTTAAGTATTAATTAAATGATATAAAATATTTTAATTGAAAATTTTGATTGTATGTTAATTAATTAATTAATTATTAAAATATTAGTAATTTAATTATTTTGCAAAACAATTTATTCATATTTGTTTACTTATTAGATATTTTAGTTAATCTTAAATGTTATAGGTTTAAAATATATTTTTGAAAAAGTAAATGAATTTTTTTTTTTGTAAGCTTAGGTGGGACCTTCTCATTTTCGAGTTTTTACATGTCCGTTATTCACCCCATTTCCAAGGAGGGTAGCACAAGAATCGAACCCAAGATATCCGGTTCGGTGAGACTTCATTTCCACGACCATTGCCACTTGAGCTACCCCATGCGGACGAATAAGTAAATGAATTAATTGCTTTGAATTAGTGGCAATTTAATTGTTACAAGTTTGGGTGGTTTTTGGGGCATATTTTTTCATCAAATTTTCCTAAAATCTAGTAAAAATTTGTTGAAATGATAAGTTTGATATGTGAACTCTACACAATCTCACATCTCAAAAATTTTGAGTGTGCTAAATCCATTTATGCATTCAAAGAAAACAAAAAAATATAATATGACCAAAAACCATTTTGCCAAATTTCAATTAAATAAAAGAAAATCTCAAATAAATTAATCATGTCATTAAATTTAAAAAAAAACAAACTTTAAAATAATAATTATTATTATTATTTTTAATTAAAAACTTACGTACATATTATTCAATTACCAATATAATAATGTTATTAGTAAGTTAAAAAGGGAGGGGCTAGTTCCCAAGCAAAAGCGTTATAGGGCCCTCTTTTTATTACATTATATACATATCAGACAAGCTGATAACTGTCACATCGAAACCATCATATCAACCAGAATATTCGCCATCTATCACATCAGCTGGAATAATCGCCATGGAACATTCGCCATCTATCACATCAGCTGGAATAATCGCCATGGAACAGCAAATCCCTAAGAATTTCACAATCAAACATGCTTTAATCAATATATTAATAATGGAAGTTACTTAAATAAGTGAACTCTCTCAATTTTTTAAATGAATCTGTCTCTTCACTGATTTAAAATTTCATACTAAATTTTTGGCTATCTTAAATGTCTTAAGGTGAAGTAAGATAATTATCAGCCCATTTTTGAAGTAAAATATTCGTTATAGTATTAAAAAAAATGTTATTAAATAAAATTTTTATTTATTAGAGTAGTTTAATGGTAAATAAAATATTTTTTTTCAAAACATAATTTTTTATTAATTTTAATCCAAATTTTATAGAGATTTTTAAATCTTGAGTTTAAATTACTTAATATGTAAAATTTGAGTTCCAACATTTTTTATGGTGTTAATTCTATTTATGCATTCAAAAATTTATTTTAGACAATAAAAAATCACAATGTTACTTGAGATTGTATGGTAGATTTAAGTGAGAAGCCCATTTCATTTATAAATTAGGCTACACATATTTTATTAATATTATAGATAGTTAATTGTTTTATTATTAGCAATTGCGCCAAATGTTGCAAAGGAAACGTCATAAGACATAAATTGGAGAAGAATCCCACCATATAAAACAACATTCAAAAATGGATTCTCGAGGTAACTATGTGTGTTAGCTTTGCTATACAACGGGGATTCTTTATGGTTAGAGACAAGCTTGGTCTGCTTGGTGGTGCACAAAAGGATAAAAAATGGATCCAAAACACTCCCAAAGTCTGCAAATTTGCTTAAAATCATGCCAAGGGATCCATTCATGCTGTTGAAATCTCCAATTTTTTCCAAAGGTCATCCACCAATAGAAATGGTTGGAAGAGGAGAGCCCTTGGAAGAGCGGAAATACTCTATCGGGAGGCCCAAAACACTTTAAAATCATGCAAATGCATTTCCGCAGGCTTAAACTGGGCATTGCACAACAGCCGTTAGATATGGCCCATCAACATTTCAGATCTAATCGGCGGATCGCATCGGCAAATCTCATCGGCGGAGGCAAATCGGCACAAATAGTATGTATTGAGCGATTGCGATCAACGATGCAATGTGGACCGTTGATCGCACGCGGATTGACGACCCACATCGCATCGCTATATCGCTATCGGCGGAGACCAAAGGGGTAGGGCCTTTATGTATATGTGCGCGATGCGATAACACCCAGACCCAATATGACTCACTGCTCTCGTGTATAAAATTTCAAGTCCGCTTTTCGCCTCCGATTGTGTATTTGCCTATAACTTAGTATTTCTGCCTTTTGCGCTTCTCAATAGTGTATTCCTTCATCCGTCGTTCATTCATTCAATCCAACGGTGATCGCTCCTCCCGCGCCCATAAGCTACATGCGCGATAACCAGCGGGGAAAGTGGTTTTTTGGCTGTCCCATCCGCCACGCGTCACCCTCCTATTGTGATCGCTCGGCTGTGTACGTTTACTGCCCGACCCTGATAGCGGTGCGAGGAATACTGCTTACCGCCCGTTCGCCCCTCCCCGTCGGTTAACCTCCGCATATCTTTCCTGCCCGATGACTGTCAGATCCGCCGCGTCCAGATCCGACGGCCCATAATCATTTTCGCCTCCATTTCCTCCCGACGCCTCCCGCCGATAGATCTCCACTGCCCATCCATGTGATCCAACGGCTAATGTTTATTCTTTGCCTCCATTCATTCCCCATGCAGTTTTTGTGTCTTTGACCTATTCCGTGCATCTGAAGGAAGAAGGTGGCCAGCTACCTATATCCGGCGCAGTTAATCTTCAACCACCACATTCAACAAACAGCATGGCCGAGAAGGAAAGGACCACTCTCGAGCAGTTAAAAGCATTCAATGGTTATGGGTTTCATTCATATTTCACACCACCTGCTCAGAGGAGGACTGCAGAGCACCAGTGAATGTCAAATTCATCCATTAAAGTAGCAGATCATAGCAGAGGTCCATTCCAAAGAATTAATGTGGTTGGTGGTCCATTATGACCCCTCCTCGTGTAGCATAGCAGAGTGTTTTTGTAATCAAACTCTATATATACCCAGAACACAGATGTAATCAAGGTTGATGAATGCTATTTTGATGTAAAGTTCAACTTCTGGAGACTGTAACTACTATGATACCTGCAGCGTCTCGTCTTCATTTTCAGCTAATGCAAGCTTCTTTTGCTGTTAATTGCTCACTTTCCACTTCTTCTTTGTTCCAGACTATGCATGTTATGCATTTTTAATGTGCTCTTGATGTTTAGCATTAGAGGGGCTGTCAACCCACCTCTGTGTTAGAATCTAGTATGTATTATTGAAGGTGTATGCAGGTTTCTGTTTTCTTGGTGCTAGAGAGCTGTCATCCTGTCTGTGCATTAGGAAGTAGATTTACAGACCTTTTAACTGGTTGTAGCTAGCCATCACAGAGTCCTGTGCATCTGTTGGTGTGATCAGTATTCTCCCATTTCCACTTAGTCCTCAAACTGTGAGTAATTGGTGGTCTAAATCCTTGTAGTTTGGGGGTGTTCACCCATGTCTAGGGTTAAGCATAGTAGAAGTGGTTATTTGGCTTGAATATGCATCATTCATTCCATTCATCCACCATTTTCCAAATTTTTTGTTAAGTTTGTAATGTTCCCGAGCATCTCTGATATACAACCTAGGAGAGTTTCTTGGGGTGATAACATTAATTGGCGTCGTTGCCGGGGAGAGGAGGTTGAAGCTTAGCTTCCCTGGGAAAACAACACAGTTTCAAGCTTTGATGATAGACAAGGTTTGAACATAGTTTTTGGTTGTAATCATCTATTTGGTGACTCCACTGAAGGAATACCAACCTTTGGTGACTCCACATTGAAGCTCTGGCTCAGTTTGTGAGACATACTCGAAGAAATCCACAGAAATCACCAGCTAAACTAGTGCCTGACCCTGAGAGGACTGTCAAATCGAAGAAAACATCACATAAAGGAGCATCAAGATCAGGTAAGCCCAAGAAATCTTATTTGTCTCTGCATGAGGAGTTTTTAGTTGAGAATGCACAATTTGAAGACTTAGAGCTTAGTGTTGCTAGTGAAGAAATACTTGCAGAGATTCATAAAGCTCCTTGTCCATCTAATTCCCCTTTGTGTCTCAGTCCAAAGAAATTTTCTCTTACAGTCCATAACATCCCTTTGTCTCTATCATCCATTTCATTGTTTCATACTGTTCAATCTGCCAGTGTCCTTCCACATATCCCAGTCATGGCAGGCCAACAAGCACCTACAAAGATAGAAAGAATTGTAGCTGCTAGGTATGGACCTCTGGTCTTGCCCATTCCTTTGAATGCTATTCCTACAGGAGAATATTAGAAATATATGCCCAAGTTCACTGGCACCGAGGGAGTAACAGCTGAAGAACACCTTGAGGATTTTTATAGTTATGCTGATAACTTAGATATAAGTGAAAATGATGTGTGGATGAGAGTTTTTGTCCAAAGCCTTGATGGAAAGGGCCAGAAAGTGGTTTAGAGAACTAGCCCCTAGATCTATTGCTGATATTGAAGCCTTAGATGATGCATTTTTGAAGCACTAGGGAGATAAAAAATATTTGCTATATTATCATACTGAGTTTGGTAACTTGAAGAGGGAAAATGGGGAATCATCGCCTTATTTTAATAAAAGATTTAACCGTATGTATAGTAAGATACCAGCTGAGGTAAAACCTATCGCCACCTCTGCCAAACTCACTTATGCCAATGCTTTTGACTCTGATTTCTGCCTATTGTTGAGAGAAAGAAGATGTGCCACTCTAGTTGACATGCAGGATGCGACACTAGAGGTGGAATCTAATATTATGGCTACAGAAAAGCTTAAAAGTCATGATGATAGAAGGAGGCAGAGAGGTGAGGCTTCTTCTTCCTCTGCTTTATCTTCCAATCCCAAATTTGATAAAATGACTAGAATGATAGAGTCATTGGCTGCTAAGATATCTAAGCTGGAGGTTGAGCAGAATTCAGGAAAGACAAGGCAACAGAACACATTTGCTCCAAGAAATCCAAATCCATTCAGAAGAGAAAATGAATAGTTACAAATAATTCAGAGGGGTAAAGAAACAATTGAAGAACAGAAATTTAAAGCTCCTTTCCAGAATGTCGTCATGGAGGAGGAATAGATTGAAGATGAGGATGAATTTCATTGTATAGAAGATAAAGGCAGAGTTCCCTTTTTGACTTTGGCTGCATACGAAGAATCTTTGCTGCAGGAACAAGGCAGTCAAAGGTGGGACAGAGAGGCTGTTCTACAAACTGAGAAACAACAAAGATACAAGCTGAGGGCAAAAGCAAACAATGTCAAGGAGAATCCTGCCCAAAGAGCTGCTATCCAAATAGAGTCACAGAATATCATGCAGAGAGGACCAGCAGCTGATCCAGTCATTTTCAAATCTCCAGTTCAAGAGGTAAGAGGTTCTCATAAGTCACCTTCCCCTTTCAACTTGGAATTAGAAGTCCAGAAGTTAAAAATATCTATGCCTCTGTTAGAACTTGTAAAGAGTGAAGTGTTTAGAAAGCCTATCCTTGAAGCTCTTGAACTAAAAGACAAACAAACCTCCACTGACTCTGTCAATTTGCAAGATGATAAACCTGCGGTTGTGCTCAACCTAATGAGCGAACTTGCTGATGATAATTCTCCATCTTTTTATGTCTCCTTGACCATTCATGACAAAATCCTCCACAACTGCCTTCTAGATACAGGGGCCAGCCACAATCTGATGCTAAAAGCTGTCATGGAAGAGTTAGGCCTTGATATCACCAGACCATACCATGATCTATTCTCATTTGATTCAACGAAAGTAAAGTGTCTAGGATTGATCAAATATTTAGCCATTACCCTAACCCAGCTGCCCATGAAGAGTATGGTGATGGACATTGTGGTAGCAGATGTCCCTCCCAAATTTGGCATGGTGTTGTCAAGAGGATGGATTAAGAGACTAGGTGGGACATTACAGAATGACCTATCTTATGACCCTGTCCCAGTTTTTGGAGGGGAAAGCAAGAGATTATATAGAGAAGCACAGTTGGCACATATAATCAGTGATGAGAAGAATCCTTCTAATCATCCTATTTATGCTGTTCACATTGGTTTTGGAGCATGTGTCCTCCAAATTGAAGAATCTCAGAAGGCCTCGTTACAACTCAAGAAACCAATTGTTCGGGCAAAGGAGGAGCAGATTGAAGATGATGATGAAGTGAACAGATTCCTGCAGGTCATTGGTGAATTCTCTGAAATGCAAATTGACCAAGAAAATGAAGCCCTGGAAGAAAGCCCTCAATCCTAGCTTAGGAATAGAATTGGCAAAGATAGCATTGTCCAACCTCCAGCAATCATTTTCCTAAGGGTCTAATTCCTCTAGAAAGATTATTTGACCACCATGATGTGCCTTACAAGGCTGCCCAAAATGAAGACCAGTTTGCAGTCTGTAAGCATGATATAGGGAGTCCAAGTCAGCGAAGATACATAAATCCGTCCACTCATCTGTCTGCTGACCAAAATACTGAGTACTGCAGTTTAATGAGGCAGTTTGCTGATGTCTTTGCTTGGGAATATAGTTACCTAAAAACGTATGATAAGAAAATCATCCCCCACAAAATTCCTTTACAGAAAGACACCATCCCTTTCAAACAGAAGCTAAGTCCAATAAACCCTCTGCCCCTTCCTCTGATTGAACAAGAGAAAAAAGAGGAAGAAGACATGACAAAAAGAATCACTGATTTGGCAGAGGTACATCAAATTCGAGAACAGCTGGTTGAAAAGGATGTAGCACATCAAAAAAAGATCAGGGATGCTTTTGACAAGAAGACAAAAGCAGATAATTTTCAGGTTGGAGACTTGGTTCTGAAGTGGGATGCACTAAAGGAAAAGAAAGGAAATCATGGGAAGTTTGATGCTTTCTGGACAGGGCCTTTTATCATTTCTCAGATTCAAGGAAACAACCTTCATCCTGAAAAGTATGGGAGGAAAGGTAGTTTTTGACGGCCCGGTTAATGGGCATTTTCTGAAAATTTATGTGTTTAAGGTCTTTTGGCCTTAAAGTTGTAAATATTTTGTTCTATTAGTTTAGTGTAAGCAAAGTAGACTCCATGCCCAATGGAACACTAGGAAATTTTGCTAATTTGTTTTTCACAGGAAATGCATTGGTCTGCAAGTTCTTGAGACCTCACAGGGAGGATCTCATCAGCCAATGTTAGCTCTGCTATACAACGGGGATTCTCTATGGTCGGAGACATGCTTGGTCTGCTTGGTGGTGCACAAAAGGATAAAAAATGGATCCAAAACACTCCCAAAGTCTGCAAATATGCTTCAAATCATGCCAAGGGATCCATTCATGCTGTTGAAATCTCCAATTTTTGTCAAAGGTTGTCCACCGATAGAAATAGTTGGAAGATGAGAGCCCTTGGAAGAGCATAAATACTCTATCGGGAGGCCCAAAACACTTTAAAATCATGCAAATGCACTTTTGTAGGCTTAACTGGGCATTTCACAGCAGCTGTTAGATCTGGCGATGAACGGTCCAGATCTAATTGGCGGATCACATCGGCAGACCTCATCGGCGGAGGCAAATCGACGCAGAAAGTATGCATTGAGCGATTGCGATCAGCGATGCAATCAGCCCACATTGCATCACTATATCTCTATCGACAGAGACCAAAGGGGCAGGGCCTTTATGTATATGTGCATGATGCGATAAGACCCGGACTCGATATGACTCACTACTCCCGTGTATAAAATTTCAAGTCCGCTTTTTGGCTCCGATTGTGTATTTGCCTATAACTTAGTCTTTCTGCCTTTTGCGCTTCTCGATAATGTATTCCTTCATCCGCTGTTCATTCATTCTATCCAACAGTGATTGCTCCTCCTGCGCCCATAAGTTGCACGCACGATAACCAACGGGGAAGTGGTTTTTGGATGTCCCATTCGCCACGCATCGCCCTCCTATTGTGATCGCTCGGCTGTGTACGTTTACCGCCCGACCCTGATAGCGGTGCGAGGAATACTGCTTACCGCCCGTTCACCCCTCCCCACCGGTTAACCTCCGCATATCTTTCCCGTCCGATGACCGTCAGATCTGCCGCATCCAAATTCGATGGCTCACAATCATTTTCGCCTCCATTTCCTCCCGGCACCTCGCGCCGATAGATCTTCGCCCTCCATCCATGTGATCCAATGGCTAATGTTTATTCTCTGCGCTCCATTCATTCCCCATGAAGTTTTCGTGTCTTTGGCCTGTCCCGTGCATCTGAAGGAAGAAGGTGGCCAGCTACCTGTACCCGGCGCAATTAATCTTCAACCACCACATTCAACAAACAGCATGGCCAAGAAGGAAAGGACCACTCTCAAGCAGTTAAAAGCATTCAATGGTTATGGGTTTCATTCATATTTCACGCCACCTGCTCAGAGGAGGACTGCAGAGCACCAGTGAATGTCAAATTCATCCATTAAAGTAGCAGATCATAGCAGAGGTCCATTTCAAAGAATTAATGTGGTTGGTGGTCCATTATGACCCCTCCTCGTGTAGCATAGCAGAGTGTTTTTGTAATCAAACTCTATATATACCCAGAACATAGATGTAATCAGGGTTGATGAATGTTATTTTGATGTAAAGTTCAACTTCTGGAGACTGTAACTACTTTGATACCTGCAGCGTCTTCATTTTCAGCTAATGTAAACTTCTTTTGTTGTTAATTTCTCACTTTCCACATCTTCTTTGTTCCAGGCTATGCCTGTTATGCATTTTTAGTGTGCTCTTGATGTTTAGCATTAGAGGGGCTGTCATCCCACCTCTGTGTTAGAATCTAGTATGTATTACTGAAGGTGTATGCAGGTTTCTGTTTTCTTGGTGCCAGAGAGTTGTCATCCTGTCTGTACATTAGGAAGTAGATTTATAGACTTTTTAACTAGTTGCAGTTTCCCATCACAGGGTCTTGTGCATCTTCTCGTGTGATCAGTATTCTCCATTTCCACTTAATCCTCAAACTGTGAGTAATTGGTGGTCTAAAGCCTTGTAGTCTGGGGGTGTTCACCCATGTCTGGGGTTAAGCATAGTACAAGTGGTTATCTGGCTTGAATATGCATCATTCCTTCCATTCATCCACCATTTTCCAACACTTTTGTTGAGTTTATAATGTTCCCGAGCATCTCTAATATACAACCTAGGAGAGTTTCTTGGGGTGATAACAATGTGCTCTGTTTTCTTTGTAAAACTGGTCGTTCCATTGAACCACCATTCCCAAGTGTTGATTGTTCAATACCATCATCTTAACAAGCAGGTTTTCATCGTGGCCAACTCTTGCACATTCATAAAAAAATTGCCATCTCCATCTATATCAACAACAGTCACCCCTAGATTGGCGCTTTCTAGGCTAGCTGAGATATATACCTTAAGAGTTTCAGTTACCTTTGACATGTCTAGTGCACTAAAGGCTAGCAACAAGTAATTCTGATTCTAACCATATTATACTATTGATTTGGGATTCAATTATGTTCTTTCGATCTGAAACTATTTGGGTTATGTTTAAGAGGCATCCCTCTAATCTAGCCAATTTACTTGATTGCTATTCGATCACCTTTATCTGATCCAAAATAGTCTAGGTCAACTCATGAAATTGTTCTTCAAATGAACCAACGTTGGTCTGTAGGAGTTCTAGTTTCTTTAAATCTCCAATAAAGCCATGGATTCAGGGATTTTGCCTAAAATTGCCTTCATGGTTGCCCTCTTCATGTAGGGAAAATATAAGCGAAATCCTTATAGTTCTCATTCACTATCATATGTTCATATTCATGCACCTGATCTATTATATAATCTTAAACATGATATTCACTTTGTTGCCCAAAGGTTTATGTTAGACTATCCTAAGCATTGCTAGAAGATAGATGAGAACCTAACTCTTTATAATCACGTATCTTTGTAAAAGCACATACTAGAATTTATTCAAGAAGATAGAACTCCCTAGGCTTATAAGAGGGACAAATTCTACCTCAATATTTGCAACTACATGCCTCATCACATGCTCTTATGGGTGAGTTGGATTAAAGATATGTTGATTTGGGGTAGCATCGAATCTGCCCTAGCCATGAAAATTGTTGGAGAGGCTAAAGCTCATGAGATCTCCATGACCCAGAAATGGTTTGGGTAGATTCTACCCAGTGAAGGAGATATTAAAATAATTAATATTTTTAATAAAATAAAATATTAATGGGTATTAGTATAAAACTGGGTTAGAAGTTTCCAAAAGATATGGATGAAGCCAAATATAATCTTAGCCATTGATTAGAGATGTAATACCTGTCATTGAAGGACCAACAAGAAAAGTATAAGAGGAGGCTTGAGAGTCAGTTGGAGAACACACGAGAGTGATCATCATTCGATTTACTAGGGCAGGGTTTGCTAAGTAAAGTCAAATCAGTGATCAGTTTGCAGCGAGGGGCAGTAAGCACTGGACAGAGAGGCAGAGATAGTACTGAGAGACCAGCACAGAGGCAGAGAGGCAGATGCAGAAGCCAGAGAAGGCCACGCAAAGCCCAAAAGACACATCGCAAAGCTAGAAGGGCATGCGTCATCCACGTAGAGGGTAGCAGGAGTGATGCAGAAGGCCGTAGAGGCTGTGCAATGCCTCAGAAAGCTAACATAGATGGGTTTGAGGCTGACGTAGAGGCTGGGAGGGCTGGCGCAGTGCTTCAATGGTGCTGGAGAGGGTTTCGTGGGATAGATTTTTTGAATATCTGCTTTCGAATAGAGACATATTACTTCTATTATTTTTCTCTGTTGGGTGAGCTAGTTTGGCACCTAGTTGTACTCAAGGATAGACTACGTAATAAATAAACCCTCAGAATTGTTGCATCGATTTTCCTGCATTGGGTAACTAAAAAGTACGAGAAATAAACTAGAAGAATACAAATAAAATTTCTAATGGTTAGACTTACAAATTTCAACATGGTATCAGAGGGTGGTTGCAAATCACAAGAGAGCTGAAGGCATCAGCTAAGGCAGAGCATCTGTAGCAGAGACAACTGTCCCGAGTGACAGAAGTTGTTCCTTGTAGAAAGCGACAAAAGAAGAGTTGACGCAGAGGGACTGCGTCATTAGTCCAGTCCAGAGAGAGGCCAATGCAAAGGCTGAGGAGAGCAGAAAAGGCTCATGCAGAGACCAGGAGGGTTGATGCATTTGGCTAGGGGAGCATTTCGGCCAGTGCCAGGATTGTGCAGAGCCTAAAGGCTCTGTTAGCTCTGCTACAAATTTCGACATTTGAGGGTCATTGACAGTTTGGCCGTGTTATTTTATGCTAAAAGGTAGCTCGTAGCAGTCGGTTTACCTGCTTCTCCTTGATTCTCCTTACCTTCCCTTAACCTCCCGCCAGCCCTGTTTTCCTTCAACTTAAGTGTAAACCCATGTTGTTTAACTCGTGGGTGCGAAGTTTAAATCGCATGACCATGCACCTTCCCCAACTATTCTTCATAGTTTAACCGTAGTCGTTGATCGTCTCGATCAACGACCAATTTTCTTTTTCCCGCACATTAAACTCTGCGCTCCTTCCTCGCCATCTGACCATTCGTGGCTTGATCCCACCATTGTCGCTTTCCCCGTCGTCGTGACCTGCGTGCGTGTTAACCCGCGGGGATGGCAGTTTTCATCCGACAAGCGTCGATATTTTATTTGATTGTGCAGTCGCGTACGAATACCACCCGACCCCCATAGGTGGTGCGATAAATACCGCCCACCACGCAAGACCGCCATCCCCGTCGTTTAAACCTCGCGCACTTTCCACGCCCGATTGCCGTCGAATCTGCCCGACTGTGATTCGACGGCTAACGGTTGTCTTTGCCTGTCCGCCTCTCAATTCCTCCCGCCAATGATCTCCACCATTCATTTTCTTGATCCAACAGATGTTGTTTGTTCCCTGATCTGCTCATGCCTCCGCCATTCTGTCTACGCCGATTGCCTGCTCTGTGCTCCTGAAACACGAAGATGGCTGACTACCAGTCCTTGTACTGCTTATATTAAATCTTCAAACTACCTCATTCAAGAAGCAGCATGGACGAGAACGGAGAGGACCACTCTCGAGAAGTTAAAAGCATTGAATGGTTATGGGTTTCATTCATTTTCATGCCACCTACTCAGAGGAGGACTGCAGAGCACCAGTGAATGTCAAATTCATCCATTAAAGTAGTCAAATTGCATCGGAGACCCATATCAGATTGTTAATGTGGTTGGTGGTCCATTACGACCCTCCACGCGTAGCATAGCAAAGTGTTCTTGTAATCAACCTCTATATATATCCACAAGATAGAAGGGTTGATGGTTGATGAACTTTATTTTGTTGTAAGCTTCAACTTCTGGAGACTGTAAGTACTGTGATACCTGCAGCGTCTGGTATTCATTTTCAGCTAATGAAAGCTTCTTTTGATGTTAATTAATCACTTTCCACTTCTTCTTCTTTGTTACAGGTTGTGCCTGTTATGCATTTATTCATGTGCTGTAGATGTTTAGCATTAGAGGGGCTGTCAGCCCACCTCTGCGTTTGAATCTTGCATGTATCATTGAATTTGTATGCAGGTTTCTGTTGTTTTAATGCCAGAGAGCTGTCATCCTGTCTGTGCATTAAGAAATATATTTACAGACCTTTTAATTGGTTGCAGCTGGCCATCACAGTGTCTTGTGCATCTGCTGGTGTGATCGGTATTCTCCATCATCACATTTTCTTTAAAAGTGTGAGTAATTGGTGGTCTAAAGCCTTGTAGTCTGGGGGTGTTCACCCATGTCTGGGGTTAAGCATAGTAGAAATGGTTATCTGGCTTGAATATGTATCATTTCTTTCATTCATCCACCATTTATCCAACATTTTTGTTGAGTTTGTAATGTTCCCGAGCATCTCTGATATACAACCTAGGAGAGTTTCTTGGGGTGATAACATTAATTTGCGCCGTTGCCGGAGAGAGGAGAATTGAAGCTCAGCTTCCCTGGGAGAATGACTTAGCTTCAAGCTTTGATGATAGACAAGGTTTGAACACAGTTTCTAGTTGTAATCATCTATCTGGCGACTCCATTGGAGGAAGACCAACCTTTGGTGACTCCAATTTGAAGCTATGGGTCAGTTTGTGAGACATACTCGAAGAAATCCTTAGAAACCATCAGCTGAACCAGTGCCTGATCCTGAGAACATCATTAAGTAGAAGAAAATCTCACAGGAAGGAGCATCAGGACCAGGTAAGCCTTAGAAATTCCATGTATCTCCGCTAGTGAAAGTCACCTTCAAAGATTCATTCAGCTCCTTGTTATTCATTTTCCTTTCAAACCTCAGTTCAGAGAAGCACCATGCTGTCCATCGTATTCCTCTGTTTCTCTCATTCTTTTCATTGATCCATTCCACTCACTCCACCAGTATCCTTCCACTTGCCTCAGTGATGGCAGGCCAGCAAGCCCTCACAAAGATAGAAAGAATAGTTGCTGCTAGGTATGGACCCTTAGTCTTGCTTACCCCTTTGAATCCCATGCCTACAGGAGATTATCAAGAATTTATGCCAAAGTTTACTAGTGTAGAAGGAGTAACGACTGAAGAGCATTTAGAAGCCTTTTATAGCGATGCTGATAACCTAGATATCAATGAAGAGGATGTCTGGATGAGGGTTTTTGTCCAAAGCCTAGATGGGGAAGCTAGAAAATGGTTTAGAAATTTACCTCCTAGGTCTATTGCAGACATTGAGACCCTAGATGATGTGTTCTTAAAGCATTGGGGGAATAACAAAGATCTACACTTTTATCATGATGATTTTGGGAACTTGCAAAGAGAAGATGGTGAGCTGCTGTCTGAATTTAACATCAGATTCAATCATATGTACAGCAGAATGCCAGCTGAAATAATACCTACCCCTGCTTCTGCTATGCTCACTTATGCTAATGCCTTTGATTCTCAGTTCTACCTGCTGTTAAGAGAAAGAAGATGTATTTCTTTGACTGATATGCAAAATGCAACCTTTGAGGTAGAAGCAAACATTATTGCTGCAGAAAGACTCGAAGGTGACACTGAAAGGAGAAGTCAGGGAGTTGAGTCCTCATCATCCTATGGCCCTGAAATAGATGAAATCACCAGGATGATTGAGTTTTTGGCCTTTGAGGTTTCTAAACTAAAGGCTGAGTAGCATTTTGAAGAAGTAGAAGCTCATTGTTCCTTGTCTTTTCCAACTCCATATCCATGTAGAGGAGCACAGGAGCAAATGCAAATTTTGCAAAGAAATAAGATTACAAATGAAGACAAATGGGTGAGGCCCCTTTTATAGAATATAGTCATGGAAGAAGTGTAGCATGAGGAGGAGGTCCATGGTTTGGAAGGTGCTCCTTTCCTAACCAGATCTGCCTATGAAGAAGCATTATCCAGAGGCACTGCTTGTCAGTTTGTTGTACCTGCAGAACAACAAGCTTATCAGCAGCAGCAATCAGCAGAAGACACCTTCATCCTCCAAGAATCTGTGCTCGATGCTAGCTCATTTTCACATGGCTATGAATATCTACAAATTAGCCAGCTTGCTTTTGTCCCTAAACCAATTATCAAGAAGGGAGGAGAAAGCTCCCCATCATCTTATGTTTTTCTGTCTGCTTAAACGAAGATCCCTCATAGTTGCCCCTTGACCATTGAGGCGGGAGAAAATTCAATGCTCATGGCTGATACTGATCACCTCAGTCTTGATATTCTGAAACCTGCTCAGATGGCCTCTAGAGAGATTGAAAAGGCAGCAGGCCAGATGACAGAGGAAGAAGGTGCACAGTCATGGAACTCCTTGGATGAGGACTATGCTAAGAAAGATGCTGGAGCAGACGATGTCTCTGTGCCCCCTGCACAAGAATGCAATGGTTCATCATTCATATTAGTTGTGCAGGCCACAGATGACAAAGAGAAGTACATAGCCATGATTTTTCAGCAGGTGTACAGAGGCTCCCATGAAGAGCATCCACGGAGGAGAGCACACAGAAGGGAGATGAAATTTGATCCATATCTGCCTATTAAGCTCAAATGTCCTAAACTATTTGAGGTAGATGATCAAATAAATCTAGTTTTGCTGATCTATGATGAACCAGTCGAGAGGAGAAGAAACAGTTTTGGTGGCCCGTCAGTTCGCCAGTTTTTGAATTTTCAGGTTGTTTAAGGTCCTCGAACCTTAATGATTGTAAGCAGATTCTTTTTCAGGTTTTAGTGTAGATTTTGTTCGACTCCATGCCCAATGGATATAGGCAATGTTTCAAAGCTGGTTTTGTATGAAGGCATTGGTCTGCAGTTCTTGAGACCTCACAGGGAGGATCTCATCCCCAGAAGGAGCCAGTGTTAGCTCTGCTGCAAATTTCGACATTTGATGGTCATTGACAGCTTGACTGTGTTATTTTATTCTAAAAGGTAGCTCGCAGCAGTCAGTTTACCTACTTCTCCTTGATTCTCCTTATCTTCCCTTAACCTCCCGCCAGCCCTGTTTTCCTTCAACTTAGGTGTAAACCCATGTTGTTTAACTCGTGGGCGCGAAGTTTAAATCGCATGACCACACGCCTTCCCCAACTATTCTTCATAGTTTAACCATAGCCGTTGATCGTCCCAATCAACGGCCAATTTTCTTTTTCTCGCACATTAAACCATGCGCTCGTTCCTCGCCATCCGACCATCCGTGGCATGATCCCACGGTTGTCGCTTTCCCCACCGCTGTGACCTGTGCGCGTGTTAACCTGCGAGGACAGCGGTTTTCATCCGACACGCATTGCTGTTTTATTTGATCGCACGGTCGCGTACGAATATCGCCCGACCCCCATAGGTGGTGCAATAAATATCGACCACTGCGCAAAACCGCCATCCCCGCCGTTTAAACCTCACGCACCTTTCGTGCCCGATCGTCATCGAATCTACCCGACTGCGATCTGATGGCTGACGATTGTATTCACCTGTCTGCCTCCCGATTCCTCCCGCCAACGATCTCCTCCGTTCATTTGCTTGATCCAACAGATGTTGTTTGTTCCCTGATTTTCTCATGCCTCTGCCATTCTGTCTACACCGATTCCCTGCTCTATGCTCCCGAAACATGAAGATGGCCGGCTACCAGTCCCTGTAATGCCTATATTAAATCTTCAAACTACCTCATTCAAGAAGCAACATGGTCGAGGATGAGGATGACCACTCTCGAGCAGTTAAAAGCATTGAATGGTTATGGGTTTCATTCATTTTTCACGCCACCTGCTCAGAGGAGGACTGCAGAGCACTAGTGAATGTCAAATTCATCCATTAAAGCAGTCAAATTACATCAGAGACCCATATTAGATTGTTAATGTGGTTGGTGGTCCATTATGACCCTCCACGCGTAGCATAGCAGAGTGTTCTTGTAATCAACCTCTATATATATTCATAAGACAGAAGGGTTGATGGTTGATGAATGTTATTTTGTTGTAAGCTTCAACTTCTGGAAACTGTAACTATTGTGATACCTGCAGCGTCTGGTCTTCATTTTCAGCTAATGCAAGCTTCTTTTGTTGTTAATTGCTCACTTTCCACTTCTTCTTCTTTGTTCCAGGCTATGCCTGTTATGCATTTATTCATGTGCTGTAGATGTTTAGCATTAGAGGGGTTGTCATCCCACCTCTTTGTTTGAATCTTGCATGTATCATTGAATTTGTATGCAGGTTTCTGTTGTTTTAATGCCAGAGAGCTGTCATCTTGTTTGTGCATTAAGAAATAGATTTACAGACCTTTTAACTGGTTGCAGCTGGCCATCACAGGGTCCTGTGCATCTGCTGGTGTGATCAGTATTTTCCATCATCACATTTTCTTTAAAAGTGTGAGTAATTGGTGGTCTAAAGCCTTGTAGTCTGGGGATGTTCACCCATGTCTGGGGTTAAGCATAGTAGAAGTGGTTATATGGCTTGAATATGTAGCATTTCTTTCATTCATCCACCATTTATCCAACATTTTTGTTGAGTTTGTAATTTTCCCGAGCATCTCTGACATACAACCTAGGGAGTTTCTTGGGGTGATAACAGGCTCAATCCTTCAGTTGATGGGGTTTAGGAAGCTATGGGAAATTTGTGAGGAGTGAAGCTGGTGGGGTGCTATGGGTAGAACAATACCTAAAAGGGAAAAACCAAGGTAGAGGGAGTCGCTACTGAGGCGGATTTCTAGCCAAGGAAGCTAGATTAGTGTTGCAGGTGAACAGAAGATTGGAGAGGTGCGACTTGACGGTTGGCAAGTGGATTTCCAAGAGGGAAATCAAGACTCATAGGGAGTCTAGCAGAGAACTTCCAGACGAGAAGTAGCGACTCAGAGGGAGTCAAAAAGAGAACTTCCAGAGGGAAGTAGAGACTCGAGGAGTCAAAACAAAGAGCAGAGAGATGGGCATGAATGGACTGAGGGATCAGGACAAGCTGGACGGGGCATCCAACTTTATGGTCTGGAAGGCCAGGATCTTGTCCATTCTACATAGACATCACATCAAGGCATTCACCTTGAGAATAGTGGCTATCCTAGTTGACCCGACTGATAATGAGAAGTACGAGGAGGCAATGGCCAAGGTGAAAAGAATCATCCTTGATGGGGTCAAGGATCACGTGGTCCAACATATTTTTGAGAAGGAGACGACAAAGGAAATGTGGGACACGTTGAAGACGCTATACCAACATACTTCCGCATAGAGGAAGATGTTACTTGAGAATCAGCTGTGATCATACAAGGTGCAGAAGGGGGACCATATAGATCACTTCCTCGGTCGGTTGAAGGAGATCTGGGACCAACTGAATTCCATAGGGGCCACGCTGGATTAGGAGTTGATGGTGAGGACTGCACTAAATGTAGTCTTTGAGGAGTGGGAGACATTTGTTCAGAGCATACTAGGAAGGGTGAATCTTCTAGATTGTGAAGAATTGTTGGCGGCTCTTCACCAAGAAGAGATCAGACAGTTGAGCAAGACGGGAAGTAGTAGCAAAGGAGTCCGGATCTAGAAGGAAGAGGAAGAGGATACAACTTTGGAAGCTGTAGGGAAGCAGGAGAAGAGGAAAAAAAAGGACCTCTCCAAGGTTAAGTGCTTCAACTGTGGGGAACTGGGTCATTATGCGAACCAGTGTCCGAGGAAGAAGACTAAGGGATAGGCATCTGACTCCAAGGCAGCTCCAGGGAAGGTGGAAGAGGAAGTAGAAGAGGATGACGATTGTGCCATGATTGCTCATGAGACTTTAGAGAAGAGGTGGGGAGACATCAAGCTGTAGTCAGGAATACTATAGGTGATGAGGGGTAGGATCCTTGAGGTACCCAAACTCTTGGACTATACCTTGCTATAGGAGCCCCAAAGAGAGAGTAGAAGGACTAGCGGATGTCAGTAGAAACAGATGCAGATGAAGAGGCAGAGAGTGCTACAGTGCAGGAGTCTCGAGCAGTCCAGAGCTAGCAGGCTATAGCAGTGTGAGACACACAGAGAGGGTTGCAACAGTGTAGGATGGGACAAAGAGGTTTGAGCAGTGTGAGAGGCATGGAGTTGTTGCAGGAGCATAAAGGCAGTTGAGGGAGGACTTGATAGCGGTAAAGAGAGCTTCAACATCGGGAGTGTTTCTAACCTGATAGGAATGTCAGTAGTTGGGTGGATCAGTTACTTACTTCTCAGTAACTGAGTTTCAGTACATTAGCATTTAGTAGTAGCACAATGCAACATGATGAGAGGGGGTTGCAGTGCAGATGCAGTGTTTGGAGAAAGGACCAGAAACAACACAGATGCAGAGGGAGCTGCTGTACGGATGCAATAGTGGAAGTGGTAGGGCCATGGGCAGCAGTACAGGATGCAACAATGTAAAGTATGTTTCACGAGGAGGCCTAGCATCAACATAGGTACCAATGTTATATAATCAGGGTGATGCTCAGTGTGAAGTCTTACTAGAGTGTAGTCCTCGCTAAGAAGGAGTGTTGATTTGGGGTAGCATCGGATGTGCTCTAGCCATGAAAACTGGTGGATAGGCTAAAGCACATGACATATCCAAGACCCGGAAATGGTTTGGGAAATTTCTACCTAGTTAAGGAGATATTAAAATAATTAATATTTTTAATGGAGTTCCTAAGTCTAAACTTGGGAAAAATAAAATATTAATGGGTATTAATATAAAAATGGGTTAGAAGGTTCCAAAAGACATGGATCAAGCCAAATATAATCTTATTAATTTATTAGAGATGTAATCTCGGTCGTTGAAGCACCAACAGGAAAATTATAAGGGGAGGCTTGAGGGTCAGTTGGAGAACACACCATAGTGATCAGTGATTCGATTTACTAGAGTGGGGTTTGCTAAGTAAAGTCGAATCAGTGATCAATTTGTAGCGAGGGGTAGTGATTACTAGACAAAGAAGGAGAGATAGTGCCGATGGACTAGTGTATAGGCAGAGAGGCAGATGCAGAAGCTAGAGCAGGTCACGCAGAGCCCAACAGAGATAGCACAGAGCTAGTACGGCCTGCATCATCCATACAAAGGGGAGCGGGAGTGATACATAAGGCCATAGGGGCTGCGTAGTGCCTTAAAGGGCTGACGTAGAGGAGTTTGAGGCTGACGCAGAGGTGAGGAGGGATGATGTAGTGCTTCAGTGGTGCTTGAGAGGGTTTCCTGGGGTAGATTTTCTGAATATCTTCTTTCGAATAGAGAGGTATTACTTTAAGGTTATTTTTCTCTATAGGTTGAGCCAGTTTGGCATCCAGTTGTAGTCAAGGATAGACCGCATAATAAATAAACCCTCAGAATTGTTGCATCGATTTTCCTGCATTGGGTTTTTCTAGGGACGAGTTGACCAAAAATAATGGTGTCACTTTTGTATTTGGTATTTCTTTCAGCTGTTGATCTATAGATGGTTGAGACTATATTTTGTTTATTTCAATGTTTATATGTTTAAATAACTTGTTGGTAATTAACAAGTAGGAGAAATAAACGAGAAGAATACAGATAAAATTTCTGATAGTTAGACTTAGAAATTTCAACAAGAGCTACTAATGACAGCTAGCAAAATCAACTTAGATTGTGTATCTATTTTTACAGTAAAACTACACATCGAAACCACAAGTGAAGTGTGGTGTGGTGTAATAATATTCTCAAAAAATTTGACTAAATAATTTACATTTTCAACTATAGTACATTAGAATGCATTATCAAAGGAAAATCTTACAAGGAGCATATGCATACATCAAGAAAACGGAAATCACACATGAATCACTCCCATTATCAAATTTATGTAGATGGTGACTAAAATGCTCAAAGAATAAGACCAATGATGCATGGGTGTGGCTAAGCGCAGGTGTGGGTGTTGATGCAACTAGTTTGATATTTTTAAAATTATAAATGTAAAGGTGCAACAATTTTCTTTGTAGAAGTGCAGTTGATGGGGGAGCATAAGAAGCACCCATGCAACTATAAATAAAATATTTCTATCAAATGCACTTGGGACATTTTTCTTCTAATAAATATGCATTCCCAAGTTGATGTAGAACACTAATTATGGAATAAGATGACAAGACAAAGGTAGAGGGAGGATTTCCAATAATTTTGATATCAAAACAAAATAAAATTGCAAGGACTATGACATGACTGCATGAAATGAAAGTACTAACAACCAAACCAATGTTGATTCTTGCTACAAGTAATGTTCTAACTAACGAAATTACACCATGGCATTTTTTATTTTTATTTTTTTTATTGAGGCTTTAAATCTCTTTCTCTATATTTGTATATTTCTAGATAAAACCCTTTTGAAATCATATACCACAACAAAGTCTCAAGTCCCAACAATAATCTCACTCACCGAATCATAAAAGGGATTTAAGTTTGACTTATGTGATAATGCCTTCCACGATTCCATAGCCTGAAAGCTTGCAACTTCACTACTCTTCCAACACATTCTCAATGTCTCTTTCAATAATGGGTTCCTCAGAATGGTTTGAAAAAACAATAGTTAGAATTAAAATGACTAGGTATCCCTTTGGTTGGAGATCCCTATTACTTCATGAACACTTCAAGAACATGTGACATTTCAAGCTCAGGAAATCTAAAAATCTTAGTTGCACTAGGTCAAACAAGGTGAAATGCCTTCTAAATATTCCTTTAATACATTTCTATAAAGCTAGAAATAAACCAAAAAGTAGAAAATAAATATCCAGCAAGAGTAAAAAGAAAGGATGATAAAGCTCGAAAACAGAGACACAAACAAGCAAAGATAAACATCCAATAAACAATAAAACTTTTGGCAAGTAGCGAGAAGAGAAATATGGGTTCTAGACTACATATTCTAAGGATGTGTGTTAATATGAAACCATTCCCATCTCGGGAATCCTCATGTCTTCCTTACAATAGAAAAAGCATAAAGGAAAGGAGCAATGACATTAAGCTTCATCTAAATTATGCAACATGTATGCTTTACAACAGAAAAAAGAACAAAGAATAAAGGAAAGGAGCAATGAAATTAATCTTGCACCTAAGTTACACAAAGAAGAATTGGAGTATATGCATTGTGCAACAAACAAGCATCTCAAATGAACAATTTTGAAAAAAAATTGCATAAAATTTACTAAAGAAAGGCAAAGAATAAGCACATAGACATCAGAAATTGATCTTTCTAAATAAAAAATATAGATGACTGCTAAACTTGGATAATCTCTCCCTCAAAACCAATAAATGTAGGTGGAAACCATAGATCCATCTTAACCTCAGATTTCTTAATGACCAAGAAAGATTCAACAATGTTTCTCTACAAAACAATGACAAACACTAAAGTCGGCAAGGCCATGAGTTCTAATCACACCATAAACTCAACCAAGAATCTCACAATGACCTTAAATTCATTATACAGGAATATTATATTCAAATTCATTATACATGAATATTATATTCAAATTCATTATACAAGAATATTATATTCCTATAGCTAACTACCTATGAACCTCCACTAATTATCAACCCTTTGTAATCAATGATCACTAAGCACGATGCTTCCAACGTAATTTCTTTTCAACTTTGACGTGGAGGGCATCGATGCTCCTGCATCAAGGCCAATGCCAGCTTCTTTGTTTAGGACATGCCTTGTTAAAGCACAACCACATCCTAGTAATGGATGAGGCCACAACCTCAGTGGATACGAAAACTGACACCATGATCCTACAAATAATACAATCAAAGTGTCATGGATGTACAATCATCACTATAGCTCACAAAGGTCCCACAGTAATAGACAATAATTTTTTGCAAGATCAAAGAATTTTTCAACCTATACCTCATGCCAATCTGAATCAATTTCAAGGATACCAACTTTTCAGCATGGCAGAGGATGACAAGAAGGTAAATGCAACAATGATGTTGCAACAATGCTGCTCTACAAAACAATGATAGGCACTGAAGTTGGCAAGGTGAGATGGGGAAAACCATAGAAAGGTAAAGAATTATGGTGAAAGAAGATCCCCTAGAGATTTTTTAAGTTGTCTGAGAGGTATCAAATACAAAATATGTTTTACAACATTCGCATTTCTCTGATGTCACCATTGATTCACTATTTTTGTTGCATTTAAAACAACACACCTCAATTGTACAAACTTAAGAAAATTCACTTTAATTGCCAACCCTCCTAGAAAACCACTGCATTAGGGGGATTCCATAGGTTCACTTGTTTTAAATTCTGTCCAAACAACTGAGTATTAGTAAGATGAAAACTGATTTGTGTGGCATTTATTTCAGTCATACTACCAAATTTCATATAATAGTCGAACTACCCAATTCCATACAATACCCATACTACCACTTTGTTTAAATTCTCTAACAAGCTCTTAATATCACCCAGGTAGCACAAACTACATCAGACTTCAGTTCTATTTCATTTTAAAATAAATGTGAGAAACAATGATTATAGGTCCATTTGTACAAGAATTTACCTACAAGTCCGAAAATATTTGTAACATAACTCCTGTAAAAGTTGTTTAACTCAAAATTGCAGTAATATATCCATAACATAACTCCTGTAGAAGTTGTTTAACTCAAAATTGTAGTCATTTCTTTTTTTTGCATGAATACTGTCAATTTTCATCTTTTGAAGTTCGAAAAACCCTTAATATAATTGAATGTATTGAATGTATCAACATAACAAGGTAGAACTTGAGCAGGTCTGCACCTGCTCTATGTAGTAAAACATCCTTAACCAACTCAAAGGATATTTAACTCAACTAACAATATTAACTATTCAAAACCTTGACCGCCCATTTGTTAATATAGTATACAACACATCACAACATGATTATGTATGTGATAAGTGCCCTGATTTCTTCTAAATCTTCTTTGGAAGAAGCAACCACTTTGGAGGGTTGGTTCGCAAAAGCTTCACAATTGTTTTGTTTTCTTGTGGTATTAGGCATGGGATTTAGAATCATTTTCAATATAATTCCCATGGCTATCAAAAGAAATCCAGTTGCATGCTTCTTTGTGATAGGATTTGTGAATATGATATATGATAGATGCAATGTTACCACCTTTCTCACAGTTGTCACCTATATAAAAAAAATTCTCAGTAAGAGAATCTCAAGAATAAATTTAGCATATCAACATTAAGAGAATGGTCATGATCCAATCTATAACAAACCATGGCAATTATGGCAGCTCCAAATATTGCTATTAAATATAGAACAGACAACTGGTGTATGAAGGTGGTTGTCGCTTAGAATATCAGCACGAGATAAACATACAAGTTTTTCCATATATCAGAACAGAAAAAACCAAAAACAGTTTCAGAAAGAACAACAACTTTTCACAAAAGATGACTATGGCTAGAGATTTCAGGAACTGATAAATTTAGTTTCAAAACCCAAATATCTGAATAGAAATTAACAGGAAATATCATATACTTGTAAGTAGGGTTCCAAAGCTTTGAAGAGCTCTCCAGTCAAAATCATTGGAGGAATTAAGAAGGGGATTCCCACAGCAGTAGCGCAGAACAACATTTCCATCTGGGAACATCAATTACAATATTTCTCAGTATTGAGCAAGTTGCATTGAGCCTGATATAATTGAAATAATATAGAATTAATAAAGTATCAATTCACAAACAATTTTGCATTAGGGTTTTCCAGGTATGGACCATATTTGTGTAGTAGAATGATTCAGAGTAAATATGTCTCTTCCAGGTTGCCCAAAAAGGCATCCAAAATCAAAGCTCCACAAACCATAACAAGTCCCCATACACTGAAATTTGGGGATGTTTGGGCATATGCTAGTGTGAAGATTATCAAACCAACGATAAGAAATATAGTTGCGATGTATTCCTCCAAGGGATACTTTGGCCTTAAGCCTGGTATAAAGGCTCCCATAATCATAATAGGAAAAACCTGTAGTGATTCAGATTTATCATCCATTGTAGAAACCTCAAAAGAAATATATTGTAAACTCTGAGTATGTATACAGAGAAACCATACCTTGGTAGACTTGAACATAATTTTATCTAGGTGGATGTTGGTGGCCACCCGCCTATCCCACTTGGACCCCCACAACTCTCTCTTTCATTTTTTTCAGTTTCCTTAATTGTAGCATAATTGACTATTTTTGGCATTTTTTGGTTCTTGAATTTCCGGATCTGTTTTGAGGCCCTAAACGACATTTTTTGGGAACACGGAGCCAACATTAATGTTGGCTACTCAAAAGTTGTAGTCCTCAGATAGATCTTTCTAACGAGGTATTTTGCACATCAAATGGAGATCGTATGACAAAGTTACGACCCCAGGAAGTTGATGTACCAATTTACCCAAACGAGGCCCATAGTTTGGCGCTTCATCTCCTAGGATTAGGTTTTTGGATGTTTAGGATTTTCCATTGTTTCTCAACAATAAATAGGCCTTCAAGCCTCGTTGTAACACAGTTCAGAGGCATGTATCCGTTGCATCTCTTCTCAAAGACAAGCTATCATCGCCCTAGTTAGTTTATTTCCATTTCTGTTTGTAAGCATATTTTAGTATTTTACATTAATGAAATGAAGTATTATTTCTACTGCATCTCTGCATTTATGGTTATATCTGTAATTTTTTGCATTCATGTTTAAATCTAGATCAGTGGTATCAGAGCAGTATGATCTTTCTTTGTTTTTCTTTGCATGTCCCCAATGAGGTCGGGATATAAGGAATTAGGGATTGAACTGGTCAAACCTTTGTAAGACCAGCCTCACAAATCCTGATGGCCTCCCATGGCAGATGAAAAGAAAGACAAGGGGGTAGGAGATCCTATCAAAATCTTGCTCGAAGAAGCCCTCGAGTGACAAAGGAATGTGATGATGGAAAACTTTTCCCAGATCCTTCAATGACTACCTAGGGGCGACGCATCTACTTCTGGAAGCTACTCTAGAAGCGCCACACCCTTTAAAATACAAGTTAACTTTGACATTCCCATATTTGAGGGTTAGATAGATGAAGATGTTGTAGATAAATGGTTAAATTTGCTAGAAGGATATTTTTTCATTCATGATTTTCCCAGCCGGAAAAATATCACTTTTTCACTTCTCAAAGCAGCCCCCTACGTCAAGAACTGGTGGGAAACCTACTGCGAGCAGAAGGAAGAAAGTACAACCTCACTGTTTTCAACCACACCCACTTGGAATTCATTTCGGGATGCCATCAAGGAGCAGTACTACCCTGTCGGAAGCTGTGAGGATAAATACATGAAGTGGACCACGTTGTGGTAGGGAATGGACCAAGTCGTGTTGTGAGTTTACCAACATTTTTCATACCCTTGGCACAGAGTTGGGTATCAAGGATTCTGAGAAAAATTTGGTACTCAAATACCGTGGATGCCTACATAGTTAAATCCAGGACGAGATGGAGTTCCTGGACATATCCTTGGTTAGCACGACATACCGATACGCTGTCAAGATCGAGTAGAAGTTCAAACAGAAGAAGCAAGACTTCAGATCCGTGATTTTGAATCAAGGGAAAGGCTTCCCCAAACCATAGAACCAAGGACAAATCTAAGAAGGTGTGACCGAAGACAACCTATCAAAGCCGCAAGAAAATAACAGCACCACAAATTCAAAGAAGGACACAGGAAAGTGGTGTGAGTTCCACAAGAGCCCCACTCTTAACATAAGTGAGTGTTGGGCCAAGCAGTCACTAGTGGTCGAGTTGGAGGCTTCATAATAAGATGCATGTTTCGACCCTGAGTCAGAACTTGACAAGATGAATGACAAAGGGAAGCAAATCATTGATGTGGAGCCCACCTCCACTGTTGCCACTGCCAAGATCCAGAAGAATGAGCCTGAAGATCCAGAGGAGGGGGAGCGTCTTTTCCACTCACAAATGTGGTTGAAGGATTCGCCACTGCAATTCATTGTCGACAGTGGGAGTCAAAGAACTTCATTTCAACAGAGGTCGTGAAGCGGTTGGGCCTATTGACCATACCACACATGCAGCCGTACAACATTGGGTGGCTTCACCAAGGACGAGATCTATGAGTCTGCCAGCAGTGTCACCTTCCCTACAACGTCAAGCCCTTCACAAATGCGGTATTGTGTGATGTTGCACCTCTTGATGCTTGTGATGTATTATTAGGCCAAACATACATATGTAAGCGACATGATGTGTATGAGTCAAGGCCTCGTGCTGCTATTATTTCTTTGGTTAATTCATTCTACATGATACTGGAGGTAGCCCCACCTACCGCCACCTCTTTGATCTCTTCTAAGAAATGTAGTAAGATCATCTCCTAGACTAGGAAACTCATTTTATTTCTGGTTCACTCTCAAAGTAAGGGGAAGATTGTAGCCACATCCATGGCCACTGGGAAGGGTTCCTCCACGCAACAGAAGTAGGTGGATACAGTCATGAAAGAATACAGGAACATCTTCTCCTCACCCACAGGGGTACCGTTACACTGTCGGGTCAAGCATTTGTTCGATCTGACTCTCGGAGCACCTCTACCCAACAAGCCGATACATCGTTTCTCCATTCTAGAAAATGGCAAGTATAAGCAATGACATGACCAACATCGAGTGACACACAAGTTTCAAGTGAGTGACAAAGTCTCATTGCATCTTCAGAAAGAATGCCTTACAAAAGCTATTCAGAAGCTCAGACCACTCTGATATGGTCCTTACACCATTACCAAGGTTGTGGGAAATAATGCTTTAGAGCACAACCTTCCACCATTCCTTGGCTTGCAATGAGTGTTCAATATGGACTACCCTCGACCATGATTCCCACCATTACTAGACACATCAGAGATTGCACAACAACTCACTAGCGACCAAGTTCAGTAGAAGTTTCCCCATCTCATGGAGGCACTCAACGCAATGGGGACCATTGCTTCCTAAGGGGGGAGGAATGATCCAGGTGGATGTTGGTGGCCACCCGCCTATCCCACTTGGACCCCCACAACTATCCCTTTCATTTTTCAGTTTCCTTAATTGTAGCACAATTGACTATTTTTGGCAGTTTTTCGAGCCCTGAACTTCTGGAGCCATTTTGAGGCCCTAAACGACGTTTTTATGGAAAATGGGGGCCAACATGGGTTAAAAAATTGATGTTGGCCACTCAAAAGTTGTAGATTTTTCTAACGAGGTATTGTGCACGTCAAACGGAGATCGTATGCCAAAGTTACGACCCCAGGAAGTTGATGTATCAATTTACCCAAATGGGGCCCATAGTTTGGCGCTTCATCTCCTAGGGTTAGGTTTTTGGATGTTTAGGGTTTTCCATTGTTTCTCAACAATAAATATGCCTTCAAGCCTCATTGTAACACAATTCAGAGGCATGTATCTGCCGCATCTCTTCTCAAAGATAAGCTACCATCGCCCTAGTTAGTTTATTTCCATTTTTTTTTGTAAGCATATTTCAGTATTTTACATTAATTAAATGAAGTATTATTTCTACTACATCTCTGTATTTATGGTTATATCTGTAATTTGTTGCATTCATGTTTAAATTGGGATCATGATTTGGGTAGGATAATTAAAAAACATTAGAGATCCCTTGGTTAATCCTTGTGATCCCATGAGTATAACACACAGGTTTACATATGCTTTCCATGGATTCTGTATATCCCTTGTTTTGAAGCCATTGAGATAGATAAGCGCCAAATACACAAATCCTTGTCTAAAGGTGAAATACCATCCATAGCTACACCAATCATAAACAAAACAAAAGAATCAAAGTCCGCAACAAAGGTTTTCAGACAGAACAAAACCTGCAACTGCACAACAGGGGGCATAATCTCCCATGGAAGATCAGGCAGATAACCCCTAAAGAAATTAGGAGGAAAGTTTATTTGTGTCCAGAACCCACTTGTTTCCCACCATGATCCATCCTTGTATAAAGTTGAAATACCATCCATAGTTGCACTGATCATAAACAAAACAAACGAATCGAAGTCTACAACAAAGGTTTTCAGAGAGAACAAAACCTGCAATTGCACAACAGGGGGCATAATCTCTTGTGGAAGCTCGGGTAGAGATGGATACATATCACCACTCCAGTGTCAAGCTCAAGTATGGATATATCAACTTCACAGGTTCACAAAAATCAATTGTTTGCTACCTATCATATATTACAACTTAAAATATTCCTAATAATTTTTTCCACAATGATTCGTTAATTGAAAATGATTATTGGTCCAAATTTAACTCACCATATTTTCTAATGAAATATATAAAATCAGTAAATTTTTAAAATGTTCGGAGAAGTTTTGTCAAATATTTATAATTGATATTATTATGGAAATTCAACAAACTTTTTATATTGGGAGAAAATATTGGCTCCCTAAAAATTTGCTTAAATTTTATGTGTGCATGGGTGGCTCCTTGAATTTTGTATATTTTCTTGTGTATGTGGTTAAATAAGTTTAAATGACTTTCAAACTTTAATCCTAGCCCAAATTTATCCTTTACTGGGAAGTGGTCCTCAGGAAGGAAACCAACAATGTTGAGTAGGACCTGCTAATTGTACATTGTGCATGCCTCTGTTAGTCTTGTCATTTTCCAGATTAAGTAAACTCATAAGAATTCTTGTGAATGTGTAGAATATAATATTCAACGTGTTGCACTAACAAAGGCAAAGATCATATACATAAGATTGGACATATATTTTGAAGGATAAACAAGACAAATTTCAAGGCTCCATGCAGCAGCCACAAAAACCATTATAAATCTGTCCATGAGGGGAATCCTAAGACCTTTGTTTCCCAATCCCAATCTCTCACAATCTGCCTAAACCCTTTTGTATATTTTGCAGTGCCTCTGCTTCAGTTATAACACAAGAAACATTCCATTTAACCATCATATTACATAGTTTAACAGCTTCTTAAGAAACATACATTATCTATCTTTGATATTGTTGTTTTTGCTGCTTTAAAAAGAAACACATGAAATCTTTTGAGTGATGCGGAGAAAGCACAAACCTTTAAATTAGCCTTATACATTGAATTGTAATAATGATTTCCATATCCACACTACTTAATTTAAATGTTGGAAAACAAACTAGACATTCGATATTATATTAAATCATCTGTTGAAATTATGAGACATCCATCTTCAATTCAGTAAAGACGGAGAATTCCACGCTAACCCTAGTGCATTGATCAAGCCTTAGAAACTCTCCAAAGCTTCCCCAATTCCAATCTTAGCATCACTGATTATCTCCTGTTTGTTCTTGCAGTAGGGATGTAAAAAATCCCATCAAGTTCATCACTTATCTACGAGGTATCTTGCCACTCTTGCCAAAAGATCTTCGTTCTTTTTATTGAGAGGAATACTCTTTTGATCTCATATTTCAGACACAATTTTATGAAAGAGAAATCCAGAATAAGGTAGATTGGGTTCCAGTGAATACATTTGAGGAGCTTGAAGGATCAAAACCTATACAAGCATTATCAAAGGGGTACTCTTCACAAGTAGTAGGACTTGTTTTCCTCGGGGAATTCCTGCAAGGGAGCGCTCTTTTCCAAAATATCTAATCATAACAAGTTTTTGGGAGGAGAATGAGGAGTGCCTGAGATAGTTAGAGAAGAAGGCACCAACATATGTTTTGTATGTTTCATTTGGGAGCTTAACCATTATGTCAAGAGCATAGGTACAAGAATTAGCCTTGGGATTAGCGAGTAGTGAGCAACACTTCTTGTGGGTCATTGTTATATGGAATTTATACCTACGGATAAGTACATCTTCCCTAAGTGGGTAGTTACTCTTAGAACAACAGAAGTAAAGAGTTTTAACCTTTACCTACAATAGATAGATAAGATGAAGGAACCTACTTGTGATCCTTCGCTTCCTTTGATGTCCTTTGAATTGCTCCTGTCGATCCTGCTCAAACTAAATTCACTCAATTGGTACCTGCCAACATAAATAGAAGATGACAACAATCAAAGCATATGATTTATCTACTGTAAACAAATGGAATCAACAACATTTGAACATACATTCATCATAGATATAGGCAAGAATATGGGAAAAGGAACAAACAACTTTACTGATTAATAGAAGGAGGAGTTACACCCAATGTGGTTCGATCCCATGTCACTCATCCAACTTAGTCCAAACCCTCATCACACCAATAGCACATCAATCCAACAACATAACATTACTTGACAATGATTTCAAGTCTCAAACCAACAGTATTTCACTACAATATCCAAATTCCAGCCCCTGATCACTATGATGAGTGGTCAATTTATAGGGAAATGCAAGTGGTTTTGTCATAAATAGGGTATTGAATGGTTTTCCATAATTGGAGTTAGTTTCCATGGAGAAAGGGATGAGAGGATAGAGGGTTAATTGATCCATAGCCTATCCAAAAATGAGCTCATAGGATGAGATAAGAGTCAGGCATCCTTCTAGAATGCTCTAGAATCAAGGAATATTCCCAGAATCCTATGCCAATTTCACTCATTCTCGCCCAGCACAGGTATAAGTGGGCCTAAGTGCACTGTAGTGCAGGCCTGAATGGGCCTACTTGCTATGTAGCATAGTTGCCCCTGACCAAGGCTGCACTAGTGTCCCAAGGAGGCATTTGAACAGGGTTTCAAGCGAGGAAACATTCATGGATGACTTGTCTAGGTCATGTAGCAACTGAATTAGGGTTTGATGAGCCCTAATTATACTGATCTGATCATCAGGAGTGATGTGCCCAAATAGACCTATAACAGTTTCCCCCTAAAGCATGAATTCGAAAAATGATAATGTCGAGTGATATGCTCTATGATGTGATGAGGAGGATCTGAAGCAGACAATGACCTGCATCAATTACAATACATAATATCATGGTATCTTTGAATTTTTCATGAATTTCTATGGGAAGGCATACCCATACTCAACGTATAAACTTTTCATTGCATGTACATGAATCAGATAGTCATCTATAGATATAGACCCATGATAGGATGACCAACTGTGTAAACCCATCGTACAGATGATTTAGTACTCTCCTGAAATCGCAGCCTAGATGCATGAAACTAGATTCGGGGTCTTCTATATCATCCAATTGTTCGCTCAAGTACGAGTCTAACCATGTGAAAATGTGATCTGAAGTCGAACATGGGAAGACATTGTCCGATTACTAGGTAATGATGTAAGCTCTTAACAGACACGAGATAACTCACTGGTAATGATAATGATTCTCAAAGGTACTACAATACATTCTGCATGGTGTGAATAGATGTTTTGGTGTCAAACACCATACAAAATTTTTCGATGTAAGGCCAGTGATGTCAACCTTTCGTCAGAAGCGAGAAACTTGCCATTGATATATGTAAGCCTCAAGGTACTGGAAGGGTGTTTCTAAGTCAACTTCCTAGATAATGTGCTTATGTCGACAAGAAGAAACTTGACATAGGAGGGCCTTGATGTATCCCCCATCAACAACATGAAAAGAGTGTAATGATTTTGAAGAGAGAATGTGACTGATGACACAATGTTCAGGAATGGTGGTCATGAAAATAAAGGTTTATGAGTATTGCAAAGGATGAATTTTAATGATTGACTGCTCTTGAACATGTCAGCAACATTGAATGAATTGGCAGCATTGACCCAAAACCGAAGTGATGGATGGTGTGATAGATCATAGGTATGATAAACATCAAGCATATAACCCAACCCAAATAGTCACAGAGATGGAGTGAAAGTGTCATGTTCAAGAGTGACTTGCTACCATAAAGCGATTTATCCCTTTTCCCATTTTCCCCAGTCATTGCTGACCAATACCTCTTTATGTTTTAAAAAGCTTGAGGAGGATAACATATGCTTGTAGTATAATTCCACCCTTTGGGTGAATCCATCGCCATGTGATGTTTCAATGAGTCTAGCGAAGGTGAAATGCGGCCTTGTCATGATGGACAAGTTTGTTGCTATTTGATGTTTTAATGAGTTTAACGACAATAAGAACTTGGTTCTTTTCATGTTTAGAGAGTCTGAAAAGGGACAAGAATAAAACTCCAAAAGTTCTTTTTTGTAAATTTGTCTCTCAAGTCTAAAAAAACATAAATTAATACAAGAGAGAACCTATTGACCATGTTCGATCAACGTATTCCTTTATCGTAAGTGATCTATCTCAGTCCATAAAAGGGTTAAACTTATACTGAGTAGATGTCGTTTCCAATCCGTTTACGAGCTAAAAAAGACAAGCGCTCGAAAATCTTTTCATATTTTGAGAGTCTGAAAAGAGCTTAAAGAGGACTCCACTTAGAGGAGTGAGGGGTGTCTAGAATAGCAACTCATTCCTGTGATGTTGGAACTTCTCAAAACATGTGATGGTTAAGAGGTTGGCTAATAAAACCACTCATTGCAATTGTTCCTCAAAAGGGATAAAACAACCAAGTGAAAGCTTATGATCGGCCAAGCAGATAATGATGATGGAAAGAGGAAAACCAAGGTTCATTTGATGGAAGAGGCTAATAGAATGGCAATCAACAGGCTTAAAATGGATATGGTTTCATTTTTACACAAGCTTGAACCATAGGGAACTATGCTTGGATTCAGTTTCATGTTTACTCAAGCTTGAAACGAAAAACTATGTTTGGATTCACTTTCATTTTTACACAAGCTTGAAACGAAAAAGTATGCTTGGGATTGGATTAGATGCCCCCAGCATGATGATTCGATTCTAGGTGCATGCCCCCCAAGCTTCACTAAATTCACCTAAGTAGAGTACTCGTGGCTATCAGGTGGATGGAATGAAGGTTCATTTATGAAATCAAGTGAAAGACTCGACTGTGATTTTATGAGATTTAATCAAAGACTCGAATTGGAACTTTCCTCCAAGGGACCTTGTTTCATTTTTTAATGAGCTTGACACAAGACAAGGGACTCTGCTCAGATTTCTTGTTTCATTTTTCTAACAAGCTTGAAACAAGACAAGGAACTATGCTCATATTCCTTGTTTCATTTTTTAACGAGCTTGACACAAGACAAGGAACTATGCTCAAATTCCTTGTTTCATTTTTTAACGAGCTTGACACAAGACAAGGAACTATGATCTGGGACCTGTTTCATTTTTTAATGAGGTTGACACAGTAAAAGAACTATCCTCATATTCCTTGTTTCATTTGTTAACGAGATTGACACAAGACAAGGAACTATGCTCAAATTCCTTGTTTCATTTTTTAATGAGCTTGACACAAGACAAGGAACTATGCTCATATCCTTTGTTTCATTTTTTAATGAGGTTTACACAAGACCAGAACTATCCTCATGATTCTTTGATCACGACTGTTACATGGAATTTTCATCTACAGATAAATACATCTTCCTTGTGTGGGTGACTACACCTATAACAATAGAATGAAAGTAGTTTAACCTTTTCTTGTAGAAGATAGATGAGATGGAGGAACTTACTTGTTGTATTTCGCATCCTAAATCTCTTTTGAATCGCTTTTGTCATTCCCACTTAAACTAAATCCACTCAAAAGGTACCTACATCAAGAGAAACAGAAACAAGAAACGAACAAAGCATACATGAACTATCAACTATAAAAAAATGGAATCGAATACATTGAAACACATAATCATCATAGATATGACCAATCATATGATAAAATGAATAAGCTCTTTATTAATGTAGAAGGAAGAATATCACCCAATATAGTTCGATTCTGTGCCACTCCTCCAGCTTCAGTTCAACCCTGGCCACATCAAAATCTCAACGCTCCAGTAGCATCACATTGCTTAGCATAAACTCAATCCTCAAACCAACAAAATTTCCTTACAAACTTCAGATTCTAGCCGCTTGATCACTATGATGAGTGCTCAATTTATAGGAAATGGAGGTGGTTTTGTCATAAATGAGGGTATTGAATGCTTTCAAATATTGGAGTTAGTTTCCATGGAGCAAGGGATGAGAGGATAGGAGGTTAATGGATCCTTAGCCTATCCAATTTTGAGCTCATAGGAGTAGATAAGAGATGGGAACCTTCTAAAACCATCTAGAATGAAGGAATATTCCCAGAACCATATGCAAATTTCGCTCAATCTCGCCTAGCACAAGCTAAAGAGGGCCTAAGTGCACTGTAGTGCAGGGCACAGTGGGCCTGCCTAATCTGCAACACACTGTCTCAAGGCTTGGGCTGCGCTGGTACCCCAAGGAGGCATTTCAAGATGGATTTAGGCCATGAAACTTTCATAGAAGGAGGTATTCAATGAGTTTACTTCTCTAGGGAATGTAACAACTGAATTAGGGTTTGATGAGCCCTAAAAGTACTAATCTGAATGTTAGGAGTGATGTGCCCAAATAGACCTATAATAGTTGCCCCCTAAAGCATGAAGTTGAAAAATGATAATATCGAGTGATATGCTTTACAATGTGTGTTGGCTTGAGGGGGCTTGACCCACGTTCATAGTTAATTAGCCAAACAAATCCCTGTACTACTGGCCCTTTCGACAATAGCCCGCAGAGCATGGACTAAGATCTCACCCGAAGCAGTATGGGGGGATGCCGGAACCAATTTTCCGCACCCTTGAGATGTCTGAGGGGTCAGTTTAGTGCAATTGTGAATACCTTTGTGCAGGTTACTTCGCACTCTGATCTAACCTGCGAGACCTTCGCGATTTATTATAATCGCCTTCGCAGCCCTAACTAGGGGCTGAGGTGATTTCGCACTGCCTTAGCAGTGATTTGTGCTACTTCCCCAAGTTACACTGTGTATCTTACTTATCTTTTTCATAACAATTAGTTATCTTCGTGTAAACAGATACTTTATCTTATATTAACTTTATCAACACATTCATATAAGTTCATGGATCATATAAACAATAGAAATACAATTTCTATCCGATACATTCAATGCAAAAAACAAGAAAAAGATACACAGGAATAATGAAAAACTTCTCTTTATTAGTTCTCCAACGGTTACAGACTCGACTCTCCCTGTGCACTCAGCTGCAGGGGTCCGCGCACTCAGCTGCGGACTACTAGGCCTCTGTACACTCAGCTACAGAGCCTTCTCCTACTCTACAACCCAAAGACTCGACTCTACACTTAGATAGGACTTAATTCTCCATCTATTGCTTCCTTGATTGTCATTCTGTCTTTCAAAACTTAGACCCTTGCTCTATTTATACCATCCCATGGTCCACGAACCATGGCTAGAACTCTAAAGTTGACATTACATTACAAAAATGAGGGTAGACAACCCTATGACTCATTTACAATCTTTGCACTCCGTGCCCACAAAACGCGGAGTCTTTACATCAGATTTGGTCAAAATCTAGGCTTTATACGCCAAGACTTGCCTTGGGGGATCCCGCGCCCAATAGGCCCCCAACACAAACATCGTGACTCACCCTTGAGTCACTCTGTCAGTGCAGAGATCTTCACACAGAGACGTCCCAACTTTGCTCGGACCACTGCAAGGTCGGCAACTCACTGAGCAGTTGCCTGTTGTACCTCCTGCATGCTTTGTTCAGAGACCACACTATCTGAACTACTTTCTTGCATCTGCTCTTGTGTTCCTTGCATCTACGCAAGCTTGGCTTCGATCGAAGCTGTAATGACGAATGCCTCATCGATCCAAGGTTGAACGCATGCCTTCAAAACCACTTCTTTGTGTTGCACCACGTCTACCTGCTCCTTAAGTGCTTTTGCCTATTGCATCTGCACGAGCCTCTGTGTAAGGGCCACTATCTGCGCGGTCCCTTTTATATCATCATACTTTTTCTGGAGTTAATGCGCCTCTGTTTCTAAGTGCTGTATGTTTGGGTCCTCTTGCAGAGTGGTGAGGACCTCAAACAACTCTTCCAACATTTTGGTCCAGTCCTTCACTGCACTGTTGATCTCCTCCATCCCTGATGTAATGGCACTGGCGTGCTGTTCCCTCACCTCTGGAGGAGTTGAAGGCTGCGCCTTCAACCGTAGCTCTGTTATCTGAAGGTTCAACTCCAGTTGAACCTTAACCATCTCTTCTCACGCTTCGCGCACCCCTGCTACTACCCTCTAGATGCACGCCTCTGCTGGGATGACCAACTCAAGGACCATCTGGTAGGCCTCCTCAATCACCAGCACCATCTGTCAGTTCTGCGCCACTACCTCATCGCGCTGCAGGCTCAATTGTTCCATATTAATTTTCTACTCACTCAACACTTGTAGTGCGCGGCCCTCCCTAGCCCATAGTTCTACAGTCACTCCATCCTGCAGGAAATAGAGTGTCTCCGGAGGGAGCGCATCGATGTTGATCCCTACTCCCTTCAATGCACTGATAGTAGGCTTGTCGACCTCATTCTCTGTAACCAATGCCCCCTCTGGTAGCCTTATGGTGTTGGTCATGCGGGCGTGTAGCATTTCCTTAGCCACAACCGTTGCTACTGCAAGGCTGGTTGAGAGAGTACTAGCCTAAGGAGTGCGCACCTGCAACTCTGGTATCTGTGCCCGGAGGGCCCCCAACACAATCTGATTCTCCCCTACAAACAACTATAGTGCCTTTGCGGTGACGTCACGCACCGTCTCCCCTATATCATGGAGATCTCCTTCTATGAGGGTGATCGGGTTGAAAGAAGTCTTAGAAGCTTTCGACTTCTTTCGCGACCCCACCTACTCTCTTAGGCACTGGCGCTTCAACTGTGTACATTTTTTTTCTGGTTCTGAGCCACCTTCCTCTGTCTTGGGCTCTTCCTCAGGTGAGGGTGACTTATGGCCTTTGCGCTCCTTCTCTGCTGCCTGTTGTTGTTATGCGGCTGCCTTCAAGGCATCCCGTGCCTCCTGTGCCTTTGCTACTACTGCCTCTTTTCTTCTCTTCTCTGCCAATTGCGACATCCGTAGTTTCTCCTCCTCCTTCTTTTGTTGTGAAGCAGACTTTTCTATTTCCATCGCAGAGATGGCTGGAGCGCGCCACTCTGGTGGCCATGACTCAAGCACGGCGAATATAACATCATCCATGGTCAGGTATGGCAATTCATTCCACTTCTTCGCGGGGTCCTTGCACACCCTAATGTACATGTGATGGAAGTATTCCTTGAATTCCATGAAGCTTTACAAACTATTATAGATAGTGGGCGATGTTAGCCTCCTATTGCAATAGGTTTCATATTTCATGATTGACTGTTTTACATGCCAAATATGTCATCTTTTCATGCTGCAATGTTCCATATTTCCAGGAAGTTCCATTTTGAAGAATCATGCCACTTTTGAAGAGTTTTACAGTTAAGGGAAATCCAAATAGCTTAATCTTGGCTCCCCTAGGTTTAAATTGCTTGTTTTAGAAGATAAAGAATGAATATCTGTCCAAGCAGCTTAAGCTTGGCAGATGAGTAGCTAGGTAGAAAAATGAAGGAGCCCAACTGCTTAATCTGGGCCCTTGGAAGAGATAAGGGTACATTTAGATAGGAGGGCAGTCAAAAGAAAAGAAGATAATCAGGGTCTGGAAGTCTAAGTACACCCAATCAAATGGAAGAAAAAATGTTAGGTGTATTAGGCTGGGTAAGTAGTTTTGTGGTTGCAAAATCAAGCTATGCGATCCATTTCATGTTTTCAAGTGTTATATCTATTCAGATCACAATTATGAGGTAGTTTTCCATTTGGAGGAGCTCAAGCGAGGCATGTCTAAATCCCCCTTCTTCTTATTCCCCAAATCATTCACTAACCTCCCCAAAGAGGTCAAGATCTACTTGATATCTTTGAAGTTTCATCATTTGTCATATCATTGGCCTAAGTAAAGGTTTGCTTTGCTTAAGAGTACTCTTATTCACTCTATAAGTCATTTTTCCCTTTTAAGTAGCCTAAGATCTCTAAACTTAGTGCTTTCTTGTCATTTCCATATTAGCTTCTAACATTATTATGTAAATCCATATCTATTTCCCCTTCCCCTTACTAAAAAGCACTAAATAGCTCCCCTATGTACATATTCCCATCCCCTGGCACTATAGCCCTATAACATCAGTTTGGGGAAATGCTAAGTTCATTTGGGGCTTGGAATTAGCCTTTCCACGTTCAAACCCGGAATTAGTTTAGCATTTGCTTAAATTAATAACCATTCCCTTCCCCTCTCTTACCCATAACCCTTGATGTTTTACCCTGCGCGCTTACATCTTCGGGTTTTTGTTTAAATATTTGATTAAACAGTCAAACTCTACCCCCGACGCACATACCATAACCCACAAACCTAAAGGTTTGAACCCCCGCCATATAAACAAATGATATAATATTCCGTCGGGTTCCGTAAGTTAACGGCCCACTAGCTCCGCGCTCCGTCGGCCCTCCGATCCACCCTCCCAGATCCAACGGCTCTCATCGATTTCAGGAGCCACCCCTACGACCGATGGTTAGCTTCCACGTCAACCCACCGCTGCTCCGTGTCACCGCCAGCTCATCTGTCAGCATCCCTACCCCGCCTTCTATCCTGTGCCACGTAGTCTCACTGACGTCACTGCCACGTCACTCTGCCGTACTGCCACATCACTTTGTCGTACTGCCACATCATCCACCACATGTCCTTTGTTGATGTCACTGCCACATCACCCTGGCGTACCCGGGACCCACCGATGACGTCATCACAGAAAAGGCGCAAAGGGCGAGAATCGCGTCAAAGAAAGCCTGAAACGAGAAACAGAGGCAGTTTTCGATGCGCGATTAGTGCTTAGCGCTAATCGCGCATCGCTAAGAAAAATTACTCAAAATGGAGGACTTCCTATTACTCAGGCTACCTGCAAAACCCAAAAAGTCGTAAGAGGCAACGTTGGAAATAGAGAACTAAAGAAAAGCCAGCCTCAGCCCAGAACAATTATCAGGTTGCATTCCTCCGCCATTATTTGACAGGATTTCTTCATGTATGTTCATATTCAATCCGCCAGCGCCGATAGCATTCTAGAGGCCATGAAAAGCATTTGAAACAATTATTTTTGCTTTGAAAGGGCAGAAAAGGGACGATTTGACAGTTTCAAGCATATCAGAGGAAAGATAAAGCCTAGATTCAATTAAAGAGTATCAGTGAAGTGACAAAGAGTATCAGATCGACAATATCAAAGCAGGTGAACATTAAAGGCCTCCATCCAAGTCAAAGAAGCAGTAAAAGCCATTCAAAGCTCATCAAATCGGGATTAGTGCACATTAAAGCCACCTAAAAGCAGCAGAACTTCCTAAGAGGTGTAGATAAGAGATTAAAGGCACAGTTATTGCAGAAACACTGCACCGAGCCACCAAGGACACCATGTTAGCGCAGCTCAAATAGATATCTTCTTGCATTAATTTCAGGACAAGATTAGATTAAAGAACTCATTTCCCTCAGATTTGTTTAAAATCTGCTGTAATAGATATTTTTGGATATTTTCCCCATATAAACCACCTTGATTCATTGTTTAAAGGGTTGGTTGGTTGATAATCCTCATTCTAGACTTGTGCTGTATACTTTGAGAGCTCTATAATCAAAGACTGCTAGAATGCTTTGGATGAAGAACTGTCTGTTGTGTTATTGAATGGCTGAAGAGTGACTGTGGAATTCTTGTGCTACTACATGGCTCAATAAGTGTTTTCTGACCTCTGTTTACAGTTTATATATGTTTATGCCACCATTGTGTTACCATCTAAATAGCAAGAAACAAGAATAGCTTAGGCTTTGCTTGAATGCACTCTATGCTCAGTTCTTGTTATTTCTATATGTTTTGCTTCAGAAATGGTTATGAATATGCATACTTAAATGATCATGTTTACCCTGTTTCTTTCACATATGACTGTTATTTAGGAATTCTTGACTGCTCCTAGATAAACTTTCATTCACCTTCCCCCTCTGTTAGCTAATGAAAGATTCTTAGTTTCCTTTCATCTCTGACCTTCATTCCATCTTTATTCCAGCTTGATATTGTTCTATGTGTAGCTATCCTGCTCTGTATTCCTCTTGTGACCAAGAAAACGCAACAGCAAGCCCTAATCCATGACTCCATGCCCAATGGTTTGAACTTCTCACTCTATGCATCCCAACTCTACTTGAAAACATCATCCTTCCCACCAAAATCAAAACAAAACCCATGTACACCATAACTAGCCTAAAATCAACCCAAAACAAAGTTAAATCATAAAGAGAGAGCCCTCTCTGACTGCAGGTAGGCTAGGACCTGCAGCCCAAAGATTGGTTTGTGGTTACCTCGGCCGTATCCCTTAAGGAGCCTAGGGACAACCTGAGTGATAACATCATTGGCAACTCCGCTGGGGACTTGTTCAGAAAATTCCAAAAAACAAGTTAGAAGCTGGCTCCCAAGAAGAAAACACATAATACTAGGTCAAATCCAGACCCAAATCCACCAGCTGTTTTTGAAAATCCCAATTTAATCTCCAGAAACCTTAGCAAACAAAAACAAGAAGAGTTTGTTGATTCTAGTCCTGAAACAGTTCAGCCAAGTTGTTTTCAAACCCCTGTTAAAGTTTTGTTTCATTCAACCCATACTTCCCCTTGTTCGTCATCCACCTCTCCAAGCACCTTTTCCACACCTCCATTCATTGCGCATACTACCATTACCACCACTGTTATTACAGCGGTTCCAGCTGTTCCAGTCGTTCCACTTATCGCTGTAAATATGGCTAACAGATATGCACCTTTACAGTTACCTGCAAATCTAGGGGCTATGCCTCAGGATTATCAAAGCAAAATCACATATTTTGATGGTACTGGTTCTGGCATAGCCTTGCAACATACCAAGAAAATGCAAGACTATTTTGAGAATTATGAAATAGATGATGATAGTGTAAGAATGAAGATTTTTGTCCAAAGTTTAACAGGAGATGTAAGGCCCTGGTTTAGAGCTCTTCCTGCAAATTCCATAGCTGACCCAGAGGCCCTTTACCAAACATTTCTTAACAGATGGGAGAAGAAGAAGGACCCTCTGCACATATTATCCGAGTATGACACTATCAAAAGAGGCCCTCAAGAAGTTGTCTTAGACTATTGTGCCAGGTTTAACAATGTTTACAATGCTATTCCACAAAACCTTAGACCTCCACTTGATCTTGCTTTATACAAATTCCCTGATGGATTTGATTCAGACATGGCTTATCAGTTAAGGGAAAGAGCCCCTCAAACCTTAGCAGACATGCAGAATGTAGCTGTTAGTGTGGAGGCAAATCTGATTGCCAAGCGAAATAGAGCAAGAGCTGAGAGAAGAACCACTTTTAAAGATGAACCTTCAGCCTTTGAGCAAAAATTGGACACAATCATCAAAGGTATGGACAACTTTGAAAATAGAATGGGAACTATTGAAAGAAAAGCCTCATGGGAAGGACAACAAAACAATCCTATCAGAAATCCAAACTTTAGAAAAAATCAGAACCCAAACGTTGGAAGGGCAAGTCCTGACCATGATATAAGACCTCCTTTTCATGAAAACTATGCTGAAGCATCCACATCTAGTGAGCAGATAGAGGACACTCACATAAACTTGATGGGTTTGAAGAGTGAACAACAAGTATTTCTAACCCAAGAAGACCAAGATGACCATGATATAAATCAATTTCAGACCAAGTCTGGAGAGTCATTTGACTTCAAACAAGGCTATGATTCAGTTGTCTACGAAGTCCATAAACAATACAAATTGAGAACAAGAACCATTGATGTGTCTGATCCCATCAAGCCAAAGGATGCCAAGCATCCTAGGAAAGTAAAAGACAAGGCCGCTATCACAGAACCTGCTAATAAAACAGACCCAAAATTAAAAGAAGTGACCATAGAGGATGTATCTGACATGCATCCCTCTAATAACCAGCCTTTTGTTTCCTCTCCCTCAAAAGACAATGTAAATAGCACTCCTCAAAGCCTTCCCAAAACAGAACAATCTCAAGAAATCACTGATAACCAAGAGAAGATCACTGAAGCTACAATTGAAAAGGGAAAATCTGCCAGTCACAATACTAAAACACAGTCAGAAAAACCTTTTGATTTAGAAGCAGAAATTGTTAAATTAAAGATATATATTCCTCTCTCTGAGCTTGCCAAACATGATGTGTACAGACAGCAAATCAAAAGATCACTGCAAATGCCAGAGAACAGGGATGATGTTAATGTCTTAGATAATCAACCTGAATTACTTTTTGGTCCTAAAGTCAATGGTAAATCAGGACATGGAGCTGTTCTACCCTTTTATGTCAGTTTGCACATTCATGATAAAGTGCTGCACAATGCTATGTTTGATTCAGGTGCTTCACACAATCTAATGCCCAGAGCTGTAATGGAGAAGCTAAACCTTAATGTCACTAGACCCTACAAAGACTTATTCTCATTTGATTCTAGTCAGGTCAAGTGTTTAGGCTTAATCAAAGACCTTTGTGTGTCTTTAGTCCAATTTCCCAACAAAACGATCCTAATGGATGTGGTGGTTGCTGACATTCCACTAAAGTATGGCATGCTCTTATCAAGATCTTGGAGAGAAAAACTCCAAGGATCTCTCCAACTAGACCTCTCCTATGTCACTATTTCAGTCTTTGGGCAACCAAAGAGACTGTATAGAGAACACTGATGAAGTATGTGGTAAGTAGTGAGGAAAAACACCAAAACTTTCCCATTTACTCAATCCATTCTGATATGGATTCCTTTATATTGTTCAATGATGATAGCTACCCTCCCACTGATGAGAAGCCTTTGCCTTTAGAACAAGAAACATGCATCAATCAAGAGTCGGTGGCCCATACCCGTGAAACTGTTAAAACAATTAGTGCAACCGACATACAAGAAAAACCACATGAAGCACAAAACCTAGGTCCGCCCAATCCTAAAATAACTGAAACTCTTAATACTAACTACAAGCAAGAAATCACATGGTATTTAGAGTTTGATGGTTCTATTAATAAGCTAGGAGTAGGGGCAGGAATATGGATTCAAAATACAAATAACAACCATGCAGAGGGTCATGCTTACAGACTAAACTTCAAATGCACCAACAACATGGCAGAGTATGAGGCTCTCCTTTTATGCCTTAAAATGCTCAAAGCTCTAGCAGCTGCAAAAGTGTCCATTCTAGGTGACTCCGATTTGATCATTTAACAGATGAAAGGTAACTTTGTTACTAATGACAATAGGCTAAGAGCTTATAGGTCTGCTGCCACATAAATACTCAATTCCTTCACCGAATCCAAGCTTGCTAAGATTTCTAGAAGCCATAACATGCATGCTCATAGTCTAGCTACTTTTGCTAGCACTTGCAAGCTGCCCTTTGAGCCCAATCACCACTTTACTGCTGAGATAAAGCACAGGCCTACTGTCCCTAACAATATCAAAGATTGGCAAGTGTTTGAGGATGATGCTCAAATCAACAATTTTCTTACCTTACAGCAAGAATTCTCAAGCTTAAAAATTGATGAAGATGCCATGGATGACCCACAACAGCAAATGAGCCAAAATGAGCAGACTATAACAGCTGAAGCAGCAAAACAAATGCTGCACCCAACCATTTTTGATGAGAAAAACATGCAAGAGTTGAAGCAAATGCATTTAGATGAAATAGCTGAAGCAGAGGCCGAAGTGTTTGATTTAAAAGACAATTTTCTACCTGATGGCCTCACTCCATTAGAAGACATATTTGATTCAAACGATGTCCCCAAAAGCCAAAGATGCAGCCCTTAAACGCTGCTGTGGAAGACTGTAATATTGGGACAGCAGAGAAGCCCAAAATGATTAAACTGTCCAAGTCTTTGCCTCCCGATCAAAAACCAAAATATGTTGATTTATTTAAAGAGTTTCAAGATGTATTTCCTGGAGTTATGAGGACCTTAAGTCTTATGACACCTCTGTTATTCAACATACCATTCCCTTAAAGCCAAATCAAAAGCCCTTCAAACAGAAACTGAGAATCAATACTGTGCTTCTCCCTTTGATTGAGAAAGAAGTGAAAAGAATGTTTGAGGCTGGTATCATAGCACCCATTAGATTTTCAGAATGGGTATCCAATCTTGTTCCCACAAGGAAGAAAAAAAGGGAGATTAAACTATGTGTGGACTTAAGAAATCTGAACCAAGTCTCCCTTAAAGATCACTACCCACTGCCAAAAATGGACCACATTCTACAAAGAGTAGTGGGGTCTTCAAGACTTTCTTTGCTAGATGGCTTTTCAGGTTTTAATCAAATACTTGTTCACCCAGATGACCAAGACAAGACAACCTTTACAACACCATGGGGAACCTTTAAATATGTGAAAATGCCTTTTGGACTAAAGAATGCAGGTGCTACCTTTCAAAGGGCCATGGACATTGCATTTGCCAAGGAAATCCATGATTTCCTAGTGGTTTACCTTGATGACCTTACTCCTTTCTCAAAATCTGATCAAGAGCACGTTAAACACCTAAGACAAATGTTCCTAACTTGTAGGAAATATGGATTTTCCTTAAATCCTAAGAAATCTCTCTTCGGCCTAGAAGAAGGCAAATTGCTAGGCCATATCATTTCAAAAGATGGAATTAGAATAGATCCGGAAAGAATCCAAGCCATTTTGCAAATCCCTTATCGGAGAAACATCAAAGAATTGCAAACATTCCTAGGAAAGATCAATTTCCTAAGGAGATTTATCCCAAACTTGGCCGAGCTGATAAGAATGCTAAATAACATGTTAAAGAAGGATTCCAAGGTAAAATGGACTTTAGAGGCCAAGCAAGCCTTTGAGGGCATAAAATCTGCCTTAACCCAAGCCCCAGTCCTCACAAGTCCTCAATTTGATAAGGATTTCATCATTTTTTCATTTGCATCTAAACACGCCATTGCTGCTGTCCTTTTGCAGAAAGATGATCAGGGAAATGAAAAGCCAACTGCATTTTTCAGCCGAGCCCTTAGAGATGCACCCTTGAAGTACCAAATCATGGAGAAGCAAGCATATGCCCTTGTTAAAGCAATCAAAGATTTCAGAATTTACATTTTATATTCACATGTGATTTCTCATGTGCCAAATGCTATTGTAAAAGACATATTAACTCAAGAGGACATAGAAGGCAAAAGAGGCAAATGGATTGCCAATATCCTTGAGTATGACATTGAGATAAAACCCACCAAGCTGATAAAGGGACAAGGTTTAGCCAAACTGATGTCCGAAACCAATTTTCAAGCCTTAGACATTAATCAACTGGACAACGAACAGGAGCTAGTGGCTCCACAAATCAGTGAAGCTTTTTTGCAATCCCCATGGTATGCTGTTAAGTTATGGTATGTTCTATGCTTATAACAGATAGAACATTAAACGATCGACAGAAAATAAGCCAAGACAAGAGACACAAGATGTGGCGGCTAGCCAGGGACAAACCCCACAATGTGTGGGGAAACCCTTTGATCAAATATTCTTTTATCTTCAATAATTCAACAAAGATAAATAGTACAATAAATCTGATTCATATCAGCAGTAGCAAACCCTAGATTAGTAGCATTAGCATTAGCGGCTTCATTATCAAACTAGGGCAGACCATATCTCACAAACCGACCATCAGATTGATTTCATTCCACCACCAAAAGTTTCGGCTTCCAGAGGAGGTTCAGATGAACCTACAACGCAGTTCATATGAGGAGATCTTCTAGGCCACGCAAGTCAATCTTTACTTCTGCAGTTGCAACTTCAGTTTCAGCAGTTTCCGGCTTCAAACTAGGGCAGTCGATATCTTGCAAACCGTTCGTCGGATTGACTTCATTCCACCACCAAAAGTTGCGGCTTTCAAAGGAGGTTCAGATGAACATACAACGCAGTTTAGGTGAGGAGATCTTCTAGGCCAAGCAAGTCAATCTTTACTTCTGCAGTTGCAGCTTCAGTTTCAGCAGTTTCCGACTTCAAACTAGGGCAGTCGATATCTTGCAAACCGTTCGTCAGATTGACTTCATTCCACCACCAAAAGTTGCAGATTTCAAAGGAGGTTCAGATGAACCTAAAATACAGTTCCAAAGAGGAGATATTCTAGGCCACGCAAGTCAATCTTTACTTCTGCAGTTGCAGCTTCAAATTCAACAGCTTCCGGCTTCACATGTGTGAGAGAGAGAGACCCATTTCAGTGCAGTAGAGAAGAGACTCATATCTGCGCAGTAGAGAGAGAGAGAGATGTGATGAGATGAGTCCAAATGAAGAAAAGTCTTTTTATATTTATACACAACGTTGGTGGGTGAATAGATGCGACTGTTGGGCTTCTGAGCCTACATGAGTTGTAGGTTGGCTTGATAATAATTCCATAATCAAAATAAATTCATATCTCCATGAATACTTATCGGAATCGGATGATCTTTATATCAATCCTACACCTCTCGACGAGAGGAGTCTAATAAAAATATCATTAGCCATGAATAAGATGACCCACATGAAGTTTTTCCCTGGTTGCCAATTTTAACACTCCCTCTCAACCATGGAGAACTTCATCTGCAATCTGTCTATCGGTCCTTACTATTCATCCATCAAATGCACTGCCTTGTACATCCTGACCCTTGCCCTGCTCTGCTCTATTTTACCTGTTCTGCTTTGTCTTGTTCTGCCCTACACTGATCTGTACTGTTTTGTTCTGTTCTGCTCTGCTCTTGCATTGTTCTGTTCTACTCTGCTTTTGTCCGAATTATGAAGAAGAAGAAATGATCGAGGATGTATCATACTGACTCAAAGTCAGTCTCAGAGTATGTACCACTGGTCCCAGACCAGTCTCAACCAACCCAAAGTCAGTGTCATAGTGAGTACAACTCCAATGGTCCCAGACCAATATCATCCTCCACTGACTCAAAGTCAGTCTCAGAGTATGTACCACTGATCCCAGACCAGTCTCAACCGACCCGAAGTCAGCGTCATAGTATGGTACAACTCCTACCACTGGTCCCAGACCAGTATCATTGATCCCAGATCAATGGAGGTCATCCTAGCATAGGGAGTATGGTAGTTACAATGATGCGTCCATCGGTACTACTATGGTCCCTAACTTCATTTCCCTGCTCATTGATCAGATGAGAGGTACTTCCCATGAGTCCCAGACTGCATGGGTAGGATGCCTCGACAGGAGAACTAATCAATCCTGTCCTCACAGGAGAACACATCAATCCTGCTACAATTTCCGTGGAGAACACATCAATCCAGGCCTCACAGGAGAACACATCAATCCTGCTACAATTGCCATGGAGAACACATCAATCCAGGCTGCCATGGAGAACACATCAATCCAGGCCTCACAGGAGAACTAATCATCCTGCTACACAGGAGAGCGAATCATCCTGTTCCACAAGAGAGTGAATCATCTTGTCCCACAAGAGAGCGAATCATCTTGTTCCAGTGTGCACCACTAGGGGAGGGTGAGTCACCCTGTGGTCATATGTTGATCCAGTAGGAACCACAAGCCCTCAGAGCTCCCAGAGCTCAATGTATGCAACATGCAGGACCCTTGTACAAAGGTTTCTTGCCGACTCCAAGTCGTTTGGGAAAATCACAGATTAGATCTTTCCTCGGGGCTTTGACAAGGTGTATCAACCTGTACACCATCTTAATGTGATGGAGCTTCCTTGCTCATCAACTTACCATATCCCAGATGATGTCTATCTGCTGGAGCAATTGACGAATATGGGATTCCTCAATAATCGAATCCCACCTCTGGTTGTTACAGAGAATCACAGTGGTATCCAATGTAAATCCAAACAGCTCACTGAAGAGCTTTCGCAACCAGACTGCCTCACACGAGGTTATGCTAGCAACAATATATCCTGCTTCGGCGGTGCTCAAAGCCACCGACTTCTACTTCCTGCTCATCCAGGATATCGAAGCAGATCCCAAGGTGAAACAGTACCCGGAAGTGCTCTTATGGTCCACCACACTGCCTGCCCAATCAACATCAGAATATCCAAGTAGTCTCACATCTCTGGCAGTGTATCTTAATCCATGAGAGATTGTGTCCTGAAGACATCTCAGAAGATTCCTGGCATCAATCCAGTGAGGCTCACCCAAATATGAGCTCACAATGCTAACTGCAAAACATATGTTCGGATGGAGGTTCACCAAGAACATCAATGCGAATGAGTTTTTTTTTTTTTTGAAACTCATAGGCATTTCCCAAGTTTGGTCCGACATCACTACCATATAACTTCTAAAAGTTAAGATCCTCGAGGTAGTCACAGGCTTGCAGTCCATCATACTGAATCTTTCCAATATATTTATCACATATTTTCCTTGAGATAGGAAAATTTCCCTTGGCTTTTGCCACACTTTAAGTCCTTGGTGCTTCATTTCAAATTCAGAAGCCATCTCCCTCTTACATTTGTGAATGAGAGGGTTTGCACCTGTTAGAAAGAGGTCATCCACATACAACACCAGTATGAGAGGCTTGTCATCTTCAACCTTAAAGTAAATGTTAGGATCAGCTTCACTCCTAGTGAATCCCAGCTTCATCAAGTAGCTATCAATCCTCTCATACCATGCTCGGGGTGCTTGCTTTAGCCCATAGAGAGCCTTCTTCAACCTGCATACATGAGATTTTCAATCATAAATCTCAAATCCTTCAGGTTGCTCCACGTAGACCTCTTCTTTGATAGAACCATGCAGGAACGCGGTCTTAACATCCATCTGATGTAGGTTCCATCCTTGTGAAGCCACAAGGGATATGATCAAGCGGATGGTCGTATATCTGGCAACAGGTGCAAATATCATAGTCTATACCTCCCTTCTGGGATAAACCACAAGCAACAAAATGAACCTTATACTTTTCCATACTTCCATTTGCTGAATGCTTTATCTTGTAAAGCCATTTTGAAGTAACAATTATCTTTTCCAGGGTCTAGGAACTACTTCCCAAACATCATTCTCCATAATAGACTCATATTCTATGGTCATAGCATCCTTCCATAGTTAATGCTTGATGACATCTAAGAATGATGAAGGTTCATTTTGTATGATCGTGCTCATGATGGTCAGGTATCCCTGATACCTGTTAAGTTTCTTACTTTGATGGAAGGTTCCTCAGGGTGCAGCATGTCCTTCAGCATCATCAAGTATCCCCCTAAGCCATGAAGGCCTCTTCCTGGAAGAGGAAGGCTCATGTGGATGAGGATCAATCGGATCCATGGGTTCTTCTACATCAGGCATTGATTCATCATCCTTTTCTTTCGGTTCGCTGGTGTCGGCTTCTTGAGAGCTCCTCAAAGTCGGAATATTATTCACCTTGCGGTGAACTTTTCTTCAGGAGTCTTGGAACCCAATGCTTGATGAGGGCATCGATTTTGTACATATACGGCGGTGATTGTAGTTTCATCTCATAGAAACTTCAGAAGTCTTTGATCATGTAGCATGGCCCGGACAACTTCCACAATCGTATGGTTCTTCCTTCCCACCACACCATTCTGCTCAGGAGTATGTGGTGTAGTAGTCTCCCTCTTAATGCCAACCTCAGGTATGCCTGAGTGAACCAATTGTAATATATCAGAGGTCTTGCTTTGGCTTGAGGGGAATGGTCCCCTTTTGAGCTTTCCTTTGGCACATCTTGGACATACACCTTCTTTCTCTACTCAGAATTCGGGCATCCCTGTCACCATTTGTCTTACACCGAGTATAGCTTTATAATGAAGGGGGGAAACCTCTAATGCCAAAGTTCAGACTGAAGAGATGTGTCATAAGACATGACACCTAGCAGACTTCCATCGACCTGATATAATGAATCAACACTAAACCCAAGAGTAAAGGCATCTTTAACATTATTTTTCCATATACATACCTTGCCATCACTGAAGGTTACCTTGTAGCCTTTGTCTTCCGTTGCCGAGATGGACACTAGGTTCTTTTTGAGGTCAGGTGCATTTAATACATCCTGGAGTTTCTAGCCTTCTTGAATGGTTTTCCTCTTCCTCGATCCCCAGCTCTCCTCTTACCTTTGCTGTTGACTTTGTATTTCCTTTGATTTTCCATCAAAGGGATTTTGATCATTGTCCTGGTGTGAGTCCTTTCTATCAGGGCACTCCCTTTCATAGTGACCTGCTTTATCGTAGATGTAACATCGTCCTTTTCTTCCACCCTTAGGTATAGCCTTTCCTTTTGATTGAGAAGAAGAGGCAGCAGGAGGACCTTTAGGAATGGGCATTTCTTGCACTTCTTCCCTTGTTTCTTCTTGAATGCATCTAGCCATTAATTACTCGAAACCAGGAATTACATTATAGTTCAAAAGAGTAGTCCTGAACACATACCATTCAAATGGAAATCCTCCAAGAGTTGTGAGTGCCATTTCTCTGTCAGTAATAGTTTCCCCAATAGATAGGAGATCTCATTTTTGGGATTCAACTGCGTTAAGTAAGTCATTCAAAGTATGACCATTTCCATGAGAGGTAGTCGTAAAGTGACTAATTTCTCATGATTTTTGAATAGTTCACTTAGCACTCATTGCATCGGGTGATGCTCACAGGGGTGAAGAAGTGGGATTGAAACTAGTGAAATGTGGAGAACGAATCACATAGCATCAATCATCACTTCCGGGGCTTGCACCCGGTAACCAGGACTTCCCAGGAGGTCACCCATCCCAGAACTCCTCTGGCTCAAGCGCGCTTAACTGTGGAGTTTTTCCCCACAATCAAGCCCACTTAGCTTGCTACCCCATTTGCAAAACCTTAGCAAGTATTGTGCCTCATGAACCATTCAGGTAGAGATCCCTTGACTCTTTTTGATATCTAATATAATGCACTACGAAAATCCCCCATACTTAGATAGGAGATCGTTCTTGATCTCGGTGATTCTTAAGAAGTATGCATGCATACTTTCATCTTTACCCTTCTTGATTTCCCTCAGCTTATTTCTAAGAAACAAAACTTGATTTGCATCATTAAATTTAAATAAACTCACCAGTCTGTCGTAGATTTCCTTGGAGGTGTCTAGATCAGAGATGTAGGCCACCAAGCGCTTGTCAATAGAGTCTCGGATGATCTTCTTTGCTTTGACTTCTCCATTTTTCCATTTGTTCCAGGAAGCAGTAGATGCATTTGATGAAGGCTCAACAATATTACCTCTTACATGGTCCAGCACTCCTTGACCTTCAAGGGTTAGATCGATAGACATCTTCCATCCGTGATAGTCATCTTTCTCACGGAGCTTGTCTTCGGCAAGAAAGAGTGTTGAGGACCCCATAGTTCTTTTAGGATAGCCTTGCCAATCTTCTCTTCAATGATTGCTCTTGCTCTTGCTCGGGCTTTGTCTTCACCTCAGCTCTGATACCATGTTAAGTTATGGTATGTTCTATGCTTATAACAGATAGAACATTAAACGATCGACAGAAAATAAGCCAAGACAAGAGACACAAGATGTGGCGGCTAGCCAGGGACAAACCCCACAATGTGTGGGGAAACCCTTTGATCAAATCTTCTTTTATCTTCAATAATTCAGCAGAGAGAAATAGTACAATAAATCTGATTCATATCAGCAGTAGCAAACCCTATATCAGTAGCATCAGCATTAGCGGCTTCATTATCAAACTAGGGCAGACCATATCTCACAAACCGACCGTCAGATTGATTTCATTCCACCACCAAAAGTTTCGTCTTCCAGAGGAGATTCAGATGAACCTACAACGCAGTTCATATGAAGAGATCTTCTAGGCCACACAAGTCAATCTTTACTTTTGCAGTTGCAGCTTCAGTTTCAGCAGTTTCCGGCTTCAAACTAGGGCAGTCAATATCTTGCAAACCGTTCGTCGGATTGACTTCATTCCACCACCAAAAGTTGCGGCTTTCAAAGGAGGTTCAGATGAACCTACAACGCAGTTCAGATGAGGATATCTTCTAGGCCACGCAAGTCAATCTTTACTTCTGCAGTTGCAGCTTCAGTTTCAGCAGTTTCCGGCTTCAAACTAGGGCAGTCGATATCTTGCAAACCGTTCGTCGGATTGACTTCATTCCACCACCAAAAGTTGCAGCTTTCAAAGGAGGTTCAGATGAACCTACATCGTAGTTCCAAAGAGGAGATCTTCTAGGCCACGCAAGTCAATCTTTACTTCTGTAGTTGCAGCTTCAAATTCAACAGCTTCCGGCTTCACATGTGTGAGAGAGAGAGACCCATTTCAGCGTAGTAGAGAAGAGACTCATATCTGCGCAGTAGAGAGAGAGAGATGTGATGAGATGAGTCCAAATGAGGAAAAGTCCTCTTATATTTATACACAATGTTGGTGGGTGAATAGATGCGACTGTTGGGCTTCTGAGCCTACATGAGTTGTAGGCCGGCTTGATAATAATTCCATAATCAAAATAAATTCATATCTCCATGAATACTTATCGGAATCGGATGATCTTTATATCAATCCTACACCTCTCGATGAGAGGAATCTAATAAAAATATTATTAGCCATGAATAAGATGATCCACATGAAGTTTTTCCCTGGTTGCCAATTTTAACATATGCTGATATATGTTTTATATTGTTAAACCTGTGTGCTCCTCCAGGGTTGTCCAGAACCAAAAAGAGGATTTTAAAAATGAAAGCATCAAAGTTTTGTGTCTTAGATAGTGCCCTGTTTTGGAAAAATCATGAAGGAATATTGCTGAATTGTCTGACTATGAATGAAACTGACAGTGTCATGAAAGAATTTCATGTAGGGGACTGTGGAGGGCACTTATATTCGAAGTCCACTGCTGATAAGATACTAAGGGCTGGTTTCTATTGGCCCTCTTTGTTTGCTGATGTAAGAAAGTTTGCTGTTTCATGCCACAAATGCCAAATCTTTGAAGGCAAAAGAAAGTTTCTGCCCTTGCCCCTTAAGCCCATTTCAACCGAGAAGCCTTTTCAACAATGGGGTCTTGACTTCATTCGAGAAATCCATCCATCCTCTTCTGGCCAGCATAAGTGGATTCTAACAGCCACAGACTACTTTACCAAGTGGATTGAAGCCATCCCATGTAGGCAAGCCAATGACTCCACCATCATCCAATTCATTGAAACCAACATTTTGTCCAGATTTGGCTGTCCTGAGAATATCAGTACAGATAATGCTGTTGCCTTCAAATCCAAGAAAATGATCAGTTTTTGCCACAAATTCCACATTACCTTAGGTCACTCCATAGCCTATTACCCTCAAGGTAATGGCTTGGCCGAATCATCCAACAAGAGTCTGATTAACATCATTAAGAAAGTCTTGGAGGAGAACAAGAAGAACTGGCACAAAAAGCTTGTAAATGCCCTCTGGGCAGACAGATTGTCAACCAAGAGATCCATTGGGATGAGCCCATATGAGTTAGTCTATGGCATGGAGGCCAAGTTCCCCTCTTCTTTGGGAATCCCTGTTATCAAATTGCTGCAAGAGATTCAGGCAGAGCCAAATGATGTCTAAAGAAGAATAAACCAAACCATCCATTTGCAGCAAACAAGAGAGCAAGTGTACGACAGAGCTCAGATTTTACAAGAGAATCTCAAGAAAATGTTTGACAAAAGAACCAAGGCTGAAGATTTCTACATAGGCAACAAAGTCTTAAAATGGGATTCAAGAAGAGAGGACAAAGGAAAGCATGGCAAGTTTGATTTCCTGTGGAAAGGCCCCTTTATTATTTCTGTTGTTCAAGGCAACAACACATATTTTCTGAAGAGTTTGGATGGCAGCACAACTGAAGAAGGCCCTGTCAATGGCCGAATGCTAAAGCACTATCATGATCCCTTTTGTTGAACGCAACACAGCTTTGTATACTATCTGTACATTAATATTTGTATTTTCAGCACTTTTTCTTATAGCAGGCCAATAAGAGGGAACAACGCAGCAAATTTTGAAGGAAAGATCAAAGAAAGCTCTATTTCAGATCTCTGTTTTTTTGAAATAATTCCAAAGAAGTGCTCAAGAAGATTTCAATATGTTTACAAGCACCTAAAAGGCAAGAAGCAGAGCTGTAATTCTTCTGCAATTCAGCTCAAAAGGATACCGCATATCAGCTTATAATAATTTAGTCAAAGGCATTGAGAAGAAGGAGAACTTCAGTTTACAACAACAATTGAAGATCAAGGCATTCTGACCTGCTGTTCTTGGTTTTTCATCTTGAAAAACCATCCCCAAGTGGAGCCACTATTAGCCTCCTATTGCAATAGGTTTCATATTTCATGATTGACTGTTTTACATGCCAAATATGTCATATTTTCATGCTGCAAGGTTCCATATTTCCAAGAAGTTCCATTTTGAAGAATCATGCCATTTTTGAAGAGTTTTATAGTTAAGGGAAAGCCAAACAACTTAATCTTGGCTCCCCTAGGTTTAAATTGCTTGTTTTAGAAGATAGAGAATGAATATCTGTCCAAACAGCTTAAGCTTGGCAGATGAGTAGCTAGGTAGAGAAATGAAGGAGCCCAACTGCTTAATCTGGGCCCTTGGAAGAGATAAGGGTACATTTAGATAGGAGGGCAGTCAAAAGAAAAGAAGATAATCAGGGTCTGCAAGTCTAAGTGCACCCAATTAAATGGAAGAAAAAATGTTAGGTGTATTAGGCTGGGTAAGTAGTTTTGTGGTTGCAGAATCAAGCTATGCGATCCATTTCATGTTTTCAAGTGTTATATCTATTTAGATCACAATTATGAGGCAGTTTTCCATTTGGAGGAGCTCAAGCGAGGCATGTCTAACTCCCCCTTCTTCTTATTCCCCAAATCATTCACTGACCTCCCCAAAGAGATCAAGATATGCTTGATATCTCTGAAGTTTCATCATTTGTCATATCATTGGCCTAAGTAAAGGTTTGCTTTGCTTAGGAGTACTCTTATTCACTCTATAAGTCATTTTTCCCTTTTAAGTAGCCTAAGATCTCTAAACTTAGCGCTTTCTTGTCATTTTCATATTAACTTCTAACATTATTATGTAAATCCCTATCTATTTCCCCTTCCCCTTACTAAAAAGCACTAAATAGCTCCCCTATGTACATATTCCCATCCCTTGGCACTATAGCCCTATAACATCAGTTTGGGGAAATGCTAAGTTCATTTGGGGCTTGGCATTAGCCTTTCCGCGTTCAAACCCGGAATTAGTTTAGCATTTGCTTAAAATAATAACCATTCCCTTCCCCTCTCTTACCCATAACCCTTGATGTTTTACCCTGTGCGCTTACATCTTCAGGTTTTTGTTTAAATATTTGATTAAACAGGCAAACTCTACCCCCGGCACACATACCATAACCCACAAATCCAAAGGTTTGAACCCCCGCCATATAAACAAATGATATAATATTCCGGCGGGTTCTGTATGTTAACGACCCACCAGCTCCGCGCTCCGTCGGCCCTCCGATCCACCCTCCCAGATCCAACGGCTCTCACCGATTTTGGAGCCGCCCCTATGACCGACGGTTAGCTTCCGATGGCACGGCGGTTTTGCCGTCGTACAGAAGACAGGTGTTCGCCTTTTATTGCATCGGAGCCCCTCTGACAAATACCGCCCCCATACAGAAGGTGGTCCGATAAAACCACAAACCGCATTCTGTCTCTCCACCCCTGACGTCAGCGTAACGTCGCCGCTCACGTCACCTCCGCGTCAACCCACCGTTGCTTCGTGTCACCGCCAGCTCATCTGTCAACATCCCTACCCCGCCTTCTATCCTGTGCCACGTCGTCTCACTGACGTCATTGCCATGTCACTCTAACGTACTGCCACGTCACTCTGTCGTACTGCCACATCATCTGCCACATGTCCTCTGTTGACATCACTGCCACGTCACCCTACCATACCCGAGACCCGCCGATGACGTCATCACAGAAAAGGCACAAAGGGCGAGAATCGCGTCAAAGAAAGCCTGAAACGAGAAACAGAGGCAGTTTTCGATGCGCGATTAGCGCTTAGCTCTTAGCGCTAATTACGCATCGCTAAGAAAAATTACTCAAAATGGAGGAATTCCTATTACTCAGGCTACCTGCAAAACCCAAAAAGTTGCAAGAGGCAACGCTGGAAACAGAGAACTAAAGAAAAGCTAGCCTCAACCCAACACAGTTATCAGGTTGCATTCCTCCGCCATTATTTGACAGGATTTCTTCATGTATGTTCATATTCAATCGGCCAGTGCCGATAGCATTCTGGAGGCCACGAAAAGCATTTGCAGTAGTTATTTTTGCCTTGAAAGGGCAGAAAAGGGACGATTTGACAGTTTCAAGCATATCAGAGGAAAAATAAAGCTCAGATTCAATTAAAGAGTATCAGTGAAGCAGCAAAGAGTATCAGATCGACAATATCAAAGTAGGTGAACATTAAAGGCCTCCATCCAAGTCAAAGAAGCAGTAAAGGCCATTCAAAGCTCATCAGATCAGGATTAGTGCACATTAAAGCCACCTAAAAGCAGCAGAACCGCCTAAGAGGTGTAGATAAGAGATTAAAGGCACAGTTATTGCAGAAACACTGCACCGAGCCACCAAGAACACCATGTTAACTCATTTTGATGTAGCTGCCTCCAGCGCAGCTCAAATAGATATCTTCTTGCATTAATTTCAGGACAAGATTAGATTAAAGAACTCATTTCCCTCAGATTTGTTTAAAATCTGCTGAAATAGATATTTTTGGATATTTTCCCTATATAAACCACCCTGATTCATTGTTTAAAGGGTTGGTTGGTTGATAATCCTCATTCTAGACTTGCGCTGTATACTTTGAGAGCTCTATAATCAAAGACTGCTGGAATGCTTTGGATGAAGAACTATCTGTTGTGTTATTGAATGGCTGAAGAGTGACTGTGGAATTCCTGTGCTACTACATGGCTCAATAAGTGTTTTCTTACCTCTGTTTACAGTTTATATATGTTTATGCCACCATTGTGTTACCATCTAAATAGCAAGAAAGAAGAATAGCTTAGGCTTTGCTTGACTGCACTCTATGCTCAGTTCTTGTTATTTCTATATGTTTTCTTCAGAAATGGTTATGAATATGCATACTTAAATGATCATGTTTACCCTATTTCTTTCACATATGACTGTTATTTAGGAATTCTTGACTGCTCCTAGATAAACTTTCATTCACCTTCCCTCTCTGTTAGCTAATGAAAGATTCTTAGTTGCCTTTCATCTCTGACCTTCATTCCATCTTTATTCCAGCCTGATATTGTTCTATGTGTAGCTATCTTGCTCTGTATTCCTCTTGTGACCAAGAAAATGCAACAGCAAGCCCTACTCCATGACTCCATGCCCAATGGTTTGAACTTCTCACTCTATGCATCCCAACTCTGCTTGAAAACATCATCCTTCCCACCAAAATCAAAACAAAACCCATGTACACCATAAATAGCCTAAAATCAACCCAAAACAAAGTTAAATCATAAAGAGAGAGCCCTCTCTGACTGCAGGTAGGCTAGGACCTGCAGCCCAAAGATTGGTTTGTGGTTACCTCGGCCGTATCCCTTAAGGAGCCAAGGGACAACCTGAGTGATAACAGGCGATAACCACAGCTTGTGGTTAATCCCCATTCTGAAGTTCATCTCCATGAACACCCAGAATATCTTACTATCTCAGATCCTTTGCACGTCTTTATTGGCCCACAGCGAATCGTACTTTGCTGCCTCTGAAAGATCCCGTGCAATTGCGGGGAACTGGTTGTCCTCAGGCAACTCCGAAGCTACCAACACTATGGACCACAAAAGCCATGCATAGTGGAAGGTCTTCCCCTATTCCTATGCATTGCGAATATTCTGCAGGAACTCCTTGCATAAGTACTCAGACTAGTTAAACTAGACCCCCCGCCGTGCACTGCGTGGCAAGTGCTATCACCAGCGCAGGCACCTCATCCGCACGACACTTCCGCATAACCTTGCCAGCCAATATCTGGGTCGCAACTTTGACTGCCTTATTGTTGATACTGTAGATTGCGTACCCTCTCTTCTTCTTCTCCAGCTTGAATTTTTTCTTCATGGCCTCCACGATGGCCAAGTCATTGCTCTTACCTTTCGAAATATCCGCTGAGTCCTCCCCTTTGCAAGGAAGTCAAGTAATTCTATGAATCAGGTGGTCCGTGATGGAGATGGGTTCCTCGAGCCACAAACACCCATCATGCACTAGGCAGAATAGCCACTTGATGACAAATATAGTTGCTGGGATGGTAATGTGGCACCCAGAGCAGGCTCAACAACACCATGACTCCTGCCATAGTGTTTTTCTTCGGCTTCATGAGCTGCGCGGTTTCCAAGTGTGGGAACTTCTCATGGTCCACGAGATCCAGTCTTCAAACTTTAGACTTGGCACCCATCCCAAGTGTGCTCCTTCAAAAACAATATCGTCAAGTAGCAGCAAAGTCTGCAGAGAGCTCTTTCTCTCATCTAGGTCCTTAGGTACCCTTGTTTTCCATTTTCACTGAGGAACATATGGTGGCAACCTGGTTAGAGGGTCTGTGCCCTCAGTTTCCACCTCCATGTCTTCGCCCTCCTCCTCTTCGACAAGGATTTCCTCAAGGTCTTCCTCCTCCTCATAAGTTTCCAGATTAACCGCTTTCCGCTTTTCTTTCATGGTCATTTTAGTTCGCAGCGGTTTTCTAGGGGACACGCGCACTAGAATCATGGCCTGTTTATCTTTCTTGGGTCTCGACGTGCACGGTGATTTAGGGATTTCCGTGACTATCTCAGCACTCTCAGGGGAATATTCTATTATCATGGCTTTCACGGCCTCTTCAACGGTCATTTCATCGATATCCATGGCTTCCTCTGGTGTGATCATACTGTTGTTCCACAAATCTCTCAACGGCTCAGGTAAGTACTCAAATAACCATTCGACTTCAAAAAATCAACCAGATTTGGGTTCATAGAGCTCTGGGCGTGCAATAGCTCGATTCTCAAATGGCCAAGTGTTGTTTGCTGGGCAGCCCTTTGCAATTTATAGCACCTTTTGAATTTGAATTCGACCGTTCCCCCCAAATCCAGTTCATTAATGCTCCCTTGGCAGCTAATTTTCCCAAACCAACCCATAAAGCCTGCCTTAAATGCCTGCCGCCCACTCCATTTGGTCTCCAACCAAGCATCACATCATGAATAGTGACTATAACGGTCACTTTCTCGCTAACTTGAGTGGCAATGCAACTACCCTTGCGCTGTTGCGGACCCTGTGACACTTCGCTCCTATGCGCAGCCCTGACATCGCACAGCTCCTGGGCAGAGTAGTTTATAGTCTTGTGCCTCCTTTCAACTGCCTAGGGCACTAAGACTGTACTTCCTATGGCTAGTCAGGTGTCCAGGTCACCTTTATACAGCTTCAACCGACCATCACTCACTTTTCCTAGGAAAAGTCTGCCTTTTAACTCTACTATCTACATCGTACACTTTACCATCTACATCATGCCCCCATCTATGATCCCCTTAGTAACATATGGTCCAATCCAAGGCATCAAAATGATCAACTCTAGGTGGTATCTCCTAAATTTGTCAATGGAATCATGCACCTCCTGTTTTATCCCCACAGTTTTCTTATCAAGAAAGTCCTTGTTTATTCCTTCCTCAAGCTTCTTGACTTCTTCTTCCACAATGGCACTTTTCTCCCTCAACTGACCTCTTTCATTCATGAGTTCTTGGAGCCTAAGATTACCCTACTGGATCTCTTCATTAGGTCCCAAGCGTTCTTCTTCATCCAACTGCGCGATCCCTTCTTCCAAGGCTTTGTGATCTGTCATATCTGTGGGCACTACTATGCATGAACTAGGCATGATAGACTTCATTGGCATTATAGTGTTCTCTCCATAGGCCAGCCTAGAAGGCATTTGGTCAGTCAGTTTCTTGAACATTGCCCTATAAGCCCATAAAATTGCTGGTACGCACAGGTCCCAATCACTTCGCTGTGCATTATATACCTTGTTCAGTGCTTCACACACCTCGTCAAATGCTTCCGCGTGGGTAACCTTCTGCGTACTCGTTCTCTTCAAAGTCTGTCATTCTAACTTGAGGAATCGTTCGTGCATCCCCCCCCCCTCCCCCCCAACACTTGCTCATTGACCGTATTTTCCAACGTGCAGTTCATGTGTATCCACGCAGGTTGTTTACCATATGCCTGTACCCACCTAGAAAGATGTGCGTGCAAACCATCCCATCCATTGTATTTATCTTCCAATCACACTATAGGTTTCCCAAACCGTGTGCACATTATCCTCCTACATGCGTGCCAATCTTCAAAGCTCCCTCTGTGCATACCACACCACCTCGCGGGTGTAGCATGCAGTACCTAATTCAAGGCCTGGAAATGTTGTTTTTCCGGCACCTCCCTTTCAAACTTATCTAGGAAAGTATCTACCTCACTTAACCCATCATAAGTAGGCAGATCCCTCACTTTTGTTGATATGCAGTGCAATGATCTTATCATCATATTACAATTCAGCATGGTTACCTCATGTAACCTATTCTGCCATCGCTCTATCTCCTCATCTGAATCTAAAGTACAGGATCTTTCGCGCTCCCATGAGATTCGTCCGTCCGCGGTGGGATTTACCCAATCTTGCTCTCACGTGGTTATTTTGTAGATGCAGTCCAAATCATCGTCACTTTCATAATCGCGCACCAGCTCTATATAGCGCGATCCTTCTATAGGGTCCAAGGGTATAACTACGCACAGAGACTTCTTCTCAAAAATCATCTTCCACTTCTTTAGATTAATCACCCCGTTCATGTGAGTGGCCCAATCAATTCCTAAGAGTGCGGGGTAGGGATTGTTGTCATCAATAATCTCTATCACTTCAAAGTCGGCTAGTGCACTCACTCCCTCAATATCCACGGTGATTCCCTGCAATCTGCCCATAGGTATTATCTTTTGTTGGTTCTCCATTCGTAGCTGGATAGGAGACCATTGCAGCGTAGGCCTCCCCATGCGCTCCCATGTCTGCTTCGACAGAACGTTCGCATTTGATCATAAATCCAGAATTACTTGGTCCATCTCATATTCTCTAATCTATGTGGTTAGCCTCATTTCTCTCCCCGTCCTTGTCTTATTCTTTCCAATCTTCCAGGCTATGTGCAATTCTCTTGGTGCGGTCCCAGCGCATCTGTTACTGAGTTCCTTTAATCCTTTTACAACCTTACTGTCATGCAGTAGCTTCATGCATGTTTCTAGGAATGTTGTAAGCATAGATGGATCCATTTCCAGCTCCCGTCTATATTTTCTTCCTGAAGTGGAGGCATCAGCGAAGCTCTTCTTAGCTTCCATGAAGGTTTCTGTAGCGCGCTCCAAATCAAACTCCGCTTATTTCGTCGGAGCCTTGCAAACGCAAGTACTATCTTCGAGCTATTTGCCTTTATCATCTCCCATCGTGATTCCACTTCGAAGCACAATCTTCACATTTACATCTTCCTTGTGCGGCTCAGACCTCATCATCTGCAGGTTCTGAGTCGGGGGAGGTGGTAGCACTCCCTTGTCGCGTATCCTAACTATCAGTGTAGGACAATCCTCTGTCTCATGATCAAACAAGGTATAATATAGACATGATGGGTGCATTGGATTTGTACAATCGTGAGCATAATGTCCCGACCCTCCTCAATTGTAGCATATCATCTGTCCGCGACCTCTTCTAGGTCCTCCTCCACCTTGGCCTCGTCCATGCCCCTGAAATCCTATTCACGCCACTCCTACATTTTGGTCTAGGGGTTGTGCTTCGGTTGAAATATTTAGGTGGGAGTTCTATCCATCATTAATTCATAGCTTCTACAAGTGCACTCATCGTGTCCAATCGATCGAGAAAAGTTACAGAACAACTGTTGCTAATTCTGTGTGTACTTATGTAACAAATGGTAGTTGTCCGTACCATGATTTCCTCCTATTTGAAAAATCGCGCACCACAAAGCAAGTGTCGCGCTAGGTCCTACTTGCGCTTCCAACCTTAATGGCATTGGTCCTCCTCCCGCGTGGTAATTCTTGAACACCGGGTAGTGGTCCTTATCATGGCCCTGACCCTTACATTTAATGCACCATACCTCTTCGTGCACTTCTGGTCGAGCTGTCCTATCTTGTTTCAGACTCTGCATTTCAAGGCATAAGTTTTTCAACTGCACGTGGATTTGCTGAACTCCCAAGTTAGGATCCTATATTGGGGTCTCATGTAGCCTCATCGTGATCTCCAAGGCCTCTGCTTGAGTCGTTAACCTCTATTGCAATAGCGCATTCCTCAAATGCAGCATTAGCAATGTTACAAACCATTAGCGGTGTTGTCCATCCGTCAAAGTCATATTAGCTTTGTGAATTGTGCACTTCAACCTTTGATCCAACTCCCAAGGAGTCTCGCCTGGTAGCATTGTGATCTCTTTGAACCCAATGATCGACTGTGCTTCTGATTTTGGCTTGCTAAATTCCTTATTTAGCGTAGTTTGGATATCCGAAATCTTTGCATCTAGATTCTCATTAGAATGCTTAATATACTAGGTCAGCGCGTGGTCCTACAGGGCGCTAACTAGTGTCGCATTCTTTATATTGTCATCTGTAACTCCCTGCGCTTCCCATACAGCCCTTATCACGAACCAAAACTGGTCCAGATCTTCATTGTCTACTCCCTTGAACACAGGCAATTTTATCGCACTTGCCATATTGATTCGCGGTGGTGGCGGAGGTGGTACGGGCGAAGATGGAGGTGAAGGCAGTGAAACTAGTGGCGGTGTGGGTGGGGGTGTTATGTGCGGAATCCTTTGCCTTATGAAATAGATCACACTTCGCAGAGAGACCTTCACAAGCTCTTCGTCATCCCCACACGGAGGTGAAATTAAAGGGCTATTCTCTGGTCCCTTACTTCCTTCATTTTTGTAGGTTTTTCCACTTCACGTAGCTCTGGACATAAAGGTAATTGCATAACCCACTTTTCACACAATAGCATTTTAATCCAAGTATTTAGAGACTTTACGTACTTACCTCGCGGTCCTTTGAGAAAGTGTCGCTCTGCCTTGCTATAGATAACTGAAGTATCTACCATGAACTCAGTAATGAATCCTCCTATAATCCGATCAAGCCAGTGATCAACATCACGCATGATCTTATCTTCCGATGCTTCCAATCTGCACACCAACTCTAGGGTCCAGACAATAGGATTGTCGAGTTTCCACCTTCCTTGACTATCTACTAGCTTCGCAATCCACTCGTACGACGCAGTAGGGAAATATGCGAAGAAGATTTCGTGGATCTCTGTGTACAGGTAGCAGTCTAACCAATCTTCCTTTGGTAGTCACAGATTCCTGTTCTCCTGCACTGTGAACTTGTGAATTTTCCTGTACAACCAACCTTCAATTTCCTTCTTAGTTGGATTCCAATGATACGACATCAGACATCTCTATGCATATTCTGGTCCCGACAACGGAACCATTTGTTGGCTTGAAGGGGCCTTACCTAGGTTCAGAGTTAATTAGCCAAACAAATCCCTGTACTAGTAGCCCTTTCGGCAACAGCCCGTGGAGCGCGGACTGAGGTCTCACTCGAAGAAGTATGGGGGGATGTTGGAACCAAGTTTGTGCACAATTGAGATCTCTCAGGGGTCGGTTTAGTCCAACCGTGAATACCTTCGCACAGGTTACTTCGCGCGCTGCTCTAACCTGCGAGACCTTCATGATCTGTTATAATCGCATTTGCGCAGCCCTAACCAGGGGCTGAGGTGATTTCGCACTTTGTGAGCAGCAATCTGTGCTACTTCCCCAAGTTACATCATGTATCTTACTTATCTTTTTTATAACATTTAGTTATCTTCGCATAAATAGATACTTTATCTTATATTCACTTTATCAACACATTCATATAAGTTCGCGCATCATATAAACAATATAAATACAATTTACATCTGATACATTCAATGCACAAAACAGGGAAAATATACACAGAAATGATGTAAAACTTCTCTTTATTACTTCTCCAATGGTTACAGACTCAACTCACCCTGCGCACTTAGTTGTAGGGGTTCGTGCACTCAGCTACAGACTACTAGGCCTCTGTGCACTCAGCTGCAAAGCCTTTTCCTACTCTACGACCCAAAGACTCGACTCTACACTTATATAAGACTTAATTCTGCATCTATTGCTTCCTTGATTGTCATTTTGTCTTTTACAACTTAGAGCCTCTCTCTATTTATACCATCCCATGGTCCGTGGACCATGGGTAGATTTCTAAAGCCGACATTACATTACAAAAATGAAGGCGGACAACCCTATGACTCATTTACAATCTTCGCGCTCCACGCCCACAAAATGTGGAGTCTTTACATCGAATTTGGTCAAAATCTGGGCTTTAAGCCCCAAAACTTGCCTTGGGGGATCCCGTGCCCAACAATGTGATGGAGAGGAACTGAAGCGGATGGTGACCTGCATCGATTACAACACATAACATCATGATATTTTGAATTTTTCATGAATTTCTCAGGGAAGGAAAACCCATACTAAGCATATAAATTTTTCATTACATGTACATAGATAGTCATCTACAGATATAGACCCATGATGGGATGACCATCAGTGTAAAGCCATCGTACCGATGATTTAATACTTTCATGAAATCGCAGCCTGGATGAATGAAACTAGATCCAGGTTCTTCTATCTCGTCCAATTGTTTGCTCAAGTACGAGTCTAACCATGTGAATATGTGATCTAAAGTCGAACATGGGAAGACACCGTCTGATTACCAACTAATGATGTAAGTCGTTAACAGATGCAAGAGAGATCACTAATAAGGTTAATGATTCTCAAGGTACTGCAGTACATTCTGCATGGTGTGAATAAATGTTTTGATGCTGAACACCATACAAAGTCCTTCGATCGAAGGCCAGTTATGTCAACCTATCGCCAGAAGTGAGCAACTTGACATTGATGTATGCAAGCCTCATGGTACTGGAAGGGTTTTCTAAGTCAACCTCTTGGATAATGTGCTAATGTAGACAAGAAGCAACTCATCACAGGAGGGCCTTGATGTATCCCACATCAATGACACAAAATGAGTGTAATGATTCTTGAGACAGAATGTAACTGACGACACAAGGTTCAGGAATGGCGATGATGAAAATGAAGGTTTATAGTTGGAAATAATTAATTCCTACTTGTCTATGGTTGTAATTTTCTATTTGAGGAGTTTGTTCCTACATAATAGGAATTTAGTTTCTCCTAGTTTAGTGTGTGGTTGAGAGAATCTCTCAACCACACTACTGTACGTCTAAGATAGCATTCCTATCTTAATACTATTGATTGTATAAATATGTGTGTAATTTCCTCATTCAATATTAAATAGAATATATTATTGAGTGTCTATAATTTTATCTTGGTATCAGAGCCTGTGAGGGCCTGGCCCCTCCTGGGCTGAGGGAAAATAATGGAGTGTATAATTTCATTATTTGTTTGTCCATCGAAAGTTGTGTGGGTAATGAGCGATCTGCCAGAGTGGTGTTGATCTTGATTCGTACGCCTGGAGGAGGTCACAGTTAGGAGGTGCAAGAATTCAGATGTTGGTGTGGCTGCTGGGATGCCCCACTTTGACGAGGCCCAGAGAAACTTTTTGCGACAAGAGTAACCCCTTCACTGAGGTCGCTTGGAGTTTGTCGAAGGGCGTGGACCGTTTGAAGTAGATAGAGAGCGTTGTTTGAAGCGCTGTAGGAGAGTGTTTCTCTTTTGAATCCGAGCATGAGCGGTGAGCTGCTGCTTGGTGCGGTGAGCGTGGATTCACTGCCGGATCGCAGGCCGGGACTGTTAATTGAGAAGAGAGGCCACATGGAGGCGTGCAGCGATCGGAGGCTACTGCCTGCATTTTTCGCTAGATAGACGTCGCGTGGAGAGGTAGCTATCTGTCGGAGGTAGGCATCCAACTATCAGTCAAGATTGCAATTTACGCGGCGTGGAGGAGGCCGAGATTGCAGAAGAAAATCGATTGAGGTTTTAATGCTGCTCAAATCACCCCAACACTACTTGTTGAGAGTGGATTGTTGTCTGCCTGGATCTCATCAGGACGAGATGGTTGTCAATCGATATCACGTAGATTTTCTTTGCGTGAAACGACCCCGTAAATGGTAGATACGCTTTCTTCGGTGGAGGCGTGAAACGTGCAAATCTGAAGCCTTTTCTACCTTAGATGTGATCTGCTAATTGTGATATTTGTAGCTTCTGTTGGTCTCTCATTTTTCGTCTAGACTCTTCATTTTTCAACTACTTGACTGCGCGCATGAAGGGTGGTTTTCCCGTTGTTGTTGTTGAAAAAAAAGGAGGCGTGGTGCTATGGAGGCCATCAGTTTGAAATGAGGGTCGGTTAGCATGGTGATGGACGAGCCATAACAGTTGGGTTCGAGTTTCTTTGGTAATATTCTGCCACTGCAACAGTAAAATGTGGTATTTATAAATGTTTTGGAATTATAAGCATTGAGCTTAGCTAACTCAATGGAGTGGTTTTGTTAGAATTAGCTACTCTAACAAATCATGCAGGTAAATCCAAGACAATTAAATCAGAAAGATGATGCAAATGTACTATGTGGTGGGTAACAAGGTTAAAGTGCACCAAATATTAATTTTGTGCAACAGTGACACTAAAGGAGCAACAACAACGTTTATGGTGGACAACAAAGTATATTTTTGTGTGAGTGAGTGTGGCTTGTGGAATAGACTCCCTAGCATGTGATTGTAATAGTCATTATATGTACCCAGAAACTCCAAAATGTGGAATCAGATGTAAGATTTTTAAAGGCATCTAAAAGTTCGTGGTGATCTTAAAACCACTTTGTAATGGTTTATGGTCAGCCTGAAACCATATTTTGTCACTGTAAAGTGATGGTTGGTGGTGAGCCAGAAACCATCTATATAGTCTTTGTGACTAAAGTGCCTTTGTGGCCAGCTTGCCTTTGTGGCAGAATCGCCTATGTGGCTTGAGGTGCCTTTGTGGCTGGAATCGTGGATGTCAATGCGTTGTTTGACAAGTTGAGAGAATCTTTCTCTACTTGCCTTTGTGGCTGTGTGTACATGAGAGATTTGTGCTCAATTGAGCAGGTGGACTGCAGAACACCTGGCTCGGACTCAGATGTTTTTTTTCTGAGTAGAAGGGGATTGGCGTGTTTTTCGCATTGATAGCAGTGCCAGGAAGGCCAACTGGTGCTTCTGTTAGGCCATTAATCGCGCCAATGGGCACAGGTTTTTCGTTCAGGATCGCGCCAATTCACCTTCAAGGGGATCCACGGGATCAGAGAAGTTGTGGATCTGTCCGAGGGCGACAGATTGTGTTTTTGGAGGTTTTGTACATGCAATTCGCGTGATGGTGGTGGATTTGACTATCATGACAAGTAGTCATTAAGGGGGGGAGTTGGAAATAATTAATTCCTACTTGTCTATGGTTGTAATTTTCTATTTGAGGAGTTTGTTCCTACATAATAGGAATTTAGTTTCTCCTAGTTTAGTGTGTGGTTGAGAGAATCTCTCAACCACACTACTGTACGTCTAAGATAGAATTCCTATCTTAAGACTATTGATTGTATAAATATGTGTGTAATTTCCTCATTCAATATTAAATAGAATATATTATTGAGTGTCTGTAATTTTATCTTTTATGAGTATTGCAAAGGATGAGTTTTACTGAGTGACTTCTCTTAAACATGTCGGCGACACTGAAAGAATTGGTAGCATTGACCCAAAACCAAAGTGATGGATGGTGTGATAGACCATATGTATGATAACCATCAAGCAGATAACCCAACCCAAATAGTCACAAAGATGAAGTGAAAGTGTCATGTTCAAGAGCGACTTGCTACCATAAAGTGATTTATCCCTTTTTCCATTTTCCCTAGTCATTGCTGACTAGTAACTCTTTATTTTTTTTAACAAGCTTGAGGAGGATAACATATTCTTGTAGTATAATTCCACCCTTCGGGTGAATCCATCGCTATGTAATTTTTTAACAAGCCTAGCAAAGGTGAAACTTGGTCTTGTCATGATGGACAAGTTCGTCGCTATTTGATGTTTTAACGAGTTTAACGACAATGAGAACTCAATCTTTTCATGTTTAGAGAGTTTGAAAAGGGACAAAAAGAAAAATCCACAAGTTCTTTTTCGTAAGTTTGTCTCTCAAGTCTGCAAAAGCGTAAAATAATACAAGAGAGAACCTATTGACCATGTTCGATCAACATATTCGTTTTTCGTAAGTAATCTATCTTAGTTCGGAAAAGGGTTAAACTTATACTAAGTAGATGTTGTTTCCAATCCATTTACGAGTTGAAAAGGACAAGAACACGACAATCTTTTCATGTTTCAAGAGTTTGAAAAGAGCTTAAAGAGGACTCCACTTAGAGGAATGAGTGGTGTCTAGGATAGCAATAGGTTCCGGTGATGTTGGAACTTCTCAAAACATGTTGATTTATTTGAAGAGGTTGGCTAATAAGACCACTCATTGCAACTGTTCCTCAAAAAGGGTAAAACAACCAAGTGAAAGCATATGATCGGCCAAGAAGATAGTGACGATTGAAGGAGAAAAATTGAGGTTCATCTGATGGAAGAGGCTGATAGAATGGAAATCATGAGGGTTAAAATGGAGATGAGTTAATTTTTACACAAGCTTGAACCATAGGGAGCTATGCTTGGATTTGGTTTCATGTTTACACAAGCTTGAAATGAAAAACTATTCTTGGATTCAGTTTCATTTTTACACAATCTTGAAACGAAAAACTATGCTTGGGATTGGTTTACATGCCCCCAGCAGGATGACTCGATTCTAGGTGCATGCCCCCCAGGCTCAATTACATTCACCTAAGTAGACTACTCATGGCTATCAGGTGGATGGAATGAAGGTTCATTTACAATATCAAGTGAAAGACTTGACTGGGATTTTACGAGATCTAATCAAAGGCTCGGATTGGAACTTTGCTCCAGGGGACCTTGTTTCAGTTTTTAATCAGCTTGACACAAGACAAGGAACTCTACTCAGATTCCTTGTTTCATTTCCTAACAAGCTTGACACAAGAGAAGGAACTATGATTTGAGACCTGTTTCATTTCTTAATGAGGTTGACACAGTAAAAGAACTATCCTCATATTCCTTGTTTCATTTTTTAACGAGCTTGACACAAGACAAGGAACTATGCTCATGCCCTTTGTTTCATTTTTTAACGAGATTGAGACAAGACAAGGAACTATCCTCATCTTCCTTGTTTCATTTTTTAATGAGGTTGTCACAAGACCAGGAACTATCCTCATTGACCTCTTTCATTTTTTAATGAGGTTGACACAGTAAAAGAAATATCCTCATGATTCCTTGATCACGACCCATAATAGGTCATGACTTCCAAGAGGTTCTCATCAGATGTGATAACAATTCTCTAGAAGGAATACGTAGCAAGGAATCAATTAGAGAGATATGGTTCCAATGCCCTCAGTACATAATGCACAACATCATGGAATTGATCGTCAGTTGATTTAAGCATGGAACGGGTTGCCACATAATTGATCCATGGCGGGGAAGATACCACTGGGACAAAAGGACCATTTAGGGAAGATGGTTGACTGGAAGCCATATTTGGACCAGGAAATGAAAGCTGGTCAACGGTGACAATTCTGCCTTCATGCGGGAAACACATCACTCGAAAGAGTGTTGAAACAATAGCTCCCATGTCATAAACATAGTCGCGCCCAAGAAGTAAATTATAATCTAAAGGGCCTAGGACTACCATCACATTGAGGTAAACAATTTTTCCTCCCAAAGTAATAGGAAACTGAGGAAGGATCCCTAATGGTTGACTGGTTCCTCTGTTAAAAGACAACAGATTCTAGGTAACAGGCACAAGTGGCAGTGAACCAAGTGCTTGCCAAGTAGTGGAAGAAAGGATACTCATAGATGCACCTTCATCTGCCAAACACAATCATATTATAAACTTGTACTATGATTTGGAAAGGCACATAAGAAGGAAGATGACATCTTGCCATTCGATTCCAAACAAAGGAAGTGACTAGACTACTTGGAGTGGGTACCATAAGAACGGGAGAATTGCCCCCTCGAGTTACATGGCAGGATTTTCCTCCTATCTTGATGGAAAAAGAGGGTTGCCTCCAAGCTCATTAGAATCTGAAGAAACAAAAAGAACCTGAGTGGTATCATACTCACTCTCTATGGAAAAGGTACAATTAACTGAAGGTGAAATCGGGTCAATTGTCTCCTCGACCTATGATTGGTCAGGTATAGACTTATGGGATTCACATTTAGAGAGAGTGGGTTTGACCGACGGTTGATTTGGGTCAATCACTTCATCAACTAGTGAAGGATTAAGGGAGAGTCTATTGTAACCAGATGGAAGTCGCTGCAGAGAAGTAGGACAGTTATCCAACACTTTTTTGGCTTTATCCAGATAGGGACAAAGGTGAATGGGATGATTCCCTTCACATAACCTACAGAGAAACTTAAATTTACCCTTCTTTCCATGAACTTTACTACCACTAGTTGATGGTGTGTCAGTAGCATGATCTCCAGAAGTTGGTGACACAAAAAGATGTGAACGAGAAGACCATTCTTCTAAGATCTGAGGAATACTAGAACAATTTTGAAGAAGATGGTCTCCCGTACAAATTTTGCAAGGATATCGAAGTTTGTGAGGCTTATCGGACGGTTTCTCATTAGAAGTTGCATTCGAACCAATGGTTTCTTGGTTGCCCCTTGTTGAATTTGCTTCTTCTTCTTCTTCTTAGCCACCTGGTTACTAGTGCCAATACTTTCACCAGGTGAAGAGGAAGAAGGGAAGGAAGAAACAACCGATGAAGAAGGCAAAGGGTCAACTTTAGGATCAAATGGAGGTTGATTTTGTCCAGTTGTAGGAATATTTAGTTGCGGGGCCAAGGAAGTTGAGAACAAACATACTGGAAATTTGATGGTAAGTCCTGGAAGGGACAATGTAGCCATATAAGGAGCACCAATATTTTCGAAAGGAGGAAAAGGATTAGGATTCCCATCAAAAGGAATTCCTTGATCGGTGGAATCCGGAGTTGTTGCCATATGTTTCAACCTAAGATCAACTAAGGAGTGACGTGGAGGATGTTATCCATGGTCAATTAATTTTATTTTAATCAAAATAACATAACAAAACAAAAGAGGGATAATCTAGGCAAAAGTATTACCAAGTAACTGTGAACTGCAATATACTGCCTCAGTAAACCAAGGACTTAACATACGTGTAGGCAATCTCCCCGAATGTTGTGTTCTGTGTATCACTGTGTACAAGGCAGTTGACTTGGTTACCTAAGGATGGATATCAACCTAACGTAGTCCTCCCATATATACCCAAAAGTACGTGGAGGCCCAATCCATGTTAGCATTGCCTAATGTGAAACCACACAGTGAGAGCATTCCTTTATACTTTTCGTACTATAACACCTCCCTATAGACCCAAAGGTACGTGGATGAGCTACGATATAATTACCTATGTGGAATGAGGTATCACACTCAAAATGTATCACAAATAATTAACAACAACTGCTATGTTTTACGACATCGGAACATGTCTCTGCCTAGAACCTCTAAATGTTATGCATTAAGTTACAATGCTCCATTAGGTTAATTGAGATAACTTTTAAGTTGATCTTCTTAAGAATTTGTCTTTCAAGGTTCACCACGTGATGTATGTTTGCGATTCCTGGAATGCAACTAACATGAAAAACATTCTTTCATTCAATTAACAATGAAAACTATAGCTAGTAAGGGATAGAGCAATCAGATCTTTGACAAAGAGCAAAGAGCAGGCCTAATGCAATTTCCCTAGCTATTCCTATCAATAATTCACAAACTACAATATGCATGATGCGAGTTTTTCTTTTCAGTCCCTTTAGTGTTTAGATGAACAAAAAAGAACTAGATGCACAAACAATCAATCAATACTTTTCATAAGAAACAAAGATTTTACAACAGTTTATTTTCGAAAGAAATGAAGACTTTACGACACTTCCTTTTCAGAAAAGACTAATCGATATAAACTAACTTTGACAATGAATTGATAATGATAAAGAAATCCCGTAAGAAACACTAAACAATCAAGGTCAAAGTAGGGCTAGGAGAGAAACTTCAAATTGTTTTTAGAACCATAGAGAACATTGATCTTTCAACAAACAAAAATAGAAGAAACTTTGGAAAAATCAAACCAAAGGTGGGTTTTTTAGCCTAAGAGGGATTAGCGCATTTCAGAGTAGGAGATACTATGCTACAAATCACTGTCTCTAAGCCAAGGGTGCACTGCAGTGCACTGTACCCTGACCAAGACTACGTTGGTGCCAGACAGTCAAATCAAGAGACATCTAAGCATAATGTTTTGACTAAAAACACTTCGAAATGACTAAAATAAGATCAATAAAGTCAAGAAAAGTATACTAGGGTGTCATATGATGAGGGTAAGCCACCAATAACGACAGTCGTTCCCCAGTATGGTCGCCAGATTGTTACATGGAATTTGGATCTACGGATAAACACATCTTCCCTAGGTGGGTGACTACACCTAGAACAACAGAATGAAAGTAGTTTAAACTTTTCTTATAGAAGATAGATGAGATGGAGGAACTTACTTGTTTCCTTTCGCTTCCTAAATCTCTTTTGAATCGCTCCTGTCGCTCCCACTTGAAATAAATCCGCTCAAAATGTACCTACGTAAAGAGAAACAGAAACAAGAAACGATCAAAGCATACACTACAAGAAAAAGGTCATTGGTGAGGGTCGAAAAATGTCACCATAAGCTCATTCCTGACGGCCAAAAGAGTCTCCATCAACAAAAACTGAATGTCACCAAAATATATGTGTTGTAGTGACATTCAAGGTCCGTCACCAATAATTATTTATAATGACGGATAGTGACCGTCACCATTTCATATGAGCAATGGTGACAAACCTTATCATCCGTCACCAAAAAATTGAACGTCACCAAAGGTGGCGTCACCAAAAGTATAGGTGTTGTGGTGACATTCAAGGTCCGTCATGAATAATGATTATAATGACGGATAGTGACCGTCGCCTTTTCATATGAATAACAACGATTTATTGTGATGGACATTTAATGGTTGTCATTGTTGACGCATATATATGGTGATGTTCGTTGACCGTCACCATTTCATATTTTGGTTAGGGTCAAAAAACATCATCATAAACTCATTGGTGATGGTCAAAAGATCCTCCGTCACCAAAAATTGAATATCACCAAAGGCTACATCGACAAAAGTATAGGTGTTGGGGTGACATTCAAGGTTCGTCACGAATAATGATTATAATGACAGATAGTGACCGTCACCATTTTAATATGAACAACAATGATTTATGGTAATGGACCTTTCATGGCCGTCATTATTGATGCATATATATGGTGTCGTTCATTGACCGTCACCATTTCATATTTTGGTGAGGGTCGAAAAATGTCACCATAAGCTCATTGATGATGGTAAAAAGATCCCCCATCACTAAAAACTAATTGTCGCCATTCCATATGAATATCAAGGCATGATGGAATCGAACCACCAACCTCCTTGTTCTAAAGAAGGTGCTCTTCCATTGAGCTAGCACCCTTTAAAGAATTAGACTTTAAAAATTAAAAATTGAAACTTTATAAATTGTAAATTCTACAACTTTCAATAAATCATAAAACTTTGTAAAGTCTTGGAAAATCTTTTACTAAATAAGAATAATAGCATCACCATTACAGGTCCCTACCTAATAGTTATGGAAGTTGTGGAAGGTGGGTGGAGGGAAAAATAGTTACGTATAAGATACTCAATATGTTCAGCTGAATACTTGATTAAAAGTGAAACTTTGAAGAAATTTATAGCCTATAAATGACCTATAATTATCAAACCTGTAATTTGAAATTACACCAAAGATTGATTTCTCAGCTTGTGAATCATGTAAATCTATTGTACAACATACAAATATGCCACCAAAAGACTAATCGTCATGCAAAAAAGTAAAAAACAATGAATATACATCATGCAATTACGAATAGTGAGCTACATGCTTGAATACTACTAGATATGGAGTCTAGAAAACTAATTGGGAGTGCTTCTCGTTATTAATTCATTCAAGATGTCAAAATACAACGATTAATAACAATGACCCTGAAATGTAACCACTAAACAAAAGATGTTAAAACTATAAACATAAAGCTTGACTGATATCCATTACACCAACAAAATATCCAAGGGGCATTCAAACACTCGCAAATCCACACCAAGCATGAGTATCGAAAGATTCAATTGCATTGATACAAGGAAAGCACATTCTACCTCTCAATGATAACTATGTCCTCCCACAAGTACTTCAACTAGCAAAGGGGTGTGAAGACAAGAACCTCAAATCGCAAAGAACTACATTGTACAAAAATACACTTCATCCCCCCTCTACCTATATAGAATAGAACTAGGGGAATAAAAAAAATATCCATAGAGAATAGGAATAGAGTGGGAAAAATAAAATATGACAAGAAAAAAATAACAATCAACAAAATCTACTAATTTGAACATGTGTCCATATGTACTCAAATATTAGAGGAAACAAAAGAACCCAACATGATTGATTATGCACTTCATAAAATGGAATTTACTTCTTTAGTAAAAAGGAAGAAAATCTCAAGTCCTATGGAATAAATCCTCTGTGTATGGCATTGGGGTTTTGTGATACACTCTATGCTTACTCTCCAACATTAAAATGAGAGTTCCCAAATTTGTTTATAAATATGTAAGATTGATTTGGGGCCAAACCTAGTAAAATCTTGTCAAGTTCAACCAAGATGAAATGAGCTTAATTATGTTCGCCTAAGTTAGCCAACAAGATTGACCTAGGATTTCCAAAATGAAGTTTGATAGAGATGACTTCTCTGACATATTTTGACAAATTTTCCCTTTTTGTATGCCTCGAAGAGAGAATATGAACTAGTCTCCTCTTACCACGATGTGGCTAGATAAGTGAGAAAAATCAAAACCAATAGTATCCACTAAGAGATTGCAATCAAGGGGAATTTATTATGCCAAAAGATGCTCAAAACTCGCATCTAAACTCATATTTTCTTTATTCTCTTCCTCTATGAATTTCATGGAAAGTAAAATCATCACTTTCTTCTATTATTTGAGCATTATATGGAATGCTTCATGTAGTTGTTTCACAAGGTGCCATAATTTCTTTTCAAGAGACAATTATTCAACATACCCAGATTAATGAGTCATATTGGACCCTATTACAACTAATACTTGAATATATAATTTTAGAAATTACCCTCCTTCTAGATTATAAATTCATCCTATCTTTCCCAAGACAAGAACCAGTGAGTGATTATGTAAGAAAAGTATTTGAGATGCTAGTTAGAGTGTCTAGAAAGTTTCAGGTATTGGAAGGGTGCTTCCACAATTGAAATAAGGTGGACAACGATGCTTCATCTATTGCAAGAATACTTTAACTTCTTATAATTTACATATTATCGAATGGATGGGAGCACTTCAACATTAGAAAAATGACATTTGATAAAGAAATTCAATAGCCCAGATAACGAAATTTTTATTTTTCTTATTTCAACTCAGGCAGGAAGTGTTGGAATCAATTTTGCAAGTGCAGATACATTTATTATATATGATCTATATTTCAATCCTCTTTTTTATTTATGAGCTCAATCATGATCTCATAGGATAGGCCAAGACAAACCAACGATTGTATATCAGTTGATAATAAAGTGTTATGTTGAGGAGAGAATATTGCAGTGATAAGGAACAAAATTGGATTTGGAGAATCTAGTGATAAATCTTTGTAAAAATGAAAGTTTAAAGAATTATTTGAACAAAAAAAACCTTTGTGTTTGTGGAGACTGCCACAACACCACCAATTTCATCTCCAAAATTGTCAAGTGAAAATTTATTGTGAGGAATTATGTCCTTATGCAATTACTAATAATGGTAGACCATGTAGAAATTTTTATGTTGTGAGTAGAGTTCATTATACAAATATCAATGGTTCGATATTTTTGGTAATACAAAACCCCAACCATTTTTTATTAGTTTACTTTGTTAACCAAACCAGGCTTCATCAATCTATGAAGTACATATGACATTCTAATAGCTCATTGTCGGTGTTTGTACTACCTATTTCTTCTACTCAAGGAAAAAGGTCTAGAAAATATAAATTTGATAATAGATCAACAAAGTAGGCGGAGGGCCCATTAGAAGTGAGGAGACTTTGGGAATATACACTCATTTACAATAGACAAGCTCCAAGAGTCCATTTCCAAAAATGGGAAAAAATGCCCTAGTAGGTGCATTGGCGAGAATGTTTGTAAGTATTGCTACATCATTTATTTATACTCCTGTTGAGTGTGTTAAACAACATATGCAAATTGGTTTACAGTATTGCAACAGCTGGTATGTCTATTGGAAGTGGAGTTTCCATTTCCATAAATAGATCTCCAACAACAAGAAAGTAATGTGAAGACAACATATACCACCTGAGTAGACTATACTGGAATAGAAATGAATGAAATTCAATGCTAAGTTCCAGAAATTGTTAAGTGGTAAGCAATAGAATAGGAAGGAATTCTTTTAGCTACTTGAAATCATCATGTTGTGTTAGATTAAGACTTCCATTACATGATCAAGTAGGCAAGAGTTGGAACATGTATCAATTTTTGTTAGGAGATTGTTGAGAGGATGACCTGTTGGAAATGATCAAAAAGTTACAATGCTTGAACCTGGTAATCATAGAGGTGCCAAAATTGTGGAATCCAATCAATTTAGCTCATCCAATTTTCCTAGTTAGCTAACCATTCAAATAAAATATTTTATTGGCTATACTGACAATTTTTCTCAAATGCAGATGTACAAGAGCAAAATGCTACTTTTCATAATATAGATTTTATTCATCTAGACACAAATGAATAACGTTGGAATTGAACTAACCTTATATGGATGTACACGGTGAGTGTCATTAAAAGATGTTTGTGGATGGTGCTCAATAAGTAATAAGTTTCAGATGGATACATATGGAGTATGGAAAGTACGGTCTCATAGCATTCTACTGTTTCTCAACAAAATGTGTACCTCACCACTAGTGTTTCCTGAACGTAGCAATGATTTTGAAGAGGCTTCATATGAATTTGACATGGTCGAATGGATATGAATAAGCTCAGTACATATCAATTAGTTATGGTTAAATGCAATCTTAACATTGATGGACAAACATCTATGTTTGAAAGTCATAAATGTCAACAAGGGTGTTCTGGCTTGAGTGATGTTTAGGGGTTGTGAGTTTTAAAATTCAAATTGCACATCAATATCTCAATGTGCAACCATCAAAATCAACAATTATTTTGACCAGTCTACCTAAATGGTGGCCACAACTGCATACAAAAATTCCTAACTTATTTCATCTACTTGAGATGCCAAGTGGTACTACATCTGATAATTTTTTGAAAGGATCATCCACCCACAAAAACTTGTACCATGAATAGTGATTCATCAATCTACGGGTTGCACACAAGGTACATCATGGAAGGGGCTATGACCTGGTTGGAAGCTTGTTGACTCTTTTGAAGAGGTGGGTAATAACACCACTAACAAAAGAAATTTTGGGCATAAGCAATAACATATACAAACAACAAAAAAATGAAAATTATTCCTATTTAACAACTACATTCATATACTCTCGCTCTCTCCAAGACATTGTGGCAATCAACATACCCTCATGCTTATAATCTAAAAATGCTATAGATATGTCAAGTAATGTTGCAACAAAATATGGTGCAAGGGGCTAGTAAGGCAGAATTGGTTAAGACCATCAACCTCAAAGACAATAGGGGAAGAAAGAAGGAAAGTTGAATCGCACGAGGGCTTAGAAGGTACCTCAAGGACCCAGAAGAGCAAAAATAACTCCTAGGGCCATAGACTCTGGGAAGGTCTCTGTCCAGAAATAAGTTTTCCTTGATGTGGTGGCACGAGACCCGAGGGATTTTGAGTGTAGAGAAGGGATGCACCACATGGATTCAGGCTGATGGGCGGTATGATTTTATAGAATGGAGGTTGTTGAGGTTGATGCCTTGGCCGATTGAGGGTACTAGGAACAATAAGAATACTTATACAAATAAGTATTTGGTTTCCTTCTCGTGTTATGAATATATGTGCTTCAATTATGAATTGAAATTCTTATGGATACAATACTTGTTGTATATACATGAATATAATATACTTGTTTATTTTTTGAATGTTGTAGGTGTATGTTGAACAACTAAAACCTTAGATGCAACTCGAGGCAATCGAAGGAACATTATGGAACATGAAGAGAATTAAACTATGGATGTAGTGAAGACTAGTGACCTGGTAGTATGTGCATATTTATGAAAACAAAGGAACATAGGGGATGATGTTATTCTAAGGGGGAGGGGAATGCAACACTCCTAGTTCCACCCCTGAATGATTAATGTAATGACCATGTATAATATGTGTTATTTGTTGAGTCTAAGACTCATTGAGGCTTGTGTGCCTCTCTCTCTCTCTCTCTCTCTCTCTCTCTCTCTATATATATATCTATATATATATATATATATATATATATATATATAGATATACATGTTAGGCCAGTGGGGCCAAGTTATGAATATGGTTAAGGTCAGTGTGCCTATGTAATGGGTTTGAGGACCCTGATTTTTAGGCTGGTGAGCCAGGACATAATTAGGCTAGTGAGCCACGAGTTGTTTCTAGGGTGATACACCCATGTGTATATGTGTCTATGTGTTGGGGTCATTGTGCCCATGTGGTTATGCTCTTATATGTTATAAGATCGGGAGGTCTAGTGTAGTAAATATGTTTAATCCATATATATTAATAAAAACATAATGGATGTTGGTAGACTGAGAAAAAAGAGAGTACGATGGGCCCATGACTCTATGACTGGAAAAGGTGTCTTGACAGAAAGGTAGCATCATGATATTATAATATAATATTCTAATATTAAATAGAGGATAAATATATTTGTAAAAGGGGTGAGTTGGTTACTTAAGAGGGCATTCAGTGTTTGTGACTGAGGAGTTAGTGAGTCTTAGGTGTTGGACTCTAAAACTTACTATTTGGGATGCATCAAAGTTTTTTTGGGCCTTGGTGGCCCCAAGAGCTTGGTGGCTTTGGTTATGGCTTGGTGGCCATGGAGTTCTAGGAACTTAGTTTTGAGATAGTCACTAAGTCCTAGGATTGGACTCTATAACTAACTGAACATTTAGTGAACCCTGTGATTGGAATCTATAACTGACTGAGGCATAGTTATTTAGGTAACCATGCGATACAGGATGCATCTTGATGTGAGAGCCTTGGTGGTTCTCTTGAAATTCCGATGTCCTATGCTGAAACAATTACTTATTCCAAAAATTATTTCTACTACAATATTAGTTAAGAAATTATAGATAGAACATAAACCAATTGCACAATAGAAGACAACCAAGAAAAAAATGAGACACAGAGAATTTAGGTCCAATGACCATGGAAAAACCCACAAGGGGAAAACCCAACCAGATTCTTCTTCTATTAGATATCAATTGTTCAGCAAAGATACATAGTACAATGAGAGATCAAGAGAATGAGTAAGTTCACCCAAATATGAACAAGTTGTAGCATAAATATCACTAGTAGCAATAACAAATGAAAACACTGAATCAACATTCCCTTCAACTGAATCAACAGTGAAACATTGTATCAACCTTGGCTCACACTTCTTGTGTAGAATTGGCAGTGCTGGAACAAAAAAAAAGGGATGAGGCATATGAAATGTTTTTCAATATGCCAAAGAGGGATATGATCTCATGGAATGCAATAATTTCGTGATATGCATTGAATGGATATTATGATGAGGTGTTGGGACTCTTTTATCCACTTGAAAATGACAGGAATGAACCCAGATGTAACTAGTGTGGGCATTGTGAGATAATCAATTTGGTCACAGTGTTCAATCCTTGAAACTCTTCAATTGAATGAAAATTGTAGAGGTGAAGCTTAACTATGTTACCATAGCAATTATTTTTCCTTTATGTGTTGACTTAGTGGCTTTGAAGTGTGGGTATTGAATGCATGGGCATGAGGAAGATGCCCTAACACTTTTATGAAATAAAAGAAGCAAGCATTAAGGTAGGCCATATCAACTTCATTGCTATTTTATCTGTCTGCAGCCATGCAGGACTAGTAGATGAAGGCTAGCATCATTTCGATTGAATTAGTAGAAAGTTTGAGTTGAAGCCTAGAGTGGAGCATCATGCATGCATGGTTGACCTCCTCAGCCACTCGAGACACTTGAATGGAGCATATGTGATATTGTCAAACATCTATGCTACTTCTATGGGATGATGTAGTCAACGTGAGAAAGCTAATGTTAGATAAGGGAATTAGAAAAAAGGAACCAACATCTCATTTTCATAGACAGTTCTAGTTGTTGCTAACTTAGGATGTTTTGAAATATATCATGGAAACTCTTTGACAATGTTCTCGAGTTTTAATTATAATACACCCTCTTCATTTGAATGTTGCCTCTCCGAACCATGGAGATTAGAGACATGGAGGAGTTACAATTGTGCATAATTCCTCAACAACCCTCTAGGTGGCTGGAAATTGATAATCATGATAAACTCTAAGTGTTGGGCAGGTCTTGGTTGAAGCCTTATGTTGTAAAAGATGAATCCATCAGGCAAGTCCTCGGCCAAATTTGGGACTTCATTAAGGAGTTTTGGTGAATTTCGAAATTAGCTCAAGTTTTTCTGCAGTGTTTGGTTATAGAAAATCAGTGGAGCAAAAAAAAGGCATTTTCATGGAAACATGCTAGCCTAACAGAGGCGAAAAGATGGATTACTAGTTTGAAAACAAGAATTTCATTGTCAAGAAAATTGAATGGAGGGGTCAACAAGGGAACATGACAAATTGTTGCCTCAGGCTTGCATATTTTTGTGGGCTTGCTTGTCTATATTCAACGTGGTTTTGTGGTTAGAGAACCCTAGAGGAGTTTGTGATTTGATCCTGTAGCACATTTTGGGAGGCACTACAATTGTTTTTGGTGGGATTCTTTCTTATTCAATTGAGGACTATGTAATGGCAAGACTCAGCTGAGAAGGCGATGAATTCCATGGATGTTATAGGGATTTGACAAGAGGCTGCAAGGTCTAGGAGACTGTGGAAGTGCATATATGCTTCTAGTTGATACTTCAAATGCAACCAAGCTTAAAAATTAAGATGGTTTTGGTGCGGAAGGAAAAAAAAACAACAAAAGAAAAAAACAAAAAAATGGAGACTTTGTGCACCTCTAGAAAGCAGTTCTATGTTGCCTCACATCTATTATAGTTATTGCAAAACTCTCATATATGATTGAACATGGGAGGAACATGAGCACAACATTATTTTCTTTCCCTTTATTCTCTTCATCTATGAATTTCATGGAACGAAAAATCATCATTTTCTTCTTTTATTTGAGCATTACATGGAAGGCTTCATGTAACTGTTTCACAAGGTGCCATAATTTCTTTTCAAGAGAAAGCTATTCAACAAGGCCTAATTAATAAGTCCCGCCGGATCCTGTTACAACTAATATTTGAATATATCATTCGAGAAATTCTTCTCCTTCCAGATTGTAAATCATCAAATCTTTTCCCAAGACAAAAACCAGTGAGTGATTCTATAAGAAAGGTATTTGAGATGCTAGTTAGAGCGTCTAGAAAGCTTCAGGTATTGGAAAGGTGCTTCCACAATTGAAACAAGGTTGAAATGGATGCTTGATATACATGAAGACTTCTTGAACTTCTTAGAATATATATTTTTTCGAATGAATGGGAGCACTTCAACGTTAGAAAAGCCACATTGAATAAAGAACTTCAATGGCCCAGATAACAAAATTTTTATTTTTCTTATTTCAACTCAGACCGAGGTTTTGGAATCAATTTTCCAAGTGCAGATGGAATTATTATATATGATCTGTATTTCAGTCATTTTAGTTATTTATGAGCTCAATCATGATCTCACAGGATATACCAAGACAAACCGGTGATTGTATATCAGTTGATAAGCAAGTGTTATGTTGAGGAGAGAATATTGCAGTAGTCAGGAACCAAGATGGATTTGGAGAATCTGGTGATGAATCTTTGTAAAAATGAAAGTTCAAAGAATTATCTAAATCACAAAGAACCTTTTTGTTTGCAGAGACTTCCACAATACCACCATGTTCATCTCTAGAATTGTCAAGTGACAAATTATTGTGAGGGATTATGTTCTTGTGCAATTACTAATAATGGCAGACCATGTAGAAATGTTGTTTATAATGTAAGCATAGTTCATTGTACAAAGATCAATGGTTCAATATTTTTGATAATACAAGACCCCAACTAGGTTTCATTAGTTTACTCTACCAAGTTTCATCATTCTATGAAGTACATATGACATTATAATAGCTCACTACGGGTGTTTGTAATACCTATTTCTTCTACTTAAAGAAAAAAGTCTAGAAAATATAAATATGATAATAGTTCAACGAAGTAGGTGGCGAGCCCTCCAAGAAGTGAGGAGTGTTTGGGAATAGACATTCATTTACAATTAAAAAAAACCTCCATGAATCCATTTCCAAAAATGGGAAATAATGCTTTTGGAAGTGACGAATGTTTGTAAGTATTGCCACATCATTTATTTATACTCATGCTGAGTGTGTTAAACAAAAGATGCAAATTGGTTTACACTATTGCAACAATTGGTATGTCTATTGGAAGTGGAGTTTCCATTTCCATAGGTAGATCTCCAACAGCAAGACAATAATGTCAAGACAACATATACCGCCTGGGTAGACTAGACTAGACGAGAAATGAAAAAAATTCAATGCCAAGTTATAGAAATTGTTAAGTATCTATGTTTTCTCCTCTATTAAACCTTTATTTTGCTCTTACCATGTCCATTTCATTGAAATTGCCAAGATTGAGACCCCGAGGCATGGAGATAAATTCAACAACATTCATCACATCTGATTTTGTTTCCTTCTTTTCTGTAACAAGATGTTCCTGGCATAAACACACCATAATTAGCTGATAAGAATCTTTCTTAAGGAAAAGAAAATTCCACATAATAACTCACTGCATAAAAATACACAACAATAAAATCTGATATTTTTAGGGAATACATCTGAGCGAAAGGGAAGGGCTCTTCCATGATGCACTTGTCAACTTCCGCCTCCTTCTCAACTCCATCCAACAAAATTGAGACCTTAGTAGACAACGTCCATAAAAACTGGGTAAATAACATCAAAAAAGCTTCAACAAAGATTAATAGGTGACCACAAATTATAAGCTGAGTTCATTGGCACAGACCAAATGGAAATACAGCAAAGGAGGCTTGGAATGACACAGACCCCCTTGAAATTTTGGAAGTGAAGGTTACATGTATGAATTTAAAGAGAACAAAACATGTACTGAAAACAGGCGCGACCTCCTTACGAAGGATAAGAACTCTAAGAAATTTTTGTAAGATTTTTGAGATACACAGATAGATCTAGATCTGCAAAACAATAACAAGCTTGCAAGAGAAGGAAGGAAGCGAGCAAGAATTGAGAAAAGAATGAAATTGATTCTACAATATTAGTTTTAGAATAAATACATAAAAGCAACTAAGTTAAGCTTAGTTGTACATGCAATAACTAAAGCTAACTAAAGCTAAGTGTGCTTTATCTTATGTTAATGTGTACATGTGCCACATGCAAGCAATAAGTTAACTGGAGCTAATCTAGGTGCATGTACACCAACACAACTAGTCTAAGTGCATGTACACCAACAACTGGAGCTAATCTAGGTGCATGTACACCAACACCCCCCCTTAAGCATAACTTAGGTGAGTGTGATGCAAAATGAATGAGTCTCGGCAACACGACCATTTTAGGTACCCATATACAATGCATAAAAAGGAGGAAAGAGGGAAAACCCAGTGGGAAGAAAAGCCCCCCTCAAAATATAATGCAAAAGTAGAGAAAAGACAACTGCTAGGCAGTCGTGTCCTTCACACCGAGTCGATCTCGCAGGAATCGAAACTTCTGCTCAGCATGTTTTCTTCCAGGTGTCGCAAATCCACGGCCTGACAGAGCGCGAGCAAATACGTGGAGACCATGAGATTGAGTATGTCGATTGCCTCGGCTGATTTGCGGGCTGAGATGAGGCCCAGAGAATTGACATCTTGGTTGTGCTGATCAGCGCTCTGGACGTGGGTGGTGACAGGGCTGGCGAGGTACTGGAGCTCCGATGTGTAGGAAGCCATGGCTATCTCGGCGCCCTTGAGGCTGTAGTTGAGGCTCGGGTTGGGGCCACCGCTGAGATTCGAAGGCAGACCACCGTTGTAGTAATCGTTGACGAGCTCCGAGAGTTGGGCGAACATTAGCTTCCCGATTGCGGCGAGAGCGAGGCGCAGGTTGTCCATGGAGACACCGATTGGGGTCCCCTGGAAGTTCCTGCCGTGTAGTGCTTTCTTTAAGCCGTCGGCGATGTTAGTGCCCTCGCTGTAGGTGAGGCCGTCGATTACGTGACGGATGGCTCTCTGGCCTTTGGGAACCATACGCCTAAGGGGAAACATGCGCTTAGCCGTTGAAGAAAATGCGATGACCGAGAGCCGGTCTGCCGGACTCAGTGAAGAAATTACTAACCTCATCGCCCGCTTTAATAGCTGTAATTTGGTTCCTGACATGTTGCCGCTTACCTCCAGGACTGTTACCAGATCAATAGGAGTACGGTAGCTAGGATGCGGCAGTAAAGAAGATGAAATCTGCTTCGGGTTTTTCTGCTGTCTGTCGATTGCAGGTGGAGCTTTCACTTGCAGTAATACTGTGAAGTTATCACACGATTTCCCCGCTGCTAGTACTCCAACTGCTGGTTGTAAAGTGACCTCGAGATTTCTGGTTAGGCCACCGTTTTTGGCATTATTGCTCACTAACCCCATAGTTTGTTCGGGTTCGACCACGAAACCTTTAAATTCAAACTCCTCCTCTTCTTCGTGAATAGTACTGAATGTTCGGCCGTTTTCCCTGAGATTTGTGTCCAGCGGCTCGTCATCGTCGTAAAGGGGCTCAGAAGAAGGAATTTGACGAGTTCCTCTTGGAGTAATTGATTCTTCAGAATTTTTTTCTGGTCGCCTGTATTCAGCTTGTTCCGAGGCTTCAGAGTTTTCATTTTCTTCATTTGCATGCGTAAGTAGCAAAATAGAATCTGATTGAGGAACAAAATCAGAAAATGTATATAGACGAGATTGATCATTTACCTTGCCAGATGCAATCTTCAAATGGGTTTGCATGTCATAAATGCTCACGGAATTTGGGGTAAATTCCACTTTCCTTCTGCTGCCTGTGTGTGTCATCTGATACACTGAGAGAAGATTCACAGAAAGCCTTGGAATATGCAAGACATTTTCAAAACTTCCATCTTCGAATTGCACTCTTCCTTGTCCAGTTGCTGCAATTGTAGAATTATCCCCCATGAGAATTGGAGGACCGGAGTATGCATGTAGAGAAGAAAAGGATTCCTCTGAAGAAGCCATATGATGTGAAGCTCCTGAATCGATGATCCATTCTTGTGGTGCAGAATGAAGAGCAATCAAAGCATGCCCGTTACCTCTTGGATATGGTGCTTTTTCTCCAAACTTCTTCTTAGCATTCTCAGGAATGTGGTCTCCAAGATTGTGTTGCTGGAGTGTCTGCGCCATAAGATCTATAGTCTTCTTCATGCATGCAGATTCAGGATGAAAACCACGGTGGCAATAATTGCACATCGATTGCCCTTTCGTTCCTTTCCTTTCCTTTGAGCAGATGATCCATCAGGGGGTTTGGGATTTGCCTTTCCTTTTGCATGCACAGTAAGTGCATGCGCTTTGGAATTTTTAAGTGTGCCCATTTTGATGAGCTTATCTTGCTCATGCATCAAAGACTGAATGAAAGAATCCAGTGAGGGCATCTTCCAATCTGCACTAGTTGCAAATCTGACTGTGTGGAATGTAGAGACGAATACTGAATACTCTGGACCAAGTTTTGATAAAATGGAAAGAGTCAATTGCTTTTGTTGCTTGGATTTGTTGATCCCGCATCCTTTCAGCTGAACCAACAAGGCTTTATACCTTGTGAAAAAATCTTGAATGTTCTCAAAGTTTCTCGGATCTAATGAGTTTAACTCATTTTCGAGAATGTGACCTTGCATTTCATCCGTTTTTCCAAACAATTCTTCCAAAATTTTCCATACTTCATTTGGAGTTGAACATGATTCAACATGAAATAACAGTTCCAGAGAAATAGATAAACATAGGATGTCGAAGGCCTCGTCCATGCGATTGAAATATCTTGTTTTCTCCATTGCCGATGTTGGTTCAACTTCCTTTCCCATGTTTATTCGAAATAAGCCTCTACTTCTGAGATGAAGTTGAATCTTTGGGTTCCATTCGAAATAATTATATGGAGTGAGAATTGCCGATTGTGGAAACTCCAATTTAGACTCCATTCTTTGTTGTTGCTTCAATCTTCTGAACCTGCAAATAAAATTGCTTGTGCACTGATTACAAATCCCTGTGCTCTGATACCATGTAATATTTTTGAGATACGCAGATAGATCTAGATCTGCAAAACAATAACAAGCTTGCAAGAGAAGGAAGGAAGCGAGCAAGAATTGAGAAAAGAATGAAATTGATTCTACAATACTAGTTTTAGAATAAATACATAAAAGCAACTAAGTTAAGCTTAGTTGTACATGCAATAACTAAAGCTAACTAAAGCTAAGTGTGCTTTATCTTATGTTAATGTGTACATGTGCCACATGCAAGCAATAAGTTAACTGGAGCTAATCTAGGTGCATGTACACCAACACAGCTAGTCTAAGTGCATGTACACCAACAACTGGAGCTAATCTAGGTGCATGTACACCAACAATTTTCAAAACTTAAACTGAACAAGAAGATTTTGAACCTGGGCCAGTTGCAATACTTGTGGCTGCTCCCACTGTCAAAGTGACGATATCTCTAGGGTTCTTGACATTAACAGCAGAAGTAAGGAGAGAAGCCAGTTGATGGCAATCAGCTCCCATGGACATTGCCTTCTTATCACACTGTGCTGCAACGAGGGCAGCAGCCGATGCCACGGCCATGTTCATCTTCGACTGTCCCCCATTATCTTGACATCGCATCGTTGCAGCTGCCATGGCAGCGACTCCTCCCACTCTCATGGTGGCCACTCCTCCCACTGCAATGGCGAAGGTACATGTACCTCAACATTCTGAGCACAGTACTTGTCTTTTTTCTTGCCCTTCTTTTCAGCTCTAACCCGCCATGATTTCTCTGGCTTAGCTTGTTTGCTCCCTCCATGATTTCTTCGGCTTCTTGTTTGCCGAGTTGCAAAACATGTAGGAATCTCAATCAGATACAATAGCTTTAATGACTATTTCTTAAACAAATTAATGTGCAGGTATCTCAATCAGATATAATAGCTTTAATGACTATTTCTTAAACAAATTAATGAACACACAAACAATTACAGACTGTGAAAGAATATTGTCCATAACCAGATGCGATGTCTATGACGAACCCACAGTAGAAGGACGCCATTATTTGACCTTGGACTTCGTTAATTCTCCTACTTCGCACTGTAACTTTAATGGTGCCAAAGCTTTACAAACTTCTAGCTCCGAAATACTCTATGAACAAGTCAAAAATTCCATGGGCTCTTTCAGGGTTTCAGGGGGAAAAAATCAGGCAGATCAACTAAACAAGAATCCATTCCTCTCTGTTGAAAATATAATTTCAACTGTGCAACAGTTGAGCCATGCGGCACCATGAGGAAAATAAACCGTGCGTATCACCAAGGATCGGGAGAAAAATCGCTTTAAAAATAAATTTGCAGGCTTAAAGATCCGCTTTAACCTCAGCCGTCAGATCTAACTGATCAATGGTCTAGATCGTATCGGCGTATCGGCAAGTCGGCATATCGGCGGGTTGGAGCATCGGAGGCAGGCAGCGGCAGCGATATGAAATATCGCCGATGAGCGATCGCCGATATCGCATCGGCACATCGCTGTCGGCAATGTCATAGGGTCGGGGCTTTTAACATGAGTAATGTTGCGATGCGACGGAGCGGACCCGACAACATTACAAATAGTCTTTGATAAACTTAAAAGTCCGCGCTCAAAGCATTTTCAATGTATTTTATGTATGATTTCAAATATATGGAAAAACAGAGAATTGGCGCGGAGGCAGTTAAAGTGAGCATGGAACAGTACAACATAGCAGGCAGAAGCCTTCAATTTACAGCATGGCTGAGAAGGAAGCAGGTTGCGTGCAAGCTCCTGCACATTGAATTTCCAGCGACCTCAGTTAATGCTCAATTCAGCCGAGGACGAGAAGGACAGCCTCGAATAGTTCCCAGTATGGGACTCCATTTTTGTTCATTAAAACTATTCAGATTTTGTATGTAAGTTAGGTGTGTGCATTGTAGTTTTTAGTGTGATAGTGTGTGACACAGTTGTAGTCCAGCAGCGCAAGTGAATGTTTTACGCAGCAGCGTAGACTGTAATGTAGTGTGTGTGTGTTTTCTTTTGGTGAATCCCTCTGAGCAGAAGAGGAAGAATATTGTATCAGTCTTTTCATTTTTTTTTGAATACAGATCCCTGTTTATGCATGCTGTACTCTGTTCTCAGAAACAATCTTTTAAACTTCCGCTGTGTTAAAGATCCTGTGTGTGAAGAACAGAGCATTGTTCTCTGTTCTGTGATTTTATATTGTGTTTTTGGGATTTTGACAGAAAAATCCCCAACAGTGGTATCGGAGCTAGTTCTGGCTCTTTGAAGGGTTCAAAGAAGCTGAAGGAAGGATTCCTACTGCAGCAACTTCTCCAGCAGAGCGAAGTCTCAAGCAAAAGAATCCAAGTAAAGTATTTGAAGCATAGTCAAGTAGTGCAAGAATGGCTGGCACGAGCACCAGCAATAGTATGGGTATGCAGCTCCCACTATTTGATGGTAAAAATTATGACTATTGGGCAATAACAATGAAAGCCTTGTTTGCTTCCCAAGACTTATGGGAAATAGTTGAAGATGGTTTTGAACAACCAGCAGATGAAAATGAGTTTAATGCATTAACTCAGGGAGAGAAGGATCTGTTAAAGAGCCACAAGAAGAAGGACTCAAAAGCCCTCTTCTTCTTGTATCAAGCAGTGCATGGAAGCGTGTTTCCAAGGTTAGCAGCAGCTAAGACATCCAAAGATGCATGGCAAACTCTTAAAACAACCTATCAAGGCATGGAGAGAGTGAAGACAACAAAACTACAGTTGCTGAGAAAAGATTTTGAGAACCTGTGCATGAAGGAGTCAGACAATATTGACTCATTCTTCACTCAAGTAATTGGCCTGGTCACACAAATAAGATCTCATGGAGAGATACTTGAAGAAAGGAGGATTGTGGAGAAACTATTGAGGTGTCTACCCTCAAGGTTCCATGTGATTGTCACCACCATAGAAGAGACAAAGGATCTCTCAAACTTTTCAGTTGATGAGCTTCATGCATCACTGATCACACATGAGCAGAGGTTGAGTAGAAATGAAAACTCATCTCTAGAGCAAGCCTTCAAGACCCAGATGTCCTTTGGAAGAGGAAGAGGTCAAGGCAGAGGAAACAAGAGAGGAAGAGGCAGAAGCCAAAACAGAGGTGGAAGGAACAGTCCAACAAATGCTCAAGGAAGAAGCAGCAATCCAAATCAGAACCAAGGCCAAGGCAGCAGCCAACAAAGTGGACAACATCATGCTCAAGGACAAAGGTATGAAAAATCCAATGTCCAATGTTATTATTGTAAAAAATATGGGCATTATGCCAGTGAATGTAGGAAGAAGCAACATGATGTGAGTAACAGATCTAGTGCAAATATCACTAGAGAAAATATCAACCAAGATAATGTATTGTTAGCTTGTAATATGGCTGAAACAAATAGTGAATATATATGGTTTCTAGACTCCGGTTGCAGCAACCATATGACAGGAAACATAGCTTTGTTTTCTGCTTTAGATCAAAGTGTGAAGTCACAAGTCACACTTGGGACTGATAGCAAAATTTATGTTATGGGTAAAGGTGAGGTAAAAATATTTACAAAGCAAGGAGAAAGGAAAACCATAGCAGATGTCGACTATGTCCCTGGAATGAGATGTAACCTCTTGAGTATTGGACAACTTGTCCATAAGGGGTACAATGTTTTCTTTAAAAATGATGTATGCACCATCATGGATATAGCACCTAGCAAATGATGCATTGCTGAAGTAAAAATGACAAGGAACAGGATGTTCCCTCTTAGGATCATGGCAGATTTGAAAAACAAAAATGTAATTGCAGCAGTTACCCGAGAGGCTTTCCAAAGCGTGCCAAAGGATGAAAATTGGTTGTGGCACTTGAGATTTGGTCATCTCAATTTTGGAGGCCTAAACTTGTTGAGCAGAAAAGGAATGGTAAAAGGATTACCACTGATAGAGAAACCGGACAGCCTTTGTGAAGGTTGCATTTTGGGAAAACAACACAGAGAAAGTTTTCTATCAGGGAAGAGCATAAGGGCAAAGGCACCCTTAGAAATCATCCACTCAGATTTATGTGGACCGATGCAAGCTTCATCATTAGTAGGCAGCCAGTATTTCCTAACATTTATTGATGATTTTACAAGGAAGACTTGGGTTTATTTCTTGAAGAACAAATTGGAAGTGTTTGAAAAATTCCGAAATTTCAAAGCACTTGTGGAAAATCAGAGTGGGCTGTGCATCAAAGTTTTGAGAATAGACAGAGGAGGTGAGTATATCTCCAAGGAATTCCTACGGTTTTGCAGAGAAAGTGGAATTCACAAGCAGTTTACAGCAAGGTACACCCCACAGCAAAATGGAGTTGCTGAAAGGAAGAACAGGACCATCATGGATATGGCGAGGAGCATGTTGAAGACAAAGAATTTGCCAAATGATTATTGGGCTGAAGCTGTAAATTGTGCTGTATATATCTTGAACAGGTGTCCTACAAAAGCTGTGATGAACAAAGTGCTGGAAGAAGCATGGAGTGGAAGAAAGCAAGGAGTCACCCACATGAGAGTTTTTGGATGTGTGGCTTATGCACACATTCCAAATCAGCTAAGGAAGAAGTTGGATAGCAAAGGGGAGAAATGTATCTTCATTGGATACAATGAGGAATCCAAAGCTTACAGGTTGTATATCCCATCTACCAAGAAGTTCTTTGTGAGCAGAGATGTTCAGTTCATTGAGGAGGAAGTTTGGGATGGAAGCATAGAGAAAACAGTGAATGTTAAAAACTGTTTGTCTCATGATGAAGATGATGAGGAGGTGGCTGAAATGCATCCCCAAACAGCAGCGCCAACACAAGGATAGCAAGGGACACCATTGAGGATAAATGAGAGTGCTTTTCCAAGCACACCACAAGGAGGAAATTCAAGTGCATCTTCAAGCACTTGCACACCAAGTGAAAGAGGTAAGAAATTTAGAAATCTAAGTGATATTTATGATGAAGGAATGAATTCCTTATTTGCCTTGTATTGTCATGTTGATGATCCTATTCATTTCGAGGATGCAATTAAAGATAGGAAATGGATAGAAGCTATGGATGAAGAGATTAATGCCATAGAGAGAAACAAAACATGGGATTTGGTTGAGCTACCAAAAGGCAAAGAAGTCATTGGAGTGAAATGGGTCTACAAGACCAAAAGCAATGCTGAAGGCAAGATAGAAAGGCACAAGGCAAGGCTGGTTGTCAAAGGGTACAAGCAGCAATATGGGAGAGACTATGAGGAGACTTTTGCACCGGTTGCAAGAATGGAAACCGTGAGAGCAGTGCTGTCCATAGCAGCTCAAAACAAATGGAAAGTCTACCAAATGGACGTGAAGTCAGCATTCCTAAATGGAGTGTTAAAGGAAGAGGTTTATGTTGAACAACCTCTAGGCTATGAGAAGAAAGGTGAAGAGCACAAAGTGTGCAAATTGAAGAAAACTCTTTATGCGCTGAAGCAAGCGCCAAGAGCATGGTACAGCAGGATAGATTCTTATCTATTGGATAATGAATTTGACAAGTGTGAAGGAGAACCCACCGTCTACATCAAAGAAAAGGATGGTAAAATTTTAATTGTTGTCTTGTATGTTGATGATGTGATTTTTACAGGTAATGATGACTACCTCATTGAAAATTTTAAATCAGTCATGAAAGAAGAGTTTGAGATGACTGACATGGGTTTGTTGAGATACTTCTTAGGAATAGAAGTAGATCAAAATGAAAAAGGAATTTTTATCTCACAAGCTAGATATATAAATCAAGTATTGGGCAGATTTAACATGCAAGAATGCAAGGCAGCGATCACTCCCACAGTAATGGGATTAAAACTCAGCAAAGAGGACAACAGTAAGGACTTTGATCCAAGTTTGTACAAGAGTATTGTTGGCAACCTTATGTATTTAACAGCAACTAGGCCTGACATTATGTATGCTGTTAGTTTAATTTCCAGATTTATGGAGAAGCCAAAAGAGGCACATTGGCAGGCAGCAAAAAGAATTTTGAGGTATGTCAAAGGTACCAAAATGTTTGGAATTTTATATAATGTCTCAGAACATTCAGATTTGGTTGGATACACTGATAGTGATTGGGCTGGAAGTGTAGATGATCGGAAAAACACTTCCGGTTATGTTTTTCATATGGGTTCAGGAGCCATTTCATGGGCTTCTAAGAAGCAGTCCATTGTAGCATTGTCTACAGCAGAGGCAGAGTATGTGGCAGCTACAGCAGCAGCATGTCAAGCAGTGTGGATGAGAAGAATGTTGAGAAGCTTAGGCCAAGAGCAGGCAAAAGCGACAATGATTTTTTGTGACAATAGCTCAGCTATTGCATTGTCAAAGAATTCAGTGTTTCATAAGAGAACGAAACACATTGATACAAGGTTTCATTATATCAGAGAATTGGTAAGCAATGGAGAAATTAATTTGCAACATTGCAGGACTCAGGAACAGGTTGCAGATATTTTAACAAAGCCTTTGGATCAGAAAAGCTTCGAATTTTTGAGGAAGTGTTTGGGTATGATTGAATGCCCAACAGTTGAAATTAAAGGGGAGTGTTGAAAATATAATTTCAACTGTGCAACAGTTGAGCCATGCGGCAGCATGAGGACAATAAACCGTGCGTATCACCAAGGATCGGGAGAAAAATCGCTTCAAAAATAAATTTGCAGGCTTAAAGATCCGCTTTAACCTCAGCCGTCAGATCTAACTGATCAACGGTCTAGATCGTATCGGCGTATCGGCAAGTCGGCATATCGGCGGGTTGGAGCATCGGAGGCAGGCAGCGGCAGCGATATGAAATATCGCCGATATCGCATCGGCGAAGTCGCAGCGGAGGACTTACAAAGTGGTTTTGTTATTGTGCGATGAACGATCGCCGATATCGCATCGGCACATCGCTATCGGCAATGTCATAGGGTCGGGGCTTTTAACATGAGTAATGTTGCGATGCGACGGAGCGGACCCGACAACATTACAAATAGTCTTTGATAAACTTACAAGTCCGCGCTCAAAGCATTTTCAATGTATTTTATGTATGATTTCAAATATATGGAAAAACAGAGAATTGGCGCGGAGGCAGTTAAAGTGAGCATGGAACAGTACAGCATAGCAGGCAGAAGCCTTCAATTTACAGCATGGCTGAGAAGGAAACAGGTTGCGTGCAAGCTCCTGCACATTGAATTTCCAGCGACCTCAGTTAATGCTCAATTCAGCCGAGGACGAGAAGGACAGCCTCGAATAGTTCCCAGTATGGGACTCCATTTTTGTTCATTAAAACTATTCAGATTTTGTATGTAAGTTAGGTGTGTGCATTGTAGTTTTTAGTGTGATAGTGTGTGACACAGGTGTAGTCCAGCAGCGCAAGTGAATGTTTTACGCAGCAGCGTAGACTGTAATGTAGTGTGTGTGTGTTTTCTTTTGGTGAATCCCTCTGAGCAGAAGAGGAAGAATATTGTATCAGGCTTTTCATTTTTTTTGAATACAGATCCCTGTTTATGCATGCTGTACTCTGTTCTCATAAACAATATTTTAAACTTCCGCTGTGTTAAAGATCCTGTGTGTGAAGAACAGAGCATGTTCTCTGTTCTGTGATTTTATATTGTGTTTTTGGAATTTTGACAGAAAAATCCCCAACACTCTCCTATGTTATCCAAGCTCAGACTCATTCTGTTTTGAAGAATTTCTCAATCCCCACAATTCAGCATAACAATAATTTTTTTAACAACCAGGGTGGTGTGCTTTAACACTAAGCTAAGACCATGTCAGTGTTTTTATTTTCTGGCAAAGATGGAAGCCAATAACTTGTTTCATACGTAGACCAGGAGTGGCTGCCCGGAAAGGTAGTCAATCAAATCGAATTGGCCAGTGAACTATCTCGATCGTGTGATTACCGAGCCGTCTTCCATGATGAACTTGTCACCTTCCGCCTCCTTGTCAACTCCATCTAACCGGTGCACGATTGCCTCCTGCGCTGGATTCTGAAACTTCACAATCTACAGCCTGCTGCTGTTCAAATTCACCACGGCTTGATGGTGAGCGGTCTTGAACTTGCCGTTGTTAAGATACTACAATATTATTACATCACAATGATTAGAAAACAATACAATAATATTATTAATAAAAGATTCAGTTTATGGCTATGGTATATTTGAGTATTTAAATGAATGAGCTTTAAAACATATATGAATATATTTAGATTTTGGTATGTATTAATTAAACTTTTCGATCTCCATAAGCAACACATATATAAATGTTCTGTAATTGTTAGATACACGGAATCTGCAATCAAAATAAAAATACCCAAACAAAAAGATTGAAATTACTCGGGTGATTCGATACACTTATGCATATGATCTCCCAAATTGACGGCAAAAGCTCCTTGAATGGGCTCCATGGTGATCCCGTTTTTTCCGTCGTCCTTGGTTGCTTATAAGCCTCCAACTTGGTCTTGCAGGAGAAGAGTGATGGTGCCCGGATCGGTGTGCCTTTCAGTCCCAATGTCATGTCTGGTTGTGGGCATTTGGGATAGAAGTTTATCACCACTTTCTGGTCCATCTCCACACAAGCCTTGGTCACTGCTTCAGTTTCCAATCCCAATGCCTCTGATATTATCCCCAACAGCTTTCATGCCAAACCCATCAGGGATTCGCTGTATTTCTCCACAACCTCCCTGCAAATACACAATTTAGTGTTAAATTCATATGAAACAAGCTGAAATATTGTTGTAATCACGCTGGTGAAAGGGATAAGAGAGATAATGCGGATTTCTCTCTAGTCTAGAACGCTTTCACCTTGGAGATGGCTTGTCACCACAAATCCTCCACCCCGTGGACAAACCCAACGAAATGTACCGGATCAGACCTGCCACAGCATGGCTGCGCCCATTCTCCTCCTACCCTACGCAAACCCTTTGAATAAATTGATATTTTGATATAAAATGCGTGTGTTTTTCAAGGCCGCTTTAAAGATTGGTCATAAAAGCATGAATCATAGAGAAAAGCTTAACGAAATTTGAAAAAATATAAATTTGTGGAAGTAGTAAATATGTAGAAGGTTGAGTATGTTGATCGATGGGAGGCTAATTACATTATGTTGAGGAGTTATGTCATATGTTATATATTATTTGCATTTGTGTATTTTTTTTTTTTTTTATTAAATGGAGTCTTCGGAATGTTATTTGTGTGTTGAGTGGTTTATAATTGGTAGATTCTATAGTGTAATTTTGAGTTTTTTTTTTTTAAGATATTCTATTTTTTTTTTTGTGTTATTTAAATAAATTTAATATTAGGGAGAAGTTGTAAGAGGGATTGTATTTGTTATCAATTTTGGTGTTTATTTTACATTGGAGTTATGTAATACCATGCATGTTATTAGTATAATATATTATTATTGTCTTAAATGGTTGCTAATAATATCATAATGAATGTGATTCTCACTAAAATATTTAACATGTCGTACTCTATTAATGGGAATTATTGTGTCTTAAGTGAGACATTCTTGCCACTATAAGATGGAATACGTTAGGCCATTAGACAACAATAGCCCATATTTAGAAACATTTCATTAACCTTGAGTCTATCATAGAGTCAACATACAATCATAGGAAATATTTGTCTAAAATCTTTGAAATATGGTAGATGAGTTAAATTAGGGTTTAATGATAGAGCGGGTAGGGTTTAACCTACAAAATGCCTTCAAGTGACTTTAATGCTTTTAATCCTGACCCTAAATTTTCCCTAAGCTTATTTAGGGATGCTAATTATTCTTGGAAATGGGTTGGGAAAGGTAGAAGGTGACATTAGGAAGAGGTGTTTGAGGAAAAAAAAGTTATTTTATTGGCTCTTGGGAAAAATGGAAAAGAAATGTTACTTTTAGGACATTGTTTGGCTATGTTAATGTACAATTTCTACCTCAGGAGAGATGAATTTGTCAGTAAGTCATGATGGTAATTTAAGTAGTTAAAGACTACTCAAGTAATGTCTAAGTGGATAAAGGAGGATATGGTGTACTTAGCCATAGTGGGGTACTAAGCTCCCAATACTAAGCTTGACATTTTATTTTGGGATGGAGGTGGTGTTGCAAGCCAAAGACCTTACAATTACATAAGTACTAGACCAATTTTGATATTAGAACAATTAATGACATTGTTGGGTAGAGTATATTTCTTGAGTGCATCTTCAAGGAGTTAAAAACATATGTTCTAATTGAGATAAATCCTTGCTTGGAGGGCAATGCATATTTGAAGGTGTCCATGATAGGAATGAAAATAAAAGCTTTTGTGTTATTTCCCCCCACAATATACCATTCATACAACACAAATCTTAATCTACCCTAGTGTTACATTGATCATTGCATTAGGAGATGGTGGTGGAAACTAGAGCCATCCTAACAATAGTCACAAAAGGAATACACTACCAATATTCCTCTATGGGGCAAAGGATGTTAAAATGTATGGTTCTAGGATTTTGTGTGGATTAGATTAGATAAATTGTGTGACAAGAAATAATCTAGAACATATTGCTAATTTCTACTCATATCAACTATCTTCTTCTAGAGAATACCCACAACCATTTGACCTTCATTATTGTAAGCATACCAGATATTATCTTTACTTCTTAGATTATTACCAAAAAAAATCAATTTCCTCATACATAAGTCCACAGAATAACCATTGGAAGAGTCAAAGCATTGTCTTACAATTTTTGTTGTAGCTAAAGAAACTTCTTCAATAAGGGACCCATTAGGACCTCAATCTTCAATTCCTAATGCATCCCAAACCTAGAAAACAGAGGAAATAAATGACCACTTGTTATGTAAATATGAAATTTACTTTAAAAAAATGTTTAAATAGTAAATGCATTTTCTCCATTGTGTCTAGGTTTTCAAGATCAATGTCAAGCCAATGAATGGTTGCACTTCAATATGTAGTCAAGTGTAGAGACCAAAGCCAATGAATGGTTGCACTTCAATATGTAGACAAGTGTAGAGACCATTTCCTGAATAGATTTTAGATTTTTCATGGAGAATTTTTAAAGCTATATCAATTTCCTTTTTCGTAATTTCCTATTAGTGCTTATGTCAACTCCATCAAGTTCAAAATAGGAATGTCAAGAGGTTATTCTGTGGTTGCAATAGGGAACTAGACAAAGAAATTTGAGACAAAGGGAGACTTTGGGTTGGGCACAACAATGTTTTGCCAATGACTTGGTTGGGTTCCTGAGTCATGGAAATAATAAAAATAGGATTTCCTAAAGAGAAATTTTTAGATACATATAGTGTACACCCAATAAAATAAACTCTATAGAAACAAACCATAAAACAAGGAAAAATAAAGATGCTTTTACCTATATGTTCCCTTGTGAGTAGGTGATTCATGTGAGATTTTACCATGGAGATCACCTTCTCCTTTGCACCTTCAACTTTGTGGCCTCCTTTTTCATGAGGTTTACTAAATGAAGTGTCATTGTTTAGTTGATGATGTAAATTGTTACTTCTTTCATATAATCTTATACCAAATATATCATTAGAAACACTAGGTGTTGGCAACCTATTATTTCCAATATCCCTGCATGAGATCTCTTCTGTTATCCTTTCTGGATTTTGCAAAGCGTTAATAGTTGTAGGAATATGTCTATCTTGACTATTTCTAGTTCTTGATCATACATGAGCAATTAAGATTCTTACACTCACAACACTTGACCTTGAATTGGCCATCGAATTGTTCTTACATGAGTTGGCCTTTTCTTTGTGAGATCTAATTTTATTCTTTCTGGAACCATCCCAACTGGAGCATCTTCTAGAAATCCTCTGATACCTAAGGCTTCATCCCATTGTCAAAATCAAGCACAAATCATTAACATATTCATCATGTGTGTTGTATTTTCCAGGCATAGATGTTTGATAGCCTTAACAATACCAATCTCCTTCAGGGATAGCCCTTCCAAGGCCAGCAAAATATTTAGGATATGTTGAATCATAGTGATCACACAATAATATAAGATCATCATCACAAACCTCATTATAATCTAAACAAACTATATTTGCATAGGGATCAAGAAATCCCATCACTTCTTCCTCTGAAGGTTGATATACCTGCCAAACAGAACCAAATCATATAAGGAAATCTTCCTTCAAATGCATAACCAACTGCTTAAACTTCAACCCTACCTATGCAAATAAATAATCGTGCTTCTCAAGAAAGATAGCAAGATAAATCCAAGGAGATATATTTAAGAAATCCAACAAGGTGTCGCAGCTGGAAAGTAATATTGATACCAAATTGTAAATCACCAAAAAACACAAGGATTGATAGAAGAAAAGGTTGAAATAAAATGAACTCGACCCAGGGGCACTCAAATGTAAATGTCTTTAATCATGAACCTATAAATTCGAAGAACCTTGATAAATAAAGATTACTGTTGCAAATAGAGCATAAACTACTACAAACAATTATTGGGAAAATGACTAAATTCCAACATTCAAACAAGGCCATAAACATGTTGTCAAATGGTAAAGTTGAAAGCAAGTAAAAACATCACGCACATGTTGCGAATCCAATTCCTGTCACTGAAATCAGGCCAACTACCATTGGAATCTCAGGCTTGATCCACTTCTCCATTAAATCGACCTCAATTGCCTAGCCAGGCTAGTTGAACCCGCAATTGTAGAAGTGGAAGGAATTACAATACTTGCAGGAGAGAGGTCAAATTCCCTTTGCTTATGGGTGTTCAGAACCCTAACATATTCATCATATTTGTTGCTGAGGACACAGAGAAGGAGTTGGCTCACTTGCTTTGCTAAGATTCTCTGTAGTCAAACACGATATTGACTTAGTATAGTGAAGATAGAGTGAAGATTTTCAGATTTTTTGTTGCTAGTGGTCGATAAAAAGGATCACAGTTTCCTAAAACGGGGTAGATCAAAACTATAACCGCATAAACAAAGGGTTTGAAAGTAGGTGATAGGAGGGAAAAAAATGTCTACCGCCATGAATTGGACCAAAGATGTGAAGGTTTCAAAAAAGTGAGATAGTTAATTAAAAAGTTAAGATAAAGGGATTTTTTCCTTTTTAATGGAATATAAACTTGTTTTCCTCCTAATGTGATTTAAGGTCAAAATAGTTCAAAATAGTTGTTATAATGTTTATTTGTCTAATATTTTAACCTATTAAAACTAGCAATTACATGAAAAGGTGCAAATGAAATTTGATAAGTGTAGAGGGAGGAGATATTGTAGGTGAAAATAATGTATATAACACCTCTACTCTTGGCCTTTGCACCGTTAGCACCTACACTTGTGTTTTCATCTACTACATTTTGTCCACAGATGTCTCCTTCATGGCAGAGAGACCTACATACTATTTTCCATGCATGATCAATAAAGTATATATATGATCTAACTCAAGATTTTCGTCTCATTCCTTGATCTTGTAGACATTATCAAATTGTTAGCATCCACATAAGGAAGTGAAAATCCACCAAAATACATGGGTACCTAACTATTGCAACTACTAATGCACTAAGACCTCCCTGACACATGGCCCATACGCTATCATAGATTGTGCACTATATTAAACAAGTTATCCTGATCATCATGGACACATGGATAATGGGTATGCCTTCTTACAAGAGTCATATAATGATATGGCCTTTACATAATACATAGATAGATATTGTTACATACTATTTACATGCTTCATATCATGCAGGAAATAATTACAAGCTTTTATAATGTCACATGTTATTACAACACTCCTCCCAAGTACCAAATATAGCTAAGATCAAGCTCAAAAACATCAATGACCAATATACATAATCTACACACAACATGGTATACTTCCTCCAAATATAAGATGTGATTCATTTTTCCATGTGGTCTCGATTTTGATTCAATCTAATAAAAGGTGTACCTTGTTTATACATCTCCAACCAATCTTTGTTACTACCACAAGGAATATCATTTCCATGCTTATGGATGAAATGCCAAAAAATATCTATTATGTCTACAACATCATTATGTCCTCCATGTTGAAAACTTATAATTCCAACTAAGAAATATCTACCATTAACACTGGGCATAAAATAATATTGTTTGAATTCATCTTTCACAACTATAATAACCAACCACTAGTTATTCATCGCAGAAACATTCTAGCATCTCTACAACAAATTCTTCATATATGTTCCTCCATTATGATTTACTTATAGGATTGTCATCTCAAAAAACATACAAATTGGAGACCAATCAAACATTTTGCCCAAACATTGGGACCACACAAAATAATTAGGAACTTCTTGTACTATAGGGTCTAACATCAACCTAACTATAAACATTGAACAATAGTGCATTTTACGAACATGCTTGCATCTATCAAGACACTTATATACCCAAATAATTTTCCCACTATTTCTCTAGGAAATTTTTATAGAGATAGAATGCATCCAAATTATAGATTAGAATTCTTGTTTTATAAGCAAAATTGCCATTTCCATTGAGCAAATCCAACCATATTAAAGCACTTGATTGAGCCCTGGATAGTGTTCACCTCCTCCATGTCTTATTCTCCCATTATATACCTTTTCCACACTTCATTCCACCTTCCCTACCACTTCCTAAGATTTCAGCCTGTTTCATGTAGTAAAACAGGGCATCTTGTAGTAGAACTAGGACATCCTATAGTAGTATTACATGAAAACCTATAGTGGCCTGTTTTGAGCCCGAATTTAGAAAAATCGTCACTTAAGCTTGGGCCTCCACTTGGCTTCCATACCATTACGACCTATCTAAAACTATTCCTTAATACATGTCTCCCCTGCCAAAGAATAAGTGAAGATTTTCATTTGCATTCATGAAATGAAAACATAAAGAAAAAAAAGAATTTTCTACCATTTCTAAATTAGCACATGCATGCAGCAGTTATAATACTCCCTAGATAATATTCCACACTCAATTAGTTTAGATCATCACGTGTTATAAATAAGGTTAAACTAGGTTTATTTTGCAAGAAATTTGTGTCAATGAGTAGCTAAAAGATTTCATCTCACTTTACAAGCATCTTCCAATTTAGTTTTTCATTCCTTAAAATAGGCAGCATTCCTTTTCTTTCATTAAGGATAATTTTCCCTTCTCTAGTTGGTAGTCATACTTCTTCTAGTCAATAGAATATTGGTTTGAGAAACCCTAGTGGTATATCACCCCATTTGAATAGTGACAAGAGTGACCATTACATCTATTTGTGTATACGACACTGTCACCTCCAAGTTTGTACAAACCCTCATGGGTTGATGAAGTAAATTTGGTAGCCCGAGGATTTGTAGCATTCTTGCTGCAATGCTAGCACTCATCAGAGGGCATGTCAACTAGGGAGTACCGAGGTGTCCTAGGGAATGCTAGGAAGTACTAACACATGCTAGATAGTTCCAAGGCATGATAGGCATGCCAAGATGTGTCAGGTGCCAAGGTGTGGCGTGAATGCATGCTAGGAAGTGTGAGGAAAAAGTGCTAGGGAAACACAAGGGATCACTCATTTCAAATGCATCTAAATGAAGTGTCAGCGAGTTCCAGGTGTGCTAAGGAGGGAGTAAAAAGGTATGCTACCCAGTTCCCAGCCATCAAAAGGGAGAACTAGGTCAAAAGACTTGGAAATGAATGAATAAGAATGTGTGCCAAGGGGTGTCAGTGAATTCCAGGTGTCCCAAGGACAAAGTGTGTTAGGAGAAGCTTAGAATAGGACTTGCAAGAGGCAAGCCTATGGTTGCAATAAGGCATGTACAAAGTAGTTTCAGACAAAGAGAAAATTTGGGTTGGGCACAACATTGTTTTGTCAATGACTTGGTTGAGTTCCCAAGTTGTAAAAAAGTAAGGCTATCTATGAGGGCATGACAGCTAGGGAGTGTCAAGGTGTTCTAGGAAATGCCATGAAGTACTAAGACATGTTAGAGAGTTCCAAGGCATTTTAGGCATGCCAAGACATGGCAAGTGCTAAGTCATGCCAAGAAGTTCCACGCACCAAGGTGTGGCACCAACACATGTCAGGGAGTGTTAGGGCCAAGTTCTAGGGTAACGCAAGGGAGCACGAGTTTCAAATGCATGGAAATGAATGAATAAGAGTGTGACAGAGAGTGTTAGCAAGTACGAGGTGTGATAAGTGTCAAGGAGTGCTAGCATGTGCTAGGGAGTGATAAAGCATGCGAATAAATGCAGGGGATGCTAACATGTGCTACATAGTGCCAAGGGATTGTTTGGTGTGCCAGGTGTTATGGCATGTCAAGATGTAAACTTTGTTGCTTAGTTGTTTTACGACCACAGTTGGATATGAGCCTTGTCTTCATAACTTTTCAAGTTGTATGAGTTGATATTCAACACGAGTAGCCTAAGATGAGTTATAGGAAGTTCTTCGGTGAACAAGGCATAGTCAAGTTGTAGTAATTTTAACTTGGTGAAGATGTTGTTATAGTTGAGGGAGGATATGGTTGGGTTCCCATGTTGCAAAAAATGTAAAGGTAGTTGTGAAGGCATGATAACTAATGAGTGTCAGGGCGTGCTAAGGAATGAAAAGGCATACTAACACATGCCAGACAATGTGAATGCATTCCAAGGAGTGTTGGGGAGTTTCAGGGCTAGGCACAACATTATTTTTTCAATGACTTGGTTGGTTTCGCAAGTCGCAAAAAAGGTAAGGCTATCTATAACGACATGAAAACTAGGGAGTGCCAACATGTGTCAGGAAATGCCAAGAAGTTCTAACACATGCTAGATAGTTCCAAGGCATGTTAGGGATGCCAATATGTTCCAAGTGTTAGGGTGTGGTGCCAACACATGCTAGGGAGTGTTAGGGAGTGCCAAGAAACACAAGGGAGCACTAGTTTCAATTGCATGGAAATTAATGAATAAGTGTGTGTGACAGGGAGTCTTAGCGAGTTCCAAGTGTGCTAAGGAGGCAGTGAAAAGGTATGTTAGGCAATGCCAAGGCATGCTACAGTGAAAGGGAAGCATGCCAAAATGTACCAAGTTCCAAGGTGTGCTAATGCATGCTAAGGAGTGTTAGTGAGTGCTAGGGAAACATAAGGGAGAATTAGGTTAAAATGCATTGAAATGAATGAATAAGAGTGCCTGACAGGGAGTGCAGTGAGTTTGAGGTGTGTTAAGGAGGGAGCGAAATGGTATGCTGGCAGTGCTAAGGCATGCTAGAGTGCGAGGGAAACATCTAACCAAGATGTGCCAACGCGTGCTAGGAATTGTTACAGAGTGCCATGGAAATACGAGGAACCACTAGGTAAAAACAATGCATGGAAATGAATGAATAAGATTTTGTGACAGAAAATGTTAGTGAGTTCGAAGTGTGTTGAGGGAGTGAAAAGATATTCTTTGTAGTTCTAAGGCATGCTAGAGGCCAGGGAAACGATATTCCAAGGTGTGCCAAGTGCTAGGGTGTGCCAATGCATGCGAGGGAGTGTTAGGGAGTGCCATAGAAACACAAGGGAGCACTAATTTCAAATGCATGAAAATGAATGAATAAGAGTATGTGACAGGGAGTGTCAGTGAGTTCTAGGTGTGTTAAGGAGGAGTGACAAGGTATGTTAGGTAGTGCCAAGGAATGCTAGAGTGCTAGGGCGACATGCCAAGATGTTCTAGGTATTAGGGAGTGTCATGGAAACATAAGGGAGATCTAGCTCAAAATGCATGGAAATGAATGAATAAGAGCGTGTGATAGGGAGTGTCAGTGAGTTTCAGGTGTGTTAAGGAGGGAGTGACAAGGTTATATGTTAGGTAGTGCCAAGGCATGCTAGATTTCCAGGGCATGTTAGGGAGTGCCAAGGCATGCTAGATTTCCAACGCATGTCAGGGAGTGCTAGGGAGTGCCAAAGCATTCCAAGGAATGTAGGGGGTGCTAACACATGCCACATAGTACCAAGGGATTGTTAGATGTGCCAGGTTCTGTGACATGTTAATAGGTAAACTATGTTTCTCAGTGGTTTTACGGCCATGGTTGGACGTGATCCTTGACATGGTAACTTGTAACTTGTTAAGTTGGATAAGTTGAAATTATACATGAGTAGCCTAAGATGAGTTATAGTTAGTTCTTAGGTGAACAAGGCATATTCTAGTTGTAGTAACTGTAAATTGGTCAAGTTGTTATAGTTGAGGCAAGACTTGGTTGGGTTCCCAAGTCCCAAAAAAAGTAAGGGTAGTTGTGAGGTCATTATAGCTAAGGAGTGTTAGGGCATGCCAAGGAATGAAAATTTCCAATGCACGTCGAGGAATGTTAGGGAGTGTTAGGGCATCACAAGGGAGAACTAGGTCAAAATACATGGAAATGAACAAATAAGTGTGTGTGCCAAGGAGTGTCAATGAATTCCGGGTGTCTCGAGGACAAAGTGTATTAGGAGAAGGTTAGAATAGGAATTGTAGGAGGAAAGCATATGGTTAGAATTATAAGGGGTTGGTCAAAGTAGTTTCAGATAAAGGGAGACTTTGTGTTGGGCACAACAATGTTTTGCCAATGACTTGGTTGGGTTCCGAAGTCGTAAAAATTGTAAAGCTATCTATGAGGGCATGCCAATTAGGGAGTGCTAAGGTGTTCCAAGGAATTCTAGAAATTACTAACACATGCTAGAAAATTCCATGACATGCTAGGCATTCTAGGACAAGCCAACTGCTAAGGAATGCCAAGATGTGTGAGGTGCGAGGGTATGGCATGAATGCAGGTTAGGGAGTGTTAGGGAAACGTGCCAAGGAAGCACAAGGGAACACTAGTTTCAAATGCATGGAAATGAAGTGTCATTGAGTTCTAGGTGTGCTAAGGAGGGAGTGACAAGGTATGCTATGCAATTCCAAGGCATGCTAGAGTGTTAGAGAAGCATACCAAGATGTGCCAAGTGCCAAGGTGTGCCAATGTGTGCTAAGGAGTGTTAGGGAGTGCCAGAGAAACATAAGGGAGGACTAGGTCAAAATTCATGGAAATTAATGAATAAGATTGTGTGACATGGAGTGTTCGTGAGTTCCAAGTGTGCTAAGGAGAGAGTGACATGGTATGCTAGGCTGCGCTAAGTCATGCTATATTTCTAGGGAGACATGTAGACAAGACATGCCAGGTTCCAGGGTGTGTCAACATGTGCTAGGAAGTGTTAGGAAGTGCTAGGGAAACACAAGGGAGAACTAGGTCAAATTAATGTATGCAAATGAACAAATAAGACTCTGTGACAGGAAGTGTCAGTGAGTTACATATGTGTTGAGGGAGTAACAAGGTATGGTAGGTAGTGCAAAGGCATGCTAGAGGCCAGGGAAACATGCCAAGATGTGCCAGGTGCTAGGGGTGTGCCAATGCATGCCAAGGAGTGTTATGGATTGCCAAGGAAACAAAAGGGATCACTAGTTTCAAATACATGGAAATGAATGAATAAGAGTGTGTGATAGGGAGTATTAGTGAGTTCTAGGTGTGGTAAGGAGGGAGTGACAAGATATGTTAGGCAGTTCCAATGAATGATAGAGTGTCAGGGAAACGTGCTAAGATGTGACAATTTCCATGGTGTGCCAATGCGTGCTAGCGAATGTTACAGAGTGCCATAGAAACACAAGGGAGAACTAGTTCAAAATGCATGGAAATGAATAGATAAGAGTGTGTGATAGGGAGTGTCAGCGAATTCCAAGTGTTCTAAAGAGGGAGTGCCAATGCATGTCAAGGAGTGCTAGGGTGTGTTAGGGACTGCAAAGCATGCCAAGAAATGTAGGAGATGCTAAGACACGCCACATAGTGCTAAGGGATTGTTAGACGTGCTAGGTGTTATGGCATGTCAAGATGTAAACTATCTTGCTTAGTTGTTTTATGGCTATGGTTAGACGTGAGCCTTAAATTGGTAACTTGTTAAGTGGGATGAGTTTAGATTGGACATGAGTAGCCAATATCTGTATAGGCAGTTCTTAGGTGAACAATGCATAGTCTAATTGTAGTAACTATAACTTGGTTAAGTTGTTGTAGTCGAGGCAAGACTTGGTTGGGTTCCCAAGTCTCAAAAAGGGTAAGGGTAGTTGTGAGGGCATGATAGCTAAGGAGTGCTAGGGCATGACAAGGAATGAAAATGTGTGCTAACACATGGCATACATTGTCAATGGATTCCGATGAGTGTTAGGGAGTGTAAGGGGAACACAAGGGTTAACTAGTTCAAAATGCTCGGAAATGAACGAGTAAGAGTGTGTGCCAAGGAGTGTCAGTGAATTCCAAGGGTACCAAGGATGAAGTGTTTTGGGAGAAGTTCAGAATAGGACTTGCAGGAGGCAATCATATAGTTGTGATAAGGCATGGAAAAAGAAATTTTAGAGAAAGGGATACTTTGGGTTCTGCACAATATTGTTTTGCTAATGAATTCATTGGGTTCCTAAGTCACAAAAAAAGTAAGGTTTTCTATGAGGGAATGACAACTAGGGAGTGCCAATGTGTTCTAGGGAATGTAAGGTTCCCAAGTCATGGAAAAATGTAATGCTAATTGTGAGGGCATGACTTCCAAGATGTGTTAGGGAATGTTAGGGCATGCTAACATGTGCTAGACAGTGTGAAGGCATGTCAAACAAGCTAATATGTGCCAAGTGCAAAGGCATGCCAAGATGTGAAAGGGTGTGACAATGCATGTTAGGGACAATCAAGGAAACAAAAGGGAGAAACGAGTTAAACTAGAAGGAAATGAACACTTAATAGGGTTAATAAGTCATCAACTTACCTTTTCCATCAGAGGCATGCTAGGCACACCAACTCTAGGTGCCAAGTGCCAAGTGTCAGTGCATCTTAAGTACCAAATCTTCCTCTGTTTCTTCTCATCTACTTTCCAATAATTGATCTCAAATAAATTTAATATTAAACCATGCCAAAGCATACCATGTCATCTCAACACATGCCAAAAATTTCAAGACTTGCCAAGTGCCAATACATACCAAGTGCCAATATGTGTCAGGGAGTGTGATGCATGCTATGAAGTGGCAGAGCATGTCGAAGAGTGCTAAGGTGTGCTAGAGAGTGTCAATGCATGTTGAGGAGTGTTAGGGAGTACTAGGACAACACAAGGGAGAACTGGGTCAAAATGCATGGAAGTGAATGAATTTGAGGGTGTGTCAATGAGTGCTAGTTGTCATGCTAAGGAGGGAGTGACAAGGTATTCTAAGCAATGGTAAGGCATGTGAGGAAATATCAGGGCATATCAAGAAGTGCTAGAGTGTGCTAGGTAGTTGAGGGGTGTAATAACATGTGCCAAATAATTCCAAGGCATGCCAAGACATGCCAGGTGCTAAGACATGCTAGGATGTGCAAGGTGCCAGAGTATGCCAATATGCGTCAAGGAGTTTCAAGGAAACAAAAGGAATAACCAAGCTAAAATGCAAGGAAATGAACACATAATAGGGTTAATAAGTCGAGACTTTATATTTTTCAAAAGGGGCATCCTAGGCACACTAATAATAGGTTCCGATATATTCCAAGTCCTAATGTTTCCTTGAAGTTCTAATGTATGTCAATGTAATATTATGCCAAGGTGTTCTAAGGAATGATAGGGAATACAGGGCATGAAAACACATGCCAGGGGAGTGTTATGATATGCTGGGGCATGCCAACATGTTCTTAGGTGTCCTAGTCATGACAAGATATTCTAGGTACAAAGATGTTCCTGGTACAAATATATTCCAAGACATGCAAGGTGCTAAGGAATGTTACTGTGTGCCAAAGCATGTTAAGGTACATCATGAGATTTGAGGAGTGCTAGGTATCTCTCATTAATAGAATTGACATAGCTTTATTATGTATTAAATAATATAGTTCCTACACACACTAGTGGAAGTTTATCTAAAGGGAATTTTCTAGATAATAAACATAACAGAGATGAATCATGTGTTGACTCATAGGAAAACTATATTATTATCACTTGAGGGAAATAATACACACTAATTAATTCTTAACAAATTGACTGACTCTAACCACTATGGCCTTGGACACATAATGAAAAGGAATTGACAACAATGGTCTTAAATTGTTATATTTTGACAAAAATTATAACAACACGTACATAACATCATCAAAAACTCATTGTTATGATCAATGATGATGAACATTTTTTGACCGTCACCAAAAGTAACCAAAAATATCATTGGTGAGGGTCAATAAAAGATCGTCACTAGTAGTGTCACTAAAGAGAGAATTAGTGATGGGTCTTTAACAACCCTCACCAAAAGTGTCACCAAAGAGAGAATTAGTGGCGGGCCTTTAAATACCCTCACAAAAAGTGTCATTGAAAATGGCTTTGGTGACAAATCTTAAAGGACCATCACTACATACACTTATAATAACATTTTTTTAAGGACCGTCACCATATGAGACATTGGTGACGAACCTTAAAGGTCCATCATAGACATGACCCTCACCAATGACCTTTTTCTTGTAGTGATACATGAACTATCAACTATAAACAATGGAATCAAATACATTGAAATTCATAATCATCACATATATGAACAATCATATGAGAAAATGAATAAGCTCTTTATTAATGTAGAAGGAATAATATCACCCAATATAGTTTGATTCTGTGCCACTCCTCCAGCTTCAGTTCAACCCTCGCCACACCAAACGCTCAACACTCCAGCAACATAACATTGCTTAGCATAAAATCAATCCTCAAACCAATAGAATTTCCTTACAAACTTCAAATTCTAGCCCCTTGATCACTATGATGAATGCTCAATTTATAGGAAATGGAGGTGGTTTTGTCATAAATGAGGGTATTGAATGGATTTCCAATCTTGGAGTTGGTTTCCATGGAGGAAAGGATGATAGGATAGGAGGTTAATGGATCCTTAGCCTATCCAATTTTGAGCTCATAGGAATAGATAAGAGATGGGAACCTTCTAGAATCATCTAGAATGAAGGAATATTCCTAGAACCCTATGCAAATTTCGCTCAATTGTGCCCAACGAAGGCTAAAAAGGGCCTAAGTGCACTGTAGTGCAGGCCATAGTGGCCTGCTTGATCTGCATTGCACTGTCTCAAGGCTTGTGCTGTGCTGGTATCCCAAGGAGGAATTTCAGTAGGGCTTTAGGCCATGAAACTTTCATAGAAGGAGGCATTCAATGAGTTGACTTCTTTAGGGCATGTAACAACTGAATCAGGGTTTGATGAGCCCTAAAAGTACTAATCTGAATGTCGAGAGTGATGTGCCCAAATAGACCTGTAACAATGACCCATAAGAGTTCATGACTTCCAAGAGGTTCTCATCAGATGGGAGAACAATTCTCGAGAAGGGATACTTAGCAAGGAATCCATTAGAGAGATCTAGTTCCAATGCCCCCAGTAGATAATGCACAACATCACAGAATTGATCGTCAGCTGATGTAGGCATGGAACAGGTTGCCACATAATTGAACTTTGGTGGGGAAGATACCATTGGGACAAAAGGACCATTTAGGGAAGATGGTTGAATGGAATCCATATTTGGAACAGGAAATGAAAGCTGATCAACAGTGAAATTTTTCCTTCATGCGGGAAACACATCACTCGAAAGAGTGTTGAAACAATAGCTCCCATGTCATAAACATAGTCATGCCCAAGAAGTAAATTGTAATCTAAAGGGCCTAGGACTACCTTCACATTGAGATAAACAATTTTTCCTCCCAAAGTAATAGGCAACTAAGGAAGGATCCCTAATGGTTGACTGGTTCCTCTGTTAAAAGCCAACATATTCTCAGTAACAGACACAAGTGGTGGCGAACCGAGTGCTTTCCAAGTAGTGGAGGAAAGGATACTCATAGATGCACCTTCATCTATAATAGTGCCAGATACAATCATATTATAAACCTGTACTATGACCTGGAAAGACACATAAGAAGGAAGATGACGTCCTGCTAGTTGATTCAAATCAAGGGCAGTGATTAGACTACTTGGAGGGTGTACCATATGAACAGGAGAATTACCCCCTTGAGTGACAAGAATGGGAGGATTTTCCTCTTGTCTTGATGGAACAGGAGGTTTGCCTCCAAGCTCATTGGAATCTGAAGAAACAAAAAGAACCTGAGTGGTATCATACTCACTCTCTATGGGAAAGGTACGATTAACTGAAGGTGAAATCGGGTCAACTGTGTTGAAAATAGCAACAATACATGCTAAAAATAGAAGTGCTAAAAATAGCACTACTATAAATAGCATTTCGGGATACATTCCAATTTTAGTTAGTCCCTGAACTAAAATTGAGAATTAAAATTTGAATTTGATTTTAGCAGCTGTTTGAAAAATAATTAATTAATTCATCTTGAGTTAATTAGTTGTAGAAAATCAAACATGAAGTCTATGAGAGGATATGCAACAGTTTTTCCTTTTATTGAGGAAGTTATCCCTTGATTAAGGAGATCAGGATAAGTTGTACTTTGAGTTTTAATTAGTTAGCTCAGTTAACTAAGTTAATTCTAGTTAGATTAGTTCCAACAGTTTGTGGAACTGATTGTGAGTTCAATTAGTTAATGCACACATGCATGTAACTCCTGCATTTCAAATAAATAAATATTCTCTCATAAATAACTCATGCATGTCAGTTCAGTCAAAGACCCAGTTGAGATCAGATGATGGGACAATGTACTATCAGTTGTAGGAATATTCCATTCAGGATATCTCTTGCATGCAGAAGGAAATCATTCCTTGGAGATTGCGCAGTTTCTTCTGAGCTTAGAGACTTGTGTGAGAGGTTTATTCACACAGGTGGCAGCCAGAGGACCCAAGAGAAACTGCGCAAGGAAATAGGAGGCTTGGAGGACTGGAGGAAGGCATATGTTGTGTCTATTCAGTCTATGAGTAGCATTGAGGGATTGTACTGAGATCTAGATAGCTTGTGAGCTAAAGCTTTGTGTAATCCGGACATATTTCCACTTGTATGATAATACAAAGAATGGGGTTTTTAGTTGAGGCTTTCCCTAGAGTATTCTTTTGTGTTCATGTGTGATTGATTTCTCATTCTCTGTTATATGTGTTCTATTTGATCTTACTCATAATCGATTAAGCTTCTGCAAGTTTGTTTGTAGAAGTAGATCAAGTATTTTGCTTTATTATATTGCATTATCTAGTGATCTACAGTGAGAATTTCTACATGGTATCGTAGCCAAGTTGATCAAAGAGAAGAATAATATAAAAAAAAGGGAGAAGTTCGAAGTTTGAAGTTCCTGATTATAGAATTCGAATTCTTATCACATCTCAGATTTCACCAATGGCGTTCAACAGTTTGAGACTCGAGTATGCCCTTAATGGAAGCTCGAATTATATAGCCTGGAAGGATCGCATGGAAGTGGTGTTAGAGGACAACAGTTTGAAGGACTTCATTGATCAAGAAGTCCCCAAGCTAGCAGCTGATAATGCCCAAGAATTGGCGGAATGGAAGAAATGTATGGCTAGAGCGACGAGAATCCTTCTGGAGGGAGTTCGAGACCACATAGTCTCAAGTCTCCATGGGAAGGAGACACTTTTTTCAATGTGGAAAAAATTGAAGGATCTATATCAGAACAATAGTGATCAGATGAAGTTGGCGCTAAAAGATAAGCTTCGGAAAATCAAGTGTGAAAAGGGCGACACGATCTCTACATGTCTGAACAAGCTCACTACCTCTAGGGATGAGCTTGGAAGTGTAGGGATCACGACAACTGATAATGACATGGTGAGTCTTTCTCTCCTCGGTTTGTTGGGTTGTGTTATATTCTTTCCATGACTAGCCCATGTAGTTAACTGGGGGGTTAGAAGGGGGGTGGAACTCCCCATTTGTTGCTCTGATTGTGTAGTGGGAGGAGTCACAGGGGGTTTGAGGGGTGCAGGTAACCCCACTCTATGGGGTCCGGGGCAGTGCCCCGGAAAATTTTGGTTTTGGACCCTATATTAGGTTGGGTGGACCTACCTATGGTTTTGTGCATGTTTTTCGCACATGGTTTTAGATGCGATGGTTTTCGGTCCATGGTTTTGGATGCGATGGTTTTTGGTCCATGGTATTGGATGCTTCATATGCATAAATATGTATTGTAACATTGAAACGAACATAATGAAAAATCAAGCTGGTAGTCCTGGTTTTGGGATCCAGGGGAAAATATTTGTGTTTTATGTGTTATGCTCTCGAATTGTTTATTTTCTGTGTTTTAGAATTCGTATGCAAGTAATTTTTGTATAGGGTTAAAACCTACATTTGGTATCAGAGCTGTTTTGGCTTCTGTTGGAAATAATACTGAGAGGGGGGGGGGGGGGGGGTGAATCAGTATTATCAGATTAGTAAAACCTTTTCAAATTTCTTACTCAGAAACATATACGCTACTTCAGTTAAGTGAACCCGCGTGTACACGCTACTGTGTCTAAAGCAACTAGCGTATATCCTGATATCTTATGATTCAGTTAGCTTATCTTCAGTAAATGCATCAGAACATTATTAACCATATTAACAGGAAACAGGTGCAGTATAATAGAAAAGATCATCACACAAAAGCCACACACATGAACACCATGATATAAGGTGGAAACCCAATGTGGGTGAAAACCACCTGCTGCAATTCGTCTCTTTCTTCTTTAATAAGAAACTTCTTTTACAATGTACTGGTGTAGTTATTTACCAGCACGCAGGCTACAACTTGCAGAGGGCTACAACCATCATAGATTTTGTACTAGCCGATCCATTTACTAGTACGTAGGTGCCAACCCTACAGAAGGCTACAACCTTCACTCGTTTTCCAGCTACTCCTGGAAGGGAGCTACAACCCCCTGGCTCATGTACTGGCTGATATGTTTACCAGTACGTAGGTGCCGGCCTACGATCTTCCCGAGACCACGTTTCATACATTTTCATACTGGATCCATGAAACTATCACCATTGTAGTACAACCTGCATCATCAATCTCTGAATCACCCAATACTGAATCACTGACACCCTGTCAACAACAACCAGACAACATAACAACAACCAGATCCAACTCCATCTTCAAATATCATACTTCACATTGTATACGCCACTTCGACGAACCCAACCTGCGTGTATACGCTCTTTCACCAAAACCAACCCGCGTACAGATCTGCAAATTCTAACTTATAACTCCGCAGCTATATCAGACATCAAAACATACCCAGATCATAACAATCAACATGCGTCAATAGGTCTGGTCTATCCACAGTCATACCATATGAAGATAATCATTCCAAGCCTTGAGATCTCGTTCCATCATTCATCATCCTCCACATGAGTGAAACCTTGGTTCAGATCACCAACCCATAACCAGCACTTGGATCTCACACTTCCTCAGATCTTCATCACTCACACACTCTTGCACTTCATCTGGCCTAATGATCTTCTCCTTATATAGCTTTAGGCTCTTCACAATACCACGGTCCAAAACCATAGTAACCCAATACCATCAACTCAATACTAGGGATCAACACGTCTGTCGAGACTCCATGGTCCAAAACCATAGGCACAAATTCCAAGGACTAACTACCACGGACCAAAAGTAAGCTTTCCGACATGTACGCTCTTTTCCGTTCATGAAATTGCGTGTATACCCTACTTGGTATATAGCGAACCTGCGTACACGCGACTTGGTATATAGTGAACTAGCGTGTATACGCAACTTGGGCTTAATGAACCTACGTGTATGAACTTTCTTGACCTGCTGTACTAAGATCTGTCCTCTGATTAAGTTGCCATCACCTGTACCAACCTTTGAGTGATTTTCCATCAAGGACAACACTTGAATCATAATGCCAGCAGCTTCAAGGGGATGCCTTTGTTGCTGAGGGGTTTCACTCAGACCTGTGGTAGAGCCTGTTCAGTGGGAGATCTACAGGATCGATTCTGGTGGTGAAAGAAGATGGCGAGCAGTGGAAAGATAGAGATTGAGAAATTTAATGGTCAGAGTTTTGAGTTGTGGAAACTCAAGATGGAGGATTTGTTGGTGGATAAAGATTGGTGGATCGTGGTAGATCCAAGTACTAAACCAACGGGAGTGTCCGATGAAGAATGGAAGAAGTTGGATCGGAAGGCAAAGAGCACAATATGATTGTGTGTCTCAAATTCAATATTGCTAAATGTATCAGGGGAAGCTACAACGACGTCTTTGTGGACAAGTTAGGGACTTTGTACCAATCTAAGTCTCTGGTGAATAAACTATTCCTATGGAAAAAGATGTATAACCTGAGGATGAAGGATGGAGACTCGGTGACGGAGCATATGAATGCATTTAATACTGTGGTAATTCAGTTATCATCTGTTGATATCAAAATTTTAGATGAAGATAAGTGCATTAATTTGTTGTGTTCTCTATCATATTCGTGGGATAGTTTGGTTATTGCAATAGGTAGCAATGCAACTACCTTGCAGTTTGATGAAATAGTCTCATCCCTGTTGACAGAGGAGATGAGACGGAAAAATATGGAAAGCCAGAATGGTGATGCCTTGTCTGTACGAGGACGGTCCCAAAACGGAAATAAAATAAGTCATCGAGTGGGAGATCTAAATCTAGAGGGAGATCTAAATCTCGAGGAAAACCTGTAAAGGTGGTGTGCTGGAAATGCGGAAAGGAAGGTCACTACAAAAGAGATTGTAAATCTAAAGCTTCTGACAAAGGAAAGGGATCTGATGATGCTCCTTCTGCAGAGGTGAAAACCACCTCAGATGAAGGTGGGGATGTGTACTTGGCTTCTCCAAGTACACATGTAGATCATGAGGCATGGTTGATTGACTCAGGTGCATCCTTTCACTTCAATCCCCATAGAGAGTGGTTCTGCGAGTATGAGAAATACGATGGTGGAGATGTCTTCTTAGGGGATGATAGGAAGGATAGAATCATTGGTCGCAGAAAAGTAAAGTTGAAGTTGCAAGGAGGAAGGGTTAGAACACTTCCGGGTGTTCTACATATTCTTGCATTGGCTAGAAATCTGATTTCTATAAGCAAGCTGGATGATGCAGGTGTAAAAATAGTGTTTGAGAAGGATACCTGCAAGATGGTTTGGGGAGCATTGGTATTTATGCGAGGAGTTCAGACTGGAACTCTGTACAAGATGCAAGGTAGCACTGTTGTTGATGGGTGCAAAGGTTCTTCCTGAAAGTGGAGCAGAAAATATAGTGGTCTCTGGAGAGAAGACCATGTTGTGGCATCAAAGGCTTGGACATATTGGAGAGAAGGGCATTCAAATACTTCATGGTAAAGGTATGGTAGAAGGTATGAGTAATAGCTCTCTGGATTTTGATTTCTGTGAAAATTGTGTATATGGGAAGCAGAATCAGGTGAGTTTCCCCTCTGGTGGTAAGAGGGAGAAAAAGATATTAGAGCTTGTCCACAATGATGTGTTTGGACCTGTGTTGTGGGGAAAAGTATCCAACACGGAATGACCCTATCCCACTCTAAGGGTGATAGTTCCTTAGCAACAGTCAAAGCAAAGCTATCTAAGATTACTTCTTTATGACATGCAAAAGAGGAAAGGAAGAGATCCACTTACCGATGTCTTGCGCAAATGGTCGATCCAATCTTCTCTCTTTGCTGCTTGCTCCCAGCTCCTTGTCTTCTCACGGGCCCAGCTACACAAGATCCTGCAAACAAGACGAGGAAGGGAAACTACAAGAAGCATGCATTCATAATTGATTCAAGGATTAGCATAAATCAAATACGCAAGTAAGACAATACATCATTGAAACACATGCGAATAGAAGAACCTCAAATGCTTTATTAATGGAAGAAAGTAAGGTTCAGGCGGTGATACAACCATAAGAGGCCCAATCTAGCATCACCTTCCCGACGGAAAGAAATCTCCTCTTCACCTCCCTCAAGCAATCACCCAATACTCTCAACTGCAAACCAACAACAATTCTTTGCACAAAATTTCGCCCTCCTAGATCCCATGGGATGAGATCCTTATATAGAGTTTTGGAGTGAAGATAAGTCAACTTGATGTGTGACTGTTGTCCTCTTCAACCCCAGTTGTTCTTCAGTTCTTGAGTCCACTTGGAGATTCTACCTTCCACTCGGAGTTTTAGAACCTCTTACTCTTCACTTAGGCGAATCTTTTGATCCAAGTGTCATTTTGGAAGCTTCCTGGGCACTGACACATTGAGGAAAGATTCCTCCACATGTCCAAACTCGCTCAGCGTAGGTAGCCTTTGATGAAGTTGACATTCAGCGCAGGTACACCATGGAGCAGTTGACATTCAGCGCAGATGCTCAGTGGAGCAGTTGCTTTGATCCAAAATTGACCTGTTTTTGAGTGTTTTTCAGTGGAGAACTGATCTGAAGTGCTGTGGTTTGCTGACCTTGTTCCTCTAGGGGTAGGAACAACATGTTTAGGGACTTTGGATCCCTCAGATTATCGACATTTCATGCTTCATGCTGTAAGGCACAAAAATGTCTATAACAGTTTCCCCCTAAAGTATGAGGTCGTTTATCGGGTGAAATGCTTTATTAGGAGGATCCGAAGTTCATTCAATCGTCGGGAGGTGACCTGTAACAAAATGCAAGACAATACATTATTTTTCATACTGCTTTCATGATCTGGCTGATGTGGGCATTTCCCATGCTCAGCTTTATAAATACATTTTCTGTACATAAACAGACGACCGTCTGATAGTAGACTAATAATTCTCTGCTTAAATTATCATCCTTTTAGTAGGATGATCATCTGTTGTACATGTCTATGTCTTTATCTCCTGAATATATGTCACAGCCCGGATGGATGAAACTAGATCTGGGGTCTTCAAACTTGTCCGATCTTCACTCTAAGTACAGGACGATCCATGTGAGAATTTCTTGGAGTCGAACATGGAAAGACATCGCTTGATTACCAGTCAATGATGATAACTGTTAACAAGCGCGAGAGGAATCACCGATAATGATGATGACCCTTAAGGTACTGCAGCACAATTCACGTGGCATGAATATAGGATTTGGCGTCGAACACCACGCAAAGTCTCCCGGTCGAAGGTCATTAATGTATACCTGTCGCCGGAAGTGAGAAACTTGCCATTGAGGCATGCAAGCTTCAAAGTACTGAGGGGGTGTTCCTAGATCAACTTCTTGGATAATGAGCTGATGTCGACAAGAAGCGATCTGTCAAAGGAGGGCCTTAATGAATCCCACATCAGTGACACGGAACGGAGCTAGTAATTGTGATGATGGTGAAAACGATCTGTGAAATATGATTCAGGGTGGCGGTCATGAAAGGATGAAAGATGATGTATGGCAGTGGATGGGACCCGGTTGACACTCTCTAAATGACATCTCTTGAACATATAACGACACTGATGTGATGGATCGGTAGCATTACCCCAAATGTGGATGGTATGGCGAGACCATGGTGAAGGGACCGGTGAATGAAAACAACCCAACCCGATGTTTTTACGGAGGCAAAAGTGTCATGTTCAAGAGCGACTTGCTACCATTAAGCTTTGAGGTTCTCCCAATTTTTCCCCAGTCATTTCTGACCAGTACCTCTTTATTTTTGTCAAGCTTGAGGAGGATAACATATGCTTGTTCTATAACCTGCCCTTCGGGCAAGCCCATCGCTATATTTTAACGAGCCTAGCGATAGGGAAACTCGTTCTCGTCTAAAGACAAGTTTGTCGCTATTCAATATTTTTAACGAGCCTAGCGACAAAGACAACTCGGTCCTTTTCATTTTTAGAGAGTCTAAAAAGGGTACATAAAGTTAACTCCAAAGGTCCTTTTTCGTCATCTAATCCCTTAAGTCCGAAAAAGTATAAAACAATACAAAAGAGATGAATGTTCGATAGCTTTATCGAGCTGAACTAGACAAGCGCTCGATCTTTTTGTGCAATAATCCCTCAGGTCCAAAAAGATTAAAATCTAGAGGAGGGATAGCTCTTCCAGTCCCTTTAACGAGCTGGAAGGCCAAAACTCGGCAAACTTTTCATTTTTTACGAGTCAGTGAAAAGAGCTCAAAGAAGACTCGTATTTTGAGGAACGAGTGATAAACAGGGATAGCAGCAGATTCCAGGTACAGGTTGGAATTTTCCAATCACGGCAGTGTCATAAGGATGGCTAGGTGAAATCACTCTTCGCAGCTGTTCCTCAAAATAGGTAAACAATCAAGTGGATGTGAATGATCGGCCAAATGACGAGTGGAGGTGACGGTGCAAACACGACCAAGGTTTTTATGGCTGATGAATCTATGGTCTCAAGTGGTTATTTACCGGTTCATTTTTTCTTGATGAGCTTGAACTCTGGGGGAAGCTTGCTCACATGCTTATGTTTATTTTTTAACGAGCATGAATTCCGCGTTAAAACTGCTCGGTTTTGCGTTTATTTTTTAACGAGCATGAACTTTGCCAAAACTGCTCGTTTTATAAGATCAAACTCATATTTTACCATGACTAGTCTTTTCTTTTTCAGAGATAGTACTGTATCATCAATTGCTGCAACAAACTTAGTTAGAAATAGATATTATGAGGAAAAAATGCTAATATTTCACTTTGAACTACGTAAAAAGCAATTAAAAGATGTTTTTACTTCTCATTTTACCATTTCATTTGCATTTGGCTTGTTGGAGCTTTGATTTCGGGAGATTCTGTGGACGATTCTCAGCGCCGTCTGGACCAGGTAGGAGCTAAACCTTAGCTCTCTCTTTTCATGGTTTCATTTTCCAGTTTTGTGCCTGTTTTCTTGCCCCCATGAGCCCCTGGGGTTTCATTAGGGCGCTCTGCCATCAGCGCAGGTGCCTCATTCGAAACCTGCGTTGGGGTTCAAGCTGTTTAAGGGCATTTTGTCCCTCAACGCAGGTGGGACCCTTCTCTACCTGCGTTGGGCGTAGAAAAGCTTCTTTGTTGCACAATTTTTCATGGAAATTTTGCCATTTTTTCACCAAGTCAGGGATCTTACTCCTCCTCTTATTTGTTTTGCAGAGTTTATTGGAGCAGAATGACTCTTACATGGCGAGAACGAGAGCATGAAGAGGAGGACATGATTGCCCTCCATGATCCTGTTACGGTGAACGCGCTGCGGAACTGCGGCTTGCTAAAATTCTTCCGCATTTCTAGCATGAGGGCACAGATACTTTTACTGCAGTACCTGCTTGATGCTTGGGATCCTGTTAACCAAGTGTTCCAGATTAGGGGCAAGTCCATCCCCTTGACCATAGTGGACATTTACTTCTTGACTGGGTTGTCAAGGCGGGGTGCCCCCATTTCCTTGTCCGGTTCGGCCCGAGGGAGTGATTTCGTGAGAGACTATGTCCGTCAGTATTGTAGGGAAGGATCCCAGCCGAGCAGAGACAACAAGGTTACTATCCGTGAGATCACTGACAGGTCTATTCTGTACACGATTTGTAGGATGGCTGGTAGTGCATCCCCTCATGTTGCCAACAGGTCTTATGTGCAGCATGCCCTGGAGTGTCTTCAGCCGAAAGTTTTTAACTGGTGTGATGCGGTACTGGTTCAGATGAAAAGCCAGTTGACCAAAGTAAAGGACGGGAAGCTGAAGAATTTTGGTTTTGGTTCAGTTCTGACTGCCTTCGCTTTGGAGAAGATACCACTGATGCAACCTCAGTACATTGCACTCGACTTGCCTTCTCCCACTGAGCCACGCATGCAGAGGTGGGTTGACCACATGTCCAGACATGCAGGTCAATCTCAGATTACCTTTACTGACACCTTCTTTAGGTGGTTCGAGCGGCAGGATATGGCCTTTTCCGAGTATCCATATATTGGCATGGATTTCCGAGGTGATCCAGATTTGGTGCTACCGGATGGCGAGCAGTGGGGCGATCTTGGTAAAATCTTGACCTTATCACTGTTTACTGTTTCTTTATTTATAATGTCCTTGTGCTTTACTCTATCAAGACTCTAATCAAACTCATGTGTGCATGCAGATGTTGGTCCTGTCCGTCCAGCAGTTCGTCCGAGAGCTCCGGCCGCTGCCCCAGTAGGGGAGGCTCCTGGGAGAGCTATTCTCCGCAACCTTGACTTGGCCGAGGCTCTAGCAGCTGTGCAGGAACAGGTCAAGGGTCTTACCCTTGGGATTCTGGATGTACGGATCGACGAATTGCCTATACGATTGCAGCGACATACTGTTGGTGTTCCTAGACGATGGACTCGTCTTCTGCGCATGATTGCACAGGCCGTGGCATGTTATCATGAGTATCACTAGGCTAGGGTGCCCCCCAGCCATTTTTGAGTTTTGGGGTCATATGACCGATTTTGTCTTGGTTACAGAACATTATATGTAAACCTTAAACAGTTATATATATTTTTGATTTTCGGTGTTTATTCCAGTTTTTATGTGATCCATGTATGAAACATCGACGATGCTTCTCTTTTTATCAATTTTGCAAATGTCTATCTAACACATAGTTTGCTAATGAGTTGGTTAATGTGTTTAAGTTTCTGGAAATGTGTTGATATTGGATAAAATCAAACTGTCTTTCCAAGATTTTAACCCTTAGGAACTTGCGATAAATAGCTGGATTTCGGACAGAGTAGGTACCATTGAGTTGTAGTACCACGAGCTGTGAGTCTAACCTGACGACTAGCCGGCGTATGCCATGGGTGATGGCATCAGAGAGGAGATCTATCAACGCGCTATACTCAGCGATGTTATTCGTTGATTGACCAATACATATCCCCCTGAAACTCACTAACTCGCCGCTTGGGTCAAAAATGGCCCATGCTGCAGAGGATAGGTTCCTCGAACTACGACTCGCTCCATCGGCATATCCAACCCATGGTTCCAATGGATTTGACATCTGCAATAAGTGTAAAAAGCGGATTACTTAAACCGAAACAAACGCTTTAGCGAAAACAAAAATGTAACAAAAGCATACGGGTTACTATTAGGCATAGTAACGCTTAAGGTACAACCCGTTGCGGGGTTGCGCCAGTGGAATCCCGTCATAATCTACCAACTCGTAGGCTCCTTTTGCTAATACTCTCTTAACAATATAAGGGCCCATCCATAAGGACTTAAATTTCCCAGCTCCCAATTTGTCGGATTCTTGGTCATAAAGTAAGACCAAATCACCTTCTGAGAAGACACGAGGTTTGACATTTTTGTCGAACTGCGCCTTGACTCGTTTCTTATGGGCTTCGTTAGCCAAAGCGGCATCACGACAGGTTTCATCCAACTGGATTAATTCCAAGAAACGAGCCTCTTCTTCCGAAGTTCCGGGGAGGAGATCAATTGCGAGTTTAAGGGACGAAATTTCACACTGGATTGGTAGGATCGCCTCCAGGCCATACACTAGTTGAAACGGTGTGAACCCAGTGGCATTCCTTACCGATGTTCGGTAGGCCCACAAAGCCGAGTACAGGATCAAGTGCCATCTTCGTTTGTGAATCCCCACCATCCTTTGCAGCATGCGCTTCAGGACCTTGTTGATTGCTTCAACTTGTCCGTTAGCTTGCGGATAGTACGGGGTAGAGCTGTCGTGGGACAATCCTAGTTTGGCAGTTAATTCAACCATCATGTGATTGCGAAAATGCGATCCATGATCTGTTACTATGGCCTGTGGTACGCCGAATCTGGCGACTACATGATTGAAAAAGAATAGGGCTGCTGTTTCACCAGTATTATCCAATGTAGGCATCGCCTCGGCCCATTTGGTAAAATAGTCAACTGCGACTATAATATACCCATGCCCCCCGGTCGAGGTGGGGTTACATTGCATGAAATCGATGCCCCATTTGGCGAAAGGCCCTACAGCTATTATTGGCTGTAAAGGAGCGGGGGGTCTTCTGGTTTTGCTATCAAAAATCTGACAAGCATGGCAACTTCTGACTGCGGTTATGCAATCTTTGAACATGGTTGGCCAGAAGTATCCTGCTCGTAAGATTTTTTGTGTTGTAGCATATCCAGATTGATGCCCCCCACAGGTGCCTGAATGACATTCATTCAGGGCTTTTTCGGCCTCCTCATGGGTGAGACACCTTCTCAGAACCGTATCGACACCACGACGGTAAAGCGTATCACCGACGATCATGTAGTCTTTTGCTTGGTATCGAATGCGTTTTTGTTCTGAGTGGGAGGTGTCTGGCCGAAACTTTTGGGTTTGGAGATAAACTATTATATCTCCATACCACTCATCACTTGCTGATATCAGAAACAAACTTTTGTCCACGATTGATTCTTTGGACGTTTCATCGTTGGACGATGATGGGAGATCGCATAATAATTCTGCGAAAACTAAAGCTTTCTTTGATTTGGATTTCACAAATTCCAGATCAAACTCTTGAAGGATAGCTATCCATTTTGAATATTTGCCCCCAAGAAATTGTCGCGACAGTATATAAGTCATGGGGTTGCAATCTGACAATACGGTGGCCTTCCTGAAGAGGACATAATGCCGAAATCTTTGTATCGCTTGAACAGCAGCAAGTGCTAGCTTTTCAACATGAGAATATTTACCTTCTGTATCATTTAAGTTTTTACTTAAATAATATATAGGGTGTTCAATTCCGTCGACTTCTTGAACTAAAACCATTGCAATGGTCATATCTGCTGCAGCCAGATACAGGTTAAAGTCTCTTTGATAGTCCGGGGTGTACATTAATGATGCTTTTACTAGCGCTTCTTTCAGAGCATCAAAGGAAGCTTGCGCAACCTGGTCCCAGACGAAAGGTACATCCTTTTTCAAGAGACGAGTATAACCTTTAGCAAGTTCTGCGTAATTTGGAATGAACCTCCTCAGAAAGTTTGCTTTCCCTTGGAGTTTCTGAATCTGAAGCAAGTTCGAAGGTGGAGGCAAATTAATGATTGCCTGCACCTTGCAAGGGTCGAGACGAATCCCATCCTTGGAGACTATAAAGCCGAGTAAACGACCAGAACCGACGCAAAACACACATTTGTGTGGATTGAGTCTAATCTTGTAGTGTCGGCAACGCAGAAATATCGCTCTTAAATGTTGCGGATGATCAGTCCGCTTTTGCGAATGAGCCGGAAGATCGTCGAGATAAGGTTGAACGATGTTCTTGATGTCATGGAAAGCATAATTCATTGCTCTCTGAAACGTCGCCCCTGCGTTCTTTAAACCAAAGGGTAATTTTCGATAAGCGAACGTGCCCCACGGACAAATAAATGCAGTCTTTGACTGGTCCTGTGGGCGGATATTTATCTGATTATACCCGGAAAATCCGTCCATAAAAGAAAAGATTTCACATCCGGCGCATTCATCAATTATCTGGTCGATGAAGGGTGTAGGGTAGTTGTCCTTTGGACAAGCTTGATTCACATCCCTATAGTCGACGCACACTCGTATTGTTCCCTGTTTTTTCATCACGGGGACAATATTCGATACCCAATCGGTCAGAGGAACTGGATAGACGAAACCAGCATGGAGGAGTTTCTCAACTTCTGCCTTAATGGCAGCGGCTTTCTTGGGGTGCACCTGCCGAAGCCGTTTTCTTACTGGTTTGACATCAGGATACATCTTAATTTCATGTTCAACGATGCTCGAGTCAATGCCTAGCATTTCATCATATGACCAAGCAAAGACATTTCTAAATTCGCGGAAAAGAGCTTTATATATTTCCTGTTCTGAAGGGGAACAACCTTTGCCGACATAAATATTCTCTACAATGTTTGTTTTGGTCGAGATATTTATGGCTATAGTCTCTTCTATATTGGATAGGTTTCTCTCGGAATCCACCGTATTTACAGTATTTGTTAGGAATTCAAATACTGAAGGGTGATACAGGTCGCCTTGAGTATCTTCCTGAGGAAGGGAACGATGGTGGTTATCATCCCATGGTGCCCCCCAATCAACATTGACTGCAGGATTCCTTCGTCACTTGCATGCACTCGTGACCAAGGATCCAAAGGGGTACCACATTCTCCTGACCTGTCTACCCAAACGCTTGACGAGCGTTGATTTGGGCTCGCCTCCCATGCCTGAAACATTGATTGCTACAATATTTCGATTGGGCTCGGGTGCAACACCATTGCACGATCCATGATGACTTTGTCTTTTGCGACTTTCGTGGAAGATATCATGTTGCAGGTGGCTACCAACGGTACATTCCCTATGTACATAGGATTCGGTAGCGAGAAAGTCCCCATCATCATGGGGTCTTTCAGCAGGCCTACTCCGATATCTTGGATTGAATGGTCATTCTCATGGATCATGGGAATGCTTCCCGTAACTTGTGAACCATTAAGGAGGAAGTTCTGTTGGTCGACGACCGTAATCCCTCCTTCAAACGGGAATGCGATCTTCCTAAAATAAGTCGACACGACAGCTTCCATGGCATAAATCCATGGTCTTCCCAGTAGGATGTTGTAATCCAGATTTCCATCTATGACTTCAACATCAATCTCTACTGTTTTTCCACCTAGTTCAACCTTCAAGTTACTTAGAATACCGTAAGGGGTATATGTCCTACCGTCGAATGCTTTTAGTGTTGTCGAAGATCTTGACAAGGTTGGCGACCCTAATGTTTTCCAGCAACTCATTGACATAATACATGTAGATGCCCCCTCATCAATAATTGTTCGATGAACAGTTTTGTCGAGGGCTTTCACTTGAATAAGGAAAGCTAGTTGAGCTGGTAACTGAGGGTCATATCCTTTGTGATCAAAGGACACAAGATTGGAATCCTTAGGATCAACCCCCCCTATTGCCGATAACAACGCTTGCCTTTGGGATGGACAATTTTGTAGTACCTCTAGAGTCGACATAGCGGATGGCGATTGGGCCAAATCTTCTACTATGTTATAATGCTGCGCCGCCCTGGCGCGAGGATTAAAGGTCGACTTGTGTACTACACCCTTAGGCGGTTTTATTGTTAACTCTGGCATTATGGGTGGGACAACTTCTGTCGAAGTCGTTGTCGAACTACTAGGTTGATCTTTACCTTTTTCGTTTGACAGTTGCGGATTCCCGTAATCTTTGTTCCTTGTCGAAATCAAAGCATCATTCTGCTGCTTGGAGATCGATAACATTAGCACTTGTGACGGGGAAGCATTTCCACTATCAACCATATTTTGACCTGGATTGGGAAATGGATCTGTCAACACAGCTGGGTTCTTTGGACTTTTAAAGAATCTCTTGAGCTCAGCTTTGTATGGACAATCTGTTGTCTTGTGATCTTCGTCACATATCATACAAGGCCATTTCTTTTTCCCTTTCTCAGGAGGGTTTGAAGAGGTTTTTTCAGGTGACTGATCATCCTGTTGCTTCTTCTTTCCTTTGTTTTGCTTCTTCTTGCTTCCTGGTTGATTGGTTTCTTTGCCTTTTTCTGCTGATATGGCATTTACTTCCGAAGCAAGAATCTCTTCATGGGCATTTTGATCTGAAGTCTTACGGGCTTTCTGGGATGAAGCCTTTTTCGATTTCGCGCTTGCAGTGCCAATCACGCCATCTCCGGCATGAGAGTCAATATTCGATTTAGGAGGTGGAGGAATTGAAAATTCAGGTCTAGGGGCGTCAGGTATTTTGTCGTAGAGCGTGCCAGACTGAGTATATACTAAGTCTAAATATTGAGCACGAGCGATGACTTGCTCCTCTGTTACGACTCCCCCCTTGGCCACATCTTCCGTTATAGCCGGAAGTAATGACTTTATAAACCATTCAGCTAATAGCTGATCAGGAACGTATGTTTTCACCATCCTACGACGGCGACGCCACTCATGTATATGATCTGATATGTGAGTAGCTGTCGTCTGTTTGAAGTTGGTCAGTATCTCGGTTCCTGTTTCATACCTGATTGGTAATTGAAAATGGGTTAAGAAAGTCGTGGCTAAGGAGCTGAAATTGTCGAAAGAGGCTCTTGGAAATTCTATATACCATTTGGCTGCCGGACCTGTCAATGTCCTCTGGAAGAGGCGAAGTCTTATCGAATCATCGTTTAGAGTGTTCGACGAACACCACAGATGAAAAGTCATGACGTGATTCGACGGGTCTTCACCTGGATTTCCATTGAATTTAGGAATGTCCGAAGGGAGTTTGTGGGGAATCGCTGGCCACCAAGGGGCATAAGCAATCGGATCGTTCGTCAACCGATGTAAATCGGGTAACTCTAGAGTTGCTACGAATGGCAGCTGTTGACTCAGATTAGGCGAAGCGTACCCAGGATACGATGGGATCGCCTGAGCAGTTGGTCTTTGCATACCGGCATAATGTACTTGGTGCTGGTATGATTGATACGGTTGGTGGACTACCCCACTGTAAAGTGGTTGGTTTGGACCGTTTTGTATGTACGGTTGCCCACTGTTCGCAAAAATCTGCTGCTCGGTACCTTGGTACACTTGCTGGAATTGCGGTTGTTGATACTGCACCAACCATGGTTGTGACGCCATGGGTTGTTGTGCTATACTAACCACTGGACCAAGATGAGGGGTAATGGTACCCGTTTGTGCTTGTGCCGCCCCGCCAGTTGGCGATTGTGGTTGAGTTGCAGGGTCAAAGGGCTGTTGCATTACAACCTGAGGAAACTGAGGTTGACATACAACAGGCATCGTTTGAACTTGCGACACGGTTACAATCGCTGGTGTCGTCGGGATGTTCGTCACAGGCATTTGTTGTTGCATAGAATACACAACTCTTGGTTGCTGGGGTAGCATAGGTATCCAACCACTTGTAGTTATTCCAGTATAACCTGAATACGGTTGTGAACTCCCGTATGGGTAACCTCCTGAAGGGGGTAACGAAAAAGCATATTGCCCCCCATACGGTGGTGGTCCGGAACTGAAAGGATTTATCAAACCTTGAGGACCGGATTGCCCAAACTGATTTCCGAAAGGATCAATTTGTTGAGTTCCAACATAGGAGTTACCGGGTATTATCCCGGGAGAACAAACAGGAACAGACCATATTGTCGTCATGGCCCCCGAAGGGGCTCCCTCCAGCTGTTGAGAGCTGGGGACAGATGGTATGCCGGCGAACATTGTCGGAGTGACTGCAGGGGGTTCTGCTGTCGCTGTGTCATTTGGCACAGTCCTAGATGTTGACGGTTGTTCAGACATTTTGAGTCTATCCAGTAGATTGCCTAGTGATTCTTCAGGAACCTCCCTGGGTGATAGGCTAGCCTCTGATGCAGAAGGAAATAGAGTGATCCCTGCTCCAAAATGGGTTGGAGTAGTTGCTTGCGGATCTTCTACAATTTCCTCTATTGCAATCAGACCAGGTGGAAGAGGAAGACCGTCAGGTCCGTAAAATATTTCTGGTGCCGAAGAAGGGGTTGTTTCGACAGCAACAGTTGTTTGAGGAGCAAGACTCTCTGAACCGATCACCGATGGAACTGATTCAGTAACACAAGTATTTGCTCTCAGACTAGGATCAGTGTTACTGTCCTTCTGGGGCTGTTGAACTTCTTCAATATGGGCAGGGTTTCCAGAAATGTTTGGAATAACCGGAACCTCAGATGTCGTTGGAACACTTGTTCTAACTTTGACAGGAGATTTGGAACCGGTTGAACGAGTTCGCTTTGCCCGGGTTGTTTTCGATTCCGGAGACAAAGACGGTTGACTCGTAAGCTTCCGCGAACGACGGGTCATCGATTGACTTTCTTCCACGATTGCGGATTACTTGATCAACCAACAATACACAGGGTAAAATGTGTTTTCGAATTGAATTAATTTTAGACGCTTTTTAAAGACACAACTTGCTTTTTCACTTTTTAAGAGTCAAGAAAAAGCTAAAGATGACTCTAGTCTCCTTCGATGTATTAACGAGCCCGAAGTGACAAATGCTCGGATGGACTTTTTCAGTTATAGACTTTGAAAAAGGCCAAAAGAAACTACTCTGGAGTTCTAGGCAGAGGGTGTGCCAAACCTTTCGCGAAACCACAGAATACGTTTTACGGTACGAGTGGTCGATCTTCGTGAATGCTGTGTTCACTGCATCGCGATCAGTAGGGCGGCCGACACGGCTTCCTATGGATAAAGGCTTTGTTCCTATAGGGGTCTCCCAATATACGCGACGGTATGCGGGAGCACAAGTCCGTATTAGTGTTATCGTCCCTCAGGAGGAATCACCCACCTTCGTAGAGATCGACAGTCACTATGTTTAACGACGCCGGAACACGTCTCTACCTAGACCTCTACTGTGTTTCGTTATGTTTCAAAGCGTTGTTATGTAAATTCAGTTCGTTTTAGGTTGATCTTGCTTAGCAGTTTGCCTTTATGGATCACCACGTGATGTATGATACAACTCCTAAATGCAGTCTAAGAATGATAAGCAAGCTTTTTCAATTCTTCCAACTTATGAAAATCTTAACTACTGAGGGAAAAGAAAGACATCATCTTTTCAAACAGATCATAGAGCACACACTGATGCACTTTCCTAAATTGACATGCAAACTGTCAAAATGCACATGCACAATGCAAGCATTTCTTTTCTTCTTCCTTAATGTTGATGTATTACAAAAAGAAAGTTGTTGTATGATTTTGAATTCAATTTCAAGTGAAAGCAAACAAGCTTTTGTCCAATAATCAAAAGAACACCTTCAAATTCATTCATTTCAACACAAGAAATACTGAAATCAGAACCATATAACGAAAGCAAATGCTCAAGCAGCTATGAACAGCAATAAACTAGCTCTTAGAATCACAACGACACTTTATCACAGGCCTAGATCCAAGAGGCCACAACAAGACTAGTTCACTTTCGCTACGGGAAACTGTGAATGAAAGTAAGAAATACAATAAGAACAATCACGGTTTCTTCACACAAATGAGGCGGAATGATGGCAAAGAAAGATAGTTTCAGATGGGTATACAGGTTGACAACAGGCTGCAAAACAATACTGAAAATTGGGCAACAGAAGGCAGGGAACCCCAGTTGCACAAAGCAAAACTGGTTCAGCGCAGGTAAGACACTGTCAGTTTGACATTCAGCGCAGGTAGCCTTCACTGCAGCTGCACTGAAGAGAAAACTCTCGTCTCTCTTTGGTTCCGGGTCACAGATTGCTCAAAAATCGACTGTTTTAGGCCAAATCAGAGGCTATCAACCAGGTATACACTAGAGGATTATTAAAGGAAGATGAACACTATCACAAAGAGCTAATAAGAGTCCTTGTGGATCAGCTCTTCAAATCATAAACATGCCCAGCACTGAGCTAGAGTAGCTGCCCTCTACTTTGCCTTCGAAGGATTCGAATGCAGTTCGATTCGGTACTCCCTTTGTTTAGGAAATGAATAGCAAGAAACACAAGCTACCAACAAGACATGGTCCCCAGTGGAGTCGCCAGTCTGTTGTGGGGAAAAGTATCCAACACGGAATGACCCTATCCCACTCTAAGGGTGATAGTTCCTTAGCAACAGTCAAAGCAAAGCTATCTAAGATTACTTCTTTATGACATGCAAAAGAGGAAAGGAAGAGATCCACTTACCGATGTCTTGCGCAAATGGTCGATCCAATCTTCTCTCTTTGCTGCTTGCTCCCAGCTCCTTGTCTTCTCACGGGCCCAGCTACACAAGATCCTGCAAACAAGACGAGGAAGGGAAACTACAAGAAGCATGCCTTCATAATTGATTCAAGGATTAGCATAAATCAAATACGCAAGTAAGACAAGACATCATTGAAACACATGCAAATAGAAGAACCTCAAATGCTTTATTAATGGAAGAAAGTAAGGTTCAGGTGGTGATACAACCATAAGAGGCCCAATCCAGCATCGCCTTCCCGACGGAAAGAAATATCCTCTTCACCTCCCTCAAGCAATCACCCAATACTCTCAACTGCAAACCAACAACAATTCTTTGCACAAAATTCCGCCCTCCTAGATCCCATGGGATAAGATCCTTATATAGAGTTTTGGAGTGAAGATAAGTCAGCTTGATGTGTGACTGTTGTCCTCTTCAACCCCAGTTGTTCTTCAGTTCTTGAGTCCACTTGGAGATTCTACCTTCCACTCGGAGTTTTAGAACCTCTTACTCTTCACTTAGGCGAATCTTTTGATCCAAGTGTCATTTTGGAAGCTTCCTGGGCACTGACACATTGAGGAAAGATTCCTCCACATGTCCAAACTCGCTCAGCGCAGGTAGCCTTTGATGAAGTTGACATTCAGCGCAGGTACACCATGGAGCAGTTGACATTCAGCGCAGATGCTCAGTGGAGCAGTTGCTTTGATCCAAAATTGACCTGTTTTTGAGTGTTTTTCAGTGGAGAACTGATCTGAAGTGCTGTGGTTTGCTGACCTTGTTCCTCTAGGGGTAGGAACAACATGTTTAGGGACTTTGGATCCCTCAGATTATCAACATTTCATGCTTCATGCTGTAAGGCACAAAAATGTCTATAACAACCTGTGAAGGTTCCATCACTGGATAAGTTTGTGTACTATATATCATTTATAGATGACTTCTCAAGGAATACATGGATATATTTCCTTAAGAAGAAATCTAAAGTCTTTGACAGGCTTAAAGAATTTAAGGCTCTGGTGGAAAACCAACAGAGAAGAAGATAAAGGTGCTGAGGACAGATAATGGTGGAGAGTTTTGCAGTAAGGAATTTGAAGAATTCTATAAGAAGTGTGGTATCGCACAGCAGAAGACTACTCCATATACACCTCAGCAAAATGGAGTTGCAAAAAGAATGAACAAGATGTTGATTGAAAGGGCAAGAAGCATGTTCAGTGGTGTCGGGTTAGGACAGGAATTCTGGGCAGAGGCGGTGGAGACAGCATGTTACCTGGTCAATAGATCACCTTCATCAACATTGGAGGATAAGACTCCACAAGAGGTATGGACTGGTAAGAAATCCTCTCTTTCACATCTGAGGGTATTTGGATGTGATGCATAGGTACATGTTCCAAAGGAGAAACAAACCACATGTTGGATAGTAAATCTGAAAAGTGCATCTTTATTGGGTATAAGGATGGTTTAAAGGGTTATAAGCTTTGGAACCCAACAACAAGGAAGGTTGTGTATAGCTGAGATGTGGTGTTCAGAGAGGTGAAAGATGTTATTAAACATGAAGTCCAACCAAAGGAACCTAAGAAAATAGAGTTTAAACTAAAGGAGGAAGAATCACACTCTACAGCAGAGGAGGAATCAGAAGATGAAGAGCCACAAACTCCGGGTGTAAGAAGATCAGTTAGAGAAAGAAGGCAGCCAGAAAGGTATAGTCCATCTTCTATCTGTTCAAATTTTGCTTTATCTATTACTGATGATGATCCCAGAACTATGAGGGAAGTAGTAGATTCAGAGGATGGAAAACTCTGGAAAGATGCCATGGTTGATGAAATGGCATCTTTACACAAAAATGAAGCTTGGGGATCTGGTGGAGTTGACGGTGGGAAGGAAACCCATTGGCAGCAAATGGGTGTTCAAGAAGAAGACAAATGCAGAAGGAAAGGTGGAGAAATACAAATCTCAGTTGGTAGCAAAAGGTTATTCCTAGGTGCTGGGAATTGATTTTGGTGATATTTTTTCTCTTGTTGCCAAGGTAACTTCTATTATTTTACTTTTATCTGCTATTGTTGGTTTTGATTTTGAGGTAGAACAAATGGATGTGAAGACATCATTTCTTCATGGGGATTTGGAAGAGGAGATATACATGAAGCAACCTGAAGGCTTTGCGGTGAAGGGTAAGAAAGAACTGGTATGTAAGTTAAACAAGTCTCTGTATGGGTTAAAACAATCACCAAGGATGTGGTATCAAAAATTTGATACATTTATATAGGGACTTCGCTTCACCAGAAGCAAAGTAGTTCATTGTTTGTATTTTAAATTAATTGGTGACTGTGTTATTTATATGGTCTTGTATGTGGATGATATGTTGTTGGTTGGAAACGACAAAGAAATTATGTAGGATTTGAAGACCCATTTTTCCTCCAAATTCGACATGAAAGATCTTGGTGTTGCAAACTATATTTTTGGCATGGAAATTAAAAGAGATCGGAGAAAGAGCAATCTTTGGTTAAACCAAAGGAATTATGTCGAGACAATATTGCAGAGGTTTAATATGTAGGATATTAAACTAGTGAAGGTTCCTATTGTTATAGACATTTTTGGGCCCTACAACCCCAAGCATGAAATGTCCATAAACCAAGGGCTCCTAAGTCCCTAAAAGTGTTGTTCTAACCCCTAAAGGAACAAGGTCAACAGATTACAGCTTCTCCCAGAAGTTCTCCATTAAAAACTGCTCAGAATTGGTCAAAACAGGATCATTTCAGCTGCTCCACTGGCTAAGTGCGTTGCATCTCACCTAAATACACTGTGTGGGTGCATTGCATTTCAAAAATACCTTCTGTGGGGTGCGATGGGTGAGAAATGACAAATGGCAGTGTCATTCCGCAAGGTGGAGAGGCAATGGAAGCTTCCAGAATCTTCTCCTGTGACACTTGCCTCACTGAATTCGACCAAGGATGAGTAAGAGACCATCAGTCTCCAAGTGGAAGCAAGAACTATCAGAGAGAAGACACTAATCAAATCACAAGCTGACTCATCCCCCTTACAGATATCTATATATGGATCCCTCATCCCAGAGATCCAGAGGCTGGAATTTTGCATATTGTAAGGAATTGTTGTTGGTTTCTTGAGACAAACATCATATTGTTGGGTGATCTAAGCTTTGTTTGAGGTGAAAAGGGGCTTCGTTGCTGGGAGGTTGATGCTGGGTCAGAACAATTGGTTGTAACTCCTCTTGGCACTTTTCTTGTTTATCAATAAAAGTTATTCGAGTTTTCCTCCATGCTTTTGTGTCATTGATGCTTGTTACGTTTGTATGGTCAATTTACATCTGATCCTAGATTGTTTATGATTATAGATCCATGTCTTTGTATAGTGCTATGCTTCTGTGATCTTACAGGTACTTTGTGAAGCTGGGCATGCAAGGGAGTAGGTAGCTGAGGACTATCAAAGAAGAGAGGAATCAAAGCAGGAGATTAGCGCAAGACAGAGGTTGGTCTTTCTGTTCCTCTCTATCTATAATTCATAAAGGAAAAATGAAAGTAGTTTTTCTCTGTTTGTTTCTAAGGTAGTTGTCACACCTTAGTGGGATAGAGCAGTTCTATATAGACACTTTTCCCTGTAACAAAATGGCGACTCCGCTGGGGACATAATTAGTTTGTTTGTTTATCATTCTTTGTTGTTTGTTTCATAAACTTACAAGTAGCTTTCGAACTGCATTTGCCATAACAAATGCAAAGTAGATAACTGCTACTTCAATCCATCTACTGGATCTGTTTATGATTTAAACAACTGATTCACAAACTATCTGATTGCCCTTGGGATAGCTCTTAGATCCTCCTTAGATCTACCCTTGATTGTTGCATTACTGATTGCTTTTTGCTCGGCCAAAACCCAAGAACTGAACTGCAAACTGTGACTCGGAACCCGAACAGAGTCTCGTTTCTGGCCCAGCGCAGGTACTGTTCAGAGAATCTGAACTTCAGCGCATTTCCCGAGTGGACAAGCTGCGCTGCATTTCAAATTCTCTGTGTTACAGGTGCGCTGATCAGACTAGCTCTGTGTAGTGTTGGCTTCTGTGATTCATTCTTTCCAGTTCTATTCTTGAATTTTGCTTCCTGTGATTAGTATATGTCTGTTTGAAACCCCTTTTCCTTGCTGTTATTCCGCCTCCTTTGTACAAAAGAACTGTAGATGTTTTTGTGTGTTTGTTGAGTCATTTATAGTTCTCCTTTGCAAAAGTAGCGTAATCGTACTGTCGTCCTTTGATTTGAAACTGTCGCAAGTGTCGATTTCAATCATAGGAAAGAGTTTGATTGCTGTTGATGGTCGATTATCCTGTTACTATTGCTTTTGGTCTGAATTTGTAATTTTCTAGTGTCTAGAATAAGTATTCATTTCAAAATCGTAAGGTGTTGTGATCGTCTCCATTTTTTATTTCGAAAAGAAACTTGTTGATATTTGTCGCTTGAAAAGAAATTCAGATTTGTGCATCAACTTTCTTTTTAGCATTCATATACTAAGAAAGTCGAAAACAAATACATGCATGTGCAGTTGCATATAGACAGTCTGATTGGCTTGATTTAGGAAAGTGCATTTAGAGTGTGCTCTTTGCTCTCTGTGAAAAGATTATGTCTTTCTTTTCCCTAGTAGCTAGGATTTTCATTGCACAAAGAAGATAAAAAGTTTGTTTATCATCTTAGATTGCATTTTAGGAATTACATCTACATCTCGTGGTGAACCTGAAAGGCAAACTTCATAAAAAAGATCAACTTAAAATAAATTCAATGAATCTAACAACGCTTTGGAACTTAACGCACAACATTTAGAAGTCTAGGCTAGAGACGTATTCCGGCATCGTAAAGCCTGGTAACTGTTGTTCTCACTGATGGTTGGGTGATTCCTCCACTTTGAGACGATAAGTGGCAGTACGGACTTGTGCTCCCACGTACCGTTGAGTATATTTTGGGAGACCCCAATAGGCTTAATCCTTTATCCATAGGAAGCCGTGTCTGCCGCCCTATCGATCGCAATGCACTGAACACAACATTCAGGAAGATTGACTGTCGTACCGTAAAAAGTATTCTGCAGTTTTGCGATTGGTTTGGTAATCCCTCTACCTAGATTTCCAGAGCAGTCCCTTTCATTCCTTTTCAGACTCCTTAACAGAAAAGGTCCATCCGAGCACTTGTCACTTCAGGCTCATTAAAAATCGAAGGAGACTAGAGTCATCTTTTGTTTTTTCTCGACTCTTAAAAACTGAAAAAACAAGTTGTGTCAAAGCATCTAAAATTTATTTTAAACGGAATATTCGTTACCCTTTCCTACGTTGATCTTGGGTTGAGAAGATGGAATCCACCAACCAAGGAATTCCCCTTGGAGGAAATCCCAGTCCCTTCTCCTCTTGGGGAGATGTTGGTGCACCCCATATGGCCACATTGTCGCTTCCAGGACTGACAATTCGTTTGCCTGTATGGCTCTTCTCAACCTCTGTTGTTCAGAACACCACAATTCCTGAACAATCAAACCAGCAACTAGATGAGTCCAGAGTTACCCACCAACCTTCTACTTCCTCTAATTCTTCCTCTCCTCCTTCCTCTTCGCTTGATGGGGCTGGTAAAGCCAAAAGTCAAGTACCTAAGGAGAAGAAGGAAAAGAAGAAGAAAGAGAAGAACAAGAAGGAGCCAAAAGCGAATGGGGGCAAACGAGTGTCGTCTAGCGAAAATCCACACACTGCACCGACCAGGCCTAAATCGCCATGTGTCATTTGCCAAGGAGACCACTATCACAGATATTGTCCTTGCATCCCTCAGATCTTAAGGGACTGGTCTCCTCATTTGCACAACCCGGTGTCGTCAACCTCTGATGATCATGTTGAAAACACACCGTCAACTAGTGAAAGTGAAGCCCCAGGACAAAAAGGAAAATATAGATTTCCATGTAAATTGTGTGAAGGGGATCATGCCGTCCACCGTTGTCCCTTCTTAGACGAGGCTAAAAGAGTTTTGGACGATCATCCGGTTTCACCTTTACGACTTCCTCCTGGATATAAAAAACTCTTGCCGAGTCCGTCGCTAGTTGAAAATCCGGCTGGCCCGCTCAGGTGGTCGGCTGAAGCATCTGTCATTGAAGATAAACCATCTGAAGCCATACTAGACGAAAGTCAAAAGGTCGAGGCGGCAGTTGACCCGGTCTTGCCTTCAGAGGTTCCATCTTCAGATGATACAGTCACTAAAGAGAACAAGGATGACACCGTCCAAATTCTTTTCATAAGCACAGACTCCAACGAACATGGGGGCAATTTACCCGTTCCTTTACCGTAGGAAGGAAGTTCGTCAGAGTCGTACCTGGCCGTCTATTCGGTCCCACCTCCAAGCAACCTAGTTGTCTCCTTTGACTGGAATCAACTAGGCAGACCCCGTTTACCAGCTAGTATACCATTCCGAATCATTGTTCAAATATATAGAATGGTTATGGCCGGTACCATCATAGATGAAGGGGCTTCTGTGAGTATCCTTTCCTCAACTGCTTGGAAAGCGCTTGGTTCGCCATCGCTTTTTCCGGAGATGAGAAATCTAACCGGCTTTGATAAAGGAACCAGTCGACCGTTAGGGATCCTTCCCAATGTGCCCATAACATTGAGAGGGAAAACCGTTCACATGAACGTAATGGTAGTCCAAGGACCCCTGGATTACAATCTACTCCTTGGACGAGACTATATTTATTGCATGGGAGCAATTGTCTCCTCACTCTTTAGAGTAATGTGTTTTCCGCACGAAGGAAGAGTGGTCAAGCTCGTAGACCAGCTTTCATTTCCCGGATCATACAGAGCAAATAGTCATAAACCATCCCTGAATGGTCTTTTCACGCAAGAAATGTCTCAATCTCCAGTCCATCCACCCGATGAGCGCGAGTGATTTGGGGGACATGACTGAAACCCAGGGGGCATGTACCTTGGTCTGCTTCGGCAGGAAAACTTCGGGTATAGGGTAGTTTTCCGCGAGAGAATATGACTAGTCTGTACTCCCGTCCGTGATTGGAAGAGGGGGTTATTCTAGAACAATATTCTCTTGTCAAAGTTGCGTGAGTGGAGTAACCTCCTCTACTCACCTTTGTCTATTTCGATAGACATCGCCAAAGAAGTGTTTTGTTTGCGCTGTGAATAGAGAAATCTTTGGGTAACCTGTAAGAGGTAGGCCTCTCTCGGTAAAACAAATGTTTTAACGGACTAAAGAAGGGGTAACCTTGAAACTCTGTTTTATGCCTGGGGGCATGCAAACCTTTTGGCTTGCAAGCGAAGAGCGACTATTTATTTTTTAAATTTGTAGGTCCTCTAACCCTTTAAACTCGTAGGATTGGTCGTTTCCTAACTTGCATAAAGAAAGGATGTGGGGCAAAACTCTAAAAATTGTCGTTTTTATATGAGACATTCTTATCACATGACTGGATTAATCGAGCAGTGTTACCGCAAGGTTCAAGCTCGTTTAAAACTAAACCCGCATCGAGCAGTTTTAGCACATAGTTCAAGCTCGTTAAAAAATAAACATAAGCCATGAGAAAATGTTTCCCCCTGCGTTTAAGCTCGTTAAAAAATGAACTATTCCCCGGTAAATAACCATCGTGAATGTAGTACTTCAGCCATTAAAGCCTTGGTCATGTTTGCACCATCACCTCCACTTTCGCATTGGCCGATCATTCACCCCCATTTGATTGTTTACCCATTTTGAGGAACAGCTACGAAGAGTGATCTCACTAGCCATCCTTGTAACACTGCCATGATTGGAAAATTCCAAACCTTACCTGGAATCAGCTGCTACCCATTTTATCACTGGTTCCTCAAAAGACGAGTCTCCTTTAAGCTCTTTTCAACTGACTCGTAAAATATGAAAAGATTGTCGAGCCATTGGCCTCTCCAGCTCGTTAAAGGGACAGGAAGTGCTATCCCTCCTCTAGATTTTAATCTTTTTGGACCTGAGGGATTATTACACAAAAAGATCGAGCGCTTGTTTTGTTCGGCTCGTCAAAAGTATCGAAAATTCATCCCTTCTGTATTGTTTTATACTTTTTCGGACTTAAGGGATTAGATGACGAAAAAGGAATTTTGGAGTTACCTTTATGTTCCTTTTCAGACTCTCTAAAATTGAAAAGGACCGAGTTATCTTTGTCGTTAAACTCGTTAAAATTTTAATAGCGACAAACTTGTCTATAGACGAGAACAAGTTTCACTATCACTAGGCTCGTTAAAACATAGCGATGGGTTTGCCCGAAGGGAAAATTATAGAACAAGCATATGTTATCCTCCTCAAGCTTGACAAAAATAAAGAGGTACTGGTCAGCAATGATTGAGGAAAATTGGGAAGAAAACTTGAAGAAACTTTGTTGGTAGCAAGTCGCTCTTGAACATGACACTTCCACTCCGTGTTCGAGTCGGGTTGGGTTGTTTCATTCACCGGTCACATCACCATGGTCACATCATACCATCCACATTTGGGGTTAATGCTACCAATCCATCACATCAGTGTCGCCGATATGTTTAAGAGAAGTCATTCAGAGAATTCACCTGTGTCTCACCCACTACCATACATTTATGCTCCATTCGTTCATGACTGCCACCCTAAACCTTATATCACCAGATCGTTTTCACCTCCATTAAAATCATTTGCTCCGTTCCGTGTCATTGATGTGGGATTCATTAAGGCCCTCCTGTGACAGATCACTTCTTGTCGACATCAGCTCATTATCCAAGAAGTTGATCTAGGAACACCCCATTCAGTACTTTGAAGCTTGCATGCCTCAATGGCAAGTTTCTCACTTCCGGCGACAGGTTTACATCAAGGGTCTTCGACCGAAAGATTTTGCGTGGTGTTCGACGCCAAGTCCTTTATTCACACCACGTGAATTGTACTGCAGTACCTTGAGGGTCATTATCATTATCGGTGATTCCTCTCGCGCTTGTTAACAGTTTACATCATTGGCTGGTAATCAAGCGATGTCTTTCCATGTTCGACTTCAGAACATTTCTCACATGGATCGACTTGTACTTCGAGTGAAGATCGAGCGAGATTGAAGACCCTGAATCTAGTTTTATCCATCCGGGCTGCGATATATATATTCAAGGAAATAAAAACATTAAATGTACATCATTGCTGCACAGATAATCATCCACTCAAAAGGATGATGGCTCTATCAGAATCATCAATCTACACTCAGACGATTGTCTGTCCTATGTACATGAAAATGAATTTATAAAGCTGAGCATGGGAATGCCCGCCTCAGCTAGATCATGAAAATATTATGAAGGTAATGTATTGTATTGTATCTTATTACAGGTCTCCTCCCAACATTAAGAAAACTTCGGATCCTCATAATAAAGCATTTCACCCGACATCAAAGGATTAACGACCTCATGCTTTAGGGGGCAACTGTTATAGACATTTTTGGGCCCTACAACCCCAAGCATGAAATGTCCATAAACCAAGGGCTCCTAAGTCCCTAAAAGTGTTGTTCTAACCCCTAAAGGAACAAGGTCAACAGATTACAGCTTCTCCTAGAAGTTCTCCATGAAAAACTGCAAAGAATTGGTCAAAACAGGATCATTTTAGCTGCTCCACTGGCTAAGTGCGTTGCATCTCACCTAAATACACTGTGTGGGTGCGTTGCATTTCAAAAATCCCTTCTGTGGGGTGCGATGGGAGAGAAATGACAAATGGCAGTGTCATTCCGCGAGGTGGAGAGGCAATGGAAGCTTCCAAAATCTTCTCCTGTGACACTTGCCTCACTGAATTCGACCAAGGATGAGTAAGAGACCATCAGTCTCCAAGTGGAAGCAAGAACTATCAGAGAGAAGACACTAATCAAATCACAAGCTGACTCATCCCCCTTACAGATATCTATATATGGATCCCTCATCCCAGAGATCCAGAGGCTGGAATTTTGCATATTGTAAGGAATTGCTGTTGGTTTCTTGAGAGAAACATCAGATTGTTGGGTGATCTAAGCTTTGTTTGAGGTGAAGAGGGGCTTCGTTGCTCGGAGGTTGATGCTGGGTCAGAACAACTGGTTGTAACTCCTCTTGGCTCTTTTCTTGTTTATCAATAAAAGCTATTCGAGTTTTCCTCCATGCTTTTGTGTCATTGATGCTTGTTACATTTGTATGGTCAATTTACATCTGATCCTAGATTGTTTATGATTATATATCCATGTCTTTGTATAGTGCTATGCTTCTGTGATCTTACAGGTACTTTGTGAAGCTGGGCGTGCAAGGGAGCAGGTAGCTGAGGACTATCAAAGAAGAGAGGAATCAAATCAGGAGATTAGCGCAAGACAGAGGTTGGTCTTTCTGTTCCTCTCTATCTATAATTCATAAAGGAAAAATGAAAGTAGCTTTTCTCTATTTGTTTCTAAGGTAGCTGTCACACCTTAGTGGGATAGAGCAGTTCTATATAGACACTTTTCCCTGTAACACCTATTCCTGTAGGTGTAAAGTTCTCTGCTGAATAGTGTCCCAAGACACAAGAAGAGGAAGAGGACATGTCCTGTGTTCCATATGCAAGTACAGTCGGTAGCCTGATGTATGCGATAGTCTATACTAGACCAAACATTGCACATGCAGTGGGAGTACTGAGAAGGTTTATGTCAAAACCAGGGAAGGAGCACTGGACAACAGTGAAGTGGGTTTTCAAGTATTTGCGTGGCACTAGTGATTATGGTTTGTGCTACCAAGGAAGACTAGGATTGGATAGAGTGTTGGATATTCGTGGCTTTGTTGATGCAGACTGGGCTGGAGATTTAGATCAGAGAAGATCTACAAGTGGGTATGTCTTTAACCTATTTGGAGGTGCAATCAGTTGGATGAGTAAGAAACAATCTGTAGTGGCACTATCAACTACAGAGGCAAAATACATGGCAACCACTCATGGCAGAAAGGAAGCAGTTTGGTTGCAGAGATTGTGTTCAAGCATGGGGTTAGTACAAGGAGCTATAAGGATAGACTGTGACAGCCAAAATGCAATTTTCTTGGCAAAGAACCCTGCATATCATTCAAAGACAAAGCACATTGATGTTTAGTATCACTTTGTGAGGGATATGATAGAAGACAAAATGGTGTTGCAGGTAAAGGTGGACATTTTGAAGAATACTGCAGATGCATTGACAAAATCTGTGAGCTCTGAGAAGTTCTCTTGGTGTAGAGAAACAATGGGTGTTGCAGGGCTGGACAAATGACTAAGTTATCTTGTGGCCCCTTGTGGAAAGAAAACAACAAGTGGGAGAATGTTGGGTTGTGTTATATTCTTTCCACGACTAGCCCACGTAGTTAACCAAGGGGTTAGAAGGGGGGCGGAGCCCCCCCTTCGTTGTGTTGATTGCATAGTGGGGGGAGTCACAGGGGTTTTGAGGGGTGCAGGTAATCCCACTCCGCTGCCCTAGAAAATTTTGGTTTTGGATGCTATATTCGGTTAGGTGGACCTACCTATGGTTTTGTGCATGTTTTTCATGCATGGTTTTGGACGCGATGGTTTTCGGTCCATGGTTTTGGATGCGATGGTTTTTGGTCCATGGCATTGGATGCTTCAGAATGTATAAATATGTATTATAAAATTGAAAGGAACATAATGAAAAATCAAGCTGGTAGTCTCGGTTTTGGAATCCAGGGGAAAATCTCTGTGTATATGTGTTTTATGTGTTATGCTCTCACATTGTTTATTTTCTGTGTTTTAGAATTCATATGCGGGTAATTTCTGTACAGGATGAAAACCTACACGGTCTTCCTAAGAGCTGGCATAGCTACGAAGACTACGTAAATGGAAGAGAGAAACTACCAGATTGGGAACGAATTTGGTCAGATCCGATGCAAGAGGAGATAAGGAGAAGCACCAGAAATGGATCTGCATCAAAGCAAGATGATGAAGAAAAACTAGCCTTAGTGAGTAAGGCGAGGAAAGGGAAAGGGAAGGCATCCCATTCCAAATCCAGTTCTTCCCATGGTGGGAAGAAGATTGACAAATTAAAAGTGAGATGCTTTCATTGTCATGAGGTGGGCCATTATGCTACGAATTGTCCACAGAAGAAATCCAAGAAGGGATCAAATGGTGAGGCACTGGCCTCACAATTAGAATTGGATTTCACCCTTATCGCATGTATGGTTTCATCGATGGTGGGGGGTGTTTGGTACCAGGACAATGGATCTTCATTCCACATGACTGGCGACAAGAATATTTTCAGTACCTTGGAGGAGAAGGATCTACAGATGCGGATCGAGATGGGTGATGAGGGAAAGTACTGTGTTTTAGGTGAAGGTAGAGTTGTGTTTCAAAGGGAGCATGGAGCTCCTCTCACCCTGATTGATGTAAAGTATGTACGGGTCTGAAAAAGAATCTTGTGTCCGTTGCTATGCTGGAAGACAAAGGCTATGATGTAGTCTTTAGTAAAGGAAAGGAATTCCTGAGGCATATCGGCACTGGACAGACCAAGAGGATTGGGATTCGAGTAAAGAATCTCTACAAGCTTGAGGTAGACGATTGTGCTACATTGAGTTCCAAAGCAGAGTTGGTGCATAGCCAAGATGTTGGTGAGCTATGGCATAGAAGATTGGGCCACTTGCACCATGGGGCCTTGAAGATCATGCAGCAGATTTCTACCGAACTTCCCAAGTTAAAACTGGAGCAAATGGATACATGCAAAGGTTGTAGCTTGGGTAAGTATGCGAAATCTTCCTTTCAGGATTGAGACAGTAGAGCTGAAGAAATCCTGGAGTAAGTTCATATAGATGTGTGTGGACCATTCTCTACGTCCTCCATCGCTAAACAAAGGTACTATGTTATTTTTATTGATGATTTTTCTCATAGGTGTTGGATCTACTTTATGCAGAAGAAGGATCAAACCTTCTCAAGGTTTTGTGAGCTTAAAGCCCTAGTAGAGAAAGAATCTGGAAAGAAAATAAGGGCATCTCATAGAGACAATGGTGGAGAGTATGTATCCCAACAGTTTAAGGACTTCTGTGTAGCAGAAGGAATTAAACGGGAGTTCACGGCACCCCATAACCCACAACAGAATGGGGTGGCTGAAAGGAAGAACAGATCGATTGTGGGAGTAGCTCGAGCGATGTTGCATGACCAAAGCCTACCACTTCATTTGTGGGCTGAGGCATGCAATACAGTAGTATACTTGTAGAACAGAAGCCCGCATCATATACTGGGAATGAAGACACCAATGGAAGCCTTTTCCGGGAAGAGACCAGATGTGAGTCACTTCAGGATCTTTGGATCATCAGTTTATTTCCATGTGACCAAAGATGCCCAGAAGAAGCTAGATCCAACAGCTGAGTTGGGGATACTTGTGGGGTACATTGATACACCCCACAACTATCGGGTGTTCTTTCTTACCAATCAGAGGACAGTGGTACGCAGAGATCTGAAGTTCGACGAGCAGAAAGCCATGCAAGTATCACTTGAGAGGGAGCTCAAGTTGCATGCAGAGGAGGAACTTTTAGTTCCTAAGGAGGAGGAGCCTCAGACTGATGCGGAGCAGCCACATGTAGAGGATCTGGGAGTGGAGACATCCACTCATGCAGATTCTTCCAGAGATGGGCGGAAACCCTCAAGTGAAGCTGACAGGTTGATGTTGGATGCGAGAGAGAATGTGGAACAACCATATTCTCAGCGTAGATAGAGGAGGTCGCTCGAGCGGTACACTGGTTACATGGCCCTGGTTGGGGAGTGTGTAGAGACCGAACTTTCTTCATTTGAGGAAGCAGTGCAGCAACTAGTCTGGGTTGATGCTATGGTGGAGGAGCATGACTCCATTGTTCAGAATTGTGTTTGGGATGTTGTCCCAAGACCGGAGGACAAGTCAGTGGTGAGTTCCCGATGGATTTACAAGGTAAAGCAGGTAGCTAATGGCAGTGTTGAGAAACATAAGGCAAGGTTTGTTGCCCGTGGTTTCGTACAGGTCGAGGGGATCGACTACGATGAGACTTTTTATCCTGTAGCAAGGTACTCATCTATCAGATCGTTGTTGGCACTATCAGCTCAGATGGGTTAGAAGATCCATCAGATGGATGTGAAGACTACATTCCTTAATGGGAAGATTGAGGAAGAGGTGTACATTGAGCAGCTGGAAGGGTTTGAGACCTTCGATCGTGAGTTGCATGTGTGCTAACTCAAGAGGGTTTTTTATGGGCTGAAGTAAGCACCTCATGCTTGGCACACCATGATCGACAGCTATTTCACCAGGTTGGGCTTCACCAAGAGTGAAGCAGATGCGAACCTTTACCACATCATGGTAGAAGGTAAGCCATTCATCATTGTTCTTTATGTTGATGATTTGATATTGACAGGTGATGATCAGTTGATCAAGTCTTGCAAGGAGGACCTTGCAAGAGAGTTCAAGATGAAAGACATGGGTCTTATGCACTATTTTCTAGGCATGGAAGTGTGGCAGATAGATGGGGAAGTGTTTATGTCTCAAGGCATGTATGCCAATGAGATACTCAGGCGATTCCACATGGAGAAGTGCAAGCCCATGGAGACTCCTTTAGCTAGTAACTGGAGGAAGGAGGATGCTACTTCAGGTGGGGTAGTAGCTGCTACTATTTATCGGCAACTTGTGGGTTCATTGATGTATCTAGTGAACACACGACCAAATTTGTGCTTTGTAGTGAACTAGCTGAATCAAGTTATGGCTTAGTCTACCAAGCTGTTTTGGAAGGTAGCAAAGCATGTGCTGAGATACCTCAGAGGCACATCTCAATATGGATTATGGTATAGACGGACAGAGGGAGTGAAGCTTTAGGGCTTCATAGATGCATATTGGGCAGGGAGTCCATCAAATCGGAAGAGAACTTTAGGGGGAATCTTCAACCTTGGTTTAGCTGCAGTTTCTTGGTACAATAGGAAACAGAGGTTAGTTTCACTTAGCTCAGCATAGGCTGAATACATGGCTACCAGTCAGGCAACATGTGAGGCCATCTGGATGCGGAAGATTCTAGTTGGATTGCTTGGTCAGAGGATGGATCCAACCATGATCTATTGCGATAATCAGAGTTGTATCAAACTCTCTGAGAGTCCAATATTTCATGACAGGTCCAAGCACATCGATATCCGGTATCATCATCTTCGAGACTGTGTGGTGAAGAAGATCATGTTGTTCTATATATTTCGACTGAGGAACATGATGCAGATATTTTGACTAAGGCATTGTCAAAATGCAAGTTCGAGTTCCACAGAGACAGGATTGGGGTGACTGATAATCCCTTTCTTGTTGAGAGGGAGAGTTGAAAATAGCAACAAGAAATGCTAAAAATAGAAGTGCTAAAAATAGCACTGCTATAAATAACATTTCACGATAAATTTCAATTTTAGTTAGTCCCTGAACTAAAATTGAGAATTAAAATTCGAATTTTATTTTAGCAGCTGTTTGAAAAATAATTAATTAATTCATCTTGAGTTAATTAGTTGTAGAAAATCAAACATGAAGTCTATGTGAGGACATGCAACAATTTCTCCTTTGATTGAGGAAGTTATCCTTTGATTAAGGAGATCAGGATGAGTTGTACTTTGAGTTGTAATCAGTTAGCTCAGTTAAATGAGTTAAGTCCAGTTATATTAGTTCCAAAAGTTTGTGGAACTGATTGTGAGTTCAGTTAGTTAATGCATGCATGCATCTAACTGCTGCACTTTAGATAACTGAATATTCTCTCATAAATAACTCATGCATGTCAGTTCAGTCAGAGACCCAGTTGAGATCAGATGATGGGACAGTGTACTATTAGTTGCAGGAATATTCCATTGAGGATATATCTTGCATGCAAAAGGAATTCATTCCTTGGAGATTGCGCAGTTACTTCTAATCTTGGTGAGTTGTGTGAGAGGTTAATTCACACAGGTGGCATCCAGAGGATCCAGGAGAAACTGCACAAGGAAATAGGAGGCTTAGAGGACTGGAGGAAGGCATATGTTGTGTCTATTCAGTCTATGAGAAACATTGAGGGATTGTATTGAGAGCTGGATAGCTTGTGAGCTAAGGCTTTGTGTAATCCAAACATATTTCCACTTGTATGATAATACAGAGATCAGAGTTTTTAGCTGAGGTTTTCCCCAGAGTATTCTTCTGTGTTCATGTGTGATTGATTTCTCATTCTCTGTTATATGTGTTCTATTTGATCTTGCTCATAATCGATTAAGCTTCCGAAAGTTTGTTTGTAGAAGTAGATCAAGTATTTTTCTTTAGTATATTGCATTATCTGGTGATCTACAATGAGAATTTCTACAAAATGTTTCCTCAACCTGTGGTTGGTCAGGTATAGACTCATGGGATTCACATTCAGAGAGAGTGGGTTTGACCGATGGTTGATTTGGGTCAGTCACTTCATCAACTAGTGCAGGATTAAAGGAGAGTCTCATGTAACCAGATGGAAGTCACTGCAGAGAAGCAGGATGGTTATCTAACACTTTTTGGGCTTCATCCAGATAGGGAAAAAGGTGAATGGGATGATTCCTTTCGCATAACCTATAGGGAAACTTAACTTTACCCTTTTTTCCATGAATTTTACTACCACTAGTTGATGGTGTGTCACCAGCATGATATCCAAAAGTTGATGACACAGGATGATGTGAACGAGAAGACCATTTTTCTAAGATCCGAGGAATACTAGAACAGTTTCAAAGATGATGGTCTTCCGTACAAATTTTGCAAGGATATCAAAGTTTGTGAGGATTAACAAATGATTTCTGATCAGAAGTTGCATTCGAAGCAATGGCTTCTTGGTTGCCCCCCTACCAAATTTTCTTCTTCTTCTTCTTCTTCTTCCTTTTCGTCTTCTTCTTATCCACCTGGTTACTAGTGTGGATACTTTCACCAGGTGAAGAGGAAGAAGGGGAGGAAGAAACAACTGAAGAAGAGGGTAAAGGGTCAACTTTAGGATCAACTGGATGTTGATTTTGTCCAGTTGTAGGAATATTTAGTTGTCGGGCCAAGGAGGAAGAGAAGAACCATACTGGCAAGCCGATGGTAAGTCCCCGAAGGGACAATGTAGCCATATAAGGATCACTAGTATTTCCAAAATGAGGAGAATGAATAGGATTCCCATCAAAAGGAATTCCTTTATCGATGGACTTTGGAGTTGTTACCATATGTCTCAACCTAATATCAACTAAGGAGTGACGTGGAGGATTTTATCTGCGGTCAGTTAATTTTATTTTAATCACAATAACATAACAAAACAAAAGAGGGATAATCTAGGCAAAAGGATTACCATGTAAGTGTGAACTGCAATATACTGCATCAATAACCCAAGGACTTAATATACGTGTAGGCAATCTCACCGATTTTTTTTTTTTGGTGTATCATAGTATACAAGGCAGCCAACTCGGTTACTTATGGATGGATACCAACCTAATGTAGTCCTCCCAAATATACCTGAATGTACGTGGAGGCCCAATCCGTGTTAGCGCTGTCTAATGAGAAAATGCATAGTGAGAGCATTCCTTTATACTTTTCGTACTATAGAACCGCCCTATATACCCGAAGGTACATGGATGAGCTACGATATACTTACATACATGGAATGAGGTATCGCACTCAGAATGTATCGCAGAGAATTAACGATAGCTGCTATGTTTTACGACGTCAGAACACGTCTCTAGCCTAGACCTCTAAATTTTATGCGTTAAGTTACAATGCTCCATTAGGTTAATTGGGATAAGTTTTAGTTTATCTTGTTTAAAAGTTTTCCTTTTAGGTTCACTACATGATGTTTATGAAACTCCTAGGATGAAACTTTGATGAGAAACATTCTTTTCGTTTGATTTGAACAATGAAAACTGTAACTAAATGGGATAGAGAAATCAGAATCTTTAAACAGAGAACATAGAGCACATCTAATGCAACGTTCCCTATATTATTCCTACAAGCACACACAAACCTCTAAATGCATAATGCAAGTTTTTCTTTTCATTTCCCTTAATGTTTATATGAACAAAAGGAAATTAAATGCACAAACAATCAATCAATACTTTTCACAAGAAACGAAGACTTTACGACAGTTTCTTTTTCAAAGAAATGAGGACTTTACGACACTTCCTTTTCAGAAAAGACTAATTGATTATAAGTTAAATTTGACAATGAATTGATAATGATAAAGAAATAAATTAAGAAACACTAAACAATGAAGGCCAAAGTAGGTCTAGGAGGTGAAATACAAATTGATTTCAGAACCATTGAAAACATTGATCTTTCAGCAAACAAAATTAGAAGTAACTTTGGAAAAATCAAACCAAAGGTGGGTTTTTTAGCCTAAGAGGGGTCAACGCACACTAGAGTGGGAGACAATGCACTATCTCTAAGCTAAGGCTACTATGTAGTGCACTGTGTCAAGACCAACACTGCATTGGTGCCAAAGAGTCAAATCAAGAGACATTCAAGCACAATTTTTTAACCAAAAACACTTCAAAATGACTGAAATAAGATCAATAAAGTAAAGCAAAGTCTACTAGGATATAATAGGATGAGGGTAAACTACCAAGAATGATAGTCAATCCCTATTGGAGTCTCCAATTTGTTATGTGGAATTTGTATCTACGGATAAACACATTTTCCCTAAAAGGGTAGCTACACTTAGAACAACAGAAATAAAGTAGTTTAACCTTTTGCTATAGTAGATAGATGAGATGAATGGACTTATTTGTAGTCTTTCAGGTTCCCTGATCTCCTTTGAATTGCTCCCGTCGCTCCCACTTGAACTGAATCCGCTCAATTGGTACCTGTGTCAACAGAAACAGAAACGACAATGATCAAAGCATACATGATTTATCTACTATAAACCAATGGAATCAACAACATTGAAACACATAATCATCATAGATATGAAAAAGAATATGAGAAAAGGAATAAAGAACTTTATTAATATAGAAGGAAGAGTTTAACCCAATACAATTCGATCCTGTGTCACTCCTCCAGCTTCAGTACAACCCTCGTCACACCAAAAGCACACCAATCCAGTAGCATAACATTGCTTGAAATGAACTCAAATCTAAAACCAACAGAATTTCTCTACAATCTCCAGATTCTAGCCCCCTTGATCACTATGATGAGTGCTCAATATATAGGGAAATGGAGGTGGTTTTGTCATACATGAGGGTAGGGAATGGCCTTCCAAACTTGGACTTAGTTTCCATGGAGGAAGGGATGAGAGGATAGGAGGTTAATTGATCCATAGCCTATCCAAATTCGAGCTCATAGGAGGAAATAAGAGATGTGATCCTTCTAGAATGATCTAGAATTAGAGAATATTCCCGAATCCAATGCCAATTTCACTCATTCTCGCCCAGCGCAGGTCAAAATGGGCCTAAGTGCACTGCAGTGCAGGCCTGAATGGGCCTACATTCTCTGCAATGCAATTACCCATTACCAAGGTTGCGCTAGTGTCCCAAGGAGGGTTTCAAGCTAGGAAACTTTGATGAATGGAAGCATTCAATTTGATGACTTGTCTAGGGCATGTAACAACTGAATTAGGGTTTGATGAGCCCTAATTGATTTGATTTGATTGTCGGAAGTGATGTGCCCAAATATACCTGTAACACCATCACATTGAGATAAACAGTTTTTCCTCCCAAAGTAATAGGCAACTGAGGAAGGATCCCTAATGGTTGATTGGTTCCTCTATTAAAAGGCAACAAATTCTGGGTAACAGGCACAAGTAGCGGTGAACGTAGTGTCTGCCAAGTAGTGGAGGAAAGGATACTCACATATGCACCTTCATCTATAATACTACCAGATACAATCATATTATAAACTTGTACTATGATCTGGAAGGGCACATAAGAAGGAAGACGACATCCTGATAGTTGATTCCAATCAAAGGAAGTGACTAGACTACATGGAGGGGGTACCATAAGAATGGGAGAATTACCCCCTTGAGTTATGAGAATGGGAGGATTTTCCTCCTATCTTGACGGAACAGGAGGTTGCCTCCAAGCTCATTGGAATTTGAAGAAACAAAAAGAACTTGAGTGGTATCATATTCACTCTCTATGGGAAAGTTACGATTAGTTGAAGGTGAAATTGGGTCAACTGTTTTCTCGACCTGTGGTTGGTCAAGTATAGACTCATGGGATTCACATTCAGAGAGAGTGGGTTTGACTGACAGTTGATTTGGGTCAGTCACTTCATCAACTAGTGAAGGATTAAGGGAGAGTCTCCTATAACCAGATGGAAGTCACAGCGGAGAAGAAGGATGGTTATCTAACACTTTTTGGGCTTCATCCAGATATGGAAAAAGGTGAATGGGGTGATTCCCTTCGCATAATGTTCATGGAAACTTAATTTTACCCTTCTTTCCATGAACTTTACTACCACTAGTTGATGGTGTGTCAGCAACATGATATCCAGAAGTTGATCACATAGGATGATGCAAATGAGAAGACCATTCTTCTAAGATCTGAGGAATACCAGAACAATTTCAAAGAATATGGTCTCCCATACAATGTTTGCAAGGATATCGAAGTTTGTGAGGCTTATCGGACGATTTCTCATCAGAAGTTTCATTCGAAGCAATGGTTGCTTGGTTTACCCCCTGTTGAATTTTATTCTTCTTCTTCTTCTTCCCTTTCTTCTTCTTCTTATCCACCTGGTTACCAGTGTCAATACTTTCACTAGGAAAAGAGGAAGAAGGGGAGGAAGAAACAACCGGCGAAGAAGGTAAAGGGTCAACTTTAAGATCAACTGGAGGTTGATTTTGTCCAGTTGTAGAAATATTTAGTTGCGGGCCCAAGGAGGTTGAGAATAACCATACTGGCAAGCTGATGGTAAGTCCTGGAAGGGACAATGTAGCCATATAAGGAGCACTAATATTTGCTAAAGGAGGAAAAGGACTAGGATTCCCATCAAAAGGAATTCCTTGATCAGTGGACTCCAGAGTTGTTGCCATATATCTCAACCTAATATCAACTAAGGAGTGACGTGGAGGATGATATCCGCGGTCAATTAATTTTATTTTAATCAAAATAACATAAAAAAACAAAAGAGGGATAATCTAGGCAAAAGGATTACCAAGTTACTGTGAATTGCAATATACTACCTCAGAGAAGCGAATGACTTAACATACGTGCAGGTAATCTCTCTGAATGATGTTTTTGGTGTATCACAATATACAAGGCGGCTGACTCGGTTACCTATGGATGGATAGAAACCTAATGTAGTCCTCCCAAATATACTCGAAAGTACATTGAGGCCCACTCCATGTTAGTGTTGTCTAATGCGAAACCGCATAGTGAGAGCAATCCTTTATACTTTTCGTACTATAACACCGCCCTATATACCAGAAAGTACGTGGACGAGCTACGATATACTTACGTACGTGGAATGAGGTATCACACTCGGAATGTATCGTAGACCATTAGCGACAGCTACTATGTTTTACAACGTCAGAACACGTCTCTAGCCTAGACCTCTAAATGTTATGCGTTAAGTTACAAGGCGCCATTAGGTTAATTGAGATAAATTTTAGTTGATCTTGTTTAAAAGTTTGCCTTTCAGGTTCACTGCGTGATGTTTCGGAAACTCCTAGAATGCAAATAAGATGATAAATATTCTTTTCATTTGATTTAAACAATGAAAACCGTATTTCACTACAATATCTAAATTTCAGCCCCTGATCACTATGATGAGTGGTCATTTTATAGGGAAATGCAAGTGGTTTTGTCATAAATAGGGTATTGAATGGTTTTCCATAATTGGACTTAGTTTCCATGGAGAAAGGGATGAGAGGATAGAGGATTAATTGATCCATAGCCTATCTAAAAATGAGCTCATAGGATGAGATAAGAGCTGGGCATCCTTCTAGAATGCTCTAGAATCAAGGAATATTCACAAAATCCTATGCCAATTTCACTCATTCTCGCCCAATGCAGGTATAAGTGGGCCTAAGTACACTATAATGCAGGCTTGAATGGGCCTACCTGCTATGCAGCGCATTTGCCCCCGACCAAGGCTGTGGTGGTGTCCCAAGGAGGCATTTCAGCATGGTTTCAAGCCAGGCAACTTTCATGGATGAAAGCATTGAATTTGATGACTTGTCTAGGGCATGTAGAAACTGAATTAGGGTTTGATGAGCCCTAATTGTATTGATTTTATCATCGGGAGTGATGTGCCCAAATAGACATGTAACAGTCATTCATCCAGACCTTGTTAAAGGTGAGTGTGCAACACTCCCTGAGGACTAGTTACAACGCATTAAAGATCAAGGCCTTCTTGTGACTTGGGCCCTTAGCTGAAAGTGTTGTCTCATCCCTCTGTGGGGGGATTCTTAACCCACAATGGTTGGAACTCCACCATTGAAAGCATCAGCATGGGTGTCCCCATGATTGGGTGGCCATAATAGTGAGAACAATTTCTCAACTACAGGGTTTCATGGGATATATGGAAAGTAAACAAAATCTCAGTAAGCGAGTCTCAATAATAGATTTAGCATATCAAGATTACCAGAATGGTCATGCTCAGATCTGTAACAAACCATGGCAGTTGTGGTAGCTCTGAAGATTGTTATTAAACAAAAAAAAGATAACTGACCCACTAAGGTGGATGTTGCTTCGAATATCAACATGAGATAAACATACAAGTGCTGCCATAGATCATAACAGAAAAAACCAAAACCAGTTTCAGAAAGAACAACAATTTTTCACAAAAGATGACTATGGCTAGAGATTTTAGGAACTGATAAATTTAGTTTCAAAACCCAAATATCTAAATAGAAATTAACAAGAAATATCATATATGTGTAAGCGGGCTTCCCAGGCTTTGAAGAGCTCTCCAGTCAAAATCATTGGAGGAATCAAGAAGGGGATTCCCACAACAGTAGAGAAGAACAACATTTCCAGTGGGGCTCAAAACTATTATGATAACAGTGCCCATATTCTCCTCCAGAATCGCTAATAAAGTCACAGATGCACAGAAAAACACATTTGTCGTTCTGTAGGCCCAGACCATGGACTGGAGGCTCGACTCCAACAACTTCCAAATACCCACAGTATCGTTTGGCTCACTCTCATCGCATGGCTGCCATTTTACGAGAGCGTAGTGGTTCCCATAGCCTGACCCATACTAACAGATAATAAGGGGATCACCATGCTTCAGAGAATGGGGACCAAATTCACCTTTTCAACGTTATCTAAGGAATGAACATTGCCCTAAGCCATGGCCTGGTTGAGCAGGCATCAACCATCGCCCCCATCGCATCAACCATCGTCACCATCATTGGCATGTGTCTTCTTCCCCAGTTTTGCATCGTCGATTTGGCAGCAGAAGCATTCCACATAATAAATAGTGTCGAGCAAGGGCTACCTAATACCAGTCTTATAACCTGTAACTAATTTAATACCAGTAGAATCTATGGTTGAAATTATTTTAATCATCTAACACTATAAATAAAAGGCCCACAAATGTACCCGTAATGTGAGAGGGGAGTTGTTTTCTGAGGGAAACGCCTTACAACGTAAATATTGTAGGTATTAATTAAATGATATACAATTTTTTATTATTAGATAATTTTGCCAACTTAAATTTTGGATGTTTAAAATGTGTTTTTGAACATATAAACCAATCATCATGTCTGCATCGAGGAGGCTAGTGTGATTGCTAGAGTGTCGCAATTCCATCACCAGAAATTTAGGGAAGCCCTGGAGATTGAAAAGAGACCAAACAATCTCAATAGAGAGGATGGCTGGAAGATCAGTAGTTGCTGGATCCCAGCCCTCTCCTCCTAGTCGTTTTTTTTTCCCCTTTTTTCATCGATATATTAATTTTTATATGGTAATTTATTTATTTTATTATTATTTTTATTTATTTTTATTTTTAATTTATATGTAAAAGCTTTTTAACTATTAATGTAAACTTAATTTATCTACAAAAATTAATTTAAATATATTTTGTTAATTAATTTAAACTATTAATTAATTTTAATATGGTAAAATTAATAATACATAAAGTGAATTTTAAAATTAATCTATTTTAATATACTATTTTATTTTTAATTAATTAATTAATTATTATTATTATTATTATTATTTTTATCTTTTTCTTTTTTGACGAATATTTATATTACTAACTAATATTTTTATCTAACTATTTATTATTATTATTATTATTATTATTATTATTAGTTGAAATTAATTTATTTTATATTTTACTTATTATATTATATTAATTTATTCTATATATATATAGTCATTATAAATAACTAATATTTTTATTTTTATTCTTATTCTTGTTAATTAATATATTTGAAATTATTTATTTATTTATTATTATTACTTAATGATTTACTAACTTTACTTATTTTAGTATACATTTCTTACAATTTTTAAATTAATTTAGGTTTATTAATATATTTAAAATTAATTGTTTTGTAATTAATTCATTTTATGATTTACTTATTATATTAATTTATTCTATATTGATGACGGTGGTTAACATCCATTAATAACTATTTAAATAAAATAAATAAATAATATAAATTAATATAATACCCTTTATCATGGTCAAACTAGCCGTTATCAGGTCAAATCTAGCTGTTGTCTTTTTAACTGAAATCTTACTCGGTGGATATTCTGCCCTATCTATTTAAGGTGCATAGTCAGATCTGCGCATTCAACTTGTCATGATGATGAACCACACTGGTTGGTTCGAAACGCGTCGACAAAAATTTCTCCATGTGATTTTCTCCGAAGAATTCTTCAAAAAATGAAATAAGTGCTTTGAAAAACTCTCGACAATTGAATTCCTAAGACTCTAATTGTTATATGATTTGGAGGTTTTGGGGCATATTTTCTAGTCAAATTTCCCTAAATCTGATAGAAATTTGTTGAAATCACATGTTGGATATGCCAATTCTGCACAATCTCATTGCTACACTAATTTTTTGAGAGTGCTAATTCATATATACATTCAAAAAATAGAATTTAAACATATATATGAAAAACATGATCTCAGGGAAAACTTATTTTCCCAGATTCTAACCTAAAAACTCTGAAAAAAAATAATTAAGCAAAATCATTAAATTTTTTTATATTTACACTTAGAAACGATATTTTTAACCAACCTCATATATATATATATATATATATATATATATATCTCCCCGCATGAAACATCTAATAACTGAGTGAATAATATCTATAAATTAATTATGATAATTTCGGCATCAGTCACACTTGTAACTTAACGTAACCCCATCTTGATTCAGACTGGAACCTTTTTCAGATTTATGTTAATATTAAGACGTATTTATCTTAATAGTTAAAAGCAATCAGTGGACACCCAGACTCCGGACCACTGTATCATAGGATATATGCCGTGATCTAAAATGCTCCAATAAGGAAGGCTTATCCAAGGGTTCTCAAATGCTCAAATAGCGATGGCTGTAGTTAAAATGCGAGAGGGTTCCACTGGCCATTTTCAGGCTATCAAGATAAGCTCTGCGGGGAAGACATAGAGAAACAGACGGACTGTGAGTTTCTGTATTTATAAACTGCGTGCCCTCTGCCGAAACAGACACCAAGTTTCTTATCTTCCAGCTGCCATGCCGCAATTGAATGAAGGAGTTGCTGCTGTGGAAAGTATCGTCAACACATTTATGATATTGCTTATACAACCGATGTTATGGTTAGTTATGATATTTTGGGGACGGCTCTGCAGTTTTATCTACACGTACTGGTGGAAGCCTCGCACTATCAGGAAGATTATGGAAAGGCAAGGTATTAGAGGCCCCCCTCCATGTTTCATCACCGGAAATCTAACAGACATGACAAAGTTGAGAGAGCTCAAGACCGCTAAAGATATGGAGCCTATCAGTCACGACATTGCGGAGAGACTCTTGCCCCACTATATGCAATGGACAAATGATTATGGTATGTTGATTTTCCTGGTACTTGTTCTGGAATCAATAACTTGGAAATAACCACCCCTGAACATTTAGGTCAATGCAATCGTGAAAAGAAATGATCGAATGTTTTTATTTTTTCTTTCCAATTTATGATTGTAATCTATTAGAGGCAGAATAGTGGTGATAAATTATGGATTTTAATATTAGATGTAAGATAAGGGGTTATAGGGTATTTTGTTAATGCATTTATTTATTTGTGGTGTGAAGATTGGTTATTTTAAATTTATAGGTATAAAAATTTAAAAATATTAAAAGATACTGTGACTTAAATCATATGTAATAAAGATTTTTTTAATAAAAACTAATTATAAATAAAAAACATCACAAATAATATTTGTTAATATAAATCTTTTAAATATAAAAAATTAAGTTAAAATGAGCCCAATCATTTTGATTACAAAAATAATGCGAAAGTTTTATTTTTTAGAGGAACAAAAAATTTATAGTGAAATGTGGTTTCTTTAACTAAGATAGTATATTAATAATTTGGAAGCAAAGTTGTATATGAGTTTGTAATTTTGTGCGTTTTTTTTTTAATATTTATATGAATTTATTGAATATATAAGAATATATGTGTACATATTGTTATTGATGTTAGATTATTCAATATTAATTGTTATCAATATATTTAGTAATTTGAGATAGAAGAAAAATATTTATATCATTCTTGTCCTCATCTAAGTGTTTAACTTGTTGATATTGTAACTTTTAATCTCTTCAATATAGGCATGAATATAGTCTAACTTTACATAAGATTATTCCATAATAATATATAGTGTTTCTTCACTAAGATGGAATTGAGTAACACGAAAGTTGGAAGCTTCTCAATATATTATTCATGGATTTGAAGCTTTTATGCATTAACACAAAAACTAATTAACAAAGTTTGTTTCCTATGAGGAAAAAGAAAATATGCATCATATTTTACATAGTCTAATGAACACACACACCCTCTCCTCTCCTGATTCATTTGCATTGTTGGTGGGTAGCATATTGAAACATCTTAGTCATGGAAAACTCCCAACAACAACTTAGTGACCTAAATAATTAATTATAATAATGGTTATTTATACCCATTTTTGTTAAAGATACAAATATGTTTCTTCAATTTTATTTAATCTCTTAAACCCTCTCCTGATTCATTTGCATTGTTGGTGGGTAGCATATTGAAACATCTTGGTAGTGGAAAACTCCCAACAACAACTTAATGACCTAAAATTAATTATAATAATGGTTATTTATACCCATTTTTGTTAAAGATACAAATATGTTTCTTCAATTTTATTTAATCTCTTAAATATCTCCTCGTTATAGTCTAATCAACCTCCATATTTTCTTTTTTTAGATGGGGAGCTAGAGGGCTCTCCGGATATATGAAACAACCCGCAAACTAAATTTCTCAAGACACTCATAGTTCATCCTAATACCGATACAAATGAAGACCATTGGAAATTGGAGTCAAGATCCCATAATCCATTGGGAATCAGGTCCTTTTAGCCTTACTATGATGGACCATATTGTCTAAGAGTTGAAGCTGAGTGGATGAGATGGAAAAACACCATCTCAACCACTTGAGTAAAGAGCTGAGTGGATGAGATGGAAAAACACCATCTCAACCACTTAAGTAAAGAACCATTGACCTCTATTTTAATAGTAGATGCTAGGTTACACCACTAAAATAAAACGTAATTGTTTTACCTTATAGATCAAAGTTTTTTTTTTTTTTTCTCTGAAGTGAACAAAGAATTTATAGCTTGAGTAATCAAAGTGGTTCTGTGTATAAACCTTTGCTAGTAACTTGTGACTTAGCAAGGTTTAAGAGATTTGGAGGTTTACCCATAAGGTCCCACACCTAGGGGATTCCAACCCTTCTACCTTCATCATAATAGGTCAATGTAGCCTTGGAGACTTAAATGGAGAGAGTACTAAACTCCTCAACCACTTATGCTATATAACCCCCTACTATACAAAATGTTGTTAATAAGAATTACCATGGTTATAATAAGCAAAAGGGTGTTAAAATTACAAAGCTAAATTTCTAGGCAAGTTTTTCTTACTAATAATCATTTTTATTTGAGAAAAGTAACAATTTTCTACCTAATTTTGTTATTGTGGACAACATTGTTTTGGAGAAATTCATATACTAGTTAATATAAATTACAAAGGTTAATTTCTAGGCAAACTTTTCTTAATAATGACCATTTTTGTTTGAGAAAAGTAACAATTTTCTACCTAATTTTGCTAATGTGGACAACATTGTTTTGGATAAAATTTATATACTAGTTAATATAATTTGAATTTCCGAGTTGGCCAAAATTAGTAAAAGAAATTTTTGTTTAGATGAGTGATTGATTACATCGACCAGTGTATTAATGGTGTGGATTCTCCTAAGTGAAGGTGTGTTATCCTTTTCAAAGAAATTATATGTCTACACCCATTTTTGCGCACACCCATAAAACCAAACATTTAATTTGTTTTGATAAACCAAAATCTTAGCCTCTCCCGCCCCCCTGTTCCACTTGAACTGTGTCATTACAAAAGCTCTAGAAATCCAAAAGCACCCTAACAACATTAATCAAGAATATGGATTATCAATTAAGCCATCGTTGGAAACCTTCTATCCATTTTTTATCCTATAAACCTTATTCCCCTAACACTAATGTCAGTAACCCTTCTCCTTCACCTCCCGCCATTTCTCATCTCTCCTCATGTTCCATTTTTTTCCTCTTTCTATTCACTACTAAACGCCCTTCATCCCCTCCCCTCTTTTTCTATTAATAATTTTCCTTACAATTCTAATTCTTTAATTCAATCTAATCACTAATTTGTATTCTAATATAATTCCTCTCCAATTCTATTAATTTCATCTTTTCTTATTCTTATTTAATTTCCTCTTTCCTTATTCTATTTTAGCTTCTTAACTCCCTTTGTATTTTTTTGTTAGTGTGATTTAAATTATTTTATAATTTAATTTAAGCTAATTTAATTTAATTCCTATTAAAACACTTATCTTTCAATATCATTTAATTTGCTTTATACTTTCTTAAAGTAATTTATTTACATAATCTTTTTTAATTTACTTTTTGTTGACATCTAATCCTTGTGATTGGGTGAATTATTGTAAATAAATAATTGAGAAATGTGAAAAGTCATCTGGAGATGAACTGAATAGTTTCTACCTCATGTATATAACAGACCTACCTGATTGAATGAATATACGAATCAATTTTTGTTTTGTGGAGTTACTACCTGGCTTGACATGGTATCAGAGCCAGCTCCTTGTTTTAGCTATTATGCTCCTGTAATTCTTCTGTCCTGGACTCTGCCTCTGCCTTATTCCCTTCTGTCCTGAAATAACCTGCCTCTGCCAGCACTGCACATCTGTCCATACTGTCAATTTTTTTATAAAACTGTCTTTTCCTGTTTTAGCACTGAGGCTAACACGCCACCATTGATGAAGGTCCAACTCCTGTTGAATGCATTATTGTTTGATATTGAATGGTATGGGTAACGCTGTCCAGTGAGATACCTGTATTGCTCTAACATTGAATGGTATATGCCCATGCGTTTGAGTTTGTATTGCTTCAACGTTGAATGGTATATGCCCACGCATTTGAGTTTGAACTGAATTTGTATCTGCGTTAAAACGACTTTGGTATATGCCTATGCATTTGAGTTTTAACGTTGTCCAGTGGTATTAATCGTTTAGTTTATTCAATAGTATCAATGTTTGTAGTGGTATTTGACACAACGTTTGAGTGGAAAGTTTGAATGCATTTGGTAATGCTGTCTAATGGTATGCGCCCGCCCAAGTTCTGGTATTGAAATGACTTTTGGTATATGTGTTGAATGATATTGAACTGACATGGTAGCAGATGCGTAAAATGGTTTCCATTTGAATGCGTATTAACGCTGTATATATTGAACTGCGTTGAATAATGGTATTAACGTTGTCCCAATGAACTACGTTGAATGGTATTGAACTGCGTTGAATAATGGTATTAACGCTGTCCCATTGAACTGCGTTGAATGGTATTGAACTGCGTTGAATAATGGTATTAACGCTGTCCCATAACGTTTTATTGATTGGTATATATGGTATATGAACGTGAAATGCTGTGCGCTGTGGAATATTAACACTGCTTTATTGAATGCGTTGATTGGTATATACGGTATATGAACGTGAAATGTTGTGCGCTGTGGAATTGAATACGCTGCTCTTATTGAGTTAATGGTCAAGTTATATGTTGGATATATTATATGAGGATGTTTTTTTATAAACATTGGAGGGATTTGAAGAAAACATAGTGCATAAAGTATTTGAAACCGTTTTGCCCTTTTGAGTACAATTTCACTGTATATCAGCAGAAGTATTTTTTCTATCAGCAGAAGTATTTTTTTTTTACAGAATGCATTCAATCATATCTATGGTAGGAATAGTTCTCACTAGCAAGGAGAACTATCCTGAATGGTCCCGGATGATAAAACACACCCTCATCTTCAATGAGTTGTGGAAAGGAGTGTGTGTCAGAGAAGGAGACAAAGACCCAGTACAACCTACCTCAGACAAAGAGCTCGCCATTTGGGAAAACAAGAACAGCAAAGCCTATGCATTAATTGCAACATCTGTAAATGAAGAGGTGAGTCGCCATATTTCGTCATATTCAATTGCCTTTGAAGCCTTACAAAAGTTGAAAGAACTCTATGACTCACATTCTGCACTTGAAGTTGTTCAGCTCAGGATTAAACTCGTCACTCTTGAACTGAAAAATAATGATCCTCTTGCTCTTGCATCTGAAGTAAAGTCTATAATGCATGATATCAATTCCACTAAGGTTGAGCTGGATATCCCTCTTATTGCTTTTCTCAAGGCACTATATCCTACTTACTCCAATTATCTTGAGTCTTTGCAAGCAAATGGAGATCTCAAAGATATAACCTTTAACTCTCTTGTGAAAAAGTTTGCTGAAAGAGAGAAAGCTTTTGGAAAGAAGACAGCCCCTGAATCTTCTGAAGAGACTGTGTGCCTTGCTCATAAAGAAAAGCATCCTGCTCAAGATTCTACAAGAGGAAGAGGTGGACGAAGAGGAAGAGGAAGATATTTCAGAGGCAGGGGGGGCAGACATTCTCAAGGAGAAAAGGCAGATATACACTGCATTCGCTGCAAAAGAAATGGATCACATGATGCCTCTACATGCAAGCTACAATGGGACAAAATTGAGCAGAAAAGAAACCAACAAAAAGGTAAAACTGATGATACAGACAAAGGTAAAGCACCCGAATCCGCTCACTATATTGAGGCACAATGTAACATTGGAGTAAATGAAGATTTGTTTAATGCTTCACTTGCTTCTTCGAAAAATGATTGGTTGCTTGATTCAGGAGCAACCTGTCACATGACTCATAGGAAAGATTTTTTTTGAAGAGTTCACTGACAATGTTGATGGAGCAGTATACTTTGCAGATCTGTCAAAAATCAAGCCATCAGGGCTTGGCACAATCAGGCTTAAACTGCCTGGTCTTCCACACTTTCTTATGGATCATGTTCTATATCTCCCACAGCTCAACAGATTCATATGTTTGATGGCAAGCTTGAGGTAAGAAAAGCATCTGACCACTCACTCGTCATGAGGGGAATAGAAGAAGAAAGGCTTCTCAAACTGCAAGGAACCTCTGCTCATGCACAACATTTCTCATATATTTCTCATCATGAAGAAGGTACACTTCCATCAAGTTTATTATGGAATGGTATATTTGGACATTTAAACTATGAAAATCTCCTCTTATTGAAGAAAAATGGTGTTGCTGGTTTGCCTACAATTCCTAGGAAACTTAAGCAATGTGATGCTTGCATTCTAGGAAAGCATAGCAAACAGTCTTTTCATGATTCACACTCAAGAGCACATAGGAAGCTTGAACTCATTCAGATTTATGTGGTCTAATTCCTGTTTCTTCTGCAAATGCAAATAAATATATCATGATGTTTATTGATGACTACACCAGAATGTGTTGGGTTTATTTATTGAAGAACAAATCTGATGCTTTCCAAACATTCAAGAATTTTCATAAATGGATTGAAAATGATGCACAATCTCATATTCGGTCTATTCGCACTGATAATGGAAAAGAATATGCATCAAATTAATTTGAAAACTATCTTGCCAACATGGGATCAAACATCAAACAACTATGCCTTATAATCCCCAACAGAATGGTGTAGCTGAAAGAATGAATATAACAATCTTGAATATGGTACGATCCATGCTTTTCTTCAAAAATGTAAAGATAATGTTTTAGCCTGATGCTGTTCTATGTGCTGCATATATAAAGAATAGATGTCCATCTAATGCTATAAGAAAGAAGACTCCTTATGAATTATGGTATGGACATGTTCCTTCGGTAAAACATCTCAGGATCTTTGGTTCCACTTGTTATGCTTTGATAGCAAAGGTACATAGAAATAAACTTGGTGCTAGAAGTCGTAAGTGTATCTTCCTGGGGTATTCAAACACATCTAAAGCATATCGCCTCTATGATGAAGTAAATAAAAAGTTTGTTGTATCTAGAGATGTAATTTTTCTTGAATCATCCAAATCTGACAATGTTGTTGAGCGGCAACTTGATCGCTTGGATAGATTCGCAAAAACGAAATAATTTCAAGAATTTGATAATCAGATTCCACATCTTGAAGGGCAGATTCCTATACTAGATCAACATGTGGAATCTTCTTCTGAAGAACACTCTCCCCCGCATGAAACTCCAACAACGGATGATGCTTTAAGTGATGTAATTGATAGAATTGGGAGACTCAACCTTGATTTAGTCCCAACTCAATCAACAGAGCAGCCTAGACCATCTCAGAAAGGTCCCCCAAAGTGGCTGACGAAGACACTTGAAAGTGTTCATCTTGATGAAATTGGAAAAACAGGAACCAGAAATTCAAACCGACAAAATGGAGGTGATGTAGATGACTCTAATTCACCTGTTGATATGGATGTTTCTTATGATTGTCAATTGAACTTGTCTACAGATTTTGAACCAACTTCCTTTAAATAAGCTGCTTCTCATGATGAATGGAAAGAAGCGATGCAAAAGGAGTATGATGCCCTCATAAAGAACGGCACTTGGAAACTAGTTGATCCTCCATTTGGAACCAAACCAATTGGCTGCAAGTGGGTCTACAAGAACAAGTACAAATATGACGGCTCACTTGACAAGCACAAATCTAGGCTTGTGGCAAAAGGTTTTGCACAGAAGGAAGGGGTTGATTATGAGGAAAATTTTTCCCCCATAGCAAAATGGGCCACCATCCGGACAATCTTTGCACTAGCAGCTCAGAACGGTTGGAAAGTCCATCAAATGGATGTAAAAAGTGCCTTCTTGAATCGAGATCTAAAAGAGAATGTTTTTATGTCCCAACTTGAAGGATTTGCTTTGAAAGCACATGAACATAAAGTATGCAAACTTGTGAAGTCCTTGTATGGCCTCAAACAAGCACCGCGAGCCTCGTATGAAAAACTAACTGAGCATCTTCTAAAACTCAACTTCAATCATTTTGATCTTGATGATGCAACTTTATTTGTCAAGAAAGTTGGCAAAACAGCTGTATATCTTGTGGTATATGTAGATGATATTTTAATGACAGGGAACAATGAAAGCTACATTGCATCCATAAAGAAGGAATTGGGAAAGTTTTGAAATGACTAATTTGGGCTATGTTCATTACTATCTTGGCATTGAAGTAACCCAACATCCAAAGTCCATATTTCTTTCTCAAAAGAAATACATTGAAGATTTGTTAAACAAATTTGGCATGACAGAGTGCAATCCTCTTACTACTCCAATGGAACAAAACTTAAAGCTCACATATATTGAAGGAAAGGAATTTGAGGATGCAACAAAGTATAGACAGCTTGTAGGAAGTCTCATCTACCTCACTACTACCAGACCAGACATTTCATTTGCTGTTGGAATCCTCTCCAGGTTTATGCAAAAGCCTTGTGAGGGACATTGGTCTGCTGCAAAAAGGGTTCTAAGGTACTTGAAGGGAACTCAAGACCTTGGAATAAAGTATACACAGGTGGACGACTTCAGCTTGATTGGATACACTGATTCAGAATTCGATGGAGAAAAAGAAACTGGGGTATCTACTTCAGGATATGCTATGAGTCTTGGATCAGGAGCTGTCTCCTAGAGATCACGCAAACAATCAGTTCCAGCAGATTCCACAACAGAAGCAGAATATGTGGCAGCAGCTAAAGCAACAAAAGAAATTGTGTGGCTCAGGAAAATTCTTGAAGATTTGCAGGTAAAACAAGTACAATCAACCCCACTCATGATTGACAATACCTCTAAATAAAGTTGGCCAAGAACCCAAAGTTCCATGATCGAACCAAGCACATCAATACTAAATATCATCTGATTCGACATCATGTTGAGGCCAAAACAATACATCTCCGTCATTGTTCCACAAATGAGCAAATTGCAGACATCTTCACCAAAGCACTTGGAAGAGAAAAGCTTGAAAGATTCAGAACGATGCTTGGACTCACCAACATCCCTTCAGATTAAGGGGGGGGAATGTTGACACCTAATCCTTGTGATTGGGTGAATTATTGTAAATAAATAATTGAGAAATGTGAATAGTCATCGGGAGATGAACTGAACAGTCTCTCCCTCATGTATATAACAGACCTACCTGATTGCATGAATATACGAATCAGTTTTTGCTTTGTGGAGTTACTACCTAGCCTGACACTTTTCCTTAATCTAATTCTACTTCAAGCCATTGTATTCTAATTAAATTTAATAATTTAATATAAAGAATAAACTATAATTTAATATAAAGAATAAACTCTTATCACTTTAGTGTTAATATCATTAGACCAAAATCTATCTTTATTAATTTATTCTCATTATTTAATTTAACTTTATCTTTCTTTATATATTATCCAAATCGAGTGCCTGCCAAGCAGTGGAGGAAAGGATAATCATAGATGCATCTTCATCTATAATAGTGTCAGATACAATCATATTATAAACTTGTACTATCATCTCAAAAGGCACATAAGAAGGAAGACGACATCCTGCTAGTTGATTCGAATTAAAGGAAGTGACTAGACTACTTGGAGAGTGTAGCATAAGAACGAGAGAATTAACCCCCCGAGTTATGAGAAAGGGAGGATTTTCCTCGTGTCTTAATGGAACAGGAGGGTTGCCTCCAAGTTCATTGGAATCTAAAGAAACAAAAAGAACCTAAGTGGTATCATACTCACTTTCTATGGGAAAGGTACGATTAATTGAAGGTGAAAGCGGGTCAAGTATAGACTCATGCGATTCACATTCAGAGAGAGTGGGTTTGACCGATAGTTGATTTGGGTCAATCACTTCATCAAATAGTGAAGGATTAAGGGAGAGTCTCCTGTAACCATATGGAAGTCACTGCGGAGAAGAAGGATGGTTATCCAACAATTTTGGGCTTCATCCAGATATGGAAAAAGGTGAATGGGATGATTCCCTTCGCATAACCTATAGGGAAACTTAATTTTACCCTTCTTTCCATGAACTTCACTACCAATAAATTGATGGTGTGTCAGCAGCATGATCTCTAGAAGTTGATGGCACAGGATCATGCGAACGAGAAGACCATTCTTATAAGATATGAGGAATACCAGAACAATTTCAAAGAAGATGGTCTCCCATACAAATTTTTTAAGGATATCAAAGTTTGTGAGGCTTATCAAATGGTTTTTGATTAGAAGTTTCATTCAAAGCAATGGTTGCTTGGTTTACCCCCTGCTGAATTTTCTTCTTCTTATTCTTCTTCTTCCCTTTCTTCTTCTTCTTATCCACCTGGTTAATAGTGTCGATACTTTCAGTGGGCGATGAGGAAGAAGGGGAGGAAGAAACAACCAACGAAGAAGGTAAAGGGTCAACTTTAGGATCAAATGGAGGTTGATTTTGTCCAGGTGTAGGAATATTCAGTTGCGGGCCCAAGGAGGTTGAGAACAACCATACTAGCAAGCCGATGGTAAGTCCTGAAAGGGACAATGTAGCCATATAAGGAGCACTAATATTTCCTAAAGGAGGAAAAGGACTAGGATTCCCATCAAAAGGAATTCCTTGATCGGTGGACTCCAGAGTTGTCGTCATATCTCTCGACCTAAGATCAATTAAGGAGTGACGTGGAGAATGTTATCCATGGTCGATTAATTTTATTTTAATCAAATTAACATAAAAAAAAAGAGGGATAATCTAGGCAAAAGGATTACCAAGTAATAGTGAACTGCAATATACTACCTCAGAGAAGTTAAGGACTTAACATAGGTGAGGGTAATATCTTTGAATGCTGTTTTTGGAGTATCCAAGTATACAAGGAGGCTGACTCAGTTACTATGGATGGATAGAAACCTGATGTAGTCCTCCCAAATATACTCAAAAGTACGTGGAGGCCCACTCTGTGTTAGCGTTGTCTAATGTGAAATCGCACAGTGAGAGCAATCCTTTATACTTTTTGTAGTATAACACCACCCTATATACTCAAAAGTATGTGGACGAGCTATGATATACTTACATACTTGGAATGAGGTATCACACTCGGAATGTATCATAGACCATTAGCGACAGCTACTATGTTTTAGGACGCTAGAACACGTCTCTAGCCTAGACCTCTAAATGTTATGTGTTAAGTTACAAGGCTCCATTACGTTAATTGAGATAAATTTTAGTTGATATTGCTTAAAAGTTTGCCTTTCAGGTTCACCGCGTGATGTTTTTAAAACTCCTAGAATGCAACTAAGATGAGAAACATTCTTTTCATTTGATTTAAACAATGAAAACTATAACGAAAAGGGATAGAGCAATCAAAATCTTTAAACAAAGAGCATAGAGCACATCTAATGCAACTTTCCGTTTACCATTCCTACAAGCACACACAAACTTCTAAATGAATTATACATGTTTTTCTTTTCATTCCTTTAATGTTTAAATGAACATAAGGAAACTAAATGCACAAACGATCAATCAATGCTTTTCACAAGAAACGAAGACTTTACGACAATTTCTTTTTCAAAGAAATGATGACTTTACAACAATTATTTTTCAGAAAAACTAATCGATGTAAGCTAACTTTGACAATGAATTGATAATGATAATGAAATCTCTTAACAAACACTAAAAAATCAAGGCCAAAGTAGGGCTAGGAGAAGAAACGTAAATTCATTTCAGAGCCATAGAAAACATTGATCTTTCAGCAAACAACATCAAAAGCAAATTTGGAAAAAACCAAGAAAAAGATGGGTTTTTTTTAGCTTAATAGGGATCATCGCAGCCCTGAGTGTGAGATAGTGCACTGCAGAGCACTGTCTCTAAGCTAAGGCTGCTCTGCAGTGCACTGTGTCAACACCAACACTGCGTTGGTGCCAGAGAGACCAATCAAGAGACATTTAATCACACTTTTTGACCAAAAAACACTTCAAGATGACTAAAAAGAGATCATTGAAGTCAAGTAAAGTCTAATAGGATTTAATATGATAAGGGTAAACTACCAAGAATGACGGTCGTTCCCTAGTATGGTCGCCAATTAGTTATATGGAATTTATACCTACGGATAAAAAAATCTTCCCTAAGTAGGTAGCTACACTTAGAACAATAGAAGTAAAGAGGTTTAACCTTTACCTACAATAGATGATAAGATGAAGGAACATACTTGTGATCCTTCGCTTCCTTTGATCTCCTTTGAATTTCTCCTGTCGCTGCCGCTCAAACTGAATTCGCTCAATTGGTACCTGCCAACATAAACAGAAGACAACAACAATCAAAGCATATGATCTATCTCCTGTGAACAAATTGAATTAACAACATTTGAACATACACTCATCATAGATATAGAAAAGAATATGGGAAAAGGAACAAACAACTTTATTGATTGAGAGAAGGAGTAGTTATACCCAATGTGGTTCGATCCCATGTCACTCATCTAGCTTATTCCAAACCCTCATCACACCAATAGCACATCAATCCAGCAGCATAACATTACTTAACAATGATTTAAAGTCTCAAACCAACAATATTTCACTACAATATCCAAATTTTAGCCCCTGATCACTATGATCGGTGGTCACTTTATAGGGAAATGCAAGTGGTTTTGTCATAAATAGGGTATTGAATGGTTTTCCATAATTGGACTTAGTTTCCATGGAGAAAGGTTTGAGAGGATAGAGGGTTAATTGATCCATAGCCTATCTAAAAATGAGCTCATAGGATGAGATAAGAGCTGGGCATCCTTCTAGATTTCCCTAGAATCAAGGAATATTTACAGAATCCTATGCCAATTTCTCTCATTCTTGCCCAACGCATGTATAAGTGGGCCTAAGTGCATTGTAGTGTAGGCCTGAATGGGCATACCTACTATGCAGCGCAGTTTCCCTTGACCAAGGTTGTGCTGGTGTCCCAAGGAGGCATTTCAGCATGGTTTCAAGCCAGGCAACTTTAATGCATGAAAGCATTGAATTTGATGACTTGTATAGGGCATGTAGAAACTGAATTAGGGTTTGATAAGCCCTAATTGTACTGATATGATCATCGGGAGTGATGTGCCCAAAGAGACATGTAATAGTCATTCATCGAGACCTTGTTGAACGTGAGTGTGCAACACTCCCTGAGGACTAGTTACAATGCATTAAGTCAAGGCCTTCTTGTGACTTGGGCATCTTAGCTGAAAGTGTCGTCTCATCCCTCTGTGGGGGGATTATTAACCCACAATGGTTGGAACTCCACCATTGAAAGCATCAACATGGTTGTCCCCATGATTGGGTGGCCCTACTGGTGAGAACAGTTTCTCAACTGCAGGTTTGCAAGGGATATATGGAAAGTAAACAAAATCTCAGTAAGCTAGTCTCAATAATAAATTTAGCATATCAAGGTTACCAGAATGGTCATGGTCTGATCTGTAACAAACCATGGAAATTGTGGTAGCTCTAAATATTTCTATTAAAAAAAAATACAACTGACCTACTAAGGTGGATGTTGCTTTGAATATCAACATGAGATAAACATACAAGTGCTGCGAGGAGATTACTCCCACGCTAGAGAATGTGCAACACATCATAGGGCTTCTAGCCACGTGTGAGCTAATAGTCCTTATCAATCCACAGGACATAGACCCTACAAAGAGGTATGCATTGGTGATGTACATGTTTGTTTACAAGTTAATATGAATTAATGAGGCTATGAGGACTAGCAGAGACATTCTGATGAGCACCTATCCATGAGAGTTGCATCATGATATAAGATTTAGGTTGTTTGTAGGCATGGTATGTTATGCAATGAGCAGTCATTCTGGGAACTTGATTCCTAAGGTAACATTTTCATTTATTAGATAGATGCATAAGCACCCATATAAATATGCTTTAGGGTAGAGATTATAGGCACAGATATATGAGGATCTATGCCTATGTGGAGGGCTGAGGGAAGGAGCTTTTATCTGCTAGTTTTTTATAGGTATGGGCATGGGAACACTTCGTCAGGTGGAGACCATCCAAGGGACCTTCATAGAGTGGTATCCCATATTACGATCATATGTAGGCCATACAATGAGATAAGATGGGTGGCCACACTTGGAGTATCCCCTATAGGACATCAACAGCCGAGTAGGCTAAGATCTTATCCTTCACTTGAGAAGCAAGCAGTGATAAGCTTTGGTTTGCTCAGCTTTATTCGAAAGGGTGAGTTGATGCTTGGGTGTCTGCTGCTGCAGCCAGGCGAAGCATGATTCTATAGTTTCGGTGGAAAAAAGCCTTCCTTCATTAAGGTCTTTTCAAAAAGAAAATGGTAAGCTCTTGCTCGCGCATTTGGGCTCTTCCCGCGGTAGAGCCTCTCGCCTATCGCGTATAGGCCACCATCGAGAGGATGCGTAAGCAGGCTCGAATGTTAAGGAGAGGATGCGGAAGCAAGCTCGACCAACGCAAAATAACCAAAACTAGTTTCAGAAAGAAAAACAATTTTTCACAAAAGATGACTATGGCTAGAGATTTTAGGAACTGATAAATTTAGTTTCAAAACCCAAATATCTAAATGGAAATTAATAGGAACTATCATATACATGTAAGCGGGCTTCCCAGGATTTGAAGAGCTCTCCAGTCAAAATCATTGGAGGAATCAAGAAGGGGATTCCCACAGCAGTAGAGAAGAACAAGATTTCAAGTGGGGCACAAAACTATTATGATAAAAGTGCCCATATTCTCCTGTGGAATCGCCAATAAAGTCACAGTTTCACAGAAAAACACGTTTTTCGTTCTGCAGGCCCAGACCATGGACTAGAGGCTTGGCTCCAAATACCCACAGGATCGTTTGGTTCACTCTCATCGCATGGCTGCCATTTTACGAGAGGGTCGTGGTGCCCATAGCCTAACCCATAATAACAGATAACAAGGGGATCACGATGATTCAAAGAATGGGGATTAGATTCACCTTTTCAACGATATCTAAGGAACGAACAGTGCCCTAAGCCATGTCTTGGCGGAGCACGCATCAACCATCACCCCCATCGCATCAGCCATCGTCACCATCACTAGGATGTGTCTTCTTCCCTAGTTTTGCATCACCGGTCTGGCAGTAGAAGCGTTCAACACAATAGATAGTGCCAAGCAAGGGCTACCTGCTGCCAGTGTTAAAACCTATAACTAATTTAATACGAGTAGAATTAATAAGATGGTTGAAACTATTTTAATCATCTACCACTATAAACCAAAGGCCCACAAATGTACATGTAATGTGAGAGGGGATTTGTTTTATGAGGGAAACACCTTACAGTGTAAATATTGTAGGTATTAATTAGGTGATATACAATTTTTTATCATTAGATAATTTTGCCAATCTTAAATTTTAGATGTTTAAAATGTGTTTTTGAACATAGAAATGAAATAAGTGTTTTGAAAAACTCTCGACAATTGAATTCCTAAGAATCTAATTGTTCTATGATTTGGAGGTTTTGGGGCATATTTTCTAGTCAAATTTTCCCTAAATCTGGTAGAAATTTGTTGAAATCACATGTTGGATATGCGAACTCTGCAGAATCTCATTGCCACAATGATTTTTGAGGGTGCTAAATTCATATATGCATTCAAAAAATAGAATTTAAACATATATAAGAAAAGGAGAATGAGGAGTGCATGAGATGGCTAGAGAAGAAGGCACCAACATCTGTTATGTATGTTTCATTGAGAGCTTAGCCATCATGTCAATAGCACAAGTACAAGAATTAGCCTTGGGATTAGCGTGTAGTGGGAAGCCCTTCCTATGGGTCATTCACCTAGACCTTGTTGAATGTGAGTGTGAAAAACTCCCTCAGGACTATTTGCAACGTATTGAAGATCAAGGCCTTCTTGTGAGTTTGGCGCCTTAGCTGAAAGTGTTGTCTCATCCCTCTGTGGGGGGATTCTTAACCCACAATGGTTGGAACTCCACCATTGAAAACATCAACATGGGTGTCCCCATGATTGGTTGGACCTACTGGTGAGAAAAATTTCTCAACTAAAGGTTTTTAAGCGATATATGGAAAGTAAACAAAATCTTCGTAAGCGAGTCTCAATAAAAAATTTAGCATATCAAGATTACCAAAATGGTCATGGTCCGATTTGTAAGAAACCATGGCAGTTGTGGTAGCTCCGAAGATTGCTATTAAACACAAAATAGACAACTGGCCTACGAAGGTGGATGTTGCTTCGAATATCAACATCAGATAAACATACAAGTGCTACCATAGATCATAACAGAAAAAGCCAAAAACAGTTTCCGAAAGAACAACAATTTTTCAGAAAAGATGACTATGTCTAGAGATTTTAGGAACTGATAAATTTAGTTTCAAAACCCAAATATCTGAATAGAAATTAACAGGAAATATCATATATTTGTAAGTGGGCTTCCCAGGCTTTGAAGAGCTCTCCAGTCAAAATCATTGGAGGAATTAAGAAGTAGATTCCCACAACAGTAGAGAAGAACAACATTTCTAGCGGGGCTCAAACTATTATGATAACAGTGCCCATATTCTCTTGCGAAATCGCCAATAAAGTCACGATCGTGCAGAAAAACACATTCGTCGTTCTGTAGGCCCAGACCATGGACTGGAGGCTCGGCTCCAACGACTTCCAAATACCCACAGGATCGTTTGGATCACTCTCATCGCATGGCTCTCATTTTACGAGAGCGTAGTGATTCCCATAGCCTGACCCATAATAACGAATAACAAGGGGATCACCATGCTTCAGAGAATGGGGATCAGATTCACCTTTTCAACGTTATCTAAGGAACAAACAATGCCCTAAGCCATGGCCTGGTGGAGCAGACATCAACCATCGCCCCCATCACATCAGCCATCATCACCATCATTGGCCTATGTCTTCTTCCCCAGTTTTTCATCGTCGGTTTGGCAGCAGAAGCGTTCCACATAATAAATTGTGCCGAGCAAGGGCTACCTAATACCAGTCATATAACCTGTAACTAATTTAATACAAGTAGAATTTATGGTTGAAACTATTTTAATCGTCTAACACTATAAATCAAAGGTCCACAAATGTACACATAATGTGAGAGGGGAGTTGTTTTCTGAGGGAAACGCCTTACAACGTAAATATTGTAGGTATTAATTAAATGATATACAATTTTTTATTATTAGATAATTTTGCCAATCTTAAATTTTAGATGTTTAAAATGTGTTTTTGAACATATAAATGAAATAAATGTTTTGAAAAACACTAGACAATTGAATTCCTAAGACTCTAATTGTTATATAATTTGGAGGTTTTAGGGCATATTTTTTAGTCAAATTTTCCCTAAATCTGGTAGAAATTTGTTGAAATCACATGTTGACATTGAAATCACATATTGGATATGCCAGCTCTGCACATTCTCATTGCTACACTAATTTTTTGAGGGTATTAAATTCATATATGCATTCAAAAAATAGAATTTAAATATATATATAAAAAAACATGATCTGAGAGAAAACTTATTTTGCCAGATTCTAACCTAAAAACTCTGAAACACAAAATAATTAAACAAAATCATTAAATTTTTTTATATTTACAATCAGAAACGATAATTTTAACAAACCTCATTAATTAATTAATTAATTAATTAATATATTAACAAACCTCATTAATTAATTAATTAATTAATTAATATATATATATATATATATATATATATATATATATATATATTCTCCCCGCATTAAACATTGAATAACTGAGTGAATAATATCGATAAAGTAATTAAGATAATTTCGGCATCAGTCATACTTGTAACTTAACGTAACCCCCTCTTGATTCACACTTGAACCTTTTTCAGATTTATGCTAATATTAAGACGTATTTATCTTAATAGCTAAAAGCAATCAGTGGACACCCAGACTCCGGACCACTGTATCATAGGATATATGCCGTAATCTAAAATGCTCCAATAAGGAAGGCTTATCCAAGGGTTCTCAAATGCTCAAATAGCGATGGCTGTAGTTAAAAGTGCATTCTGGATATAAAATGCGAGAGGGTTCCACTGGCCATTTTCAGGCTATCAAGATAAGCTCTGCGGCGAAGACATAGAGAGACAGACGGACAGTAAGTTTCTGTATTTATAAACTGCGTGCCCTCTGCCGAAACAGACACCAAGTTTCATATCTGTTGAACGAAGGAGGAGTTGCTGCTGTGGAAAGTATCGTCAACACATTTATGATATTGCTTATACTACCGATGTTATTGGAGACGGCTCTGCAGTTTTATCTACACGTACTGGTGGAAGCCTCGCACTATCAGGAAGATTATGGAAAGGCAAGGTATTAGAGGCCCCCCTCCATGTTTCATCACCGGAAATCTAACAGACATGACAAAGTTGAGAGAGCTCAAGACCGCTAAAGATATGGAGCCTATCAGTCACGACATTGCGGAGAGACTCTTGCCCCACTATATGCAATGGACAAATGATTATGGTATGTTGATTTTCCTGGTACTTGTTCTGGAACCAATAACTTAAATTGCTTCTAGGTTTTCTTGAAGGTCACTTTGGTACCAGTTTAAATACACCACCCGTGAACATTTAGGTCAATGCAATCGTGAAAAGAAATGATCGAATGTTTTTATTGTTTTTATTTTTTTCTTTCCAATTTAGTATTGTAATCTATTAGAGGCAGAACAGTGGTGATAAATTATGGATTTTAATATTAGAGGTAAGATAAGGGGTTATAGTTATTTTGTTAATGCATTTATTTATTTTTGGTGTGAAGATTGTTTATTTTGAATTTATAGGTATAAAAATTTAAAAATTTAACCATATTAAAAGTTATTGTGACTTGAATCATATATAATAAAGATTTTTTAATCAAAAACTAATTATAAATAAAAAGCACCACAAATAATATTTATTAATTTAAATATTTTAAATATTGAAATAAAAAAATTAAGTTAAAATAAACCTAGTCATTCTGATTAGAAAATAATGTGAAAGTTTTATTTTTAGAAGAACAAAAAGATTTATAGTGAAATGTGGTTTCTTTAACTAAAATGGTATATTAATAATTTGGAAGCAAAGTTGTGTATGAGCTTGTAGTTTTGTGCTTTTTTAATGGAAAACAAAACAATTTATTTTTTATTGGTGGTAGATTATATATATATTTAATATATATTTATTGAATATATAAGAATATATGTGTGCATATTGTTATTGATGTTAGATTATTCAATATTAATTGTTATAAATATATTTAGTAATTTGAGATAGAAGAAAAATATTTATATCATTCTTCTCCTCATCTAAGTGTTTAACTTGTTGATATTGTAACTTTTAATCTCTTCAATATAGACATGAATATAGTCTAACTTTACATAAGATTATTCCATAATAATATATAGTGTTTCTTCACTAAGATGGAATTGAGTAACATCAAACTTAGAAGCTTCTCAATATATTATTCATGGATTTGAAGCTTTGATGCATTAACACAAAAGCTAATTAACAAAGTTTGCTTCCTATGAGGAAAAATAAAATCTGCATCATATTTTACATAGTCTAACGAACACACACACTCTCCTGATTCATTTGCATTGTTTGTGGGTAGCATATTGAAACATCTTAGTCGTGGAAAACTCCCAACAACAACTTAGTGACCTAAATAATTAATTATAATAATGGTTATTTATACCCATTTTTGTTAAAGATACAAACATGTTTCTTCAATTTTATTTAATCTCTTAAACCCTCTTCTGATTCATTTGCATTGTTGGTGGGTAGCATATTGAAACATCTTAGTAGTGGAAAATTCCCAACAACAACTTAGTGACCTAAATAATTAATTATAATAATGGTTATTTATACCCATTTTTGTTAAAGATACAAATATCTTTCTTCAATTTTATTTAATCTCTTAAATATCTCCTCATTATAGTCTAATCAACCTCCATATTGTCTTTTTTTAGATGGGGAGCTCGAAGGCTTCCTAGATATATGAAACAACCCGCAAACTAAATTTATCAGGACACTCATTGTTCATCCTAAGACTGATACAGATGAAGACCATTGGAAATTGGAGTCAAGATCCCATAATCCATTGGGAATCATGTCCTTTTAGCCTTACTATGATGGACCATGCTCTCAGGGACTTGAAGCTGAGTGGATGAGATGGAAAACCACCATCTCAACCACTTGAGTAAAGAACAGTTGACCTCTATTTTAATAGTAGATGCTAGGTTACACCACTAAAATACAAGGTAATTGTATTACCTTGTAGATCAAAGTTTTTTTTTTTGAAGTGAACAAAGAATTTATAGCTTGAGTCATCAAAGTGGTTCCGTGTATAAACCTTTGCTAGTAACTTGTGACTTAGCAAGGTTTAAGAGATTTGGAGATTTACCCATAAGGTCCCACACCTAGGGGATTCCAACCCTTCTACCTTCATCATAATAGGTCAATGTAGCCTTGAAGACTTGACTAGAGAGAGTACTAAACTCCTCAACCACTTATGCTATATAACCCCCTACTATACAAAATGTTTTTAATAAGAATAATCATGGTTCTAATAAGGAAAAGGGTGTTAAAAGTACAAAGGTAAATTTCTAGGAAAGTTTTTCTTACTAATGATCATTTTTCTTTGAGAAAAGTAACAATTTTCTACCTAATTTTGTTATTGTGGACAACATTGTATTGGAGAAAATTCATATACTAGTTAATATAAATTACAAAGGTAAATTTCCAGGCAAACTTTTCTTAATAATGACCATTTTTTTTTGAGAAAAGTAATAATTTTCTACCTGATTTTGTTAATGTGGACAACATTGTTTTGGATAAAATTCATATACTAGTTAATATAAATTGAATTTCCCAATTGGCCAAAATTAGTAAAAGAAATTTTTGTTTAGATGAGTGATTGATTTATCGACCAGTGTATTAAATTGAATTTCTCAATTGGCCAAAATTAGTAAAAGAAATTTTTGTTTAGATGAGTGATTGATTTCATCGACCAGTGTATTAATGGTGTGGATTCCCCTAAGTGAAGGTGTGTTATCTTTTTCAAAGAAATTATATGTCTACACCCATTGTTGCGCACAACCATAAAACCAAACATTTAATTTGTTTTGATAAAACCAAAATCTTAGCCTCTCCCCACCCACCTTCCACTTGAACTGTGTCATTAGGGAAGCTCTAGAAATCCAAAAACACCCTAACAACTTTAATCAAGAATATGGATATCAATTAAGCCATCCTTGGAAACCTTCTATCCATTTTTTATCCTATAAACCTTATTCCCCTGACACTCATGTCAATGACCTTCCCCCTTCACCTCCCACCCATTTCTCATCTCTCCTCATGTTCCCTTTTTTTCCGCTTTCTATTCATTACTAAACCCCCTTCATCCCCCTCTTTTTCTATTAATAATTTTCCTTACACTTCTAATTCTTTAATTAAATCTAATCACTAATCTGTATTCTAATATAATTCCTCTCTAATTCTATTAGTTTCCTCTTTTCTTATTCTATTTTAACTTCTTAACTCCCTTTGTATTTTTTGTTAATGTGATTTAAATTATTTTATAATTTAATTTAATTCCTACTAAAACACTTATCATTTAATTTTCTTTATACTTTCTTAAAATAATTTATTTAGATAATTTTTTAATTTACTTTTCCTTAATCTAATTCTACTTCAAACCATTGTATCCTAATTAAATTTAATAATTTAATATAAAAAATAAACTATAATTTAATATAAAAAATAAACTCTTATCACTTTAGTGTTAAATATCATTGGGCCAAAATATATCTTTATTAATTTTTTCTCATTATTTAATTTAACTTTATCTTTCTTTCTATATTACCCAAATTCTCTTGATTAATTTTTTTCCTTATTCTGTTTATTTTTTTAATCTAAATGGTTCTCTTTCTTAGTTTAACTCTAATTTAATTTAATAATATTATTTGATTTTTTAAATATTTTAATACAAATTATTACCTTCATCTGTTTACTCTTTACCGTCAATTTGAGATAATATAATTTTTAATATATATAATTAAATCCTTTGCTCAGTAATTTTGAATTTTGATATTAGTTTGACTGCAATTTAGTATTTTACCTACATTTCTCAAATTCTTTCAATTAATCCTATTAAATTAAAAATAAATTATTAATTAATAAAATTTCATACCCTCTTTAAACTTTTTAACAATAATATCATTTTTCTATATATTCTAGGTTTAGCAATATTTATAACATTATTGAAAGCTTTCTTGTCTCCAAGGATGATGAAATATTTTCCCAAAATGTCCTAGCACCTCAACGAATCTAGACAACATTTTAAAAAGATTTATCAACATCAATATGTCTACATACTACTTAATTACTAATCTATTAATATCGTAGAAAACTCAAAAATGTTTAAAATGAATTGTTCCATTTCTTTGATTAATAAAATATGTCCTTACAAATATATTAATATTAATAATGGGAATTAGTTAATAAATACATTATTAAAAAGAAATTAAATAGATTTATTTAGAAAGAATTTTTTATAATTAAAATTTCAACTTATAAAATAAAATTAATTTTATTATTATAAAATATAATTTTTTTTTTTTTTTTTTTTTTAAATCAAAATTGTATGCATTTTTTCAAAAAGAGGTATAACAATAGAAAAATGCAAGTAGTTTCACTCAGATTAGGTTTGTTGACTATTGAAATTAGCATATAAAAAAAAAAAAGAAAAAACATTTAAAGAGAGAGTCCCCAATTTAGAAGGTCAAAGCAGTAGTAATCACATAAAGCAAGTGAAACACCTATAACCATGCTAGTCATTAGAAGCGATGGATGATGGGTTGTCTAGAGTATTTCATGTGGGAGGAGGAGGAGGGAAGGAGCATTGAACGTTCTTTTTGAAGTGGTCCATCCAAGCCTCCAGCTTCTCTACTTTCTCAGATAACATATTATGGCCTCACTAGACCACCACAATGAGCTTCCGGACATCGCACTGGAAGTAGTGCCTTTTGCTCAGAGTGGCAATGAGCTTTGCATTCTCCTCCTTCCTCACCCTCTCCAAGGTTTCCAAGTGTTCAAGTACCAACTGCATTGAATCTCGATAGTTCTTTAAACAACAATCTTGTCTCTTATCGCATCCCAAGTTAAGAGCCTTTCCCTGTTGACTCGAACTGCCACAGTGAATCGTCCCACCCTATTGTTGGCTAGTTGGGTTGCGAATCCCAAGACCAACCACTGTTCCACCACGACTGCAACCACCACAAACCTCAGAAGCTGACTAACCAAAACAACTCGCCCTATTGCCACTGTGACTTATAGAGACCACTTGTCTAGAACGACTTGCATTAATACTGCCTCGCCTATTAGGTTCCTGTACCAATAGGAGTCATAATATTGAATGGCTAAGGTTAAGCCTTGTAATATTGTACATACCTTTGCTTTCTACAAATGTTTTCCGTATTAAAAAAATAAAAATAATGTAAAGAGGGTATGTCCTAAAAGAAAAATCAATTGACAAAAAGAATAAGTGAAGGGCAAGAAATGAAAATATACGAACCCCAAAAAACAAAATAGACCATGAAAATGAGCAAGTCTAAATGCCACTACTATTTACTTTTATGCATAATAATGATTGTGTGCAGCATGCTATTCATGCCATAGTCCATGGTAATCAAACTGTTTAACCTTGGTTATTTCATGCTTTGAATTTTATGTTTATAGTTAGAGAATAAAATCTGACCAAACAGTTTAATCTTGGTAGATCATAGATAGGTAGAGAAAATAAAAGGAGCTCATAAGGTTAATCTAAGCCCTTGGATGATATAAGGTTAGAAATATATAGTTTGTTTTGTAAAAGAAAAGATAATATAATGGTTTTCTAGCCTAAATGCACCTAAAGAAATGAAGAAAACATGTTAGGGTAAGAAATGGGTAAGTAGAAAATGGTTGTTGAACTACAAAGTTGATTGGATCAAAACACATGCATCATGCTTAGACACATATTTCAACAGGTATGATCAACTATGGAAGCAAAAACAAAGGTTTGCAAGTCAATGTGATTAACTTACCCTCATTCATTTTTCCCCTACCTATCCACAAGCATGTTCTAGTACTTTAATCCTACAAGTCAAATAGGCTCAGAGCATTTTTCTAACTTTTGGTGGGACCGGACCCTCAGCTTAATGACTTATGGACATCAAGTGCTAGAATCCCCTTCATAAAATTCATTCCCCCTTCATTACCCTAAGAAAACCCATTTTCCTAAGGTTAAACACCATTTTCCTAGGAAAAGTGAAAACCCCCATGTAAATCCTATTTCTTCCAAAAAACCCACAATTTTTTTTATCCTAAGTATAAAGCGTATGCAAAAATATTACACTTTACATTATACTTAAGAGAATATCCACTCCGCTCATCACATTCATATTAATTATTAACTTTATTATATAAATCTCTAATAAAACCTTTTCCCGTATATTAATTAAATCCTATATGTAAATACCCCCAACCCTTAGTTTTAATAAAAACTATAAATTTTCCCCTTATTCAAACAAAACAAACAAATCCCCTCATTAACCTTAAATAATCCCAATCCACCGTAATTAAAGTCCTGTCCCCTCCCCTAAACCTCAGTTCATTTCATCCGTGCTATTTCACCACCCGACCACCATCCGATCATCTGTGGCCAAATCTGATGATGCGCAACCATATCGGGCTCACCTTACGCCTAACCTTTACCCAAAGTTAAGTTAAACCTCCATTAAGCCTCACCCAACTGCTTTAAACCCATGATTAAGTCTTAAATAAACTCATACGGTCGAGGATTAAAGCTCTGGGCTCCCCCTAAGCCCATGCTTTTATCTCCCGTGTGCTTCCCTTGCCCAATTGCCATCCTATCAACATCTCCCTCATCCAATAGTCCACAACCATATCTGCCACACCCGATGGCCGATCATTACCTGCCCAATAAAGCAGTTTTCCCCCGAACCCCAAAGGCTACGTGTCAGGCGCTGGAGTAGATCGGGTGCCCCTCTTAAATAATTCCTTTGCCTCATAAGCAATGCGACAACCTCCAATACTACCTCCCCACCAACCTGATAAACCACTTACTATTCATAAATATGAATTTCCACGCCAAATTCAAAAAGTTTCCCGTTAAAACTTCAAACCATGAAAACCCTCATTTTCATGCCTTTTTCTCTGTTTCACAGTTAAAACCATTAAACCCTCCCAGCACCACCCTGAACCTCTGCAACATAATTCGACCTCCGGTTGCGTTCAAAACACTACCACAAATCCTTCCCTAGACATCCCTGTGCAAAAAAGCCATCAATTGTCTTTCTTGTCGACCTGTGTTTTCTTAATAAGTGTTGAATTTTGCAGGCAATCAGCAGAAGACCAGAGATTGGATAAAAAATTTTGATACTAGTCACAAAACTTGTTTACTCCAAGAATTGACAAGAAACCTATTAAAAAACCTTCATTCAAAAGAAGAAGACAATTATAAACAAAGCAGAGAAGAAATCGTTCATACAGAGACATTGACTGTCAAAACAGAGGAACCAGACAAAGTATGCAGTTAGAAGACAAACAGATAAAACATACAAAAACTTGACCAATATCCACTACCAAATGCTAATACACATAAAAACTAAATAATTTACTGTTGAAACATACAATAAACAGTTAAAAATGTACAGTAAAAGGAAAAATACAGTAAAGGATAAAGACAGGTCATCAAAGTGAAAGAGTATCAGTGACATAGAGTATCAGAGGAAAGCCTGAAGTAAATTAAGCCTCCAGCATAATAGTTCAAACAACCAAGAGCATAAAGGGCTAAAACCAAACCATAAAGGTCAGCAGTACCACAATAAATGGGGCAGCAGGAAATCAGTTCAATAGCTGTCTCTATCTCCTTACAAGAAGATATTTTGATTTCCTAGATTAAATCTCAAGTTAGCTTAAGATAGTTTGTAATAAAACTTCAGTATAAATACTTCACAATTCGAAGTATGTAGGGTGGATTCTTAGACATTTATATAGACTTCTTGATCAAAAGACTGTAAAGCTATTGGATCATTGACTGAGCTAGCAAGTTGGATTGATGAATAAAGACTAGATATTTCAAACGATTCATGTGTTGAGTGAAGTGCAAACAAGTATTTTCTCATGTTGTTGTTATCTTTCTTAAAGTTTTTTCACAATGTATATCTGAATCTGAATGCTATAACTAGAGTATTATCTCAGAATTTGTTTAATTACACTCTATTTTAACAGTTAGGCAAATAAATGTTTTCTGCTGAAATCTAAGTTAAGGAATTCTTAATTGTTCCTTAGTTTAGGTTGTTTCTTTATAATCCATAGCAAAAGATTCTCAATTTCCCTCTGTTTCTGATTACCCTCAATTCCTCGTTTCAATACTAGTATGAGAATTCTCAATTGCTCTCTCACCCTGGTTCGAACCATTTCACCCCTCTACCCCAAAGACCTGCACTTTACTCTACTAGCTTTCCCTTTGAACATCCCCTTTAGTGAGTTGATCTAGTTCTGCTACCATTTTGTTGACTCCATAGCCCAATGGTCTTAAGACATCATTCTATCCATCTATTTCAAGGATCCCACAACCCAATCTTCAATATAAATAAAAAACCCCTGAACATTCAGAACTAGCCTAAAATCCCAACAAACAAAGCTAAATAATATAGAGAGAGCCCTCTTTGAGCATAGGTTGGCTAGAGCGTATGCCCAAAAGTTGGTTTGTGGTTACCTCAGTCATTTTATTTCTTCTAATCACTTATAGAGAAAATTATGAATGATAACATAGTGGCGACTCCACTGGGGAACCAACAACTCCTCAGTCCTAATAAAGCTTTAATAAAATCCTAAATCTATATTTTGAGCCTTTTAAAGTCATCTGTTAGAAGTCATTTTTAAAAGATCTCCCAAAAACAATAATTTTTTTTGAAATTTTGGCTTCCAGGAAGACTCGTTTTACTAGGGCTAATCCAGATCCAAACCATGTCCGAGTAGTTAATAATCCCAACCTAATTTCAAGAAAATCTAAAAAAGAAGAAAGTTCAGTTAGTCAAATACCATTAGTTAAAGCTAATTCATGTCCTGATGAGTGGTTATTTTTAGAAGAACTTCCCTTTGATGTGCTATTTGATCTTTCATTATTTAGAACAAAATCTAAAAGTGCAATCAATGAAACTGTTCTAGATCCTGATTTTATTGCAGACCTTGAAGTCCAACAGGCCAACAAATCAATTGATGAGTACATTCTGAAATCTCCACAATCATCCATTAATACTACCACTACCCTTGAGTTTTCTGAACAATTGTCCACTACTTTGAGTTCACCATTATTCCCTTCAACTTCAACAATAATACCTTCTGAAGTCCATTCTTCACCACCATTTATACCTTCACTCCCTCACCAACCTATCATTACTCATTCATCACCTACTAGTCCTGGTTCTTCATCCACTACTGCATTATTTCCAAGTATCTCAACCCCACATCTTAGCCCCTCCCAACCTACAACAATGGAAAATAGATATGATCCTCTTATTTTACCTACCCAACTTCATGCTATGCCTGCATATTATCAGAGTAATATTTTCCCATTTGATGCTACTGGTCAGTACACTTCCCAGCAGCATGTAAACAAGATGTCTGACTTTTTTGAACTACATGAAGTAGATGAAGCCAATGTCCAAATGAGACTCCTTGCCCAAACTTTGACTGGTGATGTCAAGAAGTGGTTTAAAGCCTTTCCAGCCAACCACATAGCAGACCTAGCGAATTTTCGAAGGTTGTATATTGATAGGTGGGAAAAGAAAAAGAATCCCTTACAAATCCTTTCAGAATATGAGAATATTATAAGAGGACCTAATAAAATTGTTCAAGATTACTACACTATATTTAATAATATATATAATGCAATCACAGTTAACCTTAGACCCCCACCTGAATTAGTGTTAATAAAGTTCCCTGATGGCTTTGACACAGATATGGCATACAAAATCAGGGAAATAAATACCCCAACATTAGAGGAAGTGAGAAGTGTAGCAGTTAGTGTAGAAGCTAATTTGTTAGCTAAAAGGGCTAGAGTTAGAAATGAAAGGAGAGGAACTACAAAGGAAGAAACTTCACCATTTGACATTAAAATAGATAATTTAGCAAGTATGGAAAGAATAATGGAGAGAATATGTAACATGGAAAGGAAACCCCAATGGGATAACCAACAAGCACCTCCAATTAGAAACCCAAATTTCAGAAACAACCAAAACTTTGGGAAAAATGGACCAAATCAAATCATAAGGCCTCCTTTTCAAGAAAATTTTGTAGACACATCCCATCCAGAAGATCCAGAGCAAGATACACAAATTAACATAATGAGAATAAATGATGAGGACACTATTTTTCTAACCCAAGATGCGCAGGAACTGTATATGCTGCAGCAATTACAGGTACAGTCCGGGGAATCATTTAATTACAAACAAGGATATGACTCTGCCATCTTCGAAGTTCATAAATAGTATAATCTAAGAAGCAAAAAGAATGTTGATGTCCCTGACCAAACTAAGAGAACAACACAAAATCAACCCAAGAAAATAAAAGAAGCCCCTGTTTCAAAAATCCTCCAAATTCTCCCTAGGCAAAACCCAAATCCTTCTAGCCCCACAATTGTAGACATAACCTCTGATCAACCTTCTGCTGATCAACCATCCACTTCAATTCCACCTAAGGAACCAGTGGACAAAGCTCAAAACATCAGATTTGAAAATCCACATAAGGAGATCCCCAATAAAGAAAAATAAGACAAGCCTACTCAAATCCTTACTACAAAAATTCAAAACCTTCAAACAGAAAAAGTCTCTTTTCCATTCAATTTGGGAATAGAGATAGAAAAGCTAAAGATTTCAGTTCCTTTAACATAACTAATCAAGAATGAAACTTATAAATCACAGATAAACCAAACCTTAAACATTGCTGAAAATGAGGATTCAGTTAACTTGTTTGATGACCAACCAGAACTCATATTTGGTCCAGATGTTAATGGAAAACCATTAGAAGGAGGAGTTCCACCTTTTTACATTAGCCTTAGTATCCATGAAAAAATTCTACACAATGCAATGTTAGATTTTGGGGCCTCCCACAATTTAATGCCCAAATCAGTAATGGAGAAATTAAACCTAGACATTACAAGACCTTACAAAGACTTATTCTCATTTGACTCCAGTCAGGTAAAGTGTCTAGGATTGATTAAAGACCTATGTGTCACTTTAGTCCAATATCCTACCAAAAGCATCCTTATGGATATTGTAGTTGCTGACATCCCACCAAAGTATGCTATGCTATTATCCAGATCATGGGGAGCCAAACTTCAGGGATCTTTACTACTAGATATGTCATATGCAACAATTTCTGTTTTTAGACAACCTAAGAAACTATATCGAGAAACCTTAATGAAATATATGGTAAGTATCCAGGATCGGCCTCAAAACTTTCCCATCTACTCCATACACTCAGATATTGATTCTTTTATCTTGTATAATGCTGATCAAACATAAGAAAAACATTTAGACAATACTAATGTAGAACCAAAAGAAATTGCAGTTTCTACACAAAATGAAATTAACCAGACTAAACAACTGTTCAATGAACAAGAAGGTCAAATTGTTGTAAATGATGAAAAGTTTGTTGCACCAAATAGTGTAAATTATGGTCATGAGATATTATGGCATTTAGAATATGATGGATCAGTCAATAGGTTAGGAGCATGAGCGGGAATGTGGATATATAATTTGGAAAATAATTACTCAGAAGGCCATGCATATAGATTGAGGTTTTAAATGTACTAATAATATAGCCGAGTATGAAGCATTAATTTTAGGTCTTAAGTTAGTTAGGAATCTAGGAGCTAAAAGAGTTTCTGTCATGGGGGAATCTGAACTATTTGTAAAATATATTTATGTTGTATATATGACTAAGGACCATAGATTAAGCTGTTATAGGGAAACTATTGTAGAAATACTTAACACTTTCCTAGAAACAAGGCTTGCAGTAATCCCTAGAAAACATAACATGCAAGCGCATAGTTTAGCAATGTTTGCCAACACCTGCAAGTTACCCTTCTAGCCTAACTATCAGTACACTGCTGAAGTTAGGCACATACGCACAATTCCAGACAATTTGAAGAATTGTCAAATATTTTCTAATGATAAGCAGATAAATAACTTTTTAATTTCAGAAGAAGAGTTTGTAAATAACAATATAGATACTGATACATCAATAGATTCTGAAACTAAGCATAAGATAGAAATAAATGAGATAGAAGATGCTGAAATAGATAGACTCAACCCAACTAAATTTACCAAATTAGATGTAGATAACTTAGAGCAAATTGAGATTGATGAAATAATCAGTGAAGAAATCGAAGTAAATAATCTCAACGATAAATTCCTACCAAAGGTATTAACCCCTCTAGAATATTTATTTCATTCAAATAATGTTCTTAGGAAACCTAAAATGGAACCATTAAGGTCTGATATAGATGAATGTAATATAGGTACTGATGAAAATCCTAAACTAATCAAACTTTCAAAATCATTACCCTCAACTGAAAAAGTGAAATACATTGAGTTGTTGAGAGAATTTCGAGATGTTTTTTCTTGGAGTTATGAGGACCTTAAATCCTATGACACCAACATCATCCAGCACACAATTTCTATTAAAGAAAATCAAAAGCCTTTCAAACAAAAAATTAGAAGGATTAATCATGTCTTATTAACTGCAACTGAAAAAGAAATTCAGAGGATGTATGATGCCAAAATAATTGCACCAATCAGATTTTGTGATTAGGTCTCAAACTTGGTGCCAACTAGAAAGAAAACTGGTGACATCAGATTCCGTGTGGATCTAATAAACCTCAACAAAGTGTCACTAAAAGACAATTACCCTCTCCCCAAAATGGATCACATTTTACAAAGAGTAGTTGGATCAACAAGAATCTCATTGTTGGATGGGTTTTCTGGTTACAATCAAATCTTTGTTCATCCAAATGACCAACCCAAAACTTCTTTTACTACTCCTTGGGGCAAGTTTATGTATGTGAAAATGCCTTTTGGGCTAATGAATGCAAGAGCTACTTTCCAGAGGGCTATGGATATATCCTTTGCAAAATAAATTCATGATTTCCTTGTGATATATTTAGATGATATTACTGTATTTTCAAAATATGATAATCAACATTTGGATCATCTAAGGCAAGTTTTTATTAAATGCAAGAAGTTTGGAATATCCTTGAACCCCAAAAAGTTCTTGTTTGGATTAGAAGAAGGAAAGTTGTTAGGTCACATAATTTCAAAAGATGGTATAAGAATAGACCCTGCAAGAATAGAAGCCATCTTGCAAATAAGATATCCCAGGAACATTAGAGAATTACAAGCTTTCTTAGGAAAAATTATTTTTCTTAGAATATTTATATCTAATCTAGCAGAGTTAATTAGATAACTAAACAACATGTTGAAAAATGACTCTAGCATAAAATGGACTATTGAGGCAAAAAATCCTTTGAAGACATCAAACTAGCCTTAACTAAAACACCTGTATTAATCAGTCCTAAATTTGATAGAGATTTCATCTTGTTTTTATTGCCTCTGAGCACACAATAGTTGTTGTTCTATTGCAAAAAAATGACCAGGGCTATGAAAAATCCATTTCTTTCTTCAGCAAAGCCCTCAGAGATGCCCCATTGAAATATAACATAATGGAAAAACAAGCCTTGGCTTTAGTCAAAGACATTAAGGATTTTAAGGTATACATCTTATATTCTCATATAATAGCCTACGTTCCTAATTTAGTGGTTAAATAAATCCTAACTCTGGATGGTCGTGATGGAAAGAGGGGAAAGTGGATTGCTACTATTTTAGAGTATGATATAGAAATCAAACCTGCTAAGTTAATCAAGGGCCAAGGTTTAGCCAAGCTCATGGTTGAATCAAACTATCAGGCCTTGGATATAAACTTTATTGCAACAATTGTTAATGAAGAGGAGATGGCGACTCCACTAATCAACCAGCCCTTTCTTGAAACACCTTGGTATGATGATATTATTTACGTTTTACTGAATTTACAAGCTCCTCCTGAATTATCTAGGACTAAAAGAAGATTTTTGAAGATGAAATCCTTAATATTTTGTATATTAGACAATGTTTTGTTTTGGAGAGATCATGAAGGTATTCTTCTCAATTAATTATTAAAAGATGGATCTGAAAAAGTTTTGCAAGAGTTTCGTGTAGGTGACAGGTGACTATGGAGGATACCTTTACTGGAAGACCACTGCAGATAAAATCCTTAGAGCTGGTTTCTACTAGCCTACCTTATTTGCTGATGTCAAAAAATATGTGACCTCCTGTCACAAATGCCAAATTTTCCAGGGGAAGAAAAAGCTCTTACCTTTAACCCTCAAGCAAATCTCTGTTGAAATACCTTTTCAACAATGGGGTTAGACTTCATTGGTGAAATTCACCCACCCTCCTCTGCCCACCACAAATGGATCCTCACATCCATAGACTACTTCAAAAAATGGATAGATGCCATACCTTCAAGGCAAGCCACAAATAATGTTATCATAACCTTCCTTGAAACCAATATTTTATCAAGATTTAGATGTCCAACTAAGCTCATTACTAATAATGTAGCAGCCTTTAAATCCAAAAGAATGATAGATTTCTGTAATAAATACCATATCACCCTTGGCTATTCTACAACATATTACCCTCAAGGTAATGGACTAGCAGAATCCTCAAACAAAAGCCTAGTAAACATCATCAAGAAGTTACTAGAGGACAATAAGAAAGCTTGGAATAAAAAGCTAGTCAATACCTTATGGGAAGATAGATTGAATACTAAGAAATCGATTGGTACTTCTCCCTATCAACTAGTTTATGGAATGGAAGTTGTCTTTCCATCCTCTTTGGGAGTACTAGTAATGAAGATACTTCAAGAATTGCAGGTTGAACCAAATAGTATCCAAAGAAGAATCAACCAAACTATTCATCTAAAACAAACCAGAGAAGAGGTCTATGTCAGGTCTCAAGTTGTGCAGGAAAAAATTAAAAAGATTTTTGATAAGAGAACCAAGGCTGAAGATTTCTACATTTGTGACAAAGTTCTCAAGTGGGATTCAAGGAGGGAAGACAAAAGCAAACATGGGAAAATTGATTTCCTATGTAAAGGTCCTTATGTCATTTATGCTTACAGAGAAAATAATGCTTTCTTCTTGAGAGAAATTGATGGACATATGCAAAAGGTGGGCCAGTGAATGGTCGAATGCTAAAACAGTACTTTGAACCAAGTTACTAATTTTCATTTCCAATTTGTATATATTCTATTTTCAAAAGTCTAGTTTGGATTGGATGGTGATCTTTGAAGTTGAAGCCCGAAGAGAAGGCCCTAAGCTTTAAAAGATTCACTGTCATAAGTATCAATAATGCAGATTCACAGAAGGACACTTTGCAAGGTAACATCAGCAACAATTCAAAGGCTACTGATCTTTAGAGTTCTTGACATTTCACAAGGAAATGCCATCCCCAAGTGGAGCCACTGTTAGGTTCCTATACCAATAGGAGTCATAATTTTGAATGACTAAGGTTAAGCCTTGTAATATTGTACATACCTTTGTTTTCTGTAAACTTTTTCCATATTAAATTAAAAAAATGTAAAGAGGGTATTTCCTAAAAGAAATATCAAAGGAAAAAAGAATAAGATAAGGTCAAAAAATGAAAATATATGCCCCAAAAACAAAAATAGACCATGAAAGTGTGCAAGTCTAAATGCCACTACTATTTAGTTTTATGCATAATAATGATTGTGTGCATCTTTTTATTCATGCCACAATCCATGGTAATCAAAATATTTAATCTTGTTTATTTCATGCTTTGAATTTTATGTTTATAGTTAGAGAAAAAAAGTTGACCAAACGGTTTAATCTTTGCAGATCATAAATAGGTAGAGAAAATAAAAGGAGCTCATAAGCTTAATCTGAGCCCTTGGATGATATAAGGTTAGAAATAGATAGTTTGTTTTATAAAAGAAAAGATAAGATAAGGGTTTGCTAGCCTAAATGCACCCAAAGAAATGAAGAAAACATGTTAGGGTAAGAAATGGGTAAGTAGAAGAAAGGTTGTTGAACTACAAAGTTGATTGGATCAAAACACATGCATCATGCTTAGACACATATTTCAACATGTATGATCAACTATGGAAGCAAAAACAAAGGTTTGCAAGTTAATGTGATTAACTCCCCCTCATTCATTTTTTCCCCTATACTTACTAATTTCCTATCCACAAGCATGTTCTAGTACTTTTAATCCTACAAGTCAAAGAGGCTCAAAGCATTTCTCTGAATTTTGGTGGGACCGAACCCTCAACTTAATGACTTATGGACATCAAGTGCTAGAATCCCCTTCATAAAATCCATTCCCCCTTCATTACCCTAAGAAAACCCCTTTTCCTAAGGTTAAACACCATTTGCCTAGGAAAAGTGAAAACCCCCATGTAAATCCTATTTCTCCCAAAAAACCCACCGCCCCTGGCGGGACCACAACCAACCAACCCAGGCTCTCTCCCTAAATAGGACTCCCGCTAACCAAACCACCCAAAATCCATCACATGCGCTCCACAAACATAGCTTGAACTTGTAGCACCTCGAGAGGGGACCACTAAAGATAGCGAGCCAAATTTTGCTCTAGTGTGCAGTGGATGCAACGAGAGCCCAGTAGGACTAGCAAAGAAACCAAAGTCGAATAAGCCATAAGTCAAATACCAAACTGGAAATTAAAAAGAATTCACACCCTTAAGTGGAGGAGGGGATTGCGAAAACGAAGACAACACCTCTCCCAAACATGATGCCCTTGGAAACAACCACTTCATTTCTCAAATGTCAAACTACATTTATCATAACAAGACCAAACCCAGAATGTTGGATAGAAAACCCTACCACCCTCCATAAATTGTCGATGGACACCACCTCCCACAAGTTTCAAGACTGATTGTGGTCTCACATAAGTTACATTACCATCTCTCGTAAACAAGGGGCATTGAGAGGATGGGGAGGTTAGTCCTCACGCCTTCGACCATGTGGTATTCATGAATTCCCACATGTTATCTTGGTATCGTCATTGGCTTGGTTAATCACCCCCATCAAGGAATTTTTTTTAAATATTAATTTTATTAATAATTTGATTTTTTATTTGAAATATACAAATATAATAATTTAAATTTAAAAAATAAATTATTTTTTTAATTAATTGTAAAAATATTAATATTTAAGATACTTTGTAAGATAACTTATAATAAAAATTGTGTGAACATACAATTAAGTAAATAATATTAATAAATTAGAATAAAACATAAAAAATATTATATTTAATTGTTTGAAATACAAAGGGGTAGTCTTCAATTTATTTTTGGTTAGAAATACAAAGGGGCTGTCTTTGATTTTTTGGAAAAAAACATTGACCTTTCTTTTGTCCCTAGTGCATTCTATTGTAGATAAATGGGGTCTACCTGCATATCTCTTATGTCTACAACGTGTCGCAAGAAACTTCTCGATAATCCAAACCTTAAGGATGCACGTGGGTGCCAAAGGTGCTAGGTTTTCTTCTGGATACTCTGTTTCTTTCAAGGAAGCATTTCAAGGGAAGTCATTAGCCACAACAAAATCAAGTCAAAACCTACTAGGCCCCTACATTGTAGATCAAGTAGAGAAGAAACCTACTATGGAAGTCAATCATTCTAAAGTATCTTCCCTATTCTTTGACCCCCATTCTAAAGCTATTATTTGTAGTTTTAATAGTTAGTGGCCAAAACTAGAAGGTTTATACCAAATTATGATATTTATTTGTGCTCATAAGGTTTCTTTACAGTCCAATTTGAAACCCAAAAGTATTTGGATTATGTTCTTAATGAACGCCCTTTTTTTTCGGGTAGGGTTAGGTTATATATCGCTTGATGATTTCAATATTTTGGCGCCACAACTATGGTGGTTTTAAATATGTTGGTTTAGTGAATGATCTGAATTTCCCCTTCTTATTTTGGCACCACAAAGTCCTTAAGGACATTGGAAATAATCTAGGTAACTTCCAAAAAATGGACTTGGAAAGAACTCAAAAAGGCCCCTTGACTTTTGCTCAAATATATATGGAAATAAACCTTAGCAAAGGTATTATTGATAAAAAAATATTGAAACACAAGTATTTCCAGTGGTTGCAAGTCTTAGATTATGAAAACAAAACTTTTCGATGTTGAGTTTGCTTCCAAATAGGACACCTTCATAAATCATTTCCTATAGCAAAGAAGAATCCAAAAAAGAATAAGAGATAGTCAAATAGACCAAAAGGTTGGCAATTTTCAGAACCCCATATTTTAGAAGCTGAGGAAGAATACATAAAAGAGAGTATCTAGTCCATTTAGGAGTGAATGTTATGGATCAAGATAAAACAAAAAAAAATGGAGGAACAGGGGCACAGATAGGATGATCTAGGTGGATATTGGTCGTAACCCTCCTATTCCACCTAGACCTCCAGTCAGTTTCATCTATTTCCTTGATTATAGCAACACTTACAATTTTTAGCAGTTATTCGGGTCTTGAACTTCCAGAGTTGTTTTGACCCTCTAAAAATGACATTTTTTTGAGGTGCACAACAGGCCCACAACTGAAGGCTAGGGTCGTGCAATAAATCATGTAGTACTCAACGATATATTTCAAATAAGGCATCATACGCACCAAACAAAGATCATATGGCCAAGTTATGACTGAGTGAAGTTGGTTTCCCAACTAACCCCAACAGGGCCCACAAACTCTTGTCATTTCATCTCCTGCAATTAGGGTTTTGGTTGTTTAGGGTTTTCCTTTTTTTTTACTAATAAAAATGCCCTTGAGCCTCACTATAACACAACTTAGAGGAATGTAGCTACCACATCTCTTCTCAGAGATAAGCCATCATCGCCTGAGCTAGTTTATTTCCATTTTGTATATAAGAATATTTCATCTCTTTGATATTAATAAAATGAAGTTTTATTTCTTCTGTACCTTTGTGTTTTTGTTTATATATATATTTTTTGTGTTCTTGCATAATTTCAGATCAATGGTATTAGAACGATTTTCTTTTTCTCTGTTTTTCTTTGCATGCTTCCAACGAGGTTAGGGTATAAGGAGTTAGGGATCAAACTAGTTTAACCTTTACAAGAAAAGCCTCGTAAACCCTGACGACCTCCCATGGCGGAAGAAAAGAAAGATGAGGGACCATGAGATCCTTTCAAAATATTGCTTGAGGAAGCTCTCGAGCGAAAAAAGAACACGATGATGTATAACTTCACCTAGATCCTTCAACAGCTACCCATATGTGATGCATATTCATCTAGAAGCCACTCTGGAGGTGCCACTCCTTTTAAGGTACAAGTTAACTTTGACATTCCCATATTTGAAGGTCAGATATATGCAGGTGTCGTAGTTAGATGGTCAAATATGTTAGAATGATATTTTTCGGTTTATGAATTTTCCAATTGGGAAAAGAATAATTTGTACTCCTCAAAGCCTCCCCCCTTGTCAAGGACAAGTGGGAAACCTACTGTGAAGAAAACGACAAAAGGGAATCATCACTCCTTTTATTTGCACCCAATTGGAATTATTTTCAAGACGCCATCAAGGAACAATATTACCTTGTTGGGAGCTATGAAGATAAATACATAAAATGGACCACGCTGTGGCAGGGAAGGGACCAAGATGTGCCAAAGTTCACAAATATTTTTCATACCCTTTGTACGAAGTTTGGTATCAAGGGTTCTAAGTGGCATTTGGTACTCAAGTACTATGACTATCTACACAAGTACGTCCATGATGAGATAGAATTCCTGGACATCTTCTCACTTGGCACCACCTATTGATACACTGTAAATAATGAGAGGAAATTTAATCAAAAGAAGTGACACTTTGCATTTTCAAATCTAAATCAAGGTAAATGCACCCCCAAATCACAAAACAAAGGAAAAATCCAAGGCGGGGTGACCAAAGAAAACCCGCCAAAACTAAAAGAAAAGAACAACACCATGAAGACAAAGAAGGAGAAAGGGAAATGGTGTGAGTTCCATAAGGGACCCACTCACAATAAAAGTCAATTGTTCAGCTAAGCAGTCACTGGTGGCTAAGCTGAAGGATTCTAAATTATATGCATGCTCCAACTCTGAAACTAACAAGGGGAATGCAAAAAGGAAGCATAGTATTGATGTAGAGACTAGTGCCACCGTTTCCACCACCAAGATCCAAAATATTGAGCTTGAAGATCTAGAGGAGGGGGATCGACTATTCCAATCACAAATGTAGGTGAAGGGTTCTCCGTTGTAGGTCATTGTCTATAGAGGAAGCTAAATGAACCTAATTTTAGTAGAGTTCGTGAAGCAGTTGGGCCTATCGACCACACCACACCTATATCTATATGTCATTGGGTGGCTTCACCAAGGGCGAGATCTCCGCATTAGCCAATAGTGCTACCTTCCCTACAACATCAATCCCTTCATATATGAGGTACTATGTGATGTTGCTCCTCTTGAAGTTTGTAATGTTTTATTAGGCCAACCGTACTTGTGCAAGCATCATGCTATGTATGAATCTAGGCCTCGCACTATCATTATTTATTTTGGAAATAAGTTACACAGGATACCAGAGTCACTGCCTGCTACCATCTCCTTGATCTCTCTAAAGAAATGAAATAAGATCATTTCCCAGACCGAGAAATTTTTCTTCCTTATGATTCTCCCTCAGGGAAAGAAGAAGACTGTGGCCACATCCACAACCTCTAGACAGAGATCCTCCACACAGTAGAAGTAGATGGACAAGGTCGTGGAAGAGTATAGGGACATATTCACCTCACCCAAAAGGGTATCGTTGCACTCTCAGGTCAAGCACTCCATCAATAATACCCTGGGCACGTTGCTACCCAACGGATAGATCTAATAAACCTTTGTTATGGAGAATGATGAAATTAAGAGGCAGATTTACGAGTTGTTGCAGAAAGGGCACATCATGCCAAGTTCATCCCTTATGGGAGCCTGATCATGTTGGTATAGAAGAAAGGCGACAACTAGAGTCTCTGTATTGACTATCAGGCGTTGAATAAGATCACTGTCTAGAATAGGTATATAATACCATAGATTGATGACCTTCTGGACCAGCTCAAGGGAGCCAAATATTTCAGTAACATTGACTTGAAGTCTGATTATCACCAAGTGCCAATTGAACACTCTAATGTGTGGAAGACAATCTTCAAATCCAAGGAGGGCCTTTTTTAATGGCTAGTCATGCCTTTCGGGTTGACGCCTGCCCCTGCAACTTTCATGCGGTTGATGGAAAACATATTGCATCCATTTACCAACATTTTCATGGTAGTGTACCTAGACGACATCCTGATCTTCAGTTCAAGTTTGGGAGAGAACATACATCATATTAGAGGGGTCCTCCAAAACCTACGATAGCAAAAATTATGTGCCAACTTGGAGAAATGCACTTTTGGTATGACCCAAGTTCAATATCTGAGGTACATCATTGATGAGTGGGGTGTGCATGTGGGCCCAGCCAAGGTACAATTTATTCGATATTTTCCACCCCCAACCACTCTAACAAAGCTCCACAACTTTCTAGCTCTTGTAAATTTCTATCACAGATTCGTGTTGTGATTCTCTCATATCACTTGGCCTTTGATTCAAGTCACTAAGGGAAAAGCGAAAGAAAAAATATTTTGGTATGAATCCCAATAGAAGGAATTTGTCAAGTTGAAGCATCACCTCAACTCTACATGAGTGATCACATTACTAGACCTGCAACAAGCATTACATTATGGGGAAGTAGAAGGGTCATCCAAACCGACTGCCAACCCTTGCAGTTCATACAAACACAAGGGAAGTTGCAGAATGATCGCCATCAAAATGGTCCACATATCTGCAACAGTTCCATTTAAACATCAAGTACAAGAAGGGAAGCACAAATAACTTTGCATACTATCTCAACTGACCACCAGTTATGGCACTGACAACTATGCTTGACTCTTGTGGACACGAGACTTCATGGTGGCTACAAATTTATAAGAGCGATCCAAAATTGAGCAACACATACCAGATGCTCTTGGAAGGCAATCAAATTCTATATTTTCACCTGCCGGGGGAATTTTTATGCTAGCTGGGACACCTCTATGTTCCTACAAATGAGCATGCCAATATTATTTGGGAGATGCACTAGATTCATGTTGCGAGACATTTGGAAGTAGAGAAAACAGTGGCAGTGCAACAAAAGTATTTTTATTGGCATAACCTTTGACAGGATGTTGGGAAGTACATCAGATCCTGCATTGTCTATGTCATTGCCAAACCAACAATAAAGAAGCAAGTATTATATACTCCTTTACCTAATCCTAATTGGCCTTGCGAATCCATCTCCATGGATTACATGTTGGGCCTTCCTTCTAGTAAAGCATACAAGTGACTGTGTATTCATGGTCATCGACATATTCTCTAAGATGGCCATTCTGGTGGCCTGTAAGAAGAGTAGCATAGGAAAATCCATTGCTAAACTTATCTTTGAATGAGTGTGGGTGCATTTTAGGATCCCATAGTCCATTATCTCAAATAAGGATAGTAGGTTCCTGAGTAGATTTTGTCCAAGCCTCTGGTCGATGCTGGATACCAAGCTTACGAAGTCCACGTCCTTCCACCCCCGAACTGATGCCAAAATAAAGGTCATCAATAGTATGGTCATGCATATTTTTTGATGTACAACTCAAAGCATCCATTCACATGGGATGAAATCATCCCCTATGTCCAACACAACTACAATAGAGCTCTCCATAGCTCAACAGCCCACAACCCCTTTCAAGTGGGGTTGTGACCATACTATTTGCAGCTTCTCAAGAAAATTTGGCTCATGTCTAGTCTGAAGCTGATCGGGCTAACAACTTTATTAAGTGTATTCAACACATCTGCTAGTAGGTCCATGACATATTGAACAGAGCCAATGATAAGTACAAGTAGTGTCATGATCAACATCGAGTGTCACACAAGTTCTAGGTGGGTGACAACATTTGGTTACATTTGTAGAAGGATCACCTTGCTGGGCCCCATCGTAATATTCGCCCACTCTAATATGGTTCATACACCATCACCAATGCTATGGGGGAGAATGCCTTTGAGCTCAGCATTCAACCATTCCTTGGTCTATACCCAGTATTCAATGTGGACTGGTTGCGACCAAACTTTCCTCCATTGTTGGACACATGTGACGTTGCTCAGTAGCTGACACCAACAGAGTTGAACCCAAGCGGCATCGAGTAGGACACAATTGATAGGATCATGGACACACAGATCAAGAATACTCGTCAGTAGAGGATCCAACTATATCGTGTTGTTAAATCAGGTCAATTCCTTCGCAAGGGAAAGTGGTTCACTAGAGACAAGGTTCAAAAAAAATTTCCCCACCTCATGGAGGCTCTACATGCAATGGGGACAATTGTTTCCTAATGGGGGAGGACTCATCTCGGTGGATATTTGTGGCCACCCCCTATTCCACCTATACCTTTCGTCGGTTTCATCTGTTTCCTTGATTATAACATCACCTATGATTTTTAGCAGTTTTTGAGGTCCTGAACTTCTGGAGCACTTTTGACCCCCTAAACAGTGTTTTTTTAGGTTTTCAATAGACCCATTGCCATAGGAAAGGGCCTACATCAAATCCTATATTTCTCATAGAGATATTTCCAACGAGGTATCGTATGCACCAAACAGATATCATATTACCAAGTTACAACCCTGGGAAGTTGGATGCCCAATTAACCTCAACGGGGCCCATAAGCTCTTGGCTTTTCATCCCCTCGGGTTATGGTTTAGGTTGTTTAGGGTTTTACTTTATTTTACAATAATAAAAATTCCCTTGAGCCTCATTGTAACACAATTCAAAGGCATGTAGTCGCTACATCTCTTCTAAGAGATAAGCTATCATCACCCAAGCTAGTTTCTTCCCATTTTGTATGTAAGCATATTTCAGCTCTTTGATATTCATGAAATGAAATTTATTTCTACTCCACCTTTGTGTTTATTTTTATATCTGTATTTTGTTTGATTCTTTCATAAGTCTAGATCACAGGAGCTACTACCTTTTTTTCAGAAAGGAAGGAAATTGCAAGGTTTTTAGGCATTGGATGGGAATGGGGGCACAAAAAGATCCCATGTTTTAGAGAGCTCAGAATTAGAAAAAATGTTCCCCATATGGAAATGGGTCGAGAAGTGGCTTTGCTTCCCTTTCAATCAAATATATATGGTTAGCAAAAAGTGCAAAAAGCAAAAAACAAAAAGGAAAAAATAGATGCAGAATGACAGACTTGATTTCCTACTTCATTTTGTCATATGTTTGTCTTAGTTGCTAATTTATTTTCATAGTTTATCCTAACATGCATTCATATCAATTCACATTTGTATTGTTTCCATATATAAATCAAGGTGACCATATGTATATGGTAAGAAATCTATAAACACCCAAACCATGGTGTGTTGTATCCTAGGATATATATTGTTCATCTAAAATGTCTCCAATAAGGTAGGATTATGCCAGAACATCCTATAACATAACAATGGTTGTAATTAAACAAACATTCCAGTTGTAAAATGCGAGAGAGTTCCATCAATAGTTTTGATACTATCAAAATGGGGTATACATCCAAGATAGATACACAAATAATTTATGTATATATGCTTTTGCATCTCCTATGTTAAGACAATCAATTTCTTAATCTTCCATCCAATGTATCAATTGAAGGGAGGAGGAGTTGATATTGCTAATAATGTTGTCTAACAATTTGGAGAGTACTTATACAATCAATGTTAATTTTAGCTACAATATTTTAGCAGTATCTAAGCAATTTTATTTAAACATATTAAAGCTTCTTATTCTTATGTGATTATGAAAATGTAAAGCACTAGAAGTTGGGTTTTCAGTTAATCTCACTAAATATGTTTATAGGTATTTTTGTTTTGAAACAAGGTTTTTAATTTAATGATTAAGAATTTAGATGGATGATATGGATTTAATCTTGACTAAACATTTTAGAATGTGTGTGCTTATTTTGGAATATATCTTCTAGAGCTTTAATTATTATCAATAATTATTGGATGAAGGGTAGGGATTTAACTTACACAAAATATTCTAGAATATTAATAATAGTATATATAAATCAAAGGTTGAGATTTAACTCTAAAATAGTTATTCTTTTTTCCCCTTTTAATTAAATTGATGAATTAAAAGAATGCCACATGAACAAGTTTCGTATGGAGTTATAATTTTTTTAGCACTTGGTATTGATAAGCATAATATTTTCCCATGGTAACATAACAAACCCTATTTACATATTAAGAATCTCTATAGGATAGTGGTGGTAAATATCTATGGTTAAGAATATTGTTCCATGAATTCTGAAATGTAAATACCTTTAAATTGTATATTAATTATTTATATAATTAATAATAATCTAAATAAAAATTATGATGTAGCTAATTTTTATGATTTTTGTAATATTGGTAATGTGAAATGTATCATAGGGTAAGTGTTTTGATTGCTCTTTGAATTGTATCATAATGTAAGTGCTTTGATGGTGTTATATTGCTACCATTTAAATGTCTATATATCTTTAAATCACATATACTATGATACACTTACCTTATGATACAACGGAAATAGACATATTTTTTTTTACCTTATTATATATCTTATATTACCAAGATTAAAAAAATTCATAATAAGTAACTAAATTATAACATTATTTTAAATTCTTATTACTATTATTATTAATTGTAAAAATAATTAATATATGATTTAAAGATATGTACATTTAATAAAACATGTACCAAGATCTTTAATCATGAAAATTTATCCCCACTTTAATATGGAGATTCTTAATTAATAAATAGGGTTTGTTACAGTACTATGACCAAACACCATATATTGCTAATAAGATATTTTTTTAATTAAATAATTTAACTATAAATTTTAAGATAAATCTCGACATATAATTTAGGTATAATATCAATAATATTTTAGGATATTCCATAAATGTTAAATCCCTATCATAGAGCTAATAATTATTAGTAATTAAATGTAAATTTTATAAGCCTTATTTCAAAATAGACACACTAGCATAATTAATTCTTTTGTCCTAAAAATGAATCATACTTAGCATTAAGACCATTTATGATCTGAATTCCAAGAAGTTCATCATAATTCAACTCTTATAAACCTCATTTATGAAATAATTATATTTTTTAATAATAATAATAATAATAAAATTATAATTTAGGTATTTCATTTTTTGGGGAAATGTGAGATGTATGATAAAGTTAGTGGTTTGATTTTTATCATGTATTGATGCCTATAAGTACTAACCAACCATTTAATTTATATGGATTCTCTCATTTATTTATTTTCTAATTTTTTAAAGAAATGTGTTTGTATTTCCTCAAAATTTCAACATAATTAATCAAAAGTATTAAATTTCATGCAGTGGTCAGGATCAATATTCCTCGAAGGAAACTATATATGTTGACAATTAGCTGAAGCTCAATTACAACAAAATAAAAACATATGATGCTTAAAACAACTAACACTACCATCTACTAAACTACATAGAGAAGAAAAACAACTACTAGAATGCATATGATGTTATCAAGAGTTTGAAGATGTCACTAGAGCTCGGTCCTAGGCACTTGCCCCGATAGGAGCAATAGGTTTTAATTCACATTGAAGGTGAATTTCAAGGTGAGATATTCGGGCATTTAAGTTGGCCAGACAGGAGCATTGATATCACAACATATGCTTGATTTGATTTAAGGAAGAGACGATACCATTATGGTCTTCACACTTCTCCTCCAAGACTCTTCCCAAAAGATTATTCATTTTCTAATGGAGGATGATGGAGCTCAGGTATTGGCTCCATCTTCCCGTGGCATGTCAAGGGTTAGGAACCCAGTTGGATACCTCTTCCAAGATTTCAAAATTAGAAAAAGATTGAAATTCATTGTTGGTGAGGGATTTGTCGAGCTAGCAAATTTTTTCACAAATTTTGGTGGGGGTAGTAGAATGGAAGATAATTGAAGCTTCTTGGACATGGGATTGGCCATGTGACTTTCTCTAAGAACATTTACCTCCAACTCTCAAGTGATTTTGCATTCAATGTCAGTGCAGCATACACGAAAAGGAGAATAACCGGGTAAGAAAGATATCCCACAACAACACATGATTGAGAGGAATGCGTTGGGAAGGTCAAAAAAAAGGAAAAACCAAAAGACTTTGGGAATTATGGGTAGCCCAAGCTAACAAATAGAGAATAACCAATAAAGAAAAGGGACAGATGGAAAACTACTCGAAGGGTCATGGGCTTGCTAGGAGACATTTTAATGCAAACTACAATTCAACCCAATGGAACTTAAGACATAGCCACCAATATCACACTAGAGAGAAATATAGCTATAAAAGGAAATAATTGAGCCAGATGAGTAGGATATAACCATGATATTTCCAACTGACTTAACATGAACCAATGAATTGATGTACATTGAAGATAGGATGACACCACCAACTACTTCAACATCTAACTTCAGTGTAGTCTCTGCGGTCCCAAACTATGAAACCTCTGTGACCCCAGAACATATTACTAAGCCAATATCCAGCATCCCATGTGAGTAGCTAGTGCCTCATGAATCATACGCCAAGTTGTCTTGCATGTAGGCACATGTAACTTCCACTCCATTGCCAAATATAAATGACCATGTCTCAAAAAAATCTCGTGAGTTATTCCATGGATCTCTAAATGTTTTTCCGCACACAGACCCATCATTTCCAGGTAATAGAGGAACTTGTTGCACCAATGGTGGGGGAAGTTCCCAAGTACACTAGAAAATTTGGAGAGTAAGGTCTCTCCTCACAGAACAATCAAATAAAGAAATACTCGACATTGTAATGAAGGTAGTAACAATGGTTCAGGTGTGTATTGCATGGGGTGAGCTAGCCATGCAAACCCCTTCCACTACATGTTTTTAAAATTTATATATGTTTAAATTAAATATCAATTCTTTTTATAATCAGTATAATAACAATAATTGAAAATAAAATTATTATCTAATTAATTTTTACAATTTCTTAAAAAATATGTAACAAGATTTCAACCATGCAAATTCACCACAACTTTCTTATGGAGATTCTTAAATTGTAAATAGACTTTCTTATATTACTATGAGATAATACTATGACTTATCAATACCACATGCACAAAATATCATAACTCAATTCATGTGATAGGTCATATCACATTTTTTTAATTAATGAACTTAAATTAAGGACACAAAAACTAATAACTACTTTGGAAATAAATTTTAGCCTTTGATTTGTGTATACTACTAAAAATATTCTATAATATTCTATAGTGGTTAAATTACTACCATCCACCTAATAATTATTAGTAATTAAATTAAATTGTGGAAACCCAATTCCAAAATAGACGTGTCTATTGACATAATTAATGTTGTGAAGATTTATGATTAGTTTGTCTATTTATTTTTTAAGTTTTATTTAAATGTATTTTTTAGTTTTTTATAAATCAACTTAAATTGGAATATATTTCATTTTTTAGTTCAATAAGGCATGGGTATGATATGTTGGCTCAATACTTTATATTATGTAAGTAGAGGTTCTAAGCTAATGGCAGCACCATTAGAATTTAGAAGAAGTTATGGAGAACATCCCCTTCCCTAAAATGATATTAGTTATCTTGATAGTAACCTTTTGTGGACAATACCTTTCTTGGACAACACTGTTGAAAATGCAACAAGATGATGGTGCTTAGTGAAAAGAAGTCGCCTTCACTAAGTGGGCCCGCAGGCTATTTTTGGCGCAAAGTCTATTTTTAGACATATGGATCATGGTCTATGAGTTGCAGGATGCTATTTATGGATGATTGGTCATGTTGGTAAAAATAGATGGATCTCTATTTTTAGACATATGGGCGGAGACTATTTTTACACTGCCAGACTAAAAATAGAAAAGTTTAATATTATTAGCTCTTAATAATATTTGGACTATAAACATTATCTTATCCTCTTGCAGCACTTCAGTTCGAGCTACGGATGTGGCACATGCAACTGCCAGAAGGAAATACGCTTTTCCTATGGGTTAGTTGAGCTATTGCATGATGGACTTCAGTTAGAACTCAAGTGATTGATTTTGGCAGAGTTGTAGAAATTTCTCATTTCCCACCCCGGTTTTCAGTTTCTCCTTATTTCTCCCATATAGTTAAATGTCCTTTCCCATAACCATACATTTAACAAGCTGGAAAAAATAAATTTGCTGAAAACACAAATTCTAGAAATTTTACAGAATGCTGGAAATTGCAGAAATAAAAATCAGCAGTAATAAACAACCATTAAAACACATTTAAACACTGAAATTTTTGGTCAATGTGACCCTGGAAAAACCCCCTACAACTCTTGGGGAAAACCAGTTTGAGAGTTCTTCTTTATTTCTGGAAAATGCCTTTTTGCAGTAAGAAAAATATTCATCAAAAATCAGCAAGAAAATTTTTACAACTTATCTCAGCCTTGCTGAAACTCCGCTTTGCTGAAACTCCGCCTTGCTGAAACTCCACTGTACAGACTTGCTGAAACTCCACCCTGCTGAAAGTCCGCTGCTCAAACTCCGCTGCTCAAACTCTGCTCTGCTGAAGCTCTGCAACTCACTGTCCAGAAATCTCCCTTACTCTCTTTCTCTCCTTCTCTCAATCTGCTCATGAAATAATTAATGACCTTTTCCTCCTTTTCCTCCTTTAATCTAACCCTAAGTGACTTTTGGGTGATCCCTAAATCCAATGACTGAAATAGATTAAGATCTAAGGCTAAGATTAAATGCTCATTTAAATCTCAATTTTCATTTTTTAATTCACCCCACTTTAATAAAGACCCACTTAGTCATTTGTTTCTAAAGTCACTTTTCCTTTCTAATTTTTCATTGACTTGATAAAAGTCACTTTAAAATTAGACTTAGTAACTTTATCACTTAAAGTCACTTTTAAATTAGATTTAACTTTATAAAATTATAAAGTCACTTTAGGAGAAAAATTAAATTCTTTTGGACACTTTTCCCTAGGCCAAAGATCAAATCCTAAGGGAACCATCTATCCTTCAGTACCAAATTTCAACACTCCCTCTTACCGAGGAAGGTGTTCCTAACCACACCCATCTTGTCTCTGAAGTAGACATGCTTGCCCCGTGGTAAGGCTTTGATAAGAATATCTGCAACCTGCTCATCAGTGGAAATATACTCAAGCTTCACAACTCCATTCTGAAAATAGTCTCTGATGAAATGATATCTGATCCTGATATTCTTTGACCTGTCATGAAATATTGGATTCTCTGTGAGTTTAATGCAACTCTGATTATCACAGTAAATCACTGAAGGTCTCAACGGCTAACCAAATAAGCCAAACAACATCTTGCGAAGCTAGATAGCCTCACAACTAGCTAGACTGGCTGCCATATACTCTGCTTCCGCTGAACTCAGTGCTACCCGACTGCTGCTTCCAGCTGAACCATGACACTATTGCTAAACCCAACCCAAAACAGCACCCTGAAGTGCTATTCATATCAGAAGAACAACCTGCCCAATCAGAATCAGTGTATCCTGCCAATCTCACTCCATCTCCCTGCCTGTAGTCCAGACCATAATCTACTGTCCCCTGCAAGTACCACAAAATGTGTTTTGCAGCCACCCAGTGAACCTTCCTAGGCTCACACATAAACTGACTCATCGTGTTGACTGCAAAACAGATATCTGGTCTAGTGTTGACCAAATACATCAAGGAACCAATCAGCTGCCTATACAATGTGGGATCCACCAACTCGGAATCCGAAGCATGAAGCTTCTTCCAGTTGGTGATCATCAGTGTCAACATGGGTCTACAATCCTCGATGTGGAATCGGCTAAGGATGTCCACAATATACTTCCCTTGCCCCAAGAAGAAATGCCCCTCCTCCTGCCACACCTCCAAGCCCAAAAAGTAATGCATCAAGCCGATGTCCTTCATCTCAAACTTCGTCTCAAGATCTCTCTTGCAGTGCTCTATGAGTTTCTCTGCACCTGTAATGACCAAGCCATCCACATACAACACCAGAGTGAGAGGCTCCTCACCAATCACAATAAAGTAAAGGTTCGGATCTGCCTCACTCTTTGTGAAACCCATCCCCTGCAAATATGTATCTATCCTGGAGTACCAACCTCTAGGAGCTTGCTTCAAGCCATAAAGGGCCTTCTTCAGTCTGCACACATGGGACTCCTTTCCATGCACCTCAAAGCCCTGTGGTTGCTCAATGTATGCCTCCTCTTGTATGAAGCCATTGAGAAATGCAGTCTTCACATCCATCTGGTGGATCTTCCAACCCATCTCTGCTGCTATCGATATAATGGAGCGGATCGAAGTATATCGAGCCACGGGAGCGAAGGTCTCCTCATAATCAACTCCCTCTACCTAGGAGAACCCCCTAGCCACAAACCTTGCTTTGAATTTCTCAATGCTGCCATCTGGAAGTAACCACGGATTTGCCCTCAGGCCTCGGCACCACCTCCCAAACATCATTCTTCATGATAGAAGAATACTCCTCCTGCATGGCCTCTCTCCAGACCTGCTGGCTAGCTGCCTCCTCATAGCTACAAGGCTTAGAGTCAAGAATGCTGGTAACCATCGCCATATAGCTACAAAACCTCTCAGGTGGTCTACTCTCTCTGACTGGCCTCTTCGGCTTAGCAACATATGAGGCATCTCTCAAGGTGTCCTGAAGCCACTTGGGCTTCCTCTTCCCTCAGTGCACTTCTCCCGCCGGAGAATGAAACTCCTCCTCCTCATCATCATCAGGAGCCTGAACTCTTGATTGTATGTCCGCTATCCTCCTGCCTGCACCTGAACCTGTAGAAGCTAAGGTACCGTGTGAACTGTCCATCAGTGGACTCCCTAGTGAACTGCTCTGTGAACTGCTCTGCATGTTACCCGGAGCACCACCCCTCTGGCTCGGTGAGCCACTGCTCACTGACGGACCTGACATCCTCATAGATGTACCTCCTGTTAGCACTTGAAATTTCACCTCAGGCTGAGAAAGGCAAACCTCAAAGCTACATCAAACCATTCAGCCTCGTAGCTAGCCCTACGGGGCAGGTGAAGGCTCTCTCCGGTCAATCTCGACAGATCTTCAATGGGATGAGATGACCAACACAGTAACACTGATGTTAGGCTAGTAAACTGATTTAAAAGATTGATTTTGGGGTTTTTGGGTTTTTGGTGGCAAATTGAGGAGAGGGCAGTTTTGGGTGTGGGGATTGGACACAGTTTCCGCAGGGGGTTCCTTGGGGCGAGGTAGGAGACAGTGCTGATGTCTTTGACTGAAGTGGATGGTTAGGAATGAAAGATAAGAAGGCTAAAGAGAGCAAACAATGAATTTGAATTCTCTTTAGACAGTAGAAAACATTGAAATTAAACAAACTTAAAAGCAGAGCATGGCAAACATGAATTCTTAGTTTAACACTTCATTTGTTTAATATGCAGAAGTATAGAAAGGAAATGAATCACATAACAAAGCTTACAATAACATGGAGAAACACACCATCAACACATGAGTCCACAAGAATCCCAAAGATGACTGCAAAACCCTGGTCTTCCTTAGCCAAAAATTGCAGAGATACAGTGAAAATATACAATGATAGCTGCTCCCTCAAGAGTCCAACCATGAAAATGAGCAAGAAAGTACATAATATAGATGATCTAACCTCTTTCCCTACCTCCATGGGTCGAGCTCACTATCCTAGGAGCTGTTTGAACCACTTCTAAACTAAGCACTACAAAATAGGCAGTCAAAACAACTTGCCTCTATAAACTTGGAAACCAGTTCATACATTCAATTTTTACCCTTTACATGCATAAATCTTCTAGAAATGTTAAACAAGAGTAAAAGTATCCAAAAAGTGTCACAATTACATCCATGAAGATCATCATTAACCTCAGAAAGTCGAAAAGGGTCAAATCTGCAATTTCTGGGCTGAACTGGTCAAATCTGGCAAAATTTCCTCAACGGGTCGCGCCCCTTTTCTCAACGGGTCGCGCACTTTGGAGCTCTGTTTGGGGCACTTCCCGGTGTCAGAATTGGGTGCAGGATAGCTCGTTGGAAAGGTCTGCGAGTCTAATTTCCAACCCAACTAAAATTTTTGAATTTGGAGTTCATTTGCCCAGTCAAAGCTCAATTCTCCCAAGACTGCGTTTGCAACTCAAAAAAGGGGCAGAAAGTCAAATTTTGCATGTATTTTGACCTTCTGGAGGCCCAAAACCCCATAAAAACTCAAGTCCATCCATGGGCATATGTAATTTTTCATGACAAATCTAAAAATGCTAAGTTTTTGCAAAACGGAGCTACGATGACAAAGGGTCTCACTGGGGGTGAGACCCGTTGAGGAGCCAAAACCTGTAAATTTCCAAAAAATTCCAAAATTACCCAAAATTCTCAAAAAATTTTGGGATTTGTGCTGTAGCTGATGCTAGTGAGTGCCATAATCTTTGAGGGATGCCTCAGCCAAGATACGGAGTGGATTGGTCTTCTTCCTCCGCCTAAGAGCCTCAGACAACCTCCTTTGGAACATTTTCATTTTAGCCTTGCAGACATGCATCCTTGCCCAATAGTGATTTTTCATGTTTCTCAGCAGCTTCTTCTCTTGGTTGGCCTTAGCCAACAGCCTCTCTAAATGTGCATTGACCTGTATAAGCATAGACTCACGGTCAGCAAGCAAAGGATCACCGGGCCTCCTACGGTTCAAGACTCGGTCGCTACGAATCCTCCATATCTCATCAAGTGCTTTCTCCTCCTCTAGCTGTTTGTTCCGCTGCTCCAGGTAGGTGATGGTCCATTGGGCACCCTCAAGTCTCCTCTGCAAAACATCATTCTCGGCCCTGAGATGCTGAATGATCTCCTTCGCCTCTTGGCTAGGAGAACTCGCCTCAAGATCAATCACCGGATCCTCATGAATCATGGGCTCTTTGCCCCTTTGTAGTACCTGTGCTGGTGAAGAAAGCGAGGCCCCTTCCACCTGATGTGGAGATAACACTCGCTGAGCTGAAGATGAAGGCGAGACCCCTTCCACCTGCTGTGGAGATAGTACTCGCCTAGCTGCTGCAAATAAGGCCCTTGGGCCTTTCTGATAAGTGACCAAAGGAGTGGAGCTAACATGTCGGGTGACGGGAGCATCAGGCTGCTGAGATGGTCCTCCCTCCTCATGAATGACCTCCTGATGTGGCTGAGGTGGCACTGTGAAAAACTCACGGGAGATGAACTCCTCCCATGAGATGCCCTGCTGAGTCAACTGATGTGAGACTATGAGCTGAATCAAACCATAATGGCATAAGCTCCTGTACTGCTGGGCCGGGGTCTTCTTCTGCAACATGGGCACCATCCTTTGAATGTTATGAAACAAGAAGACGGGGATGTTCATCATCCTCACTCGGGTGAAATGCATCAAAAGGCGAATGTGATATGAGTACACCTGTGAAAATCTGCCCTCACAGGTAAAATAATGCATAATAAGCCTCATGATGGGAGCATACTCGCTCCGGAGAAATCTGAATGGAAAAACACCTGTCAAAAGTCTCACGAATGGTGGTCGGACATAGGGCTCAAAGTGAACAAATTCTAGCAATCTGCGCTTAGGCCATACCTCACCCACATTTGGTATCCCTGTAGCCTGTGAGATCACCTCAGGAGTCAATGTGAAGTTCATCCCTGCCAGAGTGACATGTCCATCACGGAGGTGCAAGACAAACAAGCGGGCCAACTCTCTATGATGCTAAATCTGAGAAATTCTCTCACAGAAATCATAACAAGACATATACTGAAAACAACACACTGCCATGGGGCAAGCCTGTAATTCTGCCAGAGAGGTGGGCTCCTCTCGCTTATGATGTCCACCCTTACCACCCTTACGAGGCCTCCTCTGTTCCTCAACCTCTGTAGATGATGAATGGTCATCACTTTGCTCATAGGTTTCGGTTTCTGACATGGTTTAGGAGCAAAGTGGACAAATAAAACTGCTGTCTCTGCCTGCAAAAAGTGCAGAAATCTATGCTGTTTCAAGGGGAACAAAACATGAGGGAAATGTTAGGGGAGGGATATTTTAACAAGGAATGGGAATATATAAATATTACAGGGAATTTCAAGGGAAAATTTGCAAATCATATGCATATAGGAACACATATTTGTAATAGGGAAATCATTTGCAAAGATTATTGCATATGGGAAAAACATGCATGAAAGTAAACATGGGAATATATGTATTCATGTTCAATAAGGGAAAAAGGGAAACCATGCAAAAAACATGCTGACATTTTACCAACAGTTTTTGTTATCTTGCACATGCATATGGTAGAGGGGAATCAGGGTTTTCATTTTTTGTTTTTTATGCTTTGGGGAAAGGGGTAGGATTTTTTTATATTTTTAGTGATTAGGGATGGGGAAAGATTTTCATTTCATTTATAAAATGACATGGGGGAAAATGAGATGTACATATGAATGTGAGCAAGAGGGGAGGGAGGGAAACAAACCAAAGGAAAAACAACTTGAAACACCATAAACCCTAGAACAGTTTGCACATGAATATTGCAGCCATATAAGTCTTTTGATTTGCAAGATTTGAGATTAAAATCATAGCATAAAGTCTTATATTCATCACCATCCTCAAAAACCATGTGTAAAGAGCCTACCTCGACCAATTTAGATGATTTGAAGGGAGATTGAGGAATTTTGTTGAAGTTTGCAGGCAAGCGGTTCAACGGGTCGCGCAGGCCTCCCAACGGGTCGCGCACCTCCCAACGGGTCGCACCCGTAGTAATTCTGAACTGCGGAGGAATTCTGGACGGGTCGCGCACCGCCCAACAGGTCGCGCACCTCCTTTGACGGGTCGCGCACCACTCTGCTGCCCGAAATCACTGCAATTTCGCTCCTTTCTCTCAATCACTCTCTCTTTCTCTCTTGCAAGCTCTAAAATGCACAATGAGAGTGAAACGAGGGAATTTGGGATTTTATAAGTCTCATTTGAAAAAATTTCATTTACAAACCCACTTTCTAATGTTGTTTCTTTTGACACTTTATAACACTGATTTTTGGTTTCCTTTATCCTGATTTTGACTCATTGAGTGCTTTGACTTGATTCTTTTTGCACGTAGATCATCTGAGGGACTTTGGCAAGGGGACCAGGGTTACTGCTGTCCTTTTGAAGACCTTTTGGAATTTCATTCTTTTTACACAAATTTAACATGACCTTGGCTTTAAAAACAGAGTTTTTAAATCCAAGGTTAAAAATGAATTGTACATGATGAAAATATCAAAGAAACATGTTTACAATCCTCCCTCTGGCTTGCTGGGCACTCAAGGACTTTCAAAGGCATGACCTTGCAAGGATAAATGACCAAACCCTAGACCTAGGACCTTTGACCTTAAGACAAAACAAGACAAGCTTGAAAAACTTAATGACTGACATGGCCTAATCCAGCAAAGCCAAGAGGGGTATAAATAGACCAGCTCCTCCATCAGGGTTATGGCATGCCTAACGGGATGCAAAATTTGACACTAATGAGACACCTACTAATGCAAATGCAAAGAGCTTTGATCACTGATGGAGGGCTTTCAAGACCGACACTAACACCTCCTAATCCTCTTGATCCTCCTGATCCCTGCCCACTAGATTTATGTGACTGACTCAACTGTTGCTGAGGGTCTGGCTGATCCCGATACTCTAACTCCCGTGACCTCCTAAAGGCCCTGTCCTCCTCGAACTTCACATCCCGTCTGACAACAACTCTCCTCTGTGCAGGAATGTAAATCCGAAAGGCCTTTGAGGTCTCACTGTAGCCCACAAAGATACCCTTCTCTGCAGTGGGATCTAGTTTGGTCCTCTTCTCCTTGGGTATATAGGAGTATATAATGCATCCAAACATATGAAGATGACCAATATCAGGCTTCTTCCCAGAGAAAGCCTCCTCCGGAGTCATGTGCCCCAAGGCACGATGCGGACTCCTGTTCTGCAAGTAAACAACTGTGTTGCAGGCCTCTACCCACAAGAACAATGGCAACCCTTGATCATGTAACATGGCTTTGGCAGCCCCTATGATGGGTCTGTTCTTCCTCTCTGCAACCCGTTCTGCTGGGGGTTGTAAGGAATAGTGAACTCCCTCCTAATGCCTGCCCCCGCACAATAGTGAAAAAACTCTCCAAGGGTGTACTCTCCTCCATTGTCCGACCTTAGGGACTTGATCTTTCGACCTGTCTGTGTCTCCACAAGAGCTCTGAACTCCTGGGTTAGACCATGTTATGAACTAGATAAGGTTTCAAGTGTATTGGAATCGCATTGTATTCTAAACATAATTAAAGACTTTACCAAGAGGCTTTCCACGAAATTACTAAAACTCTTGATAAGTGGATAAGTAAACCATTGTTAATGAAACTTATGTTTTGGATTCATTCTAAACTACCTATTAATGTGATATTGATAAATACAAATTGAAAAATGAACATCTCCCTTTTCTATTATCAAGTGTTAAAATCCACAACAATGTATCCATCCTATCACTGTGAAAATGGAAACCATTTTATTTTGCAATTATTTTTTTAAAGTCATTGTTTTTCCACTTTTTTTCCTAAATATTAGTTATTCACTATTATTAATTCTTTGATTTCATCCAAAATTTTAAAACATCAGTGTAGTGAATAGTAACTCCACTTATACCTCCCTCACTATTGGCTTGTTGAGCACACCAACATCTACCATGAATACCACATTCTCTAGTTACTACACAATTTTTTTTTACATAAAATGAAATCAAACTTAACATTACTCTCCCTGCCTCTTCTTTAAATATAGGATGAAAATTGAACTTCTATCCATCCTTCTCCAGTAGAGCATAAGGATTTCAAATTACATCTCACATAGCACCTCTATCATATTTCCATGACATTTTTAAGAGGATATGGGGAATCTTCAAGGTTAATACATCATAAAATATTTTAATATCATTGTAAAGAATAATTTCATATTGTTTTTGTATAGTATTTTTGTGTCCTTTTAAAAACTGTGCTATTGTAGATTTGGATGAGGCATACAATTCAAATTTAATATATGTATAACTTCATTAGAAGCTAAATTCTTTGAACTACCATGGTCAACCACTAATATACAAAACTTACCTCCAATTTTACACTTAACACAAAAAATTATCTTCAATTGCTTATGTTATATGATGACCTATTTCTCTAAATGAAACAAATTTATGATGACCTATTTCTCCAAATGAAATAAAATTACTTCAGCATCAAATTCTCACCACCATTAGTTTTCATCAGAATAATGACTTATTTTCTATTCTTGACTCTATTGCTTCCACATTATTGGTTCTTCCCTCTTTTTTTGGACACCCATTTTTCCATATGGCCTTTCCCTCACATAATTTTAAGTTTTTTGTTTTAAATTTTCATCTTATACATTTACTTATTTATGACTCACCACATTTGGTAGTATCATATCTTCTTTGTTGATCCACAATATTGCTTCCATCACATTTTTCAACTTACCTTTCTTAACCTTTACCTATCTTTTCTTTATATTTTTGGCATTTTCTCAACCATTTCTTTTCAACTCTCATGCTCACTTAATAAGCCTCTACCACTAAATAAAAATTTAAGTCATTAAACTCATGTTGAATGGTTAACATAAAATATTGACATACTTCGGAATCGATTCCAAAAATTTTCCACTATGTATAAACCTTATACAAAATCTATGAAATTGATTAGGAAACTCATTTTTAATATCTTTAGTTACCTAAAAATTTCAATCTTCTAAATGGATTTAAAATGTGTAATCTAAAGGGACATTTTTTTCAATTTTTTCATCACCCTATCCTTGGTTTTAATCTTCTTTTATCATTGGTTTTAATCTTCTTTTATCACCACTTTCTCTATACAATTGCAACTTATTCCACCACATAGAACTATGCATATCTAATTTTGCATAGGAGAATTAATCCTCATAGAGTTTCTAATAAAATTCAAAGAACTTTTTCCATTTGTTCTCCTATTCAAATCTATCAAAATATTAATATTTAGACATCTAAAATATATAAGAATTTCAAGTATAGGTTTACCTCTAATACACATGATTTACATGATGTTTTTTTGCTCGATTGTTAATTGTTCTTCTAGTTTTTCTCTCAGATTTTCTCTTTTTGCTTCGTCATCACCATCATCAAGAATAATATACACAATATCTCTAACGTATATTTCCTTAATGACATCGATTCTTGTGATCATCATCCTCGCTATTGTGCAAGTTCATAAATGTTTGTGTCCTATTTCTAAATGGGTTTTCTATGAGGTCCTCCTTTATTCCGTGACTTTAATTATGTTTTGAGATATTCTCATACAAACTATCCACTTCACGAACATTCACAAATTATTGAATATAAAAAATGTGACAAAACCATAATATCAACTTACTTTGTGTCATTTAATGTAAGAATGTTCTCATATAGAATTACAATGTAGAAATATCAATCAACAATTTAAAGCACAATTCAATAATAAGTATCCATAATAGAATTACACATAGTACAATAACAAAACATTGAGTGGAAATAACCACATAATTATGTAATCTATTTGTTATGGGGTTCAACTATCTCAATTTCCAAATAATATTTAGATTGTTCTTCCAATCCTCAAAGCCATAATTTTTTATGACGTGCCAACCAAATCATTTATCCTCTTCTCGAAATTTTAGTCTCTATGTTATTATAAGCTCGGACTTATATTCGTTGTTGATATGGATATAATCTCTATGTTATTATAATCTCAGACTTACATTCATTGTTGATATGGATATAATCTACTTGAGATAAATGGATGATATTATCTATGATAGAAAGTCTTTCGAAGAAGGGATGTGGAACTCTTATTTATTCACATGTCAACCATCTTGCATTCGTGTCGTGTACCTACTAAAACTTTTATTCTCTACATGTTTGTTAGCTCAATTTATACTCATGGTTGATATGGATATAATTTACCTTAAATAAATGGATAATAATGTCCATGAAAGAAAGTCTTTTTCAAGATGGGATGTGGAAGTCTCATTCATTTATGTCATGTACCCAGAATTTTTTTGTTTTCTGGTTGAAATCCTTAATAAAATCTAGTTTGGTTTATCTCCACAGAGAAGTGGAAATGATAAGAGATGTTGTTTCTAGTTTGGTTTATCTCCACAAAGAAGTGGAAATGGTAAGAGATGCTGTTTCTAGTTTGGTTTATCTCCACAAAGAAGTGGAAATGACAAGAGATGTTGTTTGGTTTATCACCACAAAGAAGTGGAAAATGATAGGAAATGTTGTTTCTTTTAGTTTCCATTGTGGTCATTCCTCTCACACTATTTGACCACGGCTCTACACTACCCTTATTGATGGGCTCTATACTCTATTGTACATTATCCTCCATGCATGATTCTGTCATCCACTAACATGAGTTTAGGTTTTTTTTTTTCCAAGGAAAAAATCGGTAACTTTTTATTTAAAAAATGAAAAGTTACACTAGCAGATGCATTGAAGCATTTCCATAAGAAGCCCATTGGGCTCAAGTGCTTTTGCACCCCATGCAACGTTACAAAACTAACGTGCAGTAGAAGAAGAAAAAGAGAAAGAGAGAAGAAGGGAGAAAGAGGCAGAAAAACTGGAATCTGGTAGTGGGTAATGGACTCACCCTTCAAGTTTTTCTCCCCTTTTTCTTTTCGACCTTGCGCCACTCTCCTTGAGTGGGCTCAATCGATGCTATGACTAACTATGTTTCTGCTTTCTGTGAGGCTGTTTCCTTGTCTGAGTCTGAAGTGTCTGAGTGGTGATGCATTTTGATCCCTCCCATACTCAGATCCTCGCTTGCCTTCTTTGCCTGATTTGAGTGGAGCTGTGAAGCCTTGTTGTCTGATGTGGTTTCCTTCTAAGTCTCCATTTCTTGAGAAACCTTGGCATTCTCTGCGGGGGTATCTTCCTCTTCTGCTTTTGATTCTCCGTCCTCTGAGTCAGGGGGGGAAATTTCCATCCTTTCCTCTGCTTCCCTTTCTGCTTCTTTTTACTGTTTACTTTCTTGGCTTCTGGACATGTGCTTTGCAAGTGTCCTGTCAGCCTACAGAGCCTACATCTGAAAACAATGTTTTCATAGTCTAGTTCTTGCAGCCAATTTTTTTGTTTGTAGATCAGCCTTATGTTGTCCGACAGCCCTTTACTTAGATCTACTTCCACACCAATGCGTGCAAAAGTGTAGACCCTTTCATCAATCCTTTCTAGATCTGTTTTGATATATTTCCCTATGTTGTTCCCAATGCCTTCCAATACTTGTTCACTCCAAAAGTGAAGGGGAAGGTTGTATAGGCGGGCCCAGACCGACACTTTTGATACAACCATTTTGTTTGGATTGAAATCTGGAATCCATGGGGTCATAAACAGCCCCGATGTTCCCCAAAACCAAGGCCCAACACTGATGATTGTATCTCTGACTTCCTTGGATGCAAATCTAACTATAAAAAACCCCTTAGAGCATAGATGTATATCACATTCCATGGTCCAATTGGTGAAGATCCAGTGGAATAGATCCATTGGTTTTGGCCAAAAACTGTTAAAACGACAGGTTAGGGCTTGCGTTTCATAGGACTTAACGAAATAATCAAGCCTTGTAGAATCAAAGTTAAGGGCCGGAGTTTGCCCTAGCTGATCTACTATGTATGGCCTAGGTGTATATCCGCCTTGATCTGGAGAGGACCCTGAGTCTCTGTTGCCTTGTAAAATGTTTTTGTAGGAGGAACCTCCCTTCGGTTGATGTTGAGGTGCTATCTTTTTCTCCTTGTCTCCTCCTGAGGAGCTTGGCTGTCCCTGAGGCAGGGCCCCTCCTCTCAGCCTAAGGTTTAAAGTAATGATTTTTCCTGGACTAATCTCATAACTTTTCAGCGTTCTACTATCCTGGAGGGACCACCTACCACTGACCAAGTGTTGGATCTGAACTAGGTATCTCGTCAATGCCCATATTTGCTATTTCAGCTGCAAGATGGTGCTTTCTACATGTACCCACACTAAACGAGTTTTCCCCTCAGGGGTTTTAATAAAAATATGAAAATGAGTTGTTGTTACCTGTAGCCTGGGTTTTGACTGAGTTCCTGATCCGCCTAAACTGGTGTCGCGGCTAATTTCCGTGTGCTCTCGCTGTAAACAATCTTCCAGATCTGGCCTCGTATTTGGTCGTTTATCCCTGTGCATGTCTAGATCTACAAACCCTCTGCTCGATCTATGCTTATTGCCACCGATCTGTTGCCTGGGTTCTGGCTATTCTTGAATGTTGGCCAGATCGGGTAGATCTAGGCCGGATCTGCAAAGTTTGGGCCAATGCATTGAGAGAGGGAGCAAATATGCATCATGTAGTCCCCCTTCATTGATTGCAACAACCGAACTAGTGTGAAAACCTGCAGATCCCAACCCTGCCGTGTCCCGGATTGCTTTTCTTCTTCCCCCTTGCCATTGCTCTGTGCGTTCTGGGTATGGCGCGACCTAGCCTCTATACGCGTTGCGGCATGATGGCTGCATGGATCAAAGCCGAAGTTGGGCACCTTGATTCTCTGCAACCCGAAAGCCTCCTCGTATAACCGTGCAAGGCGGTGGTCTTCTGTTGGTGGCCTCGCCGCGAAATCCAGTTGGATTCCTGGAAGAAGAATGCGGTCACACAGGTCAATACCCTCGGCAGCTTCAGCTGAAAATTGGTTCAGAATATGGGAGGAAGAGCTAATTGCATGGATCTTATCGGCTTTTATGAACAGAGCCTCGTTAACATAAACCCTGAACTCGGGATCCATGGTAGCTGTCATGGCATTGTGAATGAGAGTGCTCATACTTGCAGGTTGTTCGTCCAGTATATTACCCAACATGAGTTTAGGTTGCCTTTGTTAGTTGTGGACATTGATTTGATAGTTATTGAATGATTATTTTTCAAATGAGTTTAATCACTATTACTTTCAACTATTTCATAATATCAGTTTGAAGTAGTCTAAGAGCACAATAAACCTCAATCAAAAATCAAAATTTAAATAAGAAAATAATGATTTGAAAATGGGAATTTTTTTTGTTCATGTATGTTAACTTTTCTAAATTAGGGATGCTCTTGCATCATTTTTAATATGATAATAATTTCTGATTCATTCCACTCAAATTGTTGCATGTGCTACCGTTTATATGAAAATTTTGATGAGCTAGATGCTTCAAGGGAGAGCATGGTGTGCCTTTCTTGTCACATCCTTAAGGGAGAGCATGGCATGCCTTTATTGTCATATCCTTAAGATGTAAGAAATTCCAGTTATTCCTTTTTTATACAATTGCGAGATTACACAAATGCTAATGGTCGGGATCATTCATAAAAAAAAACCTTAAGTATTATGGATAATATCATTATCTCTTATAGCACGAGAATTAAGAAGCTTATACTGTAGAGGTAGTATTGGACATATTAAATACATGGAGGAAGTGGGAGTTTATCCATAGTTATTAGCATGCAATATTATTATCAATAAAATTTAAGAGGATAATTGATACAATTCTATAATATGAGTAGCTAGATCGAAGTTGGAACATAAACTATGTGAAGCATACATTGATTTCATTTTAGGATCGTGTAACAACATTAATATATTTATATCTACCATTATTTATAGAAGAAATCAGCTCAACTATGTTGTGAAAATAACACCATTAGATTCATCCATGAATTGGGATTACATATATGGAGTGTTTTTTCATATTTTAGAGTAGTTTGTGTCTCTGTAACTATATTTTAGAACATGGGCTATGTTATATTCAACAAATGTGAATGTGATAGATTTTTTTCTTTGAAATTAAATTCACATAAACATTTTATCCAATCAATTGGATTCATTTCCTGTTTGAAGACTTCATAGTTCATTGAGAACTTCTATAAAGTGCATGGGCTAGATACCTGTCATCTTAATCCTTCATGAAATTCTTAACTTCTAGTTAAAAAATCACAAATAAAAATATGCTTGCATTAATAAGTCAAGTCTTATCACCTCTTACTTCTAACCTCTTAAGGCTTCCAATTATAGAATGTGTCAATAATCCAATACTAGCATTTTCATGCTATGTAAGTTTCAAACAACACATCTTGTTTCCAACCTCTTGACATTTCAAATTGGGAAGGAACAATATCTTACCAAATACCCATATAAATTTAGAAGGATAAAATAAATCCTTTTGAGAGAATATCATAAATTCCTTCCAAGTATAACATAGTCTAACATACAAAGTATTTCAAACTCATAAGTGTTTTCATTGCAAAATCAATGCCATCTCGAAGCAATGTTTAATTACCAACTTCAAATTAAATGGCTGCTAAGTAAAAACTTCTCCAATCAAATTATCAAAATGATATTTAGTTGTTAGGCCCCTATACTACTAGTGCAACCCCTTATTGTTATTAGTACACCCCACTTATTATATTGATGTACCCATGTAGTGCCCATATTGTTACTATTGTGCCCCATAGAAGCCCACTATTGTCATTATTGTGCCCTTACGTTATTATTGTTATGTCGGCTCTGATTATGTTATGACCCCTTAGACTCTTATATATAGAAAGAAGGTCTATTCATTTGTATCATCCAAGAATTGCTCATTTGTGTAATGTAAAGGAGGTTTCCCCCTCGAAGAGGTTGAATTCTAAGGCGTTGATCTCTCTTTTCTATCTTTTTGTGAGTTGGTTTCATAACATTTGGTATCAGAGCTTTGGATTCTAGGGTTACGCTGCTCCAAATAGGTCATTGTGGCATTTTCGCTACAACTTTTTTCTGCGATGTTTCAGAAGCTAAAAAAAAAAACCCATTTGAGAAGAAATCACACTGAACCTCGGGTCCAAATTTCAGAGCTTTTTGCGTTATATTTGCGGAGATATGATCTGAGGAAGTTGATATTTTTGCAAACTCCTGAATTACATTCCAAACTGGTGACCTGGGGAAAATCGTCATAACTTTCTCTCTGAGCATCGGATTAAAATTTTGTAAGAAGGTATAGAAAGAGGACAGACTGTAATTTCCTGTAGATATTTTTCAGAGCCAAAGGTTGAAACAGTGACACGTGGCACTTCATACAAGTTCGCTCTTCTGGAAAGGTCTATAATCAGGTCATCTTGGGAGATTGTGCATAACTCTTTCTTGGAGAATCCAATTTGGATCAGACTAATGGCATTGGAAAGAGGACACAGAGGGCTACTACAGGTCCCAATTTCAGAACTTAAAGATCTGAAAGTACAAAGTTACAGTCGTTTCAAGATCAAGCTCCTAAAATAAAGAAAAAGCAAGATGAGGAAGTTTGATGGCAAGGATCCGGTAAATTGGATACTTCAGATGGAACAATATTTTGATCTACATGGTGTACCACTGTTACAAAAGGTATGTATTGCATCTTCATATTTAGAACTGGATTAATTTTTATGGTATGAAGGGCTTTGTTCTCGTAAACAACTTGTTACATGGTCAATTTTCACGGAGGAAATGATAGCACATTATGAGGATATAAAGAGCAACACCTTCTTTAGAGCAACACCACAACAATTGGAAAGAGTAAAAGGGCTTTGTGACATAGTGGAAAGAAAAATTATGGAAACCAGGAAGCATACCCCTCACAACTATAAAGATGGAAGTGTTGTTTCTCCTAGCCTTCCACAACCTACAAGGGTTACACCACAACAATTGGAAGAAAAAAGAAAAAAAGGGCTTTGTTACAATTGTGATAGCAAATGCACTAAAGGTCATAAGTGTGCTGAGAAGAAATTATTTTACATAGAATATGAAGAGGAGGAAGAAAATGATCAAGAAACATCAAAAGAAGAAGATATATGCCAGGACACCACCCCAGAGAAAGAAGAAATGAATCAGACCATATCTTGTAAAGCATTGGCAAGAATTACCACTCCTCAAACTCTCAAGATAGAAGGACATATCAAGAAGAAAAAGGTGCAAGAAGTGAAAGATCACATTGAGAAAGAAGAAATGAATCCGACCATATCTTGTAATTCATTGGTCGAAATTACCACTCCTCAAACTATCAAGATAGAAGGACATATCAAGAAGAAAAATGTTCAAGAAGTGAAAGATCACATCGAGCATTAAGAAATGAATACGACCATATCTTGTAAAGGATTGGAAGAAATTACCACTCCTAAAACTCTAGAGATATAAGGACATATCAAGAAGAAAAAGGTTCAAGCAGTGAAAGATCACATCGAGCATCAACAACGAGTTCTCCAAATTTTAAAGGATAATGCCACTTCGGTGCAAAATCAAATGAAACAACAGGTAGATCAACATCGTAGTGAAAAATGTTTTGATGTAGGTGATTAGGTATTTTTACTACTACATCTCAAGCAAGCTATTTATGAGAAGGAAATGTTGGCAATACTACATGCACTTAAAAAATGGCGACCTTATCGAATGGGAAGACTCTTCAAGGATGAGGATGTGGAAGCATTGTTTTGTGCTATTTCTATTATCCAACCAGATTGGATAAAAGAAGCAAGGGATGAATGGAAGAAGGACGAAGAAGTATGGCCACTTATTCAAAAGTTTCAAAAGATCCCAATTCAAATAATATTGCTAGAAAGTAAAGAGTAAGGAAAAATCATATCGGAACCTGGAGCAGTAATAGAAACAAGAACTCGACAGCTACGAAATCGATCAATTTCAGAGTATCTCATCAAGTGGAAGAACTTACCCGCTGAAGATTCCACATGGGAGGACAAGAATTTTATACAGAAGCATCAAGAACTACTCAAGCATTGAGGAAAACGCTTTTTGAAGGAGAGGGGCATGTTAGGCCCCTATACTACTAGTGTAACCCCTTATTGTTATTAGTACAAACCACTTATTATATTGATGTACCCATGTATTGCCCATATTGTTACTATTGTGCTCCATAGAATCCCACTATTGTTATTATTGTGCCCTTGCATTATTATTGTTATGTCGGCTCTGATTATGTTATGACCCCTTGGACTCCTATATATAGAAAGGAGGTCTTTTCATTTGTATCATCCAATAATTGCTCATTTGTGTAATGTAAAGGAGGTTTCCCCCTCGAAGAGGCTGAATTCTAAGGTGTTGATCTCTCTTTTCTATCTTTTTGTGCGCTGGTTTCATAACATTAGCCTTCTTAAGGAAGCCATGAAATACTAAAAGTTAAAGTTAAATAACTTTTCGCTACTCTAGTATGGGGATTTCTCACTTCTACTTTATTTTAAACTTCAAATATTGATTAGTTTAAGTCTCCCTACTCAACCTCATCTTAGTCCAATATGTATTACTAGTTTAATTTTAAAAATCATGTTATCCCATAAATACAATTTCACATATTTAATTATTTTTAAATATTAAGAAAAAAACAATATAAACTTACCATAAAATCTCTCTTTTGTCTGAGAAAAGAAGAAAATCAAATTATACATTTTAAATAAAGTTTCAAATTTCAAAAAAAATTTGCAAAATCATACTACAATATTCTAATATCTATATTAAAGCTAAAGTTTTTTTTTAACCACAAATAATATAGAAATTTAGATGAAATGTTATAGTTACTGACCAATTTTGGGGAAATTTGAAGGAAACGGGTCTGCAACCATGAACTCCCGCATGTCCTCCTCTCTCATACTGCACCCTGGCTACACGGGGTGGGAGTGTCTGAGCAGCAGCAGATCTAGAGACGAAGCAGCACCCTCGATCATAGCCGAGAGATCCAGTGTCCGAGCTCTCCAGCGAACTGTCGGTGTCCTTGTCTCCTTGACTGATTCGGGTTACAAGGGGAAGGAAGAACACGAAATAGAGCACCGAGGGACGGTGAGAGGTGATGGAGACCACAAGGATGATAATCTAAGCTATCTAGAAAGTCCCAAATCTAGATCTTCCATGCCTACGATGTCCAACCCCTTCCACGAGGTGCCAATGGCTGGCTCAAAACCAAAAACTGCATAGATAACAATCGATTGCGCAGGCAAGGGGCATGTGGTAAACATAGAAGCAACGGTCTTGATGACGCTAGATGGGGCTTTCGTAGGCATCTTCAAAGTGACCGTTCAGCCCCATGACCAAGGGCACAATGCTAGATCTATTAGCCTATATGCTACAGGCTCTTAGATCTGGGATGGAACACCCCCCACGCACCTTAGCCATAACCCTGAGTTTGGCAATGTTGCCCTTGCATGGCTATTGCATGGATCTGGGTTGATCCTACTTTCTATGGAAGGGAGTATTACCTATAGATCCACTTTTGATCTGATAGATCCAACATTTAGAAGTTTGAACAGGTCACACCAAGTCCAGATCTGGAGGCCTTCATGCGACAAGTCATTCTTTCATCTCACATCACAACCCTATAACGTAGAGAAAGGAAAAACTCGAGTAGAGATGTTGGGAAATTGGAAACCCCAAATACTTCCGCCGACCCTCACAGATCATGCACCGGATGTGCCAAAAATGGAACTTAAATGGCCAGGCCAAGCAGAAAAGCAGATTGGAGGCGACCGAGTAGGCTGGAACAGGACGAAGTACTGCAAGAAAGCGACGGGACAACTAGATCTGATAAATTCAGACAGTGGGGTAATAGACATCGCAACACTGTGGAAGGACACATACCCAAAAAATAAGGACTCGATACAAATCTTCATTAGAACTATGGAAGGCAAGACGACTTGCTAGAGGATCCAGGAAGGAAGGAAGATCTAGGAGCTAAAAGACAAGATCCAGAACCAACTTGTCATTCTAGCACATCGGCAAAATTTGATATGCTTAGGTCACAGCCTACAGGACAACCTCACACTGAAGGACTACGGCATCAACATAGACACAACCATAATAATTAACTTATGTTTGAGGGGAGGAAGTGCTAGAACCAGCTCCAAAAGCACAGGTTCCTTCAAGGAAGCAGTCAAAGGTAAGGGTCAAACACATGTCAAATATACAACACCAATGGAGCTTCTGGGGCCCTACATAGTGGAACAAACATCTGTGAACCCTACACTTACCATTGCCATGCCTGAGGTGAAAAGCCTGTTTACAGATCTTTATTCCAATTCAGTCATATGTAGATTTAATGGATTCTAGCCAAAATCTGATGTCTTACACCAATGGATATATGAGGCCTGGTCACCAGACTGCGAGATCTACTTATGCCCAAAAGGGTTCTTTATATTCTGATTCAAAACAGAACAAGAAAGAGAATACATACTCAACAAAGGGCCATGGTTCTAGGGTAATGCAAGACTTTTTATGACCCCATGGTTCCCGGAATTCGATGCTAATACAATGTTGGTATCAAAGATGCCGGTGTGGGTCAGGCTGCACAATCTCCCGTTACGTTTTTGGCATCATAAAGTATAAATTGCCATAGGGAACGCTTTGGGTAAATATCTCAAGACTAATGAGGACAGAATCTCCAGAGGATCTTAACATTTGCCAGGAAATGTGTCGAGGTAGATCTCATTGAGGGCCTACCGGATAACATCAATTTGAATTTCAACAACACAGAATGGATAGAACCACTAGATTATTAAAAAATAGCTTTCTAATGCCATGGATGTCTACAAATAGTACACCTCCACATTGCTTGTCCTAAAGAAAAACAACCCCCCAATTGGAACAAGAAGCAAGAGAAACAGCCAAAAGGATGGCAAAGTATAGCCCCCTTGGAGGAATAACTAGAAAATGCAAAAACAGTAGTATACCAAGCAGAAAGTGAGGATCAAAAGAATCAGAAGAGCTCACCAAAGGAGGAGGAAGACCCCAGCAAAAAAACTCAGCATAAATCAGTCCAGCTATCAGGAAAGGAAATAACGGGCATCAAGCGAAACCATGGATCAGAAGGATCTGAATCTGACAAAGACACTCCCTCTGAAAATCAGCTTTCCATTGTATCGGCCAACTCAAATACTGGAGGTTGGCGTAAGGTGGAAAAGAAGAAGGGGAGAAAAGAACCATAGTCAACCTTTTACATATTGTTATTCTTTTTACTTTACTTTTTGTCTGCCCAACATCCTGTGAAAATAGGTTCAGGCCATATGCATATGCTTTGATGCATCTACAAAATGTAATTTTGTCATTATGAATAAAATTACGACTTTCTCCACGGGAAAAAAAAATGTTATAGTTACTGAAAACTTTAGACAATTTCGTAATTCTTGCGACATAATAGGACATAAAAGGTTTCATAGAAAGATCCTTTAAAACCTTGACATCAAAATCCTTGAGAGAAATATCACCTTTTATAAAATAATTATCTGTATTGGACATCATATAATTTAAAGAAAGAAATGTGTACTACATTTATCTAATATGATCACATTGAAGCCCGAATCAATTAACCATTTCAACTATGTTCTATCATTATGCAATGTTGCATAAGAATATGTGCCTAGACATGAGGTGTTGCATTTGGTTGAGGTCTAGTATGCTTTCATCAACTTTGATCACCAAAGATAAACATTTTGAGTGTGTGTGTGATTTCCTCTAGCTCATGCATTGAAACCAAAAAGATATGACAAATGAAAGGAGTTGTATTTAGTGTGACTTTTTGGATTTTCCGGTGCCAGAATCTACTGGAAAAATTTGAGGTGAAATCTTAATTTGTATTGTTTAAACTGGTTTTTTGACTGTATATATGGATTCAACATCCTCAAAAACCCCTATGGCACTTTGATTGTGCAGGGATTACCATCAAGATTACAATTTCAATAAATTCCTAGCGGATTTTAGAAAAACTAGACCGGAAAAGCGCACCGAAAAGGCTTCCAAAAATTCGCACTAAAGACAACTCGTGTATGAAACATTATATGTCCAACAAATCTATTATGACACCAATGAACTCAAGAAATATCATAATTGAGTCTCCATTAAAACTTGAATATTACCATTAATAAATTTTGTTTGACCATTATTTGCTCTTTGAATGTTACCGTTAATAAATTGAGTTTGACCATTATTTAGTCATTGAATATCTCTATTTCAAGTCCTTGATATATTATTAACTAATCTACTTTATTTTTTTCTTTGCCATAATCAATTGGTTCAAAGACATGTCCTGCATTGTTTTTACATATTGTATTTTGACTCTCCCTCAACGCACTTAATGATCTGACTTAGCTCTTTCCTTTGAATAATAATACGAAGGAAACACCAAGCTATAATGATATGTGTTAAAATTCATTCCTTTTTAAGAAAAGCAATTGTAAAGTTTGTGTACCTCATTTTCAACAATTTTTTTGTAAATTATATTGATAGATTTCTATTAATAGCAAAAGATGTTATATTGAAAGCTTTTCATGCATACAAATGAATGATTTGGGAGATCATATCTGCCACTAAGGATAATTAAAGAGACAAAAGACACTAACAATAGATAAAAATTAGCAAGATGTGACGACCTTGCTGGAATACAGGAGAATTGGAAACTACAAGAGAGACAACTTTGAACCTCTAGTTCCCCTATGGCTCTAACTAAGCCATACAAAATGTCAAAAGTGAACTGTAGTAGTACATATCAACATCCCAATGGAAACACTGACAAAAAATAGTAAGATTTCTTACAAAAAAAGTTCTAACCCATATTAAACATTAATACAATGTGCATGGTGGACTTATTAGTCAAAAAATGGTAACAGGTGAAAGAGGAGAAGAGCTTGCGTGAGAATAGGTCTGAGCTGGAGCATTGATGACCACAGGCACCTCCTAATGCTCATTGGAGTTAGTATCTTAATTAGATTCTGCAAAAAGCTCCATTCGAGTCAATCTGGCCATAATATCATCTAACTTATACCTGATGTCCCTTAAGATTCTTTTCCTTTCCTCCTGACCTGCAAACAAATTATATTTATCTACCAGCATATCTCGAATTACCATGCTTAGTAGAGTTTCCAATTCGTGGTCGGGGTGTAGACATTAAGAACAAACGTTCAAAACCCAAAACAATCTCTTCTGATTCAAATTCAACCTCTTCTTCAATTTCCCGCGGGGTATCACTCATCTATCTCTAAAGATATCTGTTCCACTAACCTAGTATAACTGCTTAAATTCCCCCCAACAGCAAGAGCCTTATAAATCTTTTAAAACATCACAAAATCGCAATCTCAAGACCATTAGGCAAGGTTTACTTAATTTTGTCTGATGCGATGTGAGATTGATCGAACGGTCAACAACTTATTGATCCAACGGTCACTGTATCGTCACTCAGAAATTTGCGCGACCTTTAACCGGCCTCACGGACCCGATGAGGTTTATAAACACTCGGCCTATAGAAGTTCAGGTTTGGATTTTCCCACGTGCTTAATTCCTTAGGACAGATGTGATGGGGTTTATAGACTATAATATAATGGATGTTGGGTCTGATTCTTGAGTTAACGCCTGCTCATTTCTTTAGTTGATATCCGTCGGATAACGATGGCCACTAGATCCTTCGGTTTGCGGGACTTCTAATTAAACCATGATTTAACACGAGGCTAACCCCACTATTGACTAATCGCAAAGCATTGAAATTAAGATCAACGGCTAAGGATGAGTGTGGCTCTTCAAGCTTGATCAAGGAACCCGTATACCTTCAAACCCCACAGTTACTAATACACACGAAAAGAAACCACGCAGTTCCTAATACATGTGAAAAGAGATTAAACTCGATCACACAATACTCAAAACTTTTATAATTAAACAAGAAATTCAACAAAACACAGTGATATTACAGAGGGATGCAACACGTCCGGGATTGACCAAATCTACATAGAAAGATAGAGAGAGATATTTTCTGCAACTAAATCTTATATATGGCAAAACAAGCCAAATCAGTCAAAATCCCCTTATTATGGTTCGTAGCTTACATAAGTACTGGTTCAATTAACAACCAGATCCTAAATCAAAGGACCGAACTAACTAATCCTATCTAATTTGCATGATATTCTCCTCGAGAATCTCCACTACATCTAACTTCTTGAATTTATTACATGATAGTCTAAATCCTAGATTCTAGTCTAAATCCTATATAGAAAGCTTTGTAAATTGATAGCTAAATGACCCCACTCCTTTGCTTGTAACTTTTTTTGGTTTTTTGAAATAATAGAAAGCCTTTTGTATTTACGCCTCATGCAAACTAATAGAATGGAGGAAATGAAGTCTTCTCTTATGGAACTTCCCTCGATTGGGAACCAAACTCCTTGGCCTCCAAGTGGAGAATTTCCTTTCTGACCTTTAGAGGAGAAAACTCAAAAAAATTGACCACAGATTCCCATTTGAATAGATGCCCTTGTCATGAAGAAGATGACCAAGGTGCATCACCCGCCCGTGTGACTAGGAAGTCTTTACCGACGAGCCATATAGGAATATGAACTGCAAACATAATAAGAAGGGGCGAGTCGGGAAAATTGAATGATTGAGATGGACAAATTAAAGAGAGGGTAGGACCCCAAAACAATATGAACCACAAACCCTGTAATAGAACAAGAGATAAATTTTTGTGAGCAGGAGAAGACAATTTAGAGCCCACAGGACTACCAAACTAAAACCTTCCCAAACTTCCTAAAACTGCAAACTTTGTGTGAACCAAGAGATGGATGAATTAGAAATGTTTGAAATATTGAACTTATATCAATTCCATATCCATTTTCAAAACTAAATGGAGAAGGTTCCAGGATACCACACTCCACAGACCAACACTCAGTAAGTAAATGAAATCTTAGCGAGGTTTGAGTTCCGAGGTGTCATAGAGGGTAATATTGCCACCAATTCGAAAAACAGACCAAATTACAAGTTGTGAAAAAGGAACACAAATAACATTGAATCTATGGAGAAAAAACAAACGACATGGATGAGATCTTACTACCTTACAGGTAATGACAATACAACCAAGCAAAAATGAGCCCTTTTGTAGACTAAAACACAACCATACTATGACAATTTGAAGAGAGTACAATGAAAATAGACCTTCGTTTAGTCTAGAATAAACCTCTCTTGTCCGCCATGAACAAATTAATGATTGTGGATTGATACCAACAACAATCAAAACACTATCCTTTCATCACCCTGGGTTCAGAACCATGCATATATAACATGAGGAAAACGTGAGACGTCAGGCTATTTGAGTGAGGTGAGCAGCAGGAGTGCTCAAGATTGTGAGCCAAGTTTACAATTTGAACCAGTAATCTACAATAAAAAAACACGTCATCCTAATAAGCTCATAAATGGACTTTCCCCATCTGTTAGGGAATTCCCCATTCGTGACCAATCTACCATGAGTGGGACGATCCATATTAGAACATACGGGATGAATTGCATTGCCAAAAAAATTGCAGTATACATAACCACATCCTCCCTGTTTCTTGCATTTAAGTCGATTAGACTTGGGTAGGTGTAGAATGGTTTCAAAACCATGAGATCGCCACACAAGGGGCATGCAGATCCAAGTGTAGAGAAAGGCTCTAACGTCAAGGAACATCACCCTATAAACCTCACATAATACTCGGATGTCAATTATAACTTTTGCAGGTAAACTTATGCATACTTTACAAGGTTTTTTTTTTTTATATATATCAATCTTAAAGTTACCATACTTTACAACCATGAGTTTAACAACCTTGTAATGTTCTCAATAAAAAAAAAAAAAAATTGAAATTAACCCCCAAATAAAATAGTGGCACTATTAACACTACTATTTTTTTTTGAGGTAGAAAGTACAACTTCTTAGAAATGGCCTTAAAACTTGTATAATTGTAACAAAAGCTTAAAATGAACCCTAAATTTGAAAATTAGTGCTCCTAGTAGTATTCTCCCCTTAAAGAAGTTGGAATTTTGACCTTAAAAAGTGTGGGGCTACCATAGGGAGTGTCACTTTTTTATTATGTGGTTAGTTTTATAATTTTTGTTGCAACAATATAGATTGTCAACGCCATTCTATTAAAGTTGTAATTTTTACCTAAAAAGAGGGGATGTTATTGTTGGTGCCATTTTTTAATTTAAGGATTTATTTTAAGGTTTTTTTTGCAAACTTTATGAGGTTTTTAAGGAAATAGTTAGAAAATCTGGTAATTTTAGCTTTAAAAAATAGTGTGCTACTGATAGATCTATTTTTCTAAATGGATATTGTTTTTGTGCTTTTGCATTTAAAACATAGGCTTTAGCTATAATCCTCATTTTGAGGTCACATCTCTCGTTAAGTTATTAACTATATTATCAACAAATTCATGCACCTAAAGCCTTATTCGTTCATGTGCTTGATATCAAATAACATAGTCATTGATTCCTTTTAGGTATCTAAATATATTAGTAACAATACTCCAATGATTATTCTTGTATTTTCCATGTCTCTAATTAAATCTCCTATTGCATATGAAATATCTAGTCATATTCACACCATTGCAAACAGAAGGATACTAGCTACATAAGATTCATTTTAGTCATAAAATACACTCTCACTTGAGATGGAGTGTAAACCATTTTACATTTATCCATCTAGAAGAGAAATTATCCTTCACACATTCTTTTTTTACCAATATTAAAATTCATATTTTAGCAATCTCTCTTCACCTAGATTCCCAAATGATGTTGCAACTCACTTATTCATTTCATGTCAAACTCACATTAATGGTACTTAGTCCCCTTAACTAGCTACTTGCAATAACTAATTAAGGAAATATCATCAATGCCAAAATAGCATAGTTATCAAGTACATTCTTGCTTGAATAAAACATAATGGCTTAATTCTTCCCTTCTTCTTACTTGTCCCACAACACATTTTTTAAATCAATGGTAACATTATTGTGGGCATCGCTTCAAACCTTGTCGTATTTTTTATTGTCACAAATATTTTTGTTTACTTCATGAATATTTCATATTTGAGATACCTATGAAGAAATATTATTTTCATGTCCATTTCTCCACTTCCAAATCAAAAGCAACTATTAATACAAATAGGAATCTAATATAGGCCATCTAATCCACTAGAGAGAAGGTCTTGTTATAATCACGCCCCCTACATGGGAGTATCTCTTGTCTACCAATGGAGAGTTATACCACTACATAGAATAACATTCATTATTCTTCTTCTTGGACATCCATTTTCATCCAACCACATTCTTTTCAACAAGAGGAGGAGACATATTTTTAGCCATTGTTTAGGTCACAATGTTAAAATGTAACTCCATGGTGTGTTCTCATTCCTTTATATGTGCATTTTTATATCTGAAGGAAAGAGATAATAGCATATGCCTCACCTTCTAGTCGGTTTTCCACCCATTTTGTGTTTCCTAGGATAAATCTTATGTTCTTCCATTCTCATACTTTCATAATTTCATAAAATTCAAACAAATCCATTAAATAATTAATCTATGATTTAAGTAAAAATTATTTTGATACTCATGGATTTTAGAATATTCTTAGATTTTTTGTAATGAACCGTTGTGGTGAAATATTAATTGTAGTTTAAAGATCATTAATAAACATGCTAAAGGGAGATTCATATTTCTTTCATAACCGAAAATATTGACATCCAAATCCTCATTTTCTTCTTACTCATTTGAAGAATTAGGCTTGGATTCATTCTCCTTATGTCTTGTTTAATAGCACCTCTGACTAATTAACTCTTGCCACTTCATATCTTTACTATCACATCTTCCTCTAGATCTATATTTCCTTGTGCTAAGCCATCAAAGCTTCTCAATCAATTCTTATTTTAAAAGTTCTTCTCCCCATCTCATCTTGCAACAGTTGGCCCATGATCTCATCCAACTTGAGATTCGGTTTAGCTTTGTCTATGGGAACAAACATATTCTCCTAAGGTCCTAACATACTATAGAGAAAGTATATGCATTATCTCAAGGTCCTTTAATTCATAACCAATGGCCTTTATTTGATTAAAAAGGGAATTGAAGGAATCAAGGTCATATATAACACTGTTGTTATCATTAATCTTTAGAGCATACAACTTTCTTCACATCAATATCAAATTCATGAATGTTTTTAGCATCATATAGCAAGTTAAGCTCACACCAAATTTTCTTTGTCACATTTTTTTCATTAACACAAAATCTAATGGATTAATACAAATAAAGGAAATCACTTTCTTATTCATCTTATTCTAATATTCTTACTTCATAATATTTATCTTTATGTCTCACATGGTAAATTTGACTCTCTTCAACTAGTAGAAATTCCATTTTCAATTTCTACAAATTTAAATTGTGTTAATCTTTGAATATTAAGAAAGGATTAAATTTAACACACATATATCTTTCTAAGTTCTCATTTTATAAATATATATATAATTAATTAGTACAACAAAACAACAATATTTAGCTTCAGCTTTTAAATTGGATCTATCTATATCTTCAATAAAAACCTAATATAAAAGCTTCAACAAACCAATATTTCATGAGTTGAGTTCAACTTGGTGACCGAGGCATCCCCTTGAATCCAACCATTTATGATTAACGAAAATTGTTAAGTTTTCCTTGAGATAAACCTATAACAAATGGATAATATTCTATGATAATAAATTATTTAACATTAAAAAAAATGTCAAAATATTAAAATAGTAATAAAAACGAAGCAGGAAAACAATAACAAAAAAGTATAAGTATATGGAGACAAATCATTATTCTTCATATTTATTTATACTAATTAAGTGTGTAAAAAAAACATAGAAAGAATATTGCACCTAAAACCTTGAATACAAGAGGCGACTACAATAATTTTAAAATACAAGAACAGAATTTGAAGATTTCCTTACGCATTTTATATACAAATAAAAACTACAATGCTTTTAAAATACAGGAACATAATTTAAAGATTTCTTTACACATTTTATATACAAATAAAAACCACAAATTACATAGAGAATGTAATTGATATCTCTTAACAAAACTTCACAATGAGACAAAGCTTTAAAATGAGTTGGATAATTGTTAATATTTCAATATACGCGACCTTTGTTAAAGTTGCATATGTCAATATCTAAAACCCAATTGGTGCTAATACCAAAGGTGTTGTGTGTCACAAGAACAATAATTTCATGGTTGGAATCTAATATGGTAGATATAGTAGCAGCAACTTCAATCATAAAATCCAAATGGAAGAAATAATATAAAATGGAAAATAAAATCGTGATGCCCCTGTTAAATAGATTTTTCTTTTGACAATAAAGACAGAGACATGAAATTTATCTCTTTTTTATAGTCTAATTTCATATAAGATAAATATTTTTTAAATACATCTTAAAACCTGTTCTATAAACTAGTGACATCAACTTTCCAAATTGTTAATATCACATCCAACATTGCATACCATGTGATTTATCCCATCAACTCTAGATTGCTGACTAATTGGATACTTTATTTATATAGGTTTTTGTGTTTATCAAGATTGAACCTATAAAATCCAAATGGAAGAAATAATATAAAATGGAAAATAAAATCGTGATGCCCCTGTTAAATAGATTTTTCTTTTGACAATAAAGACAGAGACATGATATTTATCTCTTTTTTATAGTCTAATTTCACATAAGATAAATATTTTTTAAATACATCTTTAAACCTGTTCTATAAACTAGTGACATCAACTTTCCAAATTGTTAATATCACATCCAACATTGCATACCATGCGATTTATCCCATCATCTCTAGATTGCTGACTAATTGGATACTTTATTTATATAGGTTGTTGTGTTTATGAAGATTGAACCTATGTCTTCTATAAATAATAGTGAGCATTAACAATTTTAATATATAGATTGTGAAATTGATGAATATTATCGTATATAAAAAATTATAGATAAAAATTATGTCTTATTATGTCTTTCAATAGGTTAATAGAGAAGTACACATACGTATGCTTAGGAAAGATATAGAAATTATATGTTGCAATGTTCATTATTATTTACATTTTCATGAGTTACTTAAATTCAAAAAGGATGTGGTATTTAAGAATGGAGGGTAGGTAGAAATTAAATATCTCAGTTGAAATATAGGTCAGAAATAGAAAGTATATTTAAATGTGTATCTTTTGCATAATAATGATAATTGTGATTACTGTTCTCTGAGTTTTATTTTATCAATCATTTCATTTTCCTTGCATTATAGCATGTAGAGTATGTTATTAATTTATAAAAAATATGAATGAAAAATTAGCTAAATATTATCTAAGTAAAAACATTAAATTGGAGCTGGAAAAGAGAACAGAAAATACTATTTACGATTAGAGTTTGAAAGAAAAATGGAAAATAGGGTTTAATTTTTTTTATATATTTTAAAAAAAAAATGTCTATTCTATTTTATTATATAAAAAAGACATGGTAACATATTTAAAAGTATATTTTTAATTTTAATATATAGAAGACATTTTGTAGTTTTTGGGTAGTCTTATTTTTTCTATATTGTATTTCAGTGGTATATTTTGTCAATGGGATATTTATAAATATGTATAATATGATAATTATTATTACTAGTAAAAATTCGCTCATGGATTTAGCAAATCCATTAATCTAGTGAGTTCTAAGGAGAGATTAAATATGTTGAGGTATAAACTTTTTTTAGTAAAAAAAAATTGAAAAATGATTATACCTAAATATTTGATTAAGTTGCATCTCTACCAATGTACATGTAAATGTTTTAACCATCAAAATTTTAGTCATAACTTTAAATTTTTTAATCATAATAATTTATATTTTTAATAACTTCTATGTATAAAATTTGTCTTTTTTGGCACAATACCATCTATATTGTTGAGATTGAAATGTTTTGTTTATAAATCATATTATCTACATTAAAATATTTTTTTACCTTATATTTTTAAATAGATATCAATATTACTTGGTCTTTTATATTAATATATTTTATTTAAGACCTACATTGAGTTTTTTTATTATTAATATTTTTTAAAATCTATATATTAATTTTATATTAAGAATTAAATGAATTTTGCTTGTCTCTCTTATTATCATGAAGGTTAAATGAAATACTTTAGTTTTTTTAGCTCAATCTTTTTAGATATTAAAATCTTATGTGGGTGAAAGATTTGATATTGAAATGCATTACTTAAAATAGATATTTCAAACAATTTATTTAATTAACATGCATATTCAAATAATATATTTAAATCGTGTATTAAAATATTTTTAGAAATATAAAAATTATACATTTTGTTGGTATAGTTAAAATAAAAATATAATTTTTTTCTTTTTTTTTAATTATGGCACATTTTATAACCCAATAGATTGAGCAAGGAGGTGCATTTTATACCCTAGTGTGAGGGCCACCTGTAATTCCTTTCATTCTTAACATGGAGTTGACAGTGTCTATTTAAAATAAAAAATAAATAAAATCTCCTCTAAAATAAAAATAAAATATTCTTTAAATAGAAAAATAGTATCAACTATAATAAAGAAACAAAAGTGAATGTGTGCGTTTAACTAATTTTAATTAAAATTATAGAAGATTAGTAATATCAACCTTAGTATGGTAACTCGATTTGTTGTTGATATTATAGTCTAATTTGGTAAAAATATTTGACTAACTCTTAGCCATTCAACTAATTTTAATTAAAATCATTATAGAAGATTAGTAATATCAACCTTAGTATGGTAACTCGATTTGTTGTTGATATTATAGTCTAATTTGGTAAAAATATTTGACTAACTCTTAGCCATAAATTAAATATTTCGATGTCCATATAAAATTTAAAAAGAGTTAAAATAGTTATAAGTAAAAAAAAAAAAGTTAAGATTTTTAAACTTTATACTTTTCAAAAATATTTCAACACAACATTTAAATAAACTACTTGAAAATATATGTCAACCAATTTATTTGGATCTCTACTTCATATCTATCTCTATATAGAAAAACAAAATGTTAAAAGAAAATATTTTAATGTTCTATATAATAAAATATTCAATATAGTAATTGAAAATTAAAAATAAAAATAAAAAAATATTGAGTTTCAAAGGGAAATGTGTAACTTGTTCAATTTTTATTATAAAAATAATATATAATATTTAAAAATCTCTCTAATAATAAAATAATTCAGTGAAGATCATTAATACAATATTTTAATATTCAAGATTAGTTAATATTGACATATACTTAAAAATATACTAATAATTAAAAAAATAAATTAATATGAAAAATGTAGTCCATAGATAAAATGTCTCAATACACATGTTATATAAAATATTTGACTGTAAGTATATATATATATATATATATATATATATATATATATATATATATCAAAAAACATGTATATATCATATAAAGAAATTGAAAAAAATAAATTTCTAATAACTAAAATGTTTCACTATTTTACATTTTGATCCCTTTTTAGATCTATTTATTTGGGTCAATTTTTCCTATAATTCAACAAAGTTTTTTTAGACTTACAAGTTCAAGTTACATACTCTACATTGCATTCAAAAATCAATTTTAAACAAATAAAAGTTTATATATATATATATATATATAAGGGATTAGAGGGATGCAAATTTTTTTCCCAAATTTTACTCTTTAAAAGATATTTGCACTTACAGAAATTTGATCCCACTTGGTGCATGCTAGAAGTGTGGTTAAGATGGATTTATATTGGTTTAATCATTTTATTTCATTTTAAAATTAATATAAAACTATGTTACTTCACATATTTATTTTAGATTTGGTTGTAATATTGAGCACAATGAATGGATATTTTATAATACTTTTAATTAAATCTAATCAAATATGTATATCTATCTTTTTTTTGTGATAGTCCCATTTTTAATTAGAAAATATTTTATTTTTATTTTAAAAAGGTTAAGCACACAAATCTCACCTTCCCTCATACTCCTTTTGATATAATTATTTTTAATGAGTTATAAAATTAAAATAATTTTCTTACTTTTAGTGTTTAAATTAGTGAATGATGTTTTGCTTTATTTATTAGTTTGGAGAATTAGCATGTGGTCGAAGATAAATTGATATCTAAGCCTTTAAAATATCAGCTTAACACTTAATATGGATGGGTTTTTAAATTAGTGAATGATGTTTTTCTTTATTTATTAGTTTGGGGTATTAGCATGTGGTCGAAGATAAATTGATATCTAAGCCTTTAAAATATCAGCTTAACACTTAATATGGATGGGTTTTTTTAGTGTTGCCCAAACAAGCTAAAGTCTTTAATAATATTCAATTTTATCATGTAAATGGACTGGAAATCTTGTTTTGGAAAAAAAAATTATAAAATTTTAAAAACCTAAGTATTATATAATTTAAAATTTTTAAAATGTTATAGTCTAATTTATAGAGGAAATGATCTTTTTCACTACATTTTTTTCTGGTTAATTTTAACTAAAATAAGGCAGATATTTTTAAAAACTTAAGTTTAAGCTATTTAATCTGTAAAATTTAAGTGTCTTAGGATTTTCTATGGTGTCAATTTATTTATGCATTCAAAAATGTATTTTACTTGAAATTATATTTTCAAATTAAACTGGTTCATATTAATTACAATGTTTTTCTAAAAAAATATTATCTCTGTAAACCAATAAGTGAAGACCAAGTAGCCATTAGATCAATATACCTCATCATCATTTCACTTGTCTGAATTAAATATAGTAAAAGAAATAACAACCATTTTACCAACTTAATTCTAATTAACCTTAAATTTTAAAATAAAAATAGATAGCAAAATTTATATTTATAATATATTTTTATAAAATAGGAAATACCATTAAAAACAAAAAATGAATACTTGAAAGCAATTGTGACAATGCTACAGAAATCCATTCAATTATTAAGATATACTTTAGTTTGCTTGCGTAACAGATCCACTTAGTCAATCCCATCAATATTAAAATATACTTTAATTTGCTTTGTGTAACATATCGACTGCGTATTATTTTGAAGATTATCAAGTATGTAGATAATGATACATTATTATTTTGAAGATTATCAAGTATGTAGATAATGATACATTTATGTGTACGTGTGATATAGGCTTATTCCTTATCAATTAGACATGATAGATTTCTGTGTACGTGTGGTATAGGCTTATTCCTTACCACTTTCGAGTTTGTGCTCCCTGGCAATCATTCCGATCTGTGACAATGCTACAGAAATCCATTCAATTATTAAGATATACTTTAGTTTGCTTGCGTAACAGATCCACTTAGTCAATCCCATCAATATTAAAATATACTTTAATCTGCTTTGTGTAACATATCGACTGCGTATTATTTTGAAGATTATCAAGTATGTAGATAATGATACATTTATGTGTACGTGTGATATAGGCTTATTCCTTATCAATTAGACATGATAGATTTCTGTGTACGTGTGGTATAGGCTTATTCCTTACCACTTTCGGGTTTGTGCTCCCCTGGCAATCATTCCGATCTGTGATAGATTTCTGTGGAATTATGATGGCTGGCTTCCTTGTCCTCACTTTGGAATTTGTGCTGATCTATGATAGATTTCTTTGCCATTATAGATTTCCAGGCTTCTTCGTCCTCATTTTCAAAATTTGTGCTTGGCTTGTTGCAACCTTTCTGATAGGTTTGTTTTAATTTGTTGCAATCATTCTAATCCGTTTGTTTTAATTTGTTGCTGTACTGTTTTACCATTCACATTTTAACAGGCCGGCGCTTCATATTCTGGTGGGGCGCTGAACCCCGGCTGACTATTACAGAGCCTGAGCTAATCAAAGAACTTCTCTCTGCAAAGAACGTCCTCTCCTATGGAAAATCCCAATTGCAACAAAAGGGTGTGGAGGATTTCATTGGGAAAGGCCTTTTGATGGCTAATGGGCAAGACTGGGCAAATCAACGGCGTGTTATAGCTCCTGCCTTTCACCAAGAGAACCTCAAGGTACTTTCATTGCTTTCAAGAGGGATAGAGCTTTAGAAGTTTTGCATGATTGTTTAGCTAATTTCTGTTAGCCCAACTTGATGAAAATAATGTCCGTGCAGGGACACGTATTATACATGATCGAAAGTACAAAATGTATGATAAATCAGTGGAAGAGAAATGTGGAGGAGGGAGGTGGAACTGCTGAAATTGAGGTGGGGGAGCATTTCGCCCGTTTGGCTGCAGATATTATAGCGAAGACAGAATTTGGGAGCAGCTACGAAGAAGGAAAACTAGTTTTTGAGAAGTTGGGTCTCTTGCAACAAATGGTATCCCGTGCTGATCGTTATTCTCGTTTTCCCAGTAACAGGTAAATCTGAAAATACATGCCTGCAATGCCCCTGCCTATTGAATTCAAAATACAAGAGTGAATGAATACATGTAACTTCTTCCGATTCAAAGTAGATTCTGTCTGCCATTAATCGACATTTAAGTTTTTAACTGTTCGAACTTTTTGAGAAAAGCATACGTTCTCTGAACAATGGTTAATGGTTAATGGGAAATTCTAGAAAATCATTATTCTGGTCTTGTTATGATCCAAAGGTGAGAGAGTAGTGCGGCAGGCTGTCAGTGGTGAGAGCTGCATCTCACCATTTTCACGATCATTTTCTAATCAATCCTATTTTGGTATCAGAGCCTAGTTAATGGAGTGAAATAAACTGCTGGTTTGGAAGTCATTGAGAGTGCAAAAACGGGAAGAGCTCCATTTCCTGGATGCAGGTGTGGTGCGTTTTGTGTGGATGGTACCTGTGTGTAGAAGAAGTTTTGAATTGATATTGAATTGTGTTGAAAATATAATTTCAACTGTGCAGCGATATGAACATAGCCGACAAGCGATCTCCGATATCGCATCGGCAAAATGAAGTGAAGAAATATAAAGGAGCCTTTGTGTTTGCGATAAGCGATAGCCGATATCGCATCGGCAAAGTTGAAGTGAAGGAGTTATAAGGAAGCTCTTGTATTTGCGATAAGCGATCGCCGATATCGCATCGGCACATCGCTATCGGCAATGTCATAGGGTTGAAGTCTTTGACATGAGTAAAGTTGCGATGCGATGGAGTGGACCCGATGGCTTCCCAAAACCAAATTGCATGATGTTTGAAATCCACCCGACGGCAAATATTAAATGTTGCGTGGAGTAAATCTAAGTTTTGATTGACCATACGTCTTGATGAAATGTCATAGTGGTAGGTAGAATATTAAAGTTTTACATAGAGTTGGTAAGTTTTTTTTATGAGAAGGTATGGGCGTATGTACTTATTACATAAATTCTGTATGGGATAGGTGTATGTAATTAATTACTGTGTTGACTTGTGTTTTCATGTATGGCACACGGGAAGTTTAAGTGCGTGCATTCACAGTAGAGAAAAATATAAGAGTGGTGAAGCGAAAACTATATGTGGCATGTATTTTCATACACAGCAGTGTGAAGAATGTGAAGAACTAGAGGGTGAATGCACAGCAGTGCACAAATGTATTTGGTAATGTTTTGTAAGGAATTGTAAAACAGAGGAATAGCAAAAACCATGTGTGGTTTTGCATAAAGGAAATGGTGGAGCGTGAAATTTTGTAAGCCTGTGTGAATTTTGTTTTACAGCAGTAAGTTCATGTAAACGTTTGTTACAGCAGTAAGTTATTTTTCACAGCAGTGAATATAAAAGGGATTTTACAGTGGTAAATCTTTGTATCAATTTTTAATGAATAGAAATCTTTTATGGTGGTGAAATACTCTAGTTCTCTGAGTGAATTTTTTTTAAGTCTTCTGTGCATAAAAGATCCTGGAGCAAAGTAAAAACAGAGCATTACCTCTGTGTGTTTGAATATTTGGTTTTTGGTATTTTCCCCATTTAAAAAAAAATACCCAACAGTGGTATCAGAGCTGGTCCAGGCTCTTTGAAGACTCAAAGAAGCTGAAGGGAGAAGGTTGTTGTTGTAGCAAAACCTCTCAGGGAGACAGAAGACTCAGACAGCAAAGGATTCAGGTATTTCAAAAGTTTTTTTTGTGTTGCTGAAGAAGCAGTGATCTGTTTTAAATACACAGTCAAGGAATGGCCAGCACAAGCACTGGTATGGGTTTGTTTAACACCCAGCTCCCACAGTTTAATGGGAAGAACTATGATTATTGGTCAATAACTATGACAGCCCTACTTGCCTCTCAAGATTTATGGGAAATAGTTGAAGATGGCTTCGAAGAACCAGCAGATGAAACTGAGTTCAATGCATTAACTCAGGGAGAGAAGGATCTGCTGAAGAACAATAGGAAGAAGGATTCAAAAGCCCGAGTGTTGTTGTATCTAGCAGTAGACCAGAGTATGTTTCCAAGGTTAGCAGCAACTAAGACAACAAATGAAGCATGGCAAACCCTCAAGACAGCCTATCAAGGCATGGAGAGAGTGAAGACAGCAAAACTTCAATTGCTGAGAAAGGATTTTGAGAATCTGAATATGAAGGAGTCAGATAACATTGACTCATTCTTCACCCATGTGATTGGTGTAATCACACAAATGAGAACTCATGGAGAAACCATTGAAGATAGAAGAATAGTGGAGAAAATATTGAGGGTCTTACCCTCAAGGTTTGATGCCATAGTCACTACCATTGAAGAAACAAAGGATCTCTCAAGCTATTCAGTTGATGAGCTACATGCATCACTGATAACACATGAGCAGAGGTTGAGTAGGAATGAAAACTCATCTCTTGAGCAAGCCTTCAAGACCCAGATGTCCTTTGGAAGAGGCAGAGGTCAAGGCAGAGGAAACAAGAGAGGAAGAGGCAGAAGCCAGAACAGAGGTGGAAGGAACAGCCCATCAAATGCACAAGGAAGAGGCAGCAATCCAAATCAGAACCAAGGCCAAGGCAGCAGCCAACAAAGAGAACAGTATCATGCTCAAGGACAAAGGTATGATAAATCTAATGTTCAATGCTATTATTGCAAAAGGTATGGACATTATGCAAGTGATTGTAGAAAGAAACAGCATGATATGAACAGTAGACAAAATGCAAATGTTACAAGAGAAAACAGCAGTCAGAATAATGTTCTGTTAGCTTGTAACATGGCTGAAACACATAGTGAAGAAATTTGGTTTTTAGACTCAGGTTGCAGCAACCATATGACAGGGAATATAGCCCTCTTCTCAGCCTTAAATCAAAACTTGAAATCAGAAGTCACACTAGGAACTGATAGCAAAGTCTCTGTTATGGGAAAATGGGAGATAAAAATATTTACAAAACAAGGAGAAAGGAAAACCATAGCAGATGTCTACTATGTCCCCGGAATGAGATGTAACCTATTGAGTGTTGGACAGCTTATCCAAAAGGGTTACAATGTTTACTTTGTAAATGATGTGTGCACCATCATGGACATACCACCCAGCAAAAGATGCATTGCTGAAGTGAAGATGACAAGGAACAGGATGTTCCCTCTCCGGATCAGGACTGACATGAAGAATAAAAGGGAAATGGCAGCAGTCACCCAAGAGGCCTTCCAGAGCGTGCCAAAGGATGAGAATTGGTTATGGCACTTGAGATTTGGGCATCTAAATTTTGGAGGTCTAAACTTATTGAGCAGAAAAGGAATGGTAAGAGGATTACCATTGATAGAGAAACCGGACAGCCTATGTGAAGGCTGCATTTTGGGAAAACAACACAGAGAAAGTTTTCCATCAGGGAAAAGCATAAGGGCAAAGACACCCTTAGAAATTATCCACTCAGATTTGTGTGGACCAATGCAAGCTCCATCATTAGCTGGCAGCCTATATTTCTTGACATTCATTGATGATTGTACAAGAAAAACTTGGATATATTTCCTCAAAAACAAAAGTGAAGTGTTTGAGAAATTCCAAAATTTCAAAGCACTTGTGGAGAACCAAAGCGGGCTGCATATAAAAGTTTTGAGAACTGATAGAGGAGGTGAGTATATCTCCAAGGAATTCCTAAGATTCTGTAGAGAAAATGGAATTCATAAACAGTTTACAACTCGGTACACCCCACAGCAAAATGGAGTTGCTGAAAGGAAGAACAGGACCATCATGGATATGGCGAGGAGCATGCTGAAGGCAAAGCATTTGCCAAATGAGTATTGGGCTGAAGCTGTACATTGTGCAGTTTATATATTGAACAGGTGTCCTACAAAAGCAGTCATGAACAAGGTGCCAGAAGAGGCATGGAGTGGGAGAAAGCAAGGAGTCACCCACATGAGAGTTTTTGGGTGTGTGGCCTATGCACACATACCAGATCAGCTAAGGAGGAAGTTGGACAGCAAAGGGGAGAAATGCATCTTCATTGGATACAGTGATGAATCCAAGGCATACAGGCTGTACATTCCATCTACCAAGAAGTTCTTTGTAAGCAGGGATGTTCAATTCATTGAAGAGGAAGCTTGGGATGGAAGCATAGAAAAAACAGTGAACGTCAAGAGCTGTTTGTCTCATGATGAAGATGAAGAGGAAGTGGCTGAAGTACATCCCCAAACAGCAGCGCCAACACAAGGACAGCAGGGTACACCATTGAGGATCAATGAAAGTGCCTCTCCAAGCACACCACAAGGAGGAAATTCAAGTGCATCTTCAAGCACTTGCACACCAAGTGAAAGAGGTAAGAAATTTAGAAATCTAAGTGACATTTATAATGAAGGAATGAATTCCTTATTTGCCTTGTATTGTCATGTTGATGATCCTATTCATTTCGAGGATGCAATCAAAGATAGGAAATGGATAGAAGCTATGGATGAGGAGATGAATGCCATAGAGAGAAACAAAACATGGGATTTGGTTGAGTTACCAAAAGGCAAAGAAGTCATTGGTGTGAAATGGGTTTATAAGACCAAGAGCAATGCTGAAGGCAAGATAGAAAGGCATAAAGCAAGCTGGTTGTTAAAGGCTACAAGCAGCAGTATGGAAGAGATTATGAGGAGACTTTTGCACCGGTTGCAAGAATGGAAACCGTGAGAGCAGTGCTGTCCATAGCAGCACAAAACAAATGGAAAGTCTACCAAATGGACGTGAAGTCAGCATTCCTAAATGGAGTGTTAAAGGAAGAGGTTTATGTTGAACAGCCTCTCGGATATGAGAAGAAAGGTGAAGAGCACAAAGTGTGCAAATTGAAGAAAGCTCTTTATGGGCTAAAGCAAGCGCCAAGAGCATGGTACAGCAGGATAGATTCATATCTATTGGATAATGAATTTGACAAATGTGAAGGAGAACCCACAGTCTACATCAAGGAAAAGGATGGTAAAATTTTAATTGTTGTCTTGTATGTAGATGATGTTATTTTCACTGGAAATGATATTTATCTTATTGAGAATTTTAAATCAGTCATGAAGGATGAATTTGAAATGACTGATATGGGTTTGTTGAGATACTTCTTAGGCATAGAAGTAGAGCAAAATGAAAAAGGAATTTTTATATCTCAAGCAAGATATGTAAATCAAATTTTGAGCAGATTTAAGATGGAAGAATGCAAGGCAGCAATCACTCCCACAGTGATGGGATTAAAGCTCAGCAGAGAGGACAGCAGCAAGGATTTTGATCCTAGCTTGTACAAAAGTATTGTAGGCAGCCTTATGTATTTAACAGCAACTAGGCCTGATTTAATGTATGCTGTTAGTTTAATTTCCAGATTCATGGAGAGGCCAAAGGAGGCACATTGGCAGGCAGCAAAGAGAATTTTGAGGTATGTCAAGGGTACCAAAATGTTTGGCATATTATATAGCGTCTCAGAACATTCAGATTTAGTTGGATACACTGATAGCGATTGGGCTGGAAGTGTAGATGATCGGAAGAGCACTTCCGGTTATGTTTTTCATATGGGTTCAGGAGCCATTTCATGGGCTTCTAAGAAGCAGTCCATTGTAGCATTGTCTACAGCAGAGGCTGAATATGTGGCAGCTACAGCAGCAGCATGTCAGGCAGTGTGGATGAGAAGAATGTTGAGAAGCTTAGGCCAAGAGCAGGCAAAAGCGACAGTGATATTTTGTGACAATAGCTCAGCTATTGCATTGTCAAAGAATTCAGTGTTTCATAAGAGAACGAAACACATTGATACAAGGTTTCACTACATCAGAGAATTGGTAAACAATGGAGAAATTGTCTTGGAACATTGCAGGACTCAAGAACAGGTTGCGGACATCCTGACAAAGCCACTTGATCAGAAGAGCTTTGAATTTTTGAGGAAGTGTTTGGGTATGATTGAATGCCCGACAGTTGAAATTAAAGGGGAGTGTTGAAAATATAATTTCAACTGTGCAGCGATATGAACATAGCCGACAAGCGATCTCCGATATCGCATCGGCAAAATGAAGTGAAGAAATATAAAGGAGCCTTTGTGTTTGCGATAAGCGATAGCCGATATCGCATCGGCAAAGTTGAAGTGAAGGAGTTATAAGGAAGCTCTTGTATTTGCGATAAGCGATCGCCGATATCGCATCGGCACATCGCTATCGGCAATGTCATAGGGTTGAAGTCTTTGACATGAGTAAAGTTGCGATGCGATGGAGTGGACCCGATGGCTTCCCAAAACCAAATTGCATGATGTTTGAAATCCACCCGACGGCAAATATTAAATGTTGCGTGGAGTAAATCTAAGTTTTGATTGACCATACGTCTTGATGAAATGTCATAGTGGTAGGTAGAATATTAAAGTTTTACATAGAGTTGGTAAGTTTTTTTTATGAGAAGGTATGGGCGTATGTACTTATTACATAAATTCTGTATGGGATAGGTGTATGTAATTAATTACTGTGTTGACTTGTGTTTTCATGTATGGCACACGGGAAGTTTAAGTGCGTGCATTCACAGTAGAGAAAAATATAAGAGTGGTGAAGCGAAAACTATATGTGGCATGTATTTTCATACACAGCAGTGTGAAGAATGTGAAGAACTAGAGGGTGAATGCACAGCAGTGCACAAATGTATTTGGTAATGTTTTGTAAGGAATTGTAAAACAGAGGAATAGCAAAAACCATGTGTGGTTTTGCATAAAGGAAATGGTGGAGCGTGAAATTTTGTAAGCCTGTGTGAATTTTGTTTTACAGCAGTAAGTTCATGTAAACGTTTGTTACAGCAGTAAGTTATTTTTCACAGCAGTGAATATAAAAGGGATTTTACAGTGGTAAATCTTTGTATCAATTTTTAATGAATAGAAATCTTTTATGGTGGTGAAATACTCTAGTTCTCTGAGTGAATTTTTTTTTAAGTCTTCTGTGCATAAAAGATCCTGGAGCAAAGTAAAAACAGAGCATTACCTCTGTGTGTTTGAATATTTGGTTTTTGGTATTTTCCCCATTTAAAAAAAAATACCCAACAAATTGATATTGAATTGATTGATTTATTTTATATTTAAATGGTAAAACTGTTTTTTTGGATTGATTGATTTTAGATTTTGAAATATTTTCGGAAATCTGCAATCTACAATCATTTGTCGAGTCGAATTTAGATCAGATTAGTTTAGTTAGATTAGGAAATAAATCTTGAAATTTCGGAGATCTGTTCGGGAAAACATGGAACGTTGTAACTGCTTCCGGCGTACGAGGCATTTGTTTTGAAGGAAGACGGAAAAAAAAACCAAAAATAGAAAAAGAGTTTTTGTTTTTTTTTTTTCTTAAGGGGATGGACTTGTTTCTGTAGAAGATTTGATAGATCTATTTTTCTAAAATCTGAAGTTTATGGTCTTCAGTTTTGTGTTCTATTAGCCACTATATTGTTAATTTCTTTAGCATGAGTATATACGCTTGCAGGTTAGAAATTTTGTGCAAGAGTATACGCTTACATGGAACGTCGTAACTGCTTTCGGGGTACGAGGCATTTTTTTAAGGAAGACGGAAAAAACAAAAAGAGAAAAAGCTATTTTTCCTTCTAGTAAGGGGTGACTTGTTTCCGTAGAAGATTCGAATGTTTTCTTCTGAATGAAAATCTGAAGTTTATGGTCTTCCGTTTTGTGTTCTTTTAGCCACTATATTGTTAATTTCTTTAGTATGAGTATACGCTTGCACGTTAGAAATTTTGTGCAAGAGTGTGTTCTAGTGGATGCTTCATATCTGTTCCTATCGCATCCTCACGAGTTTGCCTCATTTATCGTTTTAGTGGCTTCAAGGGGACGCCTTTGTTGCTAAGGGGTTTTTGCTCGGGCTTGTGGTAAACCTTGTTCAGTGAGAGATCTGTGGGATCGGTTTTTGTGGTGAAAGAAATAGCGAATAGTGGAAAGATAGAGATTGAGAAATTTAATGGTCAGAGTTTTGAGTTGTAGAAATTTAAGATGAAGGATCTATTAGTGGATAAAGATCATTGGATCACGGTAGATCCGGGTACTAAACCAACAACAATGTCAGTTGAAGATTGGTTGAAGTTGGATAGGAAGGCAAAGAGCACAATACGATTGTGTGTCTCACATTCAGTATTGCTGAATGTATCATGGGAAGCTTCGGCGAAGGGTTTGTGGGACAAGTTAGAAACTTTGTACCAATCTGAGTCTCTGGTGAATAAACTGTTCCTATGGAGAAACATGTATAACTTGAGGATGAAAGATGGAGACTCGGTGATAGAGCATCTGAACGCATTTAATACACTGGTAAGCCAGTTATTATTTATTGATATTAAAATTTCAAATGAAGATAAGTGCATCAGTTTGTTGTGTTCTCTACTAGATTCGTGGGATAATCTGGTTGTTGCAATAGGTAGCAATGCAAGTGCCTTGCAGTTTGATGAAATAGTTTCATCCTTGCTGTCGAAGGATATGAGACAGAAAAATATGGAGGGCCAGAATGGTGATGCCTTGTATGTACGAGGACGGTCCTAGAACAAAAAAAAATAGTCCTCAAGTGGGAGATCTAAATCTCCCGGAAAACCTGTAAAGGTGTGCTGGAAATGTAGAAAGAAAGGGCACTTCAAAAGATACTGTAAATATAAATCTCCTGATAAAGGAAAGAGATCCGATGATGCTCCTTCTACAGAGGCAAAAACCACCTCAGACGAAGATGGGGATGTGTACTTGGCTTGTTCTTCAAGTACACATGTAGATCATGGGGCATGGTTGATTGACTCAGGTGCATCCTTTCACTTCTCTCCCCATGGAGAGTGGTTCTGTGAGTATGAGAAATATCATGGTGGTGATGTTTCCTTAGGGGATGATAGGAAGGCTAGAATCGTTGGTTGCGAAAAAGTCAAGTTGAAATTGCAAGGTGGAAAGATTAAAACACTTCTTGATATTCTCCATATTCCTGCATTGTCCAATAATCCGATTTTTGTAAGAAAGTTGGATGATGTAGGTGTAAAAATAGTGTTAGAGAAAGATACAAGAAAGATGGTTCGGGGAGAACTGGTATTGATGCGTGAGTTCGAATTGGAACTCTGTACAAGCTTCAAGGTAGAATTGGTATTGATGGGTGCAATAGTTCTGTGGTTCCTGAAAGTGAAACATAAAATCTAGTGGTCTCTGGAGAAAACGCTAGGCTATGGCATCAAAGGCTTGGACATATTGGATAGAAGGGCCTTAAAATACTTCATCGTAATGGTATGATAGAAGGTATGTCTAATTTCTCTCTGGATTTTGATTTTTGTGAAAATTGTGTATATGGGAAGCAAAATCATGTGAGTTTCCCCTCTCGTGCTAAGAGGGTGAAACAAATGTTAGAGCTTGTGCACAGTGATATGTTTGGATATGTGTCAGTTCCATCACTGGATAAGGTTGTGTATTATGTATCATTTATAGATGACTTCTTAAGGAATACATGGATATATTTCCTCAAAAATAAATATGAAGTATTTGACAGGTTTAAAAAATTTAAGGCTCCAGTGGAAAGCCAGACAAAGAAGAAGATAAAGGCGCTGAGAACAAATAACGATGGTGAGTTTTGCAAGAAATAATTTGAAGAGTTCTGTAAGAAGTGTGGTATAGCACAGCAGAAGACTACTCTATACACACCTGAAAAAATGGAGTTGCAGAAAGAATGAACAAGAAGTTGATGGAAAGGGAAAGAAGCATGGTCAGTGGTGTTGGGTTAGGATAAGAATTTTGGGCAGAGGCAGTGGATACTGCATGTTACCTCGTCAATAGATCACCTTCATCAGCGTTGGAGGATAATACTCCATAAGAGGTATGAACTGATAAGAAACCTTCTCTTTCACATCTAAGGGTATTTGAATGTGATGCATATGTACATGTTTCAAAGGAAAAAATAACAAAGTTGGATAGTAAATCTGAAAAATGCATTTTTGTTGGGTATGAGGATGGTTTAAAAGGTTATAAGATTTGGAACCGAGAAACAATGAAGGTTTTTTACAGTCAAGATGTGGTGTTTAGAGAGGTGAAAGATGTTATTAAATATGAAGTCCTACCAAAAGAACCTGAGAAGATAGAGTTTGAGCTAAAGGAAGAAGAATCAGACTGAAGAGAAGAATAAGAATCAGAAGATGAAGAGCCACAAACTCTGGTTTTGAGAAGATCAGTTCGATAAAGAGGGAAGCTAGAAAGGTATAGTCCATATTCTTTCTGTTGAAATTTTTCTTTATCTATTACTGATGATTATCCCAGAACTGTGAGAGAAGCAATAGATTTAGAGGATGGTGAACTCTGGAAAGTGACCATGGTTGATGAAATCACATGTGTTCACAAAAATGAGGCTTAGGATCTGGTGGAGTTGTCAGCTGGAAGGAAACCCATTTGTAGCAAATGGGTGTTCAAGAAGAAGATGAATGCAAAAGAAAAGGTTGAGAAATACAAAGATCGGTTGGTAGCAAAAGGTTATTCCCAGTTGTCAGGAATTTATTTTGGGGATATTTTTTCTCCTGTTGCCGAGGTAGCTTCTATTAGATTACTTTTGTCTTTTTATGTTTCTTTTGATTTTGAGGTAGAGTAGATGGATGTGAAGACAACATTTCTTCATGGAGATCTAGAAGAAGAGATCCACATGATGCAACCTAAAAGCTTTACAGTGAAGGGTAAGAAGGAATTGGTATGCAAGTTAAAAAAGTCTTTGTATGGGTTAAAACAGTCACCAAGGATGTGGTATTATAAATTTGATACATTTTTATGGGGACTTGGCTTCATCAAAAGCAAAGTAGATCAATCTATATTTTAAATTAATTGGTGATCGTGTTATTTATCTGGTCTTGTATGTGAATATTATGTTGCTCGCTGGAAATGATAAAGAAATTATCCAGGATTTGAAGACCGAATTTTCCTCCAAATTCGACATGAAAGATGTTGGTGTTGAAAACTATATTTTGGGCATGGAAATTAAATGAGATCGGGCAAAGAGGAAACTCTGGTTAAACTAGAGGAAATATGTCGAGACAATATTGCAGAGGGTTTAATATGCAGGATAGTTAACCGATGAAGGTTCTTATTCTTGTAGGTGTAAAGTTATTTGGTGAATAGTGTCCCAAGACACAAGAAGAGGACAAGGAAATGTCCTGTGTTCCATATGCAAGTGCATATAGTAGCCCTATGTATGCAATTGTATGTACTAGACTACACATTTCAGGAGCATTGGACAGTGGGTTTTCAGGTATTTGTGTGGCACTAGTGATTATGGTTTGTGCTATCAAGGAAGACTAAGATTGGATAGAGTTTTGGACATCCGTGCTTTTGTTGATGCAGACTGGGCTGGAGATTTGGATCAGAGAAGATCTACAAGTGGGTATGTGCTTAACTTATTTGGAGGTGCAGTCAGTTGGATGAGTAAGAGACGGTCTATAGTGGCACTTTCAACTACAGAGGCATTATACATGGTAGCCACTTATGCAAGAAAGGAAGTAGTTTTCTTGCAGAGATTGTGTTCAAGTATGGGGTTAGTACAACGAGCTACAAGGATAGACTGTTACAACAAAACTGTAATTTTCTTGGAAAAGAACCCTGCTTGTCACTCAAAGACAAAGCACATTGATGTTAAGTATCACTTTCTGAAGGATATGGTTGAGGGTAAAAAGGTGTTGTTGGTAAAGGTGGACACTTTGAAGAATACTGAATATGCATTAACAAAGTTTGTGAACACTAAGAAGTTCTCTTAGTGTAGAGAAATAATGGGCATTGCAGGACTGGATCAATGTCTAATCTCTCTTGCGACCCCCTGTGGAAATAAAACAACAAGTGGAAGAATGTTGGGTTGTGTTATATTCTTTCCATGACTATATTAGTTGGGCGAACCTACCTATGGTTTTGTGCATGGATTTTGCACATGGTTTTGGGTATGATGGTTTTTTGTCCATGGTATTTTGTAGATCCGGTCAAGGGAACTACGGTTATGTTCTAATCCAGAGTTAATGGATTGGGGTTTATGGATTCTTTGGCATGTATATATATGTATTGTAATATTGAAAAGAATATAATGAAGAATAAATCTGGTAGTCTCAGTTTTGGGATCCAGGGGAAAATATTTATGTATATTTGTTTTATGTTTTATGCTCTTGCCATTGTTTATTTTCTGCTTTTAGAAGTCGTATGCAGGTAATTTCTTTACAGGGTTAAAACCTACAAGGTAATCATTGATGGGGGGATCTATTGATAATCTGGTAAGTACTGAAATGGTAGAAAAGTTACATTTTACTTTCATTCCTAAGTCCAACCCCTACAAAATTTCCATGTTGAAAGGGGACCATAGTGTGTTTGTCGATAAATCTTGTTTGATTTCTTTTAAGATAGGTCCTTATGAAGACAAGGTATCATGTGATGTATTCCTGATGGATGCATGTCATTTTCTATTAGGACAACCCTAGGAATATGATCGGAAAGTAATTAATTATGGATTAGAAAACACTTATGAAGTTCAACATCATGGGAAAAAATATTTTGAAGCCATGTAAAGGAGAAGAGGCATCTAAAATGACATCATTATCACTTGTGATATTATAATAATTTTCTAAGAAAACTAAGTGAGGAATCTATTACCTACTATGTGTAGAAGTTGATAGGATTCTTGAAGGGTGAGCACTCCCACAAGGGATTCAAGAACTATTGCCAGAATATTCAAGTGTAACTCGAGTAGAATTTCCAGTGGGATTACCACCTTCAGGAGGAGTTACACACCATATTGACTTAATGCTTGGATCAAGACTCCCTAATCAAGCTACCTACATGTTATCTCATCAAGAGGATGAAGAAATGAGAATATAGATTTTGTATTTGTTAGCAAAAGGATTCATTTGGGAAAGGAGTCCTTATGCCACTCTTACTTTAATATCACCTATGAAATGGAACAAATGGAGGTTGTGCCTACTTTAGAGGTATCAACAAAATCATTGTAAAGTATAGATATCCACTAGCTCATATGGATGAAATTTTAGACTACTTGTATGGTGTGAAAATATTCTCTAAGGTGGACTTAAAGAGCGGTTACCACCATATTTGGAGTAGAGAGGGTGTTGAATGGATGGCAATGTTCAAAACTCAAGATGGATTCTATGAATGCCTAGTTATGCCATTCAGATTATCTAATGTTCCTTCCACTTTTATGCGAACTATGAACCAGGTATTTAGACCCTACATTAGGAAATTTTTCATTATTTATTTTGATGAAATTATGATTTTTAGCAAACCATGGAAGAACATTTGAATCATTTAAGGATAGTGCTAGATACACTTAGAGAAAAAAGTTTTTTTTTTTTTTCTTATTCTTGATAAGAGTGAATTTTGTACAAACAAATTAGTTATCCTTGGGAATGTAATTTATGCAAATGGAGTGAATATGGACCCAAAAAACGTTAGAGCCATATTAAAATGGCTAACCCCTTGAAGCATTACATATGTGAGGAGTTATCATGGGCTAGTAAACTTTTACAAGAATTTTATCAAAAATCCCAGTGGGATAAGTTCTTCCTTAATCGATCGTACATGGGGAAAGTCATTTTCATGGACTAAGGCAACTGATAGGATTTTTGAAATTATCAAAAGAAAAGTAATTAAGGCCCCCATTCTCATTCTATAATATTTTGATAAGGTATTTACCATTGATTGTGATGCTTTAGTTGTTGCAATTGGAGGCATCCTAAGCCAGTAAGGTTGGCTAGTTGCTTTTTTGTAGTGAGAAATTAATTGATGCGAAAAGAAGGTATGGCGCCTATCATAAAGAGCTATATGAAATTGTTCAAACACTGAAACCATGGAGACACTACCTTTTCCATTGACAATTTTTCCTATTAATTGACGATGAAGTGTTGAAATATAAAAATTATCAAGCCAAGATGTCCCATAAGCATGTAAAGTGGGTCTCGTTTCTTCAGAGTTATACATGTATAGTGCAACACATAAGTAGGAAAACTAATGTTTTGGTATATGCCTTAAGTAGGAGACATTACCTACTTGTAACTATGACCCATGAGGTGGTGGCATTTGACAAAATGAAAGAAAAATATGTTGTAGACCCTTATTTCAACCAAATAATTGAATCTATTAATAGTTCAGTAAATGCAGGGAGAAGTCCTTATAGATATTATTTATTAGTTGATGGATTTTTGTTAGAGGAATCCAATTTGTATTTCTAGGGATCCTAGAGGGAACAACTGATTAAGAAATACATTTGTGTGGATTGGATGTTCATTTTGGTAGGGACAAAACCTATAACCTGATAAGTGAGAAATTTCTTTGGCTTGAGTTAAGGAAGAATAATAGTAAATTTGTTTCTTCATGATTTTTTTTCCAAATTGCTAATGGTGGACAACAAAACACAAGATTGTCTAAACCCTTCCCAAGACTGGAAAGTGGGGTTTCCTCACACTCAAAGAGGAAATGACTATTTCATAGTGTTGGATGATTCTCCAAAATGGCCCACTTCATTCTTTGTAAGAAAATAATCAATGCAAGCAAGTTGGTTGAATTATTCTTTATGGAGATAATGCGCCTACATGGACTTCCAATGTCCATCACTAGCGATCGAGATTCCGTGTTTTTAAGCCATTTTTGGAGGACATTATGGTGAACGATTGGCACATATTACAATTTAGTTTAACCTATCATCCTATTATTGCTCCTACAACACCCTCCAAAAGTTTGGTTATGTTTGAATTTTGGAGCCTACCTTCCATATGCAAAGTGTTGCTTTTGGTCATTAAGTGCCATTTTATGTTTTTGTACATGTTTCAAGTGTCCATGCCCCTCCCTAAGTGTTTCCTAATCACTAAGAGTAACCATAGCACACTTTTGAGTCATAACACACTTTATAGTCACAAAATGACCCTTATGTGCCAGAACTACTCATACTTCACTTGTAGCACTTGAAAATTGTTTGTGAACTGATATTTTGATGTATATTTATTATTATTTGATTCTCTTTGAGTTTTATTTACGAGTAGAGATGTGTAAAGCTTGATATTTCTCCTAAATCATTGTGTTTTTCCATGTTTTACCTTTCTATAATTAGTCATTTTTCTGACCTTGCAACTCGTCCTCTAGGATAGGAAGAGCACATTGTGCACTTCTAGAGCCTAATAGTGATCCTCCTTGTTAGCTAGAAATAAACCTTGCACCATTCTGCGCGTCCTCTCTCTCTCCTACACACTATGCAATTTTAGTCAACAATGCCCTTTTCCTTGTTGCTTACTCTTCCTCTTTGTGCCACTCCTTCCTCTGTCTCCTAGTACAGCAGACTACACACTTTTAGTGAGTAGTGATGACTTCTTTTGTACCTTGGAACTATGTCTTGTGCCCTCCTTAGGGCCCTATCCTTACTCCCTAGCGCATGGTGCAGTCCTAGGGAAGAGTCTTTGCAGTCTTGCCTCTTGGAACTGCACCATGCGCTCACCTTTCCTCCTTGTCCATAGATAAGCATGGAATAGTCTTAATAAGCAGTACATATCTCTCTGTATCTAGAAAGAGTGCTCTCCACCCATAACACCCCTCTTTCTCTCCCTTCCTTAGTGTTGATCCATAGTCGGTACATTGCATGAATCATCATAGAGTAGGATATTTTTTTTGCTAATTTTTTCTTTCCATGAGTGGTCCATACATACAAGTGTTCGCAGTAAGCATGGAAAAACATGTTTGAGGATATCTATCAAGAGAAGCTTCCCAAGGACACATTTTGAAGACAAAGACACAAAGGCTCCATATTGCGACAATTGAAGGAATGATGGAATGTGACAATCAAAGTAACCCATGAAGACTCCATAATCGCTCTAGACCCTTGGAGGGTAGAAGTCAACTTCAATGAAATATTTTTTACAAGTATTGAAGACATAGGGTTAGTGTCATCACTTCTCAAAGAACTTCATTTACAGGTCACTAATTTCCAAGTCATCAATTTCAATGACTTGTCTTGTTTTCATCACATGATGATGTGTAAAATGACGTCGTAATTTTGAAAAAGATTGTAAATGTAAACATGTGGAAATCGAAGAGTCACATATTGTTGACACCTGATATTTGGGATTAGAAAATCCTACGTAAATATTGTAAATAGAGAAATAAAATTGTAATTCTTCTTGGATTGGTTGATTTTAGATTTTGAAATATTTTTGGAAACTTGAAATATGCAATCATTTTCATCAAGTATAGAGATTAGGGAACGAGGTATGAGCACCCGCTCATTTTGAGGCATGTTTTAGAGCCCGGTTCGGTAGAAAAATATCGAGGCACGCAACATTGGGAAGATGAGCAAGATAACAATAGCACAACTTCGTTCTCACGACGTATGTGAAAGGGTGAGTTTGTGGAAGAGTTTTGTTAGGAAGAAATGTGATGATAGATGAGTAGAGATTCATTTGATCCCTTGACTCGAGTCGAATCTGGTTTAGATTAGATTAGTTTAGTTAGTTTAGGAAATAAATCTTGAAATTCAGAGGATTTGTTGGGGAAAAAAGGGAACATTGTAACAACTTCAACAATAGGAGGCAACATTTTTTTAAGGAAGACAAAAAAAAATAAAAATAAAAAGAGTTTTTTTTTTCTAGTAAGGGGGTGGACTTGTTTCTGTATAAGATTTGAATGTTTTTTCTGAATGAAAATATGAAGTTTATGGTCTTGAGTTTTGTGTTCTATTAGCCACTATATTTTTAATTTCTTTGGTATGAGTATACCCATGCAGGTTGGAAATTTTGTGCAAGAGTGTGTTTCAACTGAGAGATTCATAGCTGATCCTATAGAAGTCCGACGAGTACTTTGCATCATTTATCGTTCTAGTGGAGAGCTTCAGATTTGATCCTATAGCAGCTTGTGGAGACTACATCATTTTGGTATGAGAGCACCCAAAACATGGCCTAGAAGGGACTTGGTCTAAACTAGGTAAGGAGGGGCAAGATAAATGTTGGATTATGAAAGAATGAGGGAAAGACATCGCTCAAAAGGTTAGAAACAATTAATCCTAGATTCTAGTTAGATGAATCAAAACAAGAACCAAAGAACGTACCAACTTGTGCTAGAGAAATAAACCCCATGGAAATACTCATAGAAGTGATCTCAAAATAGAGAGCCAAGGTGAAGGCCTAGATTTCAAACTTCAAGTGTGACCTGTTGATTTCAAGTAGCATCAGATGTGCTCTAAGTCTCAAATTTTGCAGGGAGGCTTCAACACATGCATTTTCCAATACCAATAAATCATTTTGGGAAATTCCACTAGGAGACAGTTTTATTAAAAAAAATAATTATTTTTTATGGGACCCTAAGTCTAAACTTAGGAAATTAAAATAATGAATTGGTATTAATCTAAACCGGGGGCCAAAATTCTAGAAGAAGGTAGAGATCAAGTCAATATGATCCTAGTCATTGATTAGGATCTAATCTGGGTCATTGATTGATCAACGAGAGGATTATAAGAGAAGGCTTGATGGGCACTTGGAGAACACACCAGAGGCAGATACTCAGTTATCTGAGTAAGATCGATTTTCTCACTAGTCGAAGTTCAGCAAGAGAAAATCGAATCAGAGGAAGAGTTGCAAGTGAGAAAGGAAGAGAGGGCATCAACATCTTTCGTGAGTCCAAGGAAATAAGACACAGAGCAAGGAGAGACAACGCATAACCAAGTTGACATAGAAAGAGGAAACATAGAGGTAGGTTGACACTAGGACTGTGTGGGAAGTCTGACGCTAGGCCAGCGTGGGAAAATTTGACGTAGAGGGACGCAAAAGGACTAAGAGGGAAGATGAGTACTTCTCCTGGATCATAGATTTGTCAGGAAGAGTTTGTAAATTTTCTCACTTTTGATTTGCTGGTTGTAACTTGTACATGAGATTTTCCTAAAGAAACCCTCATCTGTTGCACCGATTTTCCCACATTGGGTTTTTTCGGGGACAATTGTCCAAAAATAACTATGTCATTGTGATTGTATTTGTATGAGTATTTTTCTTTTCATTTACTTTCTGCAATATTTTAATTATGAAGGTTGCATTAGAATATATTTTGATATTTGTGGTAGGAACAATGCGAATAACTTATTTATGAGATGATAAGTAGAAGAAATAATATTAATCATTGTAGTTGGATTTCTATTTATAAAATTTCACATGGTATCAGAGTTGACATAAAGTAGAAGAAAAGAGTTGGAAGACCTAACGTTGAAGGAAGAAAGGAATTAGAGCTTCCTATAGGGGTAGTAATTTGAATCTCTAAGGGGTTTGCGTAGTTCAAGCCAAGAGGATTAGATTTTCATGTTAAAACTCTCTCTAAGTGAGTTGATAGAGAGGTAAGTTTTCCTGATCAAAATTTGTCAGCGGCAGAAGGAACAATGTAACAAAAGATTCAACTAAGAGGGGTTTTCTTAGGTGGGATGCAGTTTTTCCTGGAATAGTTATTGGGGTGGGATAGCATTAGAAATTGGCACAAGATGGATACTCAAAGTGTCTCAGAGTTGTCTACTGGATTTGAAGAATAATTTTCATGCCTAGAAAATTCAGTGTCAGCAGATGTTTGGTACATTGATAACAGGGCTTCATCTCATATGACTGGAGTACGAGAACATTTCTTGAGCTATCAAGAAGAACAAATGAAATTCCATATTACTATGGGAAATAGAACAAAATGTACTCTAGTAGGGAGAGGTACCATATCATTTCAGACGGAGGCAGGGACCATCATTTGAGCCACCAAGGTTCTGCATGTGGCAGGATTAGGAATGAACTTGATTTCAGTGTCCCAGGTATAGGACAAGGGATATGATGTATACTTCGTAGGAAATAAAGTATATGTCAAACATCCAAGCTCGAAGAAGAAAAGAAAAATTGGGATTCGAAGCAACAAATAGTATAGGTTGCAGCTTGAGTCACCAATGATAGTGATAAGACAACAACTATAATGGTGAAAAAGAAAGAAATGAATTATGGCACAAGCGGATGGGACACTTACACCATGGAGCACCTAGGATGCTCAGAGAGACTATTACATGAGTACCATCCCTTAGGAGTGAGCATGATGACTTATGTTGAGGATGTGTGCTAGGGAAATATCCTAAAGCATATTTTTCTAGAAGTAAAAATAGAGAAGAATGTGCATTGGGATTGATACACTAAGATATTTGTGGTCCAATGTCCATGAGAGCTCTTGGTGGTGAAAAATACTTCATCACTTTTATTGATTTTCACTCTAGAAAACCCTAGATCTATTTCTTAAAGACCAAGCATGATGTCTTTGATCGATTTAGGGAGTTTAAGGCTCTCAATGAAAATATGAGAAGGAAAATGATAAAGGTATTGCATTTAGATAATGGTGAAGAATATATATATATATATATATATATATATATATATATATATATAGATACTTCACATATTTTTGTGCAAAGGAGGGAATCAAAGGAGAGTGATCAGAATGGAAAAATAGAACTATTGTTGGGGCAGCCAAAGCTACCTTGTATGATCAGGATCTACCTAAGTATTTATGGGTAAGAGCATGCAACACGACAATGTATATCTAGAATAGAACTCCCCATAGAGCATTGGGGAAGAAAATTCCTGAAGGGGTCTTCATAGGGTAGAAGCGAGAAGCCAGTCATCTCAGGATATTTAGAAGCGTGGCATATTGTCACATTCCAGATGAGAAGCACAGTAAAATGGATCAGACTGCAGAAAAGGGGTATCTCGTAGGATACAATGAGACCTCAAAGGGATACATAATCTACATTCCTAGCAGCAGGAAGATTGTAGCGAGATGGGATGTAAAGTTCGTGGATGATAGAGATTTAAGGAAATCTCGTGAGATGCCCGTAGAAGATAAGTTAGGAGATGTTCCACTAGTCCAAGAGCAGGAGGGGTAGCAAGGAGGATATACATCTATATCGAGTATAATGACTAGTACTAGCATTTCCTCAGAAGGAGAAAATCCATATAGTTCTCAGCAGACAGAACAATAGGATCAAGAGGAGGAGTTTATTGAGCCTCTCACCACCAGTGGTAGAACCAAAAAAGAAGTACAACAGACACTGAGGGACACAAAGGAGTTTGTTGGAGCTCCTAGAACTAAGAAAAGATAGTGTAGACAACCTGACAGATAACAGATATTGGTAGTTCAGGTTGAAGAACCCTCTAGCTTTCAGGAAGTCATTCAACACCAAGTGTGGGTGGATTCCATGGTAGAAGAGTATAACTCTATCATGAGGAATGATGTCTGGGAGGTAGTACCTAGACTAGAGGATAGATCAGTTGTAAGATCATGATGGATCTATAATATCAAGTATGCTGCAGATGGGAGTATAGAGAAGTACAAGGATAGGCTTGTGGCAAAGGGGTACACTCAGAAAGAAGGAATAGGCTATGAAGATAGCTTCATCCCAGTTGTTCGATACACCTCTATTAGATCTGTCATATCCCTAGCAGCGCAAATGGGTTGGGAGATTTGCTAGATGGATGTCAAGACAACATTCTTGAATGGGGTGATTGAAGAGGAGGTATATAAAGAACAACCCAAAGGATTCAAAACTCATGAAAATAGAACTCATGTTTGTAGACTAAAGAAAGCCCTATATGGGCTCAAGCAAGCACCTAGAGCATGGTATGGTCAGATTGATAGTTACTTGTAACACTTGGGATTTTTCAAAAGTGATTTGATTAATGATATAGAATGAACCACTTATTCTAGTATTATATGTGTATGAAATTTCTTTAACATGGGTCATCCAGGCTCATACAGGATTGCAAGAAGAATCTTGAAACTGAATTCAACATGAAGGACATGGGGTTGATGCATTTTTTTCTAGGGTTGGAAGTTTGGGAGAATAATGGGGAGATCTTCCTTGGGCAAGGAAGATATGCTACAGATATTCTAAACAGATTCAAAATGTTGGATGGTCGACCCATGGCTATTCCCATGATCTTCAACTGAAATAAAATATATGCATCATGAGACAAGGAAGTGGATACCACCTTGTCTAGACAACTCGTTGGGTCACTCATGTATCTTTTCAACACTAGGCTAAACATTTTCTTTGTTGTCAACACTCCTAGTCAGTTCATGGTGGAACCAAAAAGGGTGCATTGGGTGGTAGCTAGACACATTCTCGGGTATGTGCATGGAGCAATCGAATATGGGTTGAAATACTCCCGAGGGGAGGATGTTAGATTGAATGGGTTCACAGATGCAGATTGGGAAGGTAGTTTAGTAGACCGAAAAAGTACCTCAGAGTACTGCTTCATTGTTGGATCAAGAATAATATCTTGGTGCAGAATGAAGTAGAAGTCGGTAGCTCTGCGCTAAAAAAAAGTAAAATATATGGTAGTTAGCACAACTACATGCGAAGCTATATTTCTTAGAAAATTGCTTGTGAGCTAGTTCAGAAAAATGATGGAAGCGGCTAGAGTTTAATGCTATAATCAGAGTTGTATCAAACTCTCTGAGAATCCAGTATTTCATGATCGGTTGAAACATATTGACATCAGATGTCACTTTATCATAGACTGACATCAGATGTCACTTTATCATAGACTATGTTCAACGTGGGCAATACACTTACAATATCTCCGCACAGGAGATCAAGTAGCAAGCATAATCACAAAGGCTCTAAGAAGAGCTAATTTCATTTAGTTCAAAGAGCAGATGGGTATGGTAGAGAATTTGTTTTAGTAGCAGAAACATGTGATTTCTTAGTTGTAGTGGCAGAGGGAGTTGCATTATAGATGTAGTTTTCACAGTGGCAGGGTCAGCACAAGTACATGCATTATTTGCGTAGTGGTTAGTGGACAAAATATCAGACATCAATAGTGCAGAGGGAGATGTTACAGAATAGAGTGATGCTTGAACAGGTTGCATTGTTAGAGCACATTCCTCGCTAAGAGGGAGTGTTGATTTATGGTATCATCGAATATTCTCTAAGTCTCAAATTTTGTAGGGAGGCTAGACAAACATTCTTGAATACCCAAAAATCGTTTTGGGAAATTCCACCAGGAGACAGTTTTATTAAAATAATTAATTATTTTAATGGGACCCTAAGTCTAAACTTAAGAAATTAAAATAATTAATGGGTATTAATCTAAACTGTGGGTGAATCTTCTAGAATAAGGCGGAGATCAAGTCAATATGATCCTAGCCATTGATTAGGATCTAATTTGGGACGTTGATTGATCAATGAAAGGATTAAAAGAGAAGGTTTGATGGGCACTTGGAGAACACACGAGAGGTAGATACTCAGTTGCCCGAGTAAGATCAATTTTTCTCACTGGTTGAAGTTCAGCAAGACAAAATAAAAAAAAGGAGAGTTGGATGTGAGAAAGGAAGAGAGGGCATCAACATCTTTCGTGAGTGCAAGGCATGAAGACGCGGAGCAAGGAGAGATAGCTCAAAAGAAGGTTGATGAAGAAAGAGGAAACACAGAGGTAGGTTGATGCTGCGACTGTGTGGGAATTCTGACGCTGGGCTAGAGTGGGAAAATTTGACGTAGAGGGACACAGAAGGTCTTAGAGGGAAGAGGAGTACTTTTCCTGGATCAGAGATTTTTGAGGAAGCGTCTATAAATTTTCTGAGTTATGTTTTGTTGGTTGTAACTTATACATGAGATTTTGCTGAAGAATAATAAAGAAACCCTCATCTCCTGCACTAGTTTTCCCACATTCGGTTTTTCCGGGGACAATTGTCCAAAAATAATTTTGTCATTGTGATTGTATTTGTGCCATTATTTTTCTTTGCATTTAATTTTTGCAATATTTTAATTATGAAGGTTGCAGTAGAATATATTTCGATATTTGACGTAATGACGCTGTGAATAACTTGTTCATGAGATAATAAGTAGAAGAAATAATATTAATCACTGCAGTTGGATTTCTATTTGGAAACTTTCACATGACCTAGACCTTGATCTAGTAATAGATTGGTTGCAATAATTAGAGAGGTATTTTGATATGGAGAACATAGATTAAGAGGACCCTAGGAGGGTGAAATTCTTAGTGACAAGAATGAAGTAGCACAGTACCTTATGGTGGGATAACCTTCAAAACACCTGGAAGAACTAAGATAAAGAGAAAATCAAGTTATGGCCCAAGATGCTAAAGGAGTTGAAGGATAAATTTTACATTTAGATTACTTAGAGAGTGTGTTCAAAAAATTTCAAAACTTGAGACACAAAGATTTGTTCATTAAGGAGTATACTAATTTGTTTATGAAGCTACAGATAAGAGAAAACCTCCAAGACAGTGAAAAATTTGTTGCTAGGTATGTCAATGGTTTGTATTTCCAACTCCAAGATGACCTGAATTTAGTTAAGATGTGCTCAATGGATGAATCGTATCAATATGATTTAAAAGTCTAAGAGAAATTGTCTTGAGGTATGGGTAAAGTAGTGGGCAGAAAAAATATCAGCACTCCCTTTCATGGATTCTCTTCAAAACCTAATAAGAATGAAGGGTCCCAAGATGGCCGAGAAGTGAAATCATAAATTAAGGGAAGAGAGAGTTTTATCGATATAAAAGATGATAGGGCTCAGGGTATCGAGGACCTCTAGGGGGTTTATATGCTTTGAAGAACACAAAATAAGAGATTGTCCCCAAAATCCCAAAATAGGATTAGTTGTAGAAGAGGAGGTTTAAGTTCAATAACTTGAAGGAGAAGAGTGGGAGACCTTGATTCTACAAAGGAATTTGATATCACAAAACAAGGATAACCCAAAATGTTGATTGGAGGAGGAAGAGCGTATTCCACACTAAATTCAAGTGTCAAGACAAAGTATGAAAGGTAATAATTGAAGGGGGATCTACTAATAATTTGGTCAGTACTGAAATGGTAGAAAAATTACAGCTTACTTGCATTCCTAAGTCAACACCTACAAAATTTCCTGGTTTGAAAGGGACCATAGTGTGCATGTCGATAAATCTTGATTGGTTGATTTTAAGATAGCTACTTATGAAGATAAGGTATCATGTGACGTAGTCCTGATGGATGCATGTCATTTGATATTGGTAAGACCCTGGAAATATGATCGAAAAATAATTAATTATGGCCCAGAAAACACCTATGAAGTTCAACATGATGGGAAAAAGAATATTATGGAGTCATGTAAAGGAGAAGAGGCATCTAAAATGACATCATTATCACTTGTGATAATGGGTTATAAGAAGTTTTCTAAGAAAACTAAGGGGGAAATTTATTACCTACTATGTGTGGAAGATGATAGGATTGCTGAAAGGCGAGCACTCCCACAAGGGCTTCAAGAACTATTGACAGAATATTTAGGTGTAACTCCAGCAAAATGGTCATTAAGGCTACCACCTTCAAGAGGAATTACACAACATATTGACTTAGTTCCTAGATCAAGACTCCCTAATCAAGGTACCTATGGGTTATCTCATCAAGTGGATGAAGAAATGAGAAGATAAATTTGTTGTTAGAAAAAGGATTCATTAGGGAAAGAAAATGTCCTTATGCCACTCTTGCTTTACTATCACCTATGAAAGGGAACAAATGGAGGTTATGCATAATCTAGAGATATCAAAAAAATCATAGTAAAGTATACTATAGATATCCATTAGCTCGTATGGGTGACATCTTAGACTACTTTCCTAGTGTGAAAATATTCTCTAAGGTGGACTTAAGGAGTGGTTACCACCAGATATGGAGTAGAGAAGGTATTGAATGGATGAAAATATTCAAACCTCAATATGGATTGTATGAATGGCTAGTTCTACCATTCAGATTATGTAATGCTCCTGCCATTTTTATGTGAATTATGAACCAGGTATTTAGACTCTACATCAGGAAATTTTTTGTTATTTATTTTGATGACATTCTGATTTTTAAAAAACTGTAGAAGAACATTTGAATCATTTAAATATATCATTGATACACTTAGAGCAGAAAGATTGTTTGTAAATCTTGAGAAGAGTGACTTTTGTATAGACAAATTAGTTTTTATTGGGAATGTAATTTATTCAAATGAAGTGAGTATGGACCCAAAAAAGGTTATTGATCCAGGTGGATATTAGTGGCCACCGGCCTATTCCACATGGATGTCCACCATTGTTTCTTTCAGTTTTCAGTTTCCTTATTTGTAGCACAATTTACTATTTTTGGCAGTTTTTTGGGTCTTAAACTTCTGGAGTCATTTTGAGGCCCTAAACGACGTTTTTTTGGGAATACTCAGACAAACATGGATTATAGATTGATTTTGTTCATTAAAAAGTGGTAATCCTCGAATAGATCTTTCTAGTGAGGTATTTTTTGCATCAAACGAAGATCTTATGCCAAAGTTATGACCCTGGGAAGTTGATTTACCAATTTACCCAAACGGGGCCCATAGTTTGGTGCTTCATCTCTTAGGGTTAGGAATTTGGATGTTTAGGGTTTTCTATTATTTCTTAATAGTAAATAGGCCTTTGAGCCTCATTGTAACAAAGTTTAGAGGCATGTAGCCGACACATCTCTTCTCAGAGATAAGCTACCATTGCCCGAGCTAGTCTTATTTCCATTCTGTTTGTAAGAATATTTCAGTATTTGATATTAATGAAATGAAGTGTTGTTTCTACTACATATTTGTATTTATGGTTATATCTATAATTTGTTGCGTTCCTGTTTAAATCTGGAACAATGGTATCAAAGCGGTCTGCTCTTTCTTTGTTTCTCTTTGCATGTCCCCAACAAGGTCGAGATATAAGGAGTTAGGGCTTGATCTGGTTGAACCTTTGCAAGATCAACCTCACAAACCCCGACGGTCGCCCATGGGGGGAGAAAAGAAGGATGAGGGGGTAGGAGATCCTATCAAAACATTTATCGAGGCGACCCTTGAGAAACAAAGGAATTCGATGATGGATAGCTTTTCCCAGATCCTTCAACTGTTGCCCACCGACAGCACATCCACTTCCAACAGCCACTCTAGAGGCTCCACAACTTTTAAGGTACAAGTAAACTTTGACATTCCCATATTTGAGGGCCAAATAGATGTAGATGCCATAGATAAATGGTTAAATCTTCTATAAGGATATTTTTCTGTTCATGATTATTCTAGCTGAGAAAAGATTACTTTTTCTCTTCTCAAATCCTCCCTCCACGGCAAGGACTCGTGGGAAACTTACTGTGAGCAAAAGGATGAAAGTACAACCTCACTTTTTTCAGCCGCACCCACTTGGAATTCATTTCAGGATGCCATCAAGGAGAAGTACTACCCTATTGGGAGCTATAACGATAAATACATAAAGTGGAAAACGCTGCGGTAGGGAAGGGACGAAGATGTGCCAGAGTTTACCAATGTTTTTCAAAGATTTTAAGACATATTTGGTACTCAAATACTGCGACTTCCTACATAGGTACATCCAAGATGGGATGGAGTTCTTGGACATTTCCTCGCTCAGCGCGGTGTAATCATACGCCGTCAAGATTGAGCAGGAGTTTAAACAGAAGAAGCGAGACTTTAGATCTGTGAATCCGATGTAGGGGAAAGATGCCACCAAACCATAGAAAAAAGGATAAAGCCAAGGAAGGGCGACACAGGACAACCCGCTAAAACTACAAGCAAAGAACAACACCGTGAAGCTGAAGAAGGACATGAGGAACTGGTGTGAGTTCAATAGGAGCTCCACTCACAACACAAGTGAGTGTGAGGCCAAGTAGTTATTGGTGGCCGAGGTGAAGATTTCAGAATCAGATGCATGTTCCGACTTTGAGTCAGAACCCGACAAGGGGAATGATAAAGGGAAGAAGATTATCGATGTGGAGCCCAATGCCACCATTGCCACCACAAAGATCGAGAAGGAGGAACCTGAAGATCCAGAGGAGGAGGAGCACCTCTTTTACTCCCATATGTGGGTAAAGTGCTCCCCCCTATAGTTCATTGCCGACAATGGGGGCCGAAAGAACCTCATTATAGCATAGGTCGTGAATCAGCTGAGCTTATCAACCATAACACACCCACAATCGTACACCATCCGGTGGCTTCACCAAGGACAGGATCTTTGTGTGAGCTAGCAGTGCCGCCTCCCATACAACATCAAGCCCTTCACGGATGAGGTATTGTGTAACATTTCTCCCGTTGATGTTTGTGATGTATTATTATGCCAACCATACTTATGGAAACGAAATCCTGTGTATGAGTCAAGGCCTCGCGGTGTTATTGTTACTTTGGGAAATAAGTTGTATAGGATACCAGAGGTAGCACCGCCTACTGCAATCTCTTTGGTTACTACAAAACAATGCAGTAAGCTCATTTCCAAAACTGAGAAATTTGTTTTCCTGATGATATGCCCTCAAGGAAAGAAGAATATAGCGGCCACGACCTCTAGACAAGGCCCCTCTACATGACAACAAATGGACAAAGTCGTGGAGGAGTACGAGGACATCTTCAACTCCCCCACAGGGGTGCCTATGCACTGTTAGGTCAAGCACTCCATTGATTTGACCCCAGGTGTGTCATTTCCCAATGGACCTATCTATCGATGCTCCGTTCTATAAACAACGGAATCAAGAGGAAAATTCAAGAGCTGCTGTATAAAGATCACATTTGGCCAATTTTATCGCCTTGTGGGAGCCTAATATTTTTGGTATAGAAGGATGGGACTTGGAGACTCTGTATTGACTATCAGGCGCTGAACAAGATCATTGTCTAGAATAGGTACCCGATCCCCCAGATTGATGACCTTATGTACCAAGTAAAGGGGGCAAAATATTTCAGCAAGATTGACTTGAAGTCCGGATATCACTAGGTACCAATCGAACCCTCCGATGTGTGGAAGACTACCTTCAAAGCAAAGGAGGGCCTTTTCAAATGGTTGGTTATGCCTTTTGGGTTGATGAATGCTATTGCAACCTTCATGAGGCTGATGGATGACATATTGCGGCCATTCACCAACTCATTTGTAGTGGTATACTTGGATGACATCTTGATCTTCAGCCAGAGTTGGGAAGAGCACCTCCACCACATCCCAACAAGTTCTCCAAACACTGTGGAAACACAATTTGTGTGTCAATTTAGAGAAATGCACTTTTGGCATGACCCAGGTTCAGTATCTAGGATACATTATTGATGAACGGGGGGTGAATGTGGATCTAGCGAAGATCCAAATCATTCAGGATTGGCCAACCCCAACCACTCTCATAGAGCTCCATAGCTTTCTGGGTCTTGCCAATTTCTACCACAAGTTTGTGTGGGGATTCTCTCATATCACTTGGCTCTTGAGTCAAGTCACCAAGGGAGGTGAGAAAGAAAAATTATTTTGGTGTGAATCTCAGTAGGAGGAATTCGTAGAGTTGAAACATCGCCTCTGCTCTGCACCGGTGCTCACTTTACCAGACTTGCAACAACCGTTTGAGATTGAGACAGATGCCTCTGACTATGCTATTGGGGAAGTCCTTACTCAACAGGAGCATCAAGTGGCATATCACAGTGAGACACTTTCAGACATAGTCTGAAAGTATCCCACTTATGACAAAGAGATGTATTCCATTGTCCAAGATGGTCGACAATGGAAGAATCACATTTTGGGGAAGGAAACAATCATCCACACAGACCACTGACCCCTGCAGTTCATACAAAGACAAGGGAAGTTGCAAAATGATCGCCATCAGAAGTGGTCCACATACCTGCAACGGTTCCATTTGAATATCAAGTATAAGAAGGGCAGCACCAATAATGTTGCAGACTGCCTCAGTCGATCACTAATCATGGCGTTAACCATCGATCAACTCTTGTGGGAATGAGACTTCTGATTGGCCACTTCTCTACGAAAGTGACCCAAAATTCAGCCACACATACCAGATGCTCTTGGAGGGTCAGCAAGTTCCAAATTTTCACCTCCAAGATGCCTTGTTATGCCACCTAGGACACCGTTTTGTTCCTTCAATCGAGCATGCCAATATGATTTGGGAAGCACACTACAGTCAAACCACTAGGCATTTCGGGGTCGATAAAACGGTGGCAGTACTGCAAAAGTATTTTTGTTGGCCAAATCTTTGACATGATGTTGGGAAGTACATTAGATCCTACACTACCTATGCCATTGCCAAACCGACCATCAAGAAGCAAGGCCTCTATACTCCACTATCTACCCCTAGTTGACCTTGGGAATCTATCTCCATGGATTACATGTTGGGCCTTCCTTCTACTAAGCATGGCAATGGCTATGTTTTTATGGTCATTGACAGATTCTTGAAGTTGGCCATTATAGCAGCCTGCAAGAAGAATATCACAGCAGAAGCCACTAAACTCTTCTTTGAACGAGTGTGGGTACACTTTGGGATCCCATAGTCTATCATCTCAGATCGCGACAACAGGTTTCTCAGTACATTTTGGTCCAGTATTTGGTCGGATGCTAGACACCAAGCTCACTAAGGCCATGGCATTCCATCCCCAAACTGATGGCCAGAGAGAGGTCGTCAACAGGATGATTGTACACATTCTACGCATGTACAACTCAAAGCATCCATGCACATGGGATGAGATCCTCTCCTATGTCCTACACAGCTATAACCTGGCTCTCCATAGCTCGACTGGCCACAACCCTTTTGACGTGGGCTTGGGATTCAAGCCACTATGTCCCATTGATGTGGCGATGCTGTTTGCAGCTACTCAGGCAGATTCGAATCATGTCTAGTCTGAAGCTGATAAGGAAAACAACTTAATTGAGCACATCCAACATATCCTCTAGTAGGTCCACGACATTCTAGAGAAATCAAATGCTAAGTACAAGCAGTGACATGATCAACATAGGGTGCCACACAAGTTTCAGGTGGGCGACAAAGTCTGGTTGCATTTGTAGAAGGACACATCAGAGATTGTAGAACAACTTACACCTACAGAGTTAAATTCAGATTGCATGGAACAAGACACAACTGATCGAATCATGGACACGCAAATCAAGAACACCTGACAATAAAGGATCCAACTATATTGAGTTGTCAAAGTAGGCCAACTCCTTCACCACGAGAAGTGGCTTACCAGGGACCAAGTTCAATAGAAGTTTCCTCATCTCATGGAGGAACTCAACGTAATGGGGACCATTTCTTCCTAAGGGGGGAGGAATGATCTAGGTGGATATTGGTGGCCATCTTCCTATTCCACTTGGACCCCCACCATTGTTTCTTTCAATTTTTCAGTTTCCTTATTTGCAGCACAATTTATTATATTTGGCAGTTTTTCAGGGCATGAACTTCTGGAGCCATTTTGAGGCCCTAAACGACTTTTTTTTGGAAAAATTAGACCAACATGGGATATAGATTGATGTTGGTCATTTAAAATTTGTAGTCCTCGGATATTTCTTTCTAACGAGGTATTGTGCATTTCAAACGAAGATCGTATGCTAAAGTTACGACCCCGGGAAGTTGATGTACCAATTTACCCAAATGGGGCCCACAGTTTGGCACTTCATCTCCTAGGGTTAGGTTTTTCGATGTTTATGGTTTTCCATTGTTTCTAAATAATAAATAAGCCTTTGAGCCTCATTGTAACAGAGTTCAGAGACATGTAGCCACCACATCTGTTCTTACAGATAAGCTACCATCGCCCGAGCTAATCTTGTTTCCATTATGTTTGCAAGCATATTTCAATATTTGATATTAATGAAATGAAGTGTTGTTTCTACTGCATCTTTGTTTTTATGGTTATATTTGTAATTTTTTGCATTCACGTTTAAATCTGGATCATAGATCCATATTAGAATGGCTAACCGCTTGAAGCATTAAAAATGTGATGAGTTTTGATGGGATGGTAAATTTTTACAAGAAATTTATCAAAAATTTTAGTGGGATAAATTCTTCCTTAACCGATCGTACATGGGGAAGGTCATTTTCATGGACTAGGGAAGCTGAGAGGAGTTTTGAACATCTCAAAAGAAAAGTGAATAAGGCCCCCATTCTCGTTCTATCATATTTTGATAAGGTATTTACCATTAAATGTGATGCTTTATTTGTTGCAATTGGAGTCCTAAGCCTATAAGGTCACCAAATTTCCTTTTTGTGGTGAGAAATTAATTAACGCAAAAAGAAGGTATGACACCTATCATAAAGATTTATATGCAATTGTTCAGACATTGAAACTGTGGAGACACTACCTTTTACATTGAGAATTTATTCAATTAATTGACGATCAAATGTTGAAAAATATAAATTCTCAAGCCAAGATGTCACATAAGCATGCTAAATGGGTCTCATTTCTGCAGAGATATACATTTGTAGTGCAACATATAAGTGGGAAAGCTAATGTTATAGCAGATGCTTTTGAGTAGGAGACATTACCTACTTGTAACTGTGACCCATGAGGTGGTGGCATTTGATGAAATGAAAGGAGAATATGTTGTAGATCCTTAATTCAGGCAAATAATTGAAGTTATCAACAGTTCAGTAAATGCAACCAGAAATCCTTTTAGATATTATTTATTATTTGATGGATTTATGCTTAGAGGAATCCAACATTGCATTCCATAGGGATCCTAAAGGGAACAACTGATTAGAGAAATACATTTGTGTGGATTGGATGTTCGTTTTGGTAGGGACAAAACCTATATCATGATAAACGAGAAATTTCTTTGGTTTGAGTTAAGGAAGCATGCTACTAAATTTGTTTCTTCATGCAAAATTTTCCAAATTGCTAAGGGTGGATAATAAAACAGTGGCAAATTTTAAAGATGGGAGTTTATATTAAATTTTATAAGCCTTGGTGAATCTTACTACAAACCCATAATGTAAATTGTAAAATTTGTGATGATATTGTTGTAAAAGTATTTAGATTTCTAACTATTTTTTGTTAGTATATATAAAATTTTGGCGATTTTTAGGGTAAAATAATTCTATACTATAAAATTTGGGCGAATGAATTTTCAAAAAAATGGAAATTGCCAAATCTTTTTTGGAAAAATCGTGGAAAATTAGCGTACCTACGAATATTAGCCCCTAAAAGTTTCCATACAAAACACATGACTGTATAAACCCCTACTAGTACTGGAAAGGCCATGGATAAATATCTCCAAGGACTTTGTTTTAGGGTTGCCTTACACTCAAAGAGGAAATGACTCTATTTTCATAGCGTTGGATAGATTCTCCAAAATCACCCACTTCATTCTGTGTAAGAAAATAATCGATGCAAGCTATTGTTCTTTAAGAAACCAGTTTCCTCGCTGTAGAGAAATTGTGCTTAAGACATTAATAAATATTATTTACTGTCACTTGTTTGTCACTTAGATATATGTTGTGTTCTCAAATGATGGATATGGAGACTTGGTTTTTTACTCTTAATACATGTATGACCAGAATATCTCAGAATGCCATTTGTTGCTAGATACAAATGATGAACGAAGAAAGCTTGAAGGAAAAGTTAAAGATAATATGCTGATATTTCACAGAAACTATTATCTGTCACTTAGAAGAATTATGGAAATGAGAACTGAATCATAGACAATATGTTGTTTAACACAGAAACTACTATTTGTGACCCTGAAGGAAAAGTTAAAGATAATATGCTGGTCTTTCATAGAAACTATTATCAATAACTTAAAAAGGAAGGTGGAAACTTCAAGTATAGGAGCGCTCTTTTAAGGAATTTTAACTTTATCTACATAAGCAAATAAAGACCTGTAGCTTCATTACTATACTTGAAAGAAGAAAACATAAGATGGCACATAGTAAAGAGGGTTACAAAATTATACCCAACAATTCATGGAAACTTCTGATTCTTTCATTAATCAACAATTATATCAGGAATACAATGTCCTAGTCTTTGGGTTCTCCAAAATTCCAACCACCCATCCTTTCTCTGTAATTTTTCCTCCTTTTATACATTTGTGAAGCAGTTGCTGATCTTTGAAACTATCAAACTACTAAAACTGTTTCTCTAACTATCTGAGTTAAAAACTATTACATGATTTTACAGAGGGTAAAAGACACCTCAAAGAACATGAAATAACAGGGACATAACTGAATTTGGAAGAGGATGATAACCATTGGCTTGCTCTGTTAATCCGCTGCCAAGTTCCTTTGCAAACGCTTTAACAATAATTAATCCGCTTTTACCATAATTAACTACATTAAACTTTGACGTGTGTGAAGACTGGGGCTTGCATATATATCAGGTGCGCTTATATTGGCCAAAACATAAAGAAAACATGCCCATCTTCCTTTTCTTCGGACTCGGCTTTAACATTGGTTTTTCCCTTTACCAAACGAAATTAATGCAAACCTTTGGTAACTGCGGAACTGAAAAATTATTAATCTTGCTTTATAAATCTATCAAATCCGCTTGTACAGTGCTCCATTGACTTCCATCGCAAATTTCAATCGGCCCCTTTCCAGTGGTGCATTAACGTAATGTTGGACTAACGCATAATTCCTTCATATCTGCGCTCTTCTATTATATACCTTTAATAATGAAAATATACCATAAAGCATGCTTTTTCCTCTTCTAACGCGGGATTTGCACAACTATCAAGACATACCCTTCCGCTAATATATCCCCACAATAGATCTGCGCTTTTCATGTCAGACGACCTATAAAGATTTTGGGTGGAACATAAGCCTGGAGAATACCCACCTGAAATGGGCGGTTCACTCCCCACCCAGCTGCTACGTGTCGAATGATAAGTGGAATCAGGTGAGCTCCACTAAAAACAATGTACCATTTTAACTCCACCCGAAATCCCACTTGTAATTTTAAATCCACCCTTCGTACGCCTCGCGGACCCATTGGCGCTTTTAAATATAATATATATATGCTTCGAGTTTGACCTTTCCGTTGTAATCCCTTATAATAGAAATACATGTAAAACTGCGTAAAAAAATATATATGAAGGGCTTTTGATATATCAATAAAAACCTTTACAACCCGTGATAAAACGGACGCACTGAGTTATAAAGTATAGCATATAAACTTATCGGGTCCGGAATCCCCATCGCTCATCGCAATCGGCGCTTTCCATATATATATAATATGTTATGCGATATGACAGACCTGTCGCAATTATAAAACATAATATATATGCTTTTGGGTCCAGCCCGCGATCGCAAATTGCAATCGGTGAAATGAACTAACACATATACATAAGGCACTTTATGGACCTGCCGAACTTTACAATATAATATATATATATATATGTTTCCGGTCCGGCCATCGCATATCGTAATCAGTGGTATAAAACGTTCAGAGTTTTGCGTTGTAGTGGACCTGACGCTTTTTATAAATCATAGTATATATATTTCAGGTCTGGGCCTTTAACTTTAACACTTGTTTGCTTTGTAAATCCGATATATTTCTTTATTTGATTTCTCGTTTCGATATGCACTTATATATATACATATCGGATCTAGCTCCATATAGCCCTTTATATCTGATTCTTTTACATTTCTTCCTTTAGCGATGCCGATATATAATAAACAAAATATTTCATTTCTTTTAGACTTTTCGGGAAGGGTAAAGAATATAAAGGAGTTTTATTGAGTTTGAACTCTCGATAGTGATATAACTGATAAATAAACCTCAAGCACAATATAAAATACAACATCTGTCTCCAACTTGGGATAGTGCTTTTGCCACAGAAGCACTAAGAACCGCAGATCAATGCCTTATCCATTGGGCATGGAGTCATATATTGCTTCTCCAAACTTAACTGTGTGAAAATTTTGTACTGTGATCCCACGTCGATATTTGCAGTGATAAGATGCTTGCACTTTGATAGAAAAATATTGAGAATTATAGATTAGTAGCCTTAGTTGGGCATGGAGTCGAAAACTGTGAAAATCCTTAAATTTGACAACTGAAACCTGACAATCTTGAAGTCCGAAACTTCTACAAACTAGTTTCCAACTGGGAAAGTCACTCTTATTCCTCAACTAATGATTAAACTGAAGAACTGCAACTGGAAACCAAATACTCAACACATGAGCTTATTTATGTACAAGGTCCTACATATGTAAATGATTGATCTTCATCAGGTGAAATCAATTTTCCAATGATACCAGATTAGCATTTGAGTGCATAATCTTGAACCATTCTGCTAGTGAATTTTTAAAATACAATTCATCCTGAATGAAAAATAAACTATGCATAAAGGCAACTCACAGCAAAAATTAGAAGAGTATCTACAAAATGATATGTGTAGACTGTTAATAAATTCTTCCATGTAATATGCCACAGGATCTTCTAAAGTATAAGAAAAATTATGATCTTGATTAGCTCCAAAAAAGAAATTCTCTATGTATGAAGGTTCTTGCCCAAATAGACCTTCTGTTGGGATAATATTCTTAACAGAACAATCAGTAACATCTTTAAGAAAATGATCTATGTCACTTTCATGTCTCCACTTTTCATCTCTAAGTTTTGATTGAAAATAATTTGTAATTCTAACTTCAAGGAGAGAATTTGTTTTTTATCATTACTATATGGAATATGATCAACTTCAAATAGATTATTTACCTTTGATCCATGGGCATCCTTATGTCCTTAAATTCACTGATATACCATCTCTTTATCAGCTTTCCCCTTACATAAGATAGCCTCTTTTGCTATGATAGATGCCTCAATATATTGCTGTCCAACATATTCCACTTGTTGGTTTCTTCCTGTATGTTCAACACCCAACTAATGACATCTCGTTCCTCATTTAAACCATTTTTATTATAGATAGAAGGATCATCAAATTTAACAAAATAGGAACTCTGGGGATTTATTTGCAACTTAATTATTTCTTCCTCTTCTCAACTACTGAGGAGAGATTCTTGATGCATGTTTGAACTTTCCTCCATCTGAATACTCTCTTGATTTGTTTGGAACAAAGTCAACCAATTATCTGCTTGGGAGATCATTGGAGAGAAACGTTTTATAGACTTTTCCACATCAGTTTGAGAAAATGATGCTTGATCTGCTTGGAACATAGTCAACCAAATCTTTGCTTGGGAGATTATTGAAGAAGAATGCTTTATAAACTTCTGTGCATCATTTTGAGAAAATGATAATTCCTCGCTTTCAAAGACCTGCTCATAGTTATTCTGGTTATAATCTCTCTGAATGCTTGATACATTATCAACAAGATCATCAGTTTCCTCAACAGGATTATCTTGAGCTTTTAAATTTTCTTTAAAATGATAATATTCACAACAATTTTAAAAAAGAAACTCATTTGGATAATAAACTCTACAAGAAGAATTGAATACTGATTGGAAATCTTTCAAAGACGAAATGCTTGAACGAGGCAAAGACCTGAACCAATCCCTAGCTTCTGGGTCCAAAGAAAACATAAACAACTTCATCTTCACATCTTCATGAATGATGCACTACTGCTCCATGCATTCATGAAACTCTTGGAGATGCTGAGCTGGATCTTCATATTCCATTCTACTAAATTTTGGAAGATACTCATCTCGGACATAAAATGTAGGCATATCATGAGGATAGCTAGTGATTCTAGTAAAATCAAATGGATCAAATTTATGGACTAAGAATGCAGGGAGAGCTATTAAAACCCAGAAAAGAAAACTTCAAAGTGCAGTGGAGTCACCAACCAATATTCTAAGTGAAAATCACATGTGTGAATGTACAACTAACTGCCGAAACTTGTCACTCTCAAGGATCAGCTTCCAACTTAATAAATCTATGAAAAAGTGTTCTTATTCTATTTCTTTGCACACTGTGGTCTTTGTTACAATGGAGTCACCTTTTATTGCTTTTATTCAAAAAAACCAAATATTTCCTCCTCACTGAACAACCAGAGGAAAATATTGAAACCTAGGGAAAAGTCTTCTTGTCTTCTCTCCCCGGCAACGGCGCCAATTAATGTTGTTCTTTAAGAAACCAATTTCCTGGCTGTAGAGAAATTGTGCTTAAGACATTAATAAATATTATTTACTGTCACATGTTGGTCACTTAGATATATTTTGTGTTCTCAAATGATGGACCTGGAGACTTGGTTTTTTACTCTTAATACATGTATGACCAAAATATCTCAGAATGCCATTTGTTGCTAGATACAAATGATGAACGAAGAAAGCTTGAAGGAAAAGTTAAAGATAATATGATGATCTTTCACAGAAACTATTATCCGTCACTTAGAAGAATTATGGAAATGAGAACTGAATCATAGGCAATATGCTGCTTAACATAGAAACTACTATCTGTGACCCTGAAGGAAAAGTTAAAGATAATATGTTGGTCTTTCACAGAAACTATTATCTATAACTTAAAAAGGAAGGTAGAAACTTCAAGTATAGGAGTGCTCTTTTAAGGAATTTTAACTTTATCTACATAAGCAAATAAAGACCTGTAGCTTCATTATTAGACTTGAAAGAATAAAACATAAGATGGCACATAACAGAGAGGGTTATAAAATTATACCCAACCATTCATGGAAACTTCTGATTCTTTCATTAATCAACAATTATATCAGGAATATAGTGGCCTAGTCTCTGGGTTCTCCAAAATTCCAACCACTCACCCTTTCTCTTTAAATTTTCCTCCTTTTATACATTTGTGAAACAGTTGTTGATCTTTGAAACTGTCAAACTACTAAAACTGTTTTTTTAACTATCTGCATTAAAAACTATTACAGGATTTTTACAGAGGGTAAAAGACACCTCAAAGAACATGAAATAATAGGAACATAACTGAATTTGGAAGAGGATGATAACCGCTGGCTTGCTCTATTAATCTGTTGCCGAGTTCCTTTGCAAACGCTTTAATAATAATTAATCTGCTTTTACCATAATTAACTGCATTAAAATTTGACTTGTGCGAAGACTGGGGCTTGCATATATATCAGGTGCACTTATATTGGCCAAAACATAAAAAAAAACATGCCCATCTGCCTTTTCTTCAGACTCGGCTTTAACATTGATTTTTCCCTTTACGAAGCGAAATTAACGCAAACCTTTGGTAACTGCAGAACTGAAAAAGTATTAATCTTGCTTTATAAATATATCATATCCACCCGTATAGTGCCCCATTGACTTCCATCGCAAATCGTAATCGGCCCCTTTCCAGTGGTGCATTAATGTAATGTTGGACTTACGCATAATTCCTTTATATATGCGCTTTTCTATTATATACCTTTAATAATGAAATTATACCATAAAGCATGCTTTTTCCGCTTCTAATGCGGGCTTTGCACAACTATCGAGACATACCCTTCTGCCAATATATCCCCACTGTAGATATGAGCTTTTCATATCAGATGGCCTATAAAGATTTTGGGTGGAACATAAGCCCGGAGAATACCCGCCCGAAATCGATGGTTTTCTCTCCCCACCCGGCTACTATGTGTCGAATGATAAGTGGAATTGGGTGAGCTCCACTGAAAATAGCTTACCATTTTAACTCTACGCGAAATCCCACTTGTAATTTTAAAATCCGCCCTTCGTATGCCTTGCGGACCTGCCGAGGCTTTTAAATATAATATATATATGCTTCGAGTCCGACCTTTCTATTATAATCCTTTATAATAGAAATACATATAAAACTACGTAAACAAATATATATGAAGGGCTTTTGATATATCAATAAAAACCTTTACAACCCACGATAAGACAAACGCGTTGAGTTATAAAATATAGCATATAAACTTATCGGGTCCAGAATCCCCATCGCTCATCGCAATCAGCGCTTTCCATATATATATATATATATATATATATATATATATATATATATATATATATATATATATATATATATATATATATATAATATGTTATGCGATATGACGGACCTGCCACAATTATAAAACATAATATATATGCTTTTGGGTCCAGCCCACGATCGCAAATCGCAATCGGCGAAATGAACTAACACATATACATAAGGCACTTTACGGACCCACCAAACTTTACAATATATATATATATATATATATATATATATATATATATATATATATATATGTTTCAGGTCCGGCCATCGCATATCGCAATCGGCAGTATCCAACGTTCATATTTCTACTGTGTAGCAAACCCGACACACTTTATAAATCATAGTATATATATTTCAGGTCTGGGCCTTTAACTTTAACACTTGTTTCCTTTGTAAATCCGATATATTTCTTTATTTTATTTTTCATTTCGATATGCACTTATATATATGCATATTGGGTCTAGCTCCATATAAGCCTTTATATCTGATTCTTTTACATTTCTTCCTTTAGCGATGACAATATATAATAAACAAAATATTTCATTTCTTTTAGACATTTTAGGAAGGATAAAGAATATAAAGGAGTTTTGTTGAGTTTGAACTCCTGATAGTGATATAAATGATAAATAAACCTCAAGCACAATATAAGCTACAACACAAGCAAGGTGGTTGAATTATTCTTCATGGAGATAAGTTTCCTACATGGACTTCGCAATTCCATCACTAACAACCAAGATTCTATGTTTTTAGGTCATTTTTTGAGGAAATTATCGCAAAATATTGGCAACATATTCCAATATAGTTTATCCTATAATCCTATTGTCAATGCTATAATACCCTCCAAAACTTTGGTTATGTTTGAATTTTAGAGCCTACCTTCCATCATTCAAAGTGTTGCTTTTGGTTTTGAAGTGTCGTTTTATGTTTTTTTTACCTATTTCAAGTGTCCATGCCCCTCCCTAAGTGTCATCAGATAACTAAGAGTAACCATATCACACTTTGGGGTTATAGCACACTTTCCGGTCACAAAACAACACTTATGTGTCACAACTACTCATACTTCACTTGTAACACTTGGAGATTATTTGTGAGCTTATGTTTTGATGTATATTTCTTAGTCTTGGGTTCTGTTTTAGTTTTGTTGATGAGTTGAGATGTGTAAAGCTTGATATTGCTCCTAACTCATTGTGTTTTTCCATGTTTTACCCTTCTATAATTAGTCATTTTTTTGACCTTGTAACTTCTCCTCTGGGTTAGGAACAACGCATTTCCCACTTCTAAAGCCTAGCAGTGTCCCTCCTTGTTAGGTATTAATAAACCTTGTGCCATTATAAGCATCATCTCTCTCTCCTACACACTATGCAATTTTAGTCAACAATCCCCTCTTCCTTGGTGCTTACTCTTCCTCTCTGCACCGATGTTGCCTTTGGCTCCTAGTGTAGCACACTATAGACTTTTATTAGGTAGTGATGCCCATCCTTGTGCCTTGGAAATGTGCCATGTTCCCTCATTATGGCCCCGACCTTCCTCCCTAGTGCATGGTGTAGTCCTAGTGAAGAGGCCATGCAACCTTGCCTCCTGAACAACGCCATGTGCTCACCTTGCCTCCTTCTCCTCCATAGTTGTGCATGGCGCAGTCTCAGTAAGAAGTACATGTCTCCCTATCCCCAACAAGAGTTCTTTGTGAAAATGAGGCCCCTCTTTCTCTCCCTTGCACACTGTTGATCCACATTCAGTACATTGCATGAATCATCATAGAGTAGGACATTTTTTTGCTAATGTTTGCTTTCCATGAGTGAATACCTGAATGTGTTCTTATTAAGCATGGAGAAATATGTTTGAGGAGATTTGTTAAGAGGAACTCCCTAAGGAGGCATTTTGAAGACAAAGGCACAAAGGCTTCATATTGCGACATTTGAAGGAATGTGATGATCAAAGTGACCCATGAATACTCCATAATATCTCTAGACCATTGGAGGGTAGAAGGAAACTACAATGAAATATATGTTACAAGTATTGAAGACATAGTGGTAATGTTGTGACTTCCCAAAGAGCTTCATTTACAAGTCACTGAGTTCCAACTCATCAACGTTAATGACTTGTCTTGTTGTCATCACATGATGATGTGTAAAATGACGATGTAATTTTGAAAAATATTGTAAATGTAAATATGTGGAAGTCCAAGAGTCACATATTGTTGACACTTAATCTTTGGGGTTAGGAAATCCTATGTAAATATTGTAAATAGAGAAATGAAGAAAGATGGAATACGGAGAGACATTAAGAGATGAAACCCAATAGTCTATGCGTCCTTATATATATTCATATCATCTCTTAATGAAAAAACAATTTCATTCAGAGTTACTCCCAACCTCACATGGTATCAGAGCCAACTCCCAAATTAGTTTTTTTGTTCTGCAACTTCTATTAGTTTTTTGCCATATTTTGTCCCCATTCTCTTCTTTATTTTCTGCGTTTGAACGTTGTGGATTAAAACTCATGCGTTGGTGTTGTGCGCATGGTGTGTTGAGCTCCTTTTAAAGATGGTGTACTGGTGCGGATAGACTATGTAGAGACTGTGGTGCATTGATTTGATTAGCTTTGAAAAGTATGGTGCAGTGTGAATTTCTTGGAGCGATGAGCGAAAAGAGTTGAGTGTTCCAAACCATGAACTGTGGTGCACGTCTCTGTGCTGAAGAATGACCTGCCATATATTGTGCGTTGACTATTTTGAGATGGTTGAAAGCAAGTTTTGTTGACTGTGAGCTTGTGTGCCCTTGACCCCCGTTGAGCCTGTCATGCTTTAAATTATGGAGGAGCACTTCCTAAGCGTTTAAATTATTAAATTTTGTGTTAACCATGTTGGTTGTGCATTGAAAATGGTACGTATGAGTTGAAGTCTCGTGCCAAAAATGGAATGTTGTGTGTTAAATGTGTAGGGTGCTTTCAATGGTTCATGATGCATGACTATGAGTCAATTTGAATGGGAATGAAGCATGAATATGAGTCGAAATCATTTTTGAAGGGCATTGGGTCAAATGTGCTCCCATGGAGCATATGGTATAAAATGTGGTGTTAGTTTTTTTATAAAACGTATATGAAGTCAAGTAGGATGAAGTGTGTTTTCTTTATAAAGTGTATATGAAAATGATAATCAATGTGGTATATAATATATTAGGAGCATATATATTTTTTTAAGGTCATGGGCATGAATGGTAGGGATGTCATATGAATGTGGGTTGCAATACGTTGAGTTTTTTTGAAATACATATGGTATGTTATGGTATGAAAGTATGATGGCATGTATGGTATGATATACAAAGTATATATATGATGGAGGTATATTAATGTATTTTTGAATAAATATCCATTCAAGTATATTACAAATACATCAATTTTTTGTTGCAACCATTGTAATAATTTTGAGGCCATATTAGATTATATTATCCATTCACTCATATTCATAGTGGGAGTAGTTCTCACTAGCAAAGAGAACTACCATGAGTGGTCTAGGAAGATAAAAGACACCCTCATTTTCAATGAGCTTTGGAAAGGAATTTGTGAAGGAGAAGGTGACAATGCACCTGAAAAACCTACTTCAAACAAGTGACTTTCAATTTTGGAAAATAAGAACAACGCGACCTATGCCTTGATTGCAGTGTCAGTAAATGAAAAAGTGATTCATCACATTTCGCCATTTTCAAATTATTTTGAAGCCTTAAATATGTTTCAGGAATTATATGAATCATACTCTAAACTTGAATTCGTTCAATTGATGATCAAGTTGTTCAATCTTGAGTTGAAAACGATGATGCTTTTGCCTTAGCATTAGAATTAAGATCCATTATTCATGACATAAAAGCCACTAGTGTTGAAATAGATATTTCTCTCAAAGCTTATATCAAGGCACTATATCCCACTTATTCACATTAGCTTGAGTCATTGTAAGAAAGTGGAAAACTTAAGGAGATTTCCTTTGACTCCCTTGAGAAGAAGTTTGATGAAAGAGAGAAGGCTTTTGAGAAGAAGGAAACTCCCCATTTTTCTGAAGAAGTTGTATACCTTGCACAGAAACAAAATAATCATGCACGAAATTCTTCTAGAGGAAGAGGAAGGAAAAATTTTAGAGGCAGGGGGCACACATTTCCAAGGCAAAATGTCTGATATTCATTGCTTATGATGCAATAGAGATGGACATGATGCTTCTGCATGCAGTATTCCTTGGGACATAATCGAGCAGGAAAGAAATGAAGAAAAAAGTTAAACATGTGGTAAAGGAAAAGGAAAAGAACATGAGTCCGCTCATTATGTTGTAGAACATTGCAACATTGGAGTAACTGAAGACTTTTTCAATGCTTCACTTGCTTCATGGAAATATGTTTCGTTGCTTTCTCCAAGAGAAAATTTCGACATGAATTTTAGAAGAAATTTCTTTGAATAGTTCACTGATAATGTTGATGGAGAAATATACTTTGTAGACAAGTCAAAACTCAAGCCATTAGGGCTTGGCACCATTAGGCTCAAACTGCCTAGACTTCCAAACTTTCTTCTACATGATGTTCTATACCTCTCGGAGTTGAGGAGAAACTTGCAATCTTTGGTCCACATCCAAATACAAGGACACTCCATTCACATATTTGATGGAAAGGTTGAGGCCAAAAAAAAATCAGAGCATTCACTTGTGATAAATAAGATAGAAGAAGAAATGTTGTTGACGTTGAAAGGGACCTCTGCTCGTGCACATAAATTTTCATATAGTTCTAACTGTGATGAAGGTACACTTCCATCAAGTCTTTTATGGCATGATATATTTGGACATATAAACTATGACAAATTTCATTTCTTGAAGAAAAATGGTGTTACTCGTTTTCCTACAATTCCTAGGAAACTTAAGATATGTGATGATTGCATCTTAGGAAAGCACAATAAATAATATTTTCATGATTCCCATTCTAGAGCACATAAAATTTTTGAACTCATTCATTCTAATTTATGTGGACTAATGTTTGTTCCTTCTGCAAATGATAATAAATGTATGATGACATTTATTGATGAATACACTAGAATGTGTTGGGTTTATTTATTGAAGAACAAATAAAAAGCTTTTGAAACATTCAAGAACATTTATGCATGGATTGAAAATGATGCACATTGTCCTATCGGATCTATTCATATTGATAATGGAAATGAATATATATCAAATGTATTTGAAAACTATCTTCACCAACATGGGATCAAACATCAAACAATTGTGCCTTATAGTTCCCAATAGAACGAAGTCACTGAAAGAATGAACAGGTCAATCTTAAATATGGTATGATGAATGATGTTTATAGAAAATGTTAAGATGATGTTTTGCGCTAATGTGTTTCTATGTGTTGTGTATGTAAATAATAGGTGTCCATATCATTCTATAAAAAACAAGACTGCCTATGGAATGTGGTATGGCCACATTCCTTTGGTGAGGCATCTTAGGGTTTTTGGTTCCACTTGTTATGCCTTGAAACCTAAGGAACAATGAAACAACCACAGTGAAAGGAATGACAAATGTATCTTCTTGGGGTACTCAAATACCTCCAAAGAATACCATCTCTATGATGAAGTGAATAATTAGTTTATAATATCTAGAAATGTGAACTTTCATGAATATTCGAAGACTAACAACGTCGTTGAGCGACAACTTGATCGCTTGGATAGATTCATACATGCAAAGCCTTTTCAAGAGTTTAATAATGGCATTACACATCTTGAAGGGGGGATTCCTATACTCGATCAATCTATGGAATCTTCTTTTGAAGCACTTTCTCCTCCTCATGAAGCTCCAACCACTAATCATGATGACACTTTGAGTGATGTGATTGATAAAATTGGGACGATAAATCTTGATTCAACCCCATTTCAGTCAACTAAGAAGCCTGATCCATCTTAGAAAGTTCCTCCAAAGTGGCTCACAAAGACACTTGAAAGTGTTCATCTTGATGAGGTTGGAAAGATCAGAATAAGAAGTTCAACCATACATAATGGAGGTGATATAGATGATCCTCATTCACTTGTTGATGTGGATGTTTCTTATGATAGTGAATTAAATTTGTCTAAAGTCGCTTCTCACGATGAATGGAAGGAAGCAATGTAGAGAGAATATGATTCTTTGATAAAGAATGATACTTGGAAGTTGGTTGATCCTCCATTGGGAGCCAAATTAATTAGCTGCAAGTGGGTCTTCAAAAGCAAGTATAAAGAATATGGCTCACTTAACAAGCATAAATACATGCTTATCACAAAATGTTTTTCATAGAAGGAAGTGGTTGATTATGAGGAGAATTTTTCCCCCATAGCAAAATGGGCTACCATCTGGGCACTCTATGCCTTGGCAGCTTAGAATGGTTGGAAAGTCCATCAAATGGGTGTAAAAACTACTTTCTTGAATGGAGATATGAGAGATAATATTTTTATGTCCCAACCAGAAGGATTTGTTGTGAAGGGGTAGGCACACAAAGTATGCAAGCTTGTAAAATCCTTGTGTGGCCTCAAGCAAGCACCGTGATCCTAGTACAAGAAATTGATCGAGCATATTCTGAAACTCAAGTTCAAATATTATGATCTTGATGATGCAACTTTGTTTGTCAATAAAGTTGAAAAAACAATTGTGTATCTTATTGTGTATATAAATAATCATTTGATGACATGGAATAATGAGAACTACATTGCATCCATAAAGAAGGAACTGAGGAAAGGTTTTGAAATGACAAATTTGGGCTAAGTTCACTACTATATGAGTATTTAAGTAACTTAACATACGAAGTTTATATTCCTCTCTCAGAATAAGTACATTAGAGATATGTTGAACTAGTTTGGCATGGCTAAGTGAAATATTTTGACTACTCCAATGGAATGGAACTTAAAGCTCACATCCACTGAAGGAGAAGAATTTGTGGATGTAACAAAGTGTAGAAAACTCGTAGGAAGTCTCAACTACCTGAATACTACCAGACCAAACATTTCATTTGTTGGTGGAATCCTCTCCAAGTTTATGCAAAAGCCTTGTGAGGGTTATTGGTCAGCTACAAAAAGAGTTTTAAAGTACATGAAGGCAACTCAAGACTTTGGACTCAAGTATACATAGGTGGGTGACTTCAGCTTGATTGGATACTCTGATTCATATTTTGATGGAGATAAAGAAACCGAGGTATCTACTTTAGGCTATGTTATGAGTCTTGGACCAGAATTTGTCTCTGGAGGTCATGCAAACAATTAGTTCTAGCACATTCCACAATTGAGGCAAAATATGTCACTGTAGCTGAAGAAACGAAGGAAATTGTGTGGCTCATGAAAATTATGGAAGATTTGGAGGATAAATAAGTTCATTCAACTCCTCTCTTGATTGAAAACACCTATGCAGTAAAGTTGGATAAGAAACCAAATTTCCTTGATCGAACAAATAACATCAATACAAACAACCATTCGATTCAACATCATGTTGAGTCCAAAACAATCCACCTACAACATTGTTCCAACAATGAGAATATTGCAAAAATATTCACCAAAGCGCTTGGAAGGGAAAAGTTTGAAATATTTAGAATGATGCTTGGACTCACCAACATCTCTTTAGATTAAGGGGGGGAATGTTGAGACTTAATATTTGGGATTAGGAAATCCTATCTAAATATAATAAATAGAGAAATAAATAAATATGGAAGACGAAGAGACATTGGGATATGAAAATCAATAGTTTACATATTCTTTTATATATTTGTATCCCCTCTTAATGGAAAACAATAATTTCATTCGGGGTTACTCTTGGCCTGACACATATAGACAAAAGAGTCATGAGGAAAAGTCCAAAAGTCTCGTGGAAGTTCAAAGGTCATGTTAGAGGTATAAGAGTCACAAGGGTAGTTAAAAATTCATGAGGATATGAAAGGTCATCCCTCTAGTTATAAAAGAAGCCTCATTACTCAAGCAAAGGAATTTTCACCTTAGCTTCTCCAACTAGGCATTAGAGAGAAGAATGTCCATTTGGGGAGCAAGTAGTGGCTTAATTCTCGACTATTGGATGTAGTGGTGTCTCATTGTAACTATGCATATTGGCACTTTTTCTTCATAATTTGAAGCTTATTAAGCCAAAAAAATTTCATGCATGTATTGTGAATATTGTAAGACTATTTTTTAAATGTTTGAGGTAAGTGTTTATGCTCTTATGTACAGAAGAAATTGAACTATTTCATTGGATTTGGTGCTTACTTTGTTGAATGTGTGTTGTAATTTATTTAATGATCATTATGTCTATTAGCTATTTCACTAGATGGTTAACAATTATTTCATATGTATGTGTGTGTGTATTTATTAGAATATTACTACTACTTTTCTTATAGAGACTCACTTTCTCTTCCCTCTCAGTGAAAGAACCTTGATACATATTGGGATTGAACATTTCACAAGGTTTACATGCTCATTCGAAAGTACATGTGTGTTGCTCTATAATGCTAACTATTGCAGCCAAGGAAAATCCTTAAGTTAATAGTAGTCATGCCATATTCCTGATGGGTTTCCTATACCAAATTGTGTGAGGTCTAATTGGGATTTTGACATAGCGAAAACCTGCTATACCCACAGTATGCATATAGAAAATGCATAATCTCATTCATCCCAGGAATTCTTATGACCTGCTTGGTCAAACCTTAATAAGCTAAGGTTAAGGCCCCTTGATTTAAACCTCATGTGGAAACATTTCATTAGACTTTCTATAGTCTAACCCTTCATCAATATTTTTATCGGGACTTTATAACTCAACCCTTCAACTAAACCTTAATCAATCCTTAAGCCCGCACATATATAACCAACCCCACTTTATAACTATGGTTATTCATGGACTTACCCATAAACCTCTTATTGGCACTTTATTTCTATTATATTGCTTACATAATAGAAATATTCCACAACACACGTAAACCATACCTTTTTGCCTTTTTTTCGGTGTTCGCACATTACCTGATGCTTTTCTTTATCACAATCGCAATCTTTCTCCACCATTAGAACATGCCTTTGGAACTCCCGACTTGCTATATGCGATCACCCTTCCCCACCATTGATCAGATCAATAGCTTTCGCAATATCTCATCACATCATCCTGTGGCTTCATCGCCTCTTGCAAGCAATCTATGAACACATCCAGACTTCAATTAAATTAAAGCCATGCTTATAACCTCCTCGGGTCTGCCTTTTCCAATTTCCTTTTGCTTCAATCTCCACCATTAATTTTACCCTTGATCCGACGGATGTACTTCTTCTAGATCAAAAAACTTGCTCGACATTGTATAACCGTTGATCAAGATCTTCTTGATCAGATGGTACACATCGATATCAGGTGGAACACATACGCGACGTTTAATGCCTTTTTGGACCCGATGAGAATATAGACACTCGATCTATAGAAGTTTAGGTCTGGCTTTTGAATTAACCGGCGTGCATCTTCTGACCCGATATCCGTCGATTTCACCCATCTGTAGATCTGACGATCCAGATCAGTTCTCGTCTTCCTCCTTCCACCAGTACTTAGATTGAATCTCCGCCGTTCATTTTTTAGCTCTATCTTATGTGACTTAATCCTGGCCACTCATCCAAACAAATCTCGTCTGTTGATATTCTAGATCCAATGACTACTTTGCATCAACACTTCAATTCTTCGCTCTTCTCTTCACTTGGGTTTTTACACCAATTCTTTAATGTTTTTCTGTGGTTTTGGGTTTCTTTAGGGTTTCTGTTCCTTCTGTTGTTTTGCTGCGCGACTCCCTCCTGAGCTTAACTCTGCGAGTTTTTAACATAGCCACTCCAGAATATTTACTATGATCCTTCGAATGGATTCAAATGATCCATTATGATTCTCCATATCGTTCTTCTTTCTTTGTATCTTGTCGAACTCTGCCTGCAACTTCTGTTACACAGAATACTCAAGTTCACACACAAATTATAATTGAATTACTCCACACACATTGTATAAACTTTGAATCGAGTTGTTTGTATTAATAAATGAGTATTTACACAAGAGTCTCTCTCTCTGGCTTGATTTTTTGATCAGTGGCCTTTCTTCTCTTGCCCGTAGGCTTACAATCTGACTCTTTGACTCACTAGCTACTATCTAGCTACTCCTCTATCTCTTACTAACTATGCCTTTTAGGATTACAATTATACGAAAAGGTTCTGTTGAACCAATTCTAGTTCAGATCCTTAATCTACTGAACTAATACCGAAATATTCTCTAAGTTCACTTTTGACTCCTACTTATCCCTAAGACTCCTCTCTAGCTCCTCGAATCATGAGACCAATAAGAGTTACAATTGATTTCTAACTCTCTCATCATCATTAATCACTCATGTTCTCCTACATTCCAGAGCTTTTACAATTATCTTCACAATATCTAATTAATTCCTATTCTAATCACTCAAAACATTAATGATTACATACATAGGAATCCAACTTCCTTGAAAACACAAGACCCCTAAGTTAACTACACTATGATGAAATTGTTTAGCTAAATGCTCTTGCATCATACGTTCAAGGTTAAAATAATCATGATCTCCTGATCATGTGCTTTTGTCCTTTGTCTCCCTGGATCCCATACTTTGTTTTGTAGTTTGCCTTTGGTTGTTGATGTTTTTTGTTGTTGTCCTCTAGGTTTCCACACTTTATGTTGCTTTGCTCCATTAGTTATGCTTTCACACTCTGTTGCTGTCTTTCTCTTTCTGCTGCTGTCTTCTAATTGTTGTTTTCTTCTGAGGCACCTTCATCATCAATATTATTATTCTTTCAATATCTATGTCCACTTTATCCTTTGACTGATAATTTCTTTGCCAATTGTTGTTGTACTCTACCCGCTCATCTTCAAACTGTTGTTTGCTGTCTTCTCTATGAAGTTGTTGGATCCTTTCAACCGCCGTTTCATCCTTACCCTCTTGCTGCTTTCCAAACAACCTTTGTTCAATATCTGTAAATTTACTTTCAAAAAGTAATTTGTCCTCCAATTTCTTTTGTACTTGATTCCCCTCAAATACATCACTATGTTGTTCATCAGTTCCAACATATTTTCCTTCTTCTTCCTTGACAACCCTAAGTAATTGTCCTTCACTTTCTTGATTGATTCTAACAACCAATTTAATTTCTTCAAGTGTAGTATATTCATGCTTTTCTTTTTCCTCATTGGCATGTTTGTCCTGGAAACTTTCAGTCTTCTTCAGTTATAAAATTGACTCTTCAATTTGAAACATGTATGTGTCATTTTCAACAAATCTTGCAATCATAAAAAAATTATCATAATTAAAAATATAAGGCCTCATTATCTTTTCCTTCTTTGGCAACATTTCAATATGCTTCTTTGATTTCTCCTCCTCTATCAGCACATCAATATGCTGATTTGAATTCTCAAAAGAATTCATGAGACTGTCAGCTAATGTCTCCTCCATACCATTTTCTTCAAGGAATTCTTTTTTCTCTGGTTCACAATAATGAACTCCTCCTTCTGTAATGTCAATTTGTTGAACTTTCATTACCATCTCCTTTTCCTTATGATTTTCATTCATGACAATTTCTTTGTCTTCCTTTTTTAGCAATCTATCCTGAGTATATATCCTCTGCTTTTCCAACTCTCTTCTTTGAAAGTCTAATTTTCCATATAACTCAATAATTTCAATTGGAGTAGAATTTGGAAATTTCACACAATTTTCCATACCTTACTTTGTTATTGACAAATCATCAGATGTCCTTTCTCCCTTTTCTAAATATTTTGCATAGAATTCTTCTTTCTTAACATCTTTCAGTAGATGCCCTTCTTCTTCAATACATTTTGCCTTGTTGTCCTTCTGTAACCCTTCTTCCACAGTTACCCTTGTCTCATCATCTGCATTAATATTCTCTTTCATTTTTCTTTCATCAAACATTAATCAAGTTCATTAGATTACCTCTCTGAGACAATATTCCTTCATTCTTCATCAGAATAAGATCCTGATATTCCATCTCTATGACAACTTTAAATGACTATCTTCTCTCATTGGGTAACTCATCCATAGACTCTTCTTGCTATATCCAGTCAAATTCTTCCTCTTCTGAGGTCACCTTTTACTTCTAGATCTTCATCTATTCTAAAGACATCTTCAAAAGGTTTCTTTTCTCCTGCAATCATACACAACTATCAATTTTATAAACATAAGACCTTGTGGACTCACTTGATGCTTCAATCATCATGTCTCCTTACTGTTTTGAATCCTTCATATGATTCATAAGATCTTCCACAGATCTCTAGTCTTCAACTTCACCCAGAACTTCATCCTGTTCTATTCCATGAATGGAAACTTCCATTCTCAACTCAACTTCTCTGAGTTCTTCCACCAGGCTCTTCACTTGCCTCTACTGTAGTCTTCTCTGTAACTTAGATCACTTCACTGCCTTTTTCCTCAAGGCCCAACCTTGCCTTTGGCTTTCCTCAAGTATCATCCTTAATACATTGAGTTGTTCTTTCATCTCAACAATCTCCTTATCAATTTCCTCTTGAATCATCCTCTTGCCATTTACCTTGGCATTCTCTTTCTTCACTTTTCTTCTACTGTGGTCTTCCTCAAAACCTCTGTTATCTCTGTTATGACTATCAGTGGTCATCTTCTTCTCCCTCTCTATCAGTTTCTCACTCATTCACTATGAGCTGCATTAAAGCCTTTGAAACAGCAAGTCCTCCCTGCTTCCACTTACCTTACCAAGCTTTCCTCTGTACTTGGTCTTTTGGCAAGCACTTGGTTCTCTATTCTTTGGAAGCTTTTTTGAGAACTTCTCTTTGATACTTCTAGGCTTCAACTCATCTGCACAACTATCCTCTTGTACTTCAATCACAAATGAAATACTAGGTTCTTTCACTTAAAAAGTCTTACCAGCTTTCTTCATCCCTTAGAAATTCTACCCACATCCTTTGGGGAATTGCCTTTGGGAGCTGTAACAATACCAATGCAGTAACAAGTATCCTTCTTGCTACATATGCCTCACTAAGCTTCTCTCCTCTGAGCTTAGTGTTTTAGCATTTCTCTGTTTCTTTCCTCTGGAACCAATTGAGCAGTCCTTGCTCTAGGTTGCTACAATATTCTCACCTTCATTTGTTGTCACCTGTGTATCAATGTTATTCAAACCAAAGATCATTCCCAAGCTTTCAAAAGCTTGCTTCTCAGCTTCCTTTTGAGAATACTCTTATCCTCTCTGTCCAACCTTCAATTGGATTCTTCAAGTTCACAACCACTACATGGCTTCACAAGTAGTCTCCATCCACTCTTCACATTCGAGTGAATATCTATTTTCCTCAAGAAAACAAACATCGCTATGTTTTATTTATGCTTCTGCAATATCTTCTTAAGAGTATTACTTACTCTCATCTTATCTCATGCCTTATGAGATTCAAATAACCTGATCTCCTCTTTCTTTTGCAATTGCATTTGTATTCTGCACAATTTTGCTTTAATTAAAAAGAGCTTTAACTAGCTTTGGTACCACTCTGACGCAGGGAAAACCCGCTATACCCACAGTATGCATATAGAAAATGCATAATCTCATTCATCCCAGGAATTCTTATGACCTACTTGGTCAAACCTTCATAAGCTAAGGTTAAGGCCCCTTCATTTAAAACTCATGCGGAAAAATTTCATTAGACTTTCTATAGTCTAACCCTTCATCAATATTTCTATTGGGACTTTATAACTAAACCCTTCAATTAAACTTTAACCAATCCTTAAGCCTGCACATGTATAACCAACTCCATTCTATAACTATGGTTATTCACGGACTTACCCATAAACCTCCTATCAGTGCTTTATTTCTATTATATTGCGTACATACTAGAAATATTCCACAACACATGTAAACCATACCATTTCACCTTATCCTCAGTCTTCGCACATTACATTATGCTTTTCTTTATCGAAATCGCAATCTTTATCCACCGTTAGAACATGCCTTGGAACTCCCAACTTGTGATATGCGATTTCCCTTCCCCATCGTTGATAAGATCAACGGCTTTTGCAATATCGCATCACATCATCTTGTGACTTCATCTCCTCTTGCAAGCGATTTGCGAACACAACCGAACTTCAATTAAATCAAAGTTGTGCCTATAACCTCCTTGGGTCCACCTTTTCCAATTTCATTTTGCTTCAATCTCCACCGTTGATCTTACCCTCGATCTGACGGCTGTACTTCTTCCGATCAACAAATTTGCCTGACGCTGTATAACCGTTGATCAAGATCTGCTTGATCCAACGGTCCACAACGATATCATGTGGAACACTTATGCGATGTTTAAAGCCTTTTCGGACTCGATGAGAATTATAAACACTTGATCTATAGAAGTTCGGGTCCAGCTTTTGAATTAACCGGTGTGCATCTTCTGACCCGATATCTGTCGATTTCACCCATCTGTAGATCTGACAATCCAGATCAATTCTCGTCTTCCTCCTTCCGCCAGTACTTAGATTGAATCTTTGCCATTCACATCTTAGATCTATCTTATGCGACTTAATCCTGGCCACTCATCACAAGCAAATCTCGTCCGTTGATCTTCTAGATCCAACGGCTACTGCTACTTTGCATCAACACTTAAATTCTTTGCTCTTCTCTTCACTTGGGTTTTTACGCCAATTCTTTAATTTTCTTATGTGGTTTTGGGTTTCTTCGGGGTTTCTGTTCCTTCCATTGTTTTGCTACGTGACTCCCTCCTGAGCTTAACTCTGCGAGTTTTTAACACAACCACTCCGGAATCTTGACTGTGATCCTTTGAATGGATTCAAACGATCCATTAGGATTCTTCATATCGTTTTTCTTTCTCTATGTCTTGCCGAACTTCGGTTGCAACTTTTGTTACACAAAATACTTAAGTTCACACACAGATTATAATTGAATTATTCCACACGCATTGTACAAACTTTGAATCGAGTTGTTTGTATTAATAAACGAGTATTTACACAAGAGTCTCTTTCTCTGGCCTAATTTTCTGATCAATGGCCTTTCTTCTCTTGCCCGTAGGCTTGCAATCTGACTCTTTTGACTCACTAGATACTCTCTAGCTACTCCTCTATCTACTACTAACTATGCCTTTTAGGATTACATTTATACAAAAATGTTATGTTGAACTAATTCTAGTTCAGATCCTTAATCTGCTAAACTAATTCCTAAATATCCTCTAGTGCACTTTTGACTCCTACTTATCCCTAAGAATCCTCTTTGCTTCTCGAATCATGAGACCAATAAGAGTTACAATTGATTTCTAACTCTCTCATCATCATTAGTTACTCATGTTCTCCTACATTTGAGAGCATTTACAATTATCCTCACAATATCTAATTAATTCCTATTCTAATCACTCAAAACGTTAATGATTACCTACATAGGAATCCAACTTCCTTGAAAACACAAGACCCATAAGTTAACTAGACTATGATGAAATTGTCGAGTTGAATGCTCCTGCATCAGACTTCATATCAGTGATAGCCCCTATGTGTTGGCGGTTTTCATCACGATAAACATTCTATCACTAGAAGAAGGGAAACCCTTTTATTATTGACAACTCACCACATTCTAACAAAGAACCTTCCCTGATACGTAGTAAAAGTCTCAGTTCAATTCATGATATAGCATATTCCTCTCACCTAGGTGTGGAACGTGCTTTTGAAGTTACTTACGATCAACTCCAAATAATTTGGCTTATTACCCATAAGTTTGCGAAAGCTCTTGGATTAATTCCTATCACTGTTATTCTTCCTCATAGGCCAATAAAGAAAGAGAAAACTTGTCATGGCATATTGGTTTCTTCAGTGAAAGATTTTCTTATTGCAACCCTTTAAGAGTTAGATGATCATATTGAAAGAATATATCAACAAGGGGATCTTCCACTAATTGAGGAAAATATAGATGGTGATGGGGAGGGTTTTTCATTTTCTAACGAAGAACAACCGAAAGAAGAATAACATCTTGATAATAATGAATATTTGAATGGTGGAGGAGAAGACTCTTCAGAATCATAGGGAGAAGAGGAAGAGGAAGATGAATACATGGTTGATGATCAATTGGAGTAGATGGCCCAAGGGCCTCTTGCACTTTCGGGCAATATTCATTGCATGCTTAAGAACCTAGAAAAAATGCTCTCAAATTTTGATCTTGATAAGAAGACGAAATCTGAAGACGACATTGACGAATTCTACATGCAATTATTGATGCTAGAGTTACTTAATGATCATGAAGATTCTAAATACTCCAAAGACATAGGTAAGAAATCTCAAGTCTCTTCCACTACAACTAAAGAGAATTATTTTTTTGATATTGAAATATTGTCTAAGTATTTGAATTTGCTAACTAATGGAGTATCTAAACTAAAGAAAAATTCAAGTGAGGCATCTACCAGTGGTATGTATTTAAAGCTGCCTTTCATTAAGAATAATAATAACCAACCGGTCAAATCAGTAGAGAGCTCCAATGTTGTGTTCAATGTTAAATGTTTTGGCATGGACAACTTTTGTACTTTTTGTAAGGAGAGGTATTCAAGGGAAACATGTCCACAATGGAATCACAACATAAATGCTATGATGACCAATTTTGTAAATACATTTTTAGTAAAGGAACAATCCGAGCATACTGATGAGGCCAGTAAATCAACTGCGATGGAGGAAAGTTTACGTGTTGCTCATTTAGTTAGTGCATTTGATGTTATACATAATGTTGATAAACAAAGAGCTGATTTATCACCGGCGAGTGAAGATCCTACACAACGGTCAACTGAATAGTACAATTTGAGGGGTAAATGACCAATATTTGGGAAATATCTCGAATGAAAATTGTTTAGAAATATTTTACCACTTTCTAATCATGTTAATAATTCACAGAATAAATCGGGAAGTGATGCACCTCTTAAAGAACACTTCCACAAGCATCAAGAATAAGTACAACACTCTTGAGGCTTTGAACAAAGATACACCCCCAAACACTTTAGCACATCCTATTAAATATGAAAGTATTGATTACAATGTTTTTGACGATATAAAAAGGGCTCATGCCAATATTTCAATTTTTGAGTTTGCTAAAATAACAAGACATTGTGAAGTGATCTTCAAAGAATTCGCATCACAACCTTGGTTAGGTAGGTATGTTTCTACTTCCCAAGTTGTGTTCCGTAAGTGTTCTGATATTCTTGAGTTTGTAGTTGATGTTGCTAATTCTAGGAATTTATAGGGTAAGTTCCTTAGATAGAATACCAAAGGACATCGCTCACAAACAGATCACAGATCAATACACCAGTATTCTTCACGCGGTTAAAACCCTCAAAGAGGGAAACAATCCACGGCCTCAGCCAACGTGGCCACTTTAGGCAATTTATTAATAAAAAAGGAAAATTTACATAAGCTTCTCTCATGAACAGTCACCCTACAAATGACCCTCCATGTTCTTTAAATAGAGATCATGGACCAAATGGGTGTTAAGACACGGATCAAGTGTCAAGCTTCTCTCATGAACAGTCACCCTACAAATGACCCTCCATGTTCTTTAAATAGAGATCATGGACCAAACGGGTGTTAAGACACGAATCAAGTGTCGGTAATACTGAAGAGAGAATGAACGTCAGATTAATTCATGTCTAGAAAATATCGTGACCGTCGGATTGTAAGTTACAAAAGTACATAGTAAAGAAACACACTTTACCTAACTCTACACTAGAACAAGTTATACTTAACTATTTCCTATGCATCAGAATACCTTAACATCCACCCTTAAGAACAACTTGTGATATGATTGAAGGATGTAAAAAATGATACAATAGGAGAAGGAAGGAGGAATTAGAGCCTATCCCCCCTTAGTGACAACTTCCTGAACTCCAACCATAAATTGAAGTTTAGTAAACTTTGCCTCTGTGAGAGCCTTTGTAAAGATGTCTGGGACTTGATCATTGGTTGAACAATATTGCACTTCAAGAACATGGTCATGAATGATATTTCTGATGAAGTGCGTGTGTAGTTCAATGTGTTTTCTGTGCTAATGTTGGACTAGATCTTTGCATAGATGAATGTCACTTTGATTATCACACCAAAGTGTAGTCGGATGCTGCTGCTGAAACCCAAACTCTGACAGGATCTGACAAAGCCACATGGCTTCCTTACTAGATTCTACGGCACCATGATACTCTGCTTCTGCGGAAGAAAGAGAAATGGAACTTTGTTTCTTACAAGCCCATGTAATAGGTCCAGAACCGAGAGTGAACACATAACTTGCAGTAGACTTCCGATCATCAAGGTCACCAGCCCAATCAAAATTAGTGAAACCAACAAATAGAGGAGATGCTTCTACATTGTAATGAATCCCAAATTGAACTGTACCTCGAACATAACGAAGTATTCTTTTAGCTTCTTTGCAATGACTTTGATGTGGGTTTTGCATCAACCAGGAAATAAGGCCAACAACAAAGGAAAGGTCAGGACGAGTTTGGGTCAGATACAAAATTTTTCCTACAAGGTGACGGTATCAACTTTAGGGGAAGTACAAGTGACTGAAAGTTTGGCTCTAGACTGAGAGGGAGAAGGGGCAAGATTATAGAGTTCCATGTGAAAGTGGTGTAGAAGATCACATGTATACTTGGACTAGGAAAGGGAAATACCTTCCTTGGATTGCAAGACTTGAAGACCAAGAAATTAATTCAAGTGTCCTAAGTCTATCGTTTCAAACTGCTTTTTAAGGCTAGAATTCACATGATTTATAAGGTTGGGATCACTACCAGTAAGGATAATATCATCAACACAAAGAACAAGAGTGATAAGAGACTTACCCACTTTCTTGGTGTAGACAGTATTGTCAGAATGACACTTAGAAAATCCAGTATATAAAAGAAAGCTATCCATTTTGGCATACCAAGCCCGAGGGGCTTGCTTGAGACCATAAAGGGATTTCTTAAGCTGACATACAAGGTTGGAATCTATTTGTATAAAGCCAGGAGGTTGTTCCATATAGATTTCTTCATGCAAGTCCCCATGCAAAAAGGTAGATTTAACATCCATCTGATGGAATTCCCATTTGAAAGAGGCAGCAAGGGAAAGAAGAAGGCGGATAGAGTTCATTTTGGAAACAGGGGAGAAGGTTAAGTATTGGGGGTTTCTGTAGTGCATTATGTTAGATATATTTTTTGGGATTTAACTACGTTAAGTAAGTCATTCATCTGTCATCATTTTCATTAGAGGTAGTCGTAACTAATTAATTTCTCATGATTTTTGAATAGTCCACTTAGCACTCATTGGACCAGGTGATGCTCATAGGGGTGAAGAAGTGGGATTGAAACTAGTGAAATAAATCACATAGCGTCAATCATCACTTCTGGAGCTTGCACCCGTTAACCAAGACTTCCTGGGAGGTTAGTCATCCCAGATCGCCTCTGGTTGAAGCTTGCTTAACTGTGGAGTTTTTCCCCACAATCAAGCGCACTTAGCTTGCTACCCCATCTGCAAAACCTTTGCAAGTATTGTGCCTCATGAACCATTTAAGTAGAGTTCCCTTCACTCTTTTGAATTAAGTATTGGGGGTAGGGAAAATTTTAAGGATGGAAGTTTATCTTAAAGTTTAGAAACATTGACGAATCCTAGTAGTCCATAATATGAAAGTTGTGAAAGGTTTGGTGATATTTTTCTAGAAATATTTTGATTTTTAATGCTTTTATATTCCTACAAGTAAAATTATGGTGATTGTTAAGGTACAATAATTTTATACTGTAAAATTTGGGTGAATCATGGAAAATTAGCCCACCTGCGAATATTAGCCCCTAAAATTTTCCTTGATTGGGGGTTTCCATAGTGCATTATGTTAGATATGATTTTTTTGGATTCAACTACGTTAAGTAAGTCATTCATCTGTAACCATTTTCATGAGAGGTAGTCGTAATTGACTAATTTCTCATGATTTTTGAATAGTCCACTTAGCACTCATTGCATCGAGTGATGCTCACAGGGGTGAAGAAGTGGGATTGAAACTAGTGAAATAAATCACATAGCGTCAATCATCACTTCTAGGTGTTGCACCCTATAACCAGGACTTCCTAGGAGGTCACCCATCCCAGATCGCCTCTGGCTCAAGCGTGCTTAACTGTGGAGTTTTTTCCCACAATAAAGCCCACTTAGCTTGCTACTTGTGATAAACCCTTAGCAACAAGACGAACTTTATGTTTATCAACTTTTCCATCTGGTTCAAATTTGGTTCTGTAAACCCATTTGCATCTAACAAGTTTTCATCCCTTTGGAAGAGGAACAATATCCCATGTATCATTTTCCAATAATGAACAATATTCTTCATTCATAGTTGCATCCCAATCTAGATGGCCTGAAGCTTCTGCAAAGGTGTCAGGATCATAATTCGCTGAAGCTTGAGCCTATAAAGAGGAGGCTCTATCGAACTGAGAACGTGTACGTCGATGATCTACAGGATCTCCTGCAAGAGCACCTGCTGCATCCCAAGTAGCACATACCCATTTTGGAAGCTGAGGAGCTGAAGGAGGATCCTGAGATGGTGGGGGAGGATTGCCATCCTCGCTATCATCATATGAAGAAGAAATATTTTCAGAAGTAGAAGGGATAGAGATAGGTGGCACATCTGCCAAACTAGGCCTGTAGGCCAAAATATTTTCAACGAACTTTACATCTCTTCTAATGATAACATTTTTGGACTTAAGTGGAATAAGTCTATATCCTTTGACATCTTCAGAATATCCAACAAAAATATATTTTTCACTCTTAGGTTCTAAATATTTATGTTTCTCATCTGGAATATGGGCCCATTCTTCACTTCCAAAAACACGAAAGTGACTTACATCTGATTTAATTGAGCTCTATGCCTGTTCTGGAGTGATATTCTTTAAAACCTTAGTAGGAGTGCAATTTACAATGTAATTTGCAAAGTTAATTGCTTTTTCCCAAAAATTAAGACTAATTCCTTTAGATTGAATCATACAATTAGCCATTTTCTTTAAGGTGTGATTCTTCCTTTCAGCTACACCATTTTGTTGTGGAGTATATGGAACAGTATGTTGCATTTGAATTCCATGCTCAGTGCAAAAGTTGATGAATTTGTTTTAACATATTCTTCGCCACTATCAGTTCTTAGCTTAAGAATCTGATGTCTAGATTGTTTCTCAGCGAAGGCCTTAAAGGCCAAGAACACATCCCAATGATGTTTTCCGAGTACACATCTGGAACAAACACCATCTCTGCAAGATACCATAGGAAGACCTGTCACCATATTTTCTTTACATAGATTTTGAAGGGAGAGATAGTTTAAGTGACCAAATCGCTCATGCCAAAGTTTGCTCACTTCATCATTATGAGGAACAAATACCAAGGGAAGAGTTGATGACCCAAAGTTGTTAAACTTAAACAACCTTATAGAATCATTAGCAATGCCAGTAGATAAAATCTATCTAGGATCTCTTAGGTCCTTAATTACAACATCATGAGGTGAGAATTCAACGATTTTACTTTTACCTGAATGAGTTATCTGATATATGGATAGAAGGTTGCAGGATAAAGTTGGAACACATAATACATCATTAAATTGACCATTTTCTAGATGAATAGTTCCAGTCCCTACGACACTAAGAGATCTATTATCACCAACATATATATTTTTGGTGTTACAATAATTTAAAGAAGAAAACATGGCTTTGATTTTTGGCATGTGATAAGAAGCTCCAGAATCAATGAGCCACTCATGAGAATGAGAAGAAGAAGATACATTTAGTGCATAACCAGACCGAGATGCTTGAAAACCACATGTAGAAAGTGCAATTCCTGAAGATGAAGTTGAAGTTAAAGAGTGCTCCAAATGGATGTTATGCCTCTTCATTGTTGCTTCCAAGGCTTCCATCTTCTTAAAGCATTTGGATTCTAAGTGGCAATCTCGATTACAAAAATTGCAATGTCTATCAGTCTTCTTCCCTTTGTTTTTATTTGCCTTATCATTTTGTTGAATTAATTTTTCATTTTGAGACTAAAATTTCTTAGGACCCTTGTTTGGTTTAGGACCATTCTTTTTAGGATACTTCTTCTTAGGATTCTCTGAATTTGGTTGTTGCTGGGTAGCTAAGGCTTTCTTAGAAGAGTTTCCAAGATTAAGAAGACCAAGATGTAAGAGTTTTTCTTATTTTCTTATTAAAGAATCACAGAAGACATCAAAAGAGGGGTACTTTTCATCTTGTCTTTGAGAAATAAATTCTCTAGTAAAATGGAAGGTGGAAACAAACACAGAGTAGGTTGGTCCCAACTTAGTAAGAATGGAATAGATAAGGCTACCATATTCTTTCTTAACCTTAACACCTTCCAGGAGAAGTCTAAAGGTCTTGAACTTGGAAAAAAAATCTTCAATGGAAGAAAAATTATTGGGGTCCAATGTAAGTAACTCATTTTCGAGTTGATGAGCTCTAATTTCATTTTTAATTCCAAAAACTTTAATGAGCTATTTCATTGCCTCATTAAGGGTATCAAGTTCTGAGTTATGGAATCTATGGTCTGGAGAAATAGACATCCCTATCAACCCATGTGCTTGATCTTGCCTATTTTCCCATTTGGCTGCCTTATCTTCATCTTTAGGTTTAGTTTCTTGGCCTGAGAATATTTTGTAAAGACCTTTACTTCTAGGTAAATCTATAATGTAGGACCACCATAGGAAGTAGTGGCGATGTCAAGAATAACTTGGCATGGACTTTCTATTTTAACATAAACTAAAGTTGTAGATGCTGAAACTAAGTGTTCCAATGGAAATATCTCGAAACATTAGGCCGATTAAAAAAACGGCTCTGAAAATGGCTTCCGGATGAAGAAGTTATGGATTTTTGAAGAAAAGTTGTTGAAGATGTCGACGAAATGCGTGAATATGCAGAAGTGAATGATAATGTTAGATTTTTTTTTTACAAAAATCCCCCTCCCCCCTTCCAAACTTAACCTAATTATCTCACTTTAAAAAAAAGTTTCATGTGACCCACTTTTATAAATAAGTGAAAGTCACTTTTACAATGGTACTTTATGGGCTACCCACTAAATTGTAACTTAAATAAAAGATGAAGAGACTTTAGAATTATAAGTGACTCACTTATTATGATGAGTGAGAACACTTTTACATAAAGTAACTTTAAAACATAAGTTACATGTGATTTTTTAAAAAGTAACTCAACAACAAGAAAGACCTAAACTCAAGACCTATATTCTCATCAAGTAACTTTGGACCAAGTCAACTAGTTTAAAAGGTTAGTAATTTTTGGAAAAGAGGAAGGTTTTTTTTTTTTAGTCGCTGAAGTTTTGGGGTGCGTGCTTACTTGAAAAATCCATTTTTGCCTACAAAACAAAAAACCACACAACCCAACACGGACATACAAAAAAACCAAACCTTATGGCTTGAAGTTAGTTTTTTCCAGAAACTAAATATTTTCCTCAATGTTTCTGATTTTCTGAGATCACACTAAGGCGCGATGGAAAAGAGCATACACATGAGAAAAATACTTCCTTTCTGTTTCTGATTTGCCTAGATCGCACAGAGCCACAGGGAAGAGAGAATATGTAGAAATGAAAGGTATGGATCTGGTAATATAAAACAGAGAGATAAATAAACCGAAATAAGTAGAGAGATAAATAACTAAAACTACAAATAAGGACTCTATACCTCTAGATCTTAAAAATGACGTAGCTAAGGCTACCAGAAACCTTTTCGCGTGAAACGAAAGGGGTTTCTCGTTGGAATAGATGCTCCTAACACAATAGAGCAGTCCTCTCGGCCTGAAAGCAGTAAAAAATAGTAGATCTAGGAAATGATAGTCAAATGAAATTGTACTGGCTTCCGATTTGGTTCACCAATGGATGCGGCCCTCAAATAGCTCTGATACCATGTACGAATTTATAGGGTAAGTTCCTCAGATAGAACACCAAAGGACACCACTCACAAGCAGATCATAGATAAATCCATTAGTATTCTTGATGTGGTTAAAAACCTCAAAGAGGGAAACAATCCATGACTTGAGCCAACGTGGCCACTTCCGTAATTTATTAATAAAAAAGGAAAATTTACATAAGATTCTCTCATGAATGGTCACCCTACAAATGACCCTCCGTGCTCTTTAAATAGATATCATGGACCAATCTGGTGTTAAGCCATGGATCAAGTGTTGGTAATACCGAGGAGAGAATGAATCGTCAGATCACTTCATGTCTAGAACATATCATGACCATTGGATTGTAAGTTACAAAAGTACATAGTAAAAAAACACACTTTACCTAACTCTACACTAGACCAAGTTATACTTAACTATTTCCTATGTGTTAGAATATCCTAACACTAATTTGAATTTTAACACTATCTGACCCCTTTTTCTTTTAACATTTGAAATATTTAATTATAATTTCCATAATTGTTTCATTCATTTTGGTGCATCTACAAATGTCATGCCTTTATCTATCTCTAAGAATATTATTGCCAAATGGGAAAAAGTCTATCCTTGAATAATACAACTAGAAAGATCAATTGTTCAAGCAAATGGTGAACTTAATAATTTTATGATTTGTTTATGATCAGATGATCGAGTTCACCAATGCATCAATATTGTTATTGTGGACATTCCTGAAGCCTATGGTTTTATTCTAAGTAGAGATTGGTCTAGCAAGCTATAATGATACTTTTCCATAGATTGGACACATTTATAGCTTCCTTATAAGGGAGGAAATAATCATATTCAAGTAGAAAGTGAGGCTCACATGTAATATACCATGACAACGCTTGAGGGATATAATGAGCCAATCAACTTTGCACATGTCATTTTTGAAAATTATATTTTATAGGTCGATCACAGATGTTAATAAGAATAATCATCTATTTCACCATCTACTACATAGTTGGAGCTCCTTCCTTGCATTCCAATTGGAGCTAATGAAACTTGTAAACTATGTGTACATACTACTAGTGTAAGAACTAACCCAGTAGCCACTGACATCTAGACTTTATATTTTGATGGTTCTAAAAATTAGGAGGGTTTTGGAGCTGGTTGTATCCTTATTAACCATTAGAATAAAAGCTATATCTTTTCATGCCATAGACAATAGACCTTAAGGGTTAAACAAGGCCATAGACCTCAAGGAGGAAGTACTCAAGGTAATCAGTGATTTAGAGATTGTCACCTATGAGGTATGGAATACTATTTATTGTGTTTGACATAATTTGAAAAATATCAACAAGAGTTATGTCACCTTATTTTATTCCTTAAAGCATTTAATATTAATTATATTCCTAGAACTATTAACATTGTCATTGATACATTAGCTAATGCAGCGACTAGGATGTCACCATTAAAAGATGGATTTTCTATAGAAATTATTTATAAGCCATGTGTGCTTGATAACATAACTAACTTTCCCATGTTTAATGATGACCAACAAATACTGCACTTCATGGCCAATGCAAATGTTTTCAATGATGAGGCTATTGAAGAAGATGGTCACAAAAAGTCCTTACAGGAAGTAGTTGAAGCAACGAAGGGTAATACTATGCCTAAAGATGTGGTATCTTTTGAGAAATTGTATGACCTTGAAAATCGTTTCAAAGGACCAGTGAATACAGAGGTTCAAAGCTCAATGCGTCCACATGAATAAGTTAATTTGGGAACCAAAGAACATCTGAATTATGTGAACCTTGATACATTTTCTTGTCCTCAAGATTGCTAGGCACTCATTACTCCTTTCAAATAGTATCAATATGTATTCGCATGGACATATGATGATCTAAACACATATGATGCATGTATTATCCAGCATGTAATTCCCATGAAAGAAGGGGTGAAACCGATTTAGCATAAAATAAGGAAAGTTCATCCAATGCTTGAATATCTAATCCAAAAGGAATTAAGGAAGTTTTTGGATGAGTAGATCTTCAAAGTTCATCATTCTACATGGGTTTCTAAACTGGTTCCTATTAGGAAACTATCCATTGAGATCCGCTTATGTGTTAATTTTCACAACCTCTATTGGGCTTCAAATAAATATAACTACACCATGCCATAGATGGAGTAGATACTCTAGCTCGTACTTGGGTTAGAAATTTTCTCGCTACTATTTGGATTTTTAGGATACAATCAAGTGCTTGTAGCAAAACCAGGTAGATTAAAAACCACCTTCAGCGCAAAGTGGGGAAATTTTGCTTGTAAGTACATGCCATTTGGACTTATTAATGCTAGCAATACATTACAATGGGCCATGAACATCGCATTTCATGGATTGATTAGCCAAAGTGTGGTCATATACTTGGATGATGTAACAATATTTTCAAAGAAAATATCTAATCACATTTGTCATCTAAAGAAAATTTTTGATTGATGTTGCAAGTATGGAATATCACTAAATCCAAAGAAGAGAATCTTTGGTGTGTTTGAAGGTAACCTCTTAGGAAACATAACCATGAAGAGTGGAATTAAGGTTGGCCTATAGAGGTTAAGGACTATTACTCAAATCCCTTTTCCTGTCAATAAGAAGGCAATGCAATCCTTCTTGGGAAATATCATTTTTCTATAAAATTTATCTTTGATTATGAAAAAACTATTAAGACATTACAAGAGATTATAAATAAGCATGCTATATATAAATGGGATAAGAGGGATAAATATGCCTTTGCCTGAAAAAAAGCCATTGTTGATGCCACAACCTTATACAACCCATATTTTGCCAAAGATTTCATGTCGTACACCTTTTCTTCTGACATGTCTATTGCGGTCGTGTTGACATAGAAATATGATCAAGGAGATGCACGACCTATATATTTCATGAGTCTTAGTTTACAGGGATCAGAACTGAATTATCACACCATTGTGAGCAAAAATACGTAGTATACAAGGTGGTCAAGAATTTCAATCCTTACCTCCTGAAATCCCATACTATCATCTATGTTGCTCACCCAACAATTAGACCACTCTTTATACAACAAGAGTTGGGTGAGAGGATGGAGAATTGGATGACGTGCCTATAAGAATATGATCTTGTATTCAAACCGGTTCATAGCATCAAAGGCCATGGTCTTTGTTAGCTCACTGTAGAAGAAATGGTTTCACCATAAGAGGATTCTTTTGGGGTTGAACAAGAGATCTAGATGTATAATGTTGAGCAAGTTCCTCCTAAAAGTATAAGCATGTATTGGTATGTAGGCAGATGGAAATACTTAGAGCATGATACCTTTCCTTCTCACCTATAAACCAAATAGAAGAGGGACATATGACTTAAATATTTATCTTACCAACTTGTGCATGGTGTGATTTTTTGAAAGCACCACAATGGTGTTCTACTCAGATGTCTAAAGCCTCCAGATTTAGAAAGGGTATCAAGAGATCTTCATGATGGACCAGTGGGTGGAAAATTTTCAGGTGATACCATTAATCATAACGTGATGAGGGTCAGTTACTATTGGCCCACATTATTTAAGGATACTCACATGTATGCTTGAAAGTGCCCAATTTGTCAAAGGTGTGTTGCTTGTGATGAGAAGTCAACCACCCGATTGCTACCTTTTCAATAGTGGGGATTGGATTTTATCGGGGAAATCATTTTTCATTCATCAAGGTGAAAATGATACATATTAATCACAACTAATTATTTCACTCGGTGGGCAAAATAAATTTTGTTAATACAAGTCAATGATCAGGGAGTCATCTAGTTTCTCAAACATAATATCGTAAACATGTTTGATATTCCAACATCCCTTGTATTTGATAATGAAACTTATTTTTCCTCGTTAAACCTTTATGAGTTTGGTATTTTTTTTAAAGCATGCATCAAACTACTACCCTCAAGGGAACAATTTGGTTGAGTCTACCAATGAGAATCAAATTCTCATTATTAAGAAAATCATTTACTCTGAGCAAAGGAACTGGCATAATGCCTTGGCGAATGAATTATGGGTTGATCGATTCACTCCATATCCCTATATGATGACCTCTCCCTACTTCCTTGTATATGGAAAAGAATTTATTCTTCCTACAACCATATATGTTCCGACCTTGTAGCGTTCCTAGGAATCTTAAGATATACCACGTCTCCTTGTTAAAAGTAGGACAAATACTCTTCTTAAGCTAGAGGAAGAAAACATTTCCTTACACCACAACTAGATCAAGTGTTGGTTTGTCCACATGGAACAAATATTTTAATGTGGGAGACGTAGTATTGAAGTGGGATAAGCCCCACGAAGAGAAAGACAAGCACACTAAATTTTAGTCCCTGTGGATTGGACCTTACACCATCCTTGAAAGGCTTGGCAATAATTCTTATAGGTTGAAATCCTTATACAGGAGGACTGATCCTCTTCTTGTCAATGGTCGAGATCTTAAGCATTACTACCAGTAGCAGCCCTAGGCTATGTTCCCACCTTTGTAGAATTTTCTTTCCTTGTTTTTTTTTCCCATCATGTATCATTTTATTTCCTTTGTTTCGGTCAATGTACATAAATAAGACCTTGTGTGAGAGTGCATGTATGAGACAAAATAACAATGTGGTAGAAATCAAAAGGGATTGTGTCAAATACAATACTTGGTTGTTCGTTAAGTCTCCTTCATTTTTTGGGTCTATGTGTTTTAATAATGTCTATATGGGAAATATAGGTCATGCATATTGGAAATATCTTCGTCGACGTATTATGCCCATACATTTGGATCTTCATTCCTAACTTGGAATCTTACTTAATGGTGTGTTCATGTTTTGACTCTATTGAGTAGAGAAATGAAATGATAAAACCTTAAAATAAGAATATCGACTTCGGAAATTATATGAATCCCTCAAAAGATGAAAAACCTCTCTTGCACATAAAATAAGATGGGATCCCTCTCCCACCTTCAAAATAAATAAGTGATTTTTCACACTCTATTACTAACTAAATAAAGAGGTGAAAAAGAGAAAGGATTCCTATGTAGAGAGGTGAAGCAAACAATTTCATGGAGGTATTAAACTAGTGTTCTATCAGTGAAGTGATGCTTATGTTTCCTTGAGGTGACTCTATTGGGGTATTGAACATGTTCACTGGTAGCAGAGCAACACTGTTAGGTCCCTATAATACTGGTGTATTCCTTTATTAGTATTTTCATTGTAGACCTTATTGTTATAGTTGTGCCATGTGGTCCCCATAGTGTTATTATTGTGCCCCATAGAATCCCACTATTGTTATTTTTGTGCCCTTACATTATTATTGTTATGCCGACCATGATTATATTGTGACCCCTTAGACTCCTATATATAGAAAGGAGGCCTTGTCATTTGTATCATCCAAGAATTGTTCATTTGTGTAATTTAAAGGAGGTTTCCCCCTCGAAGACATTGATTTTGAGGTCGTTGGTCTATTTTTTCTTCTAATTTGTGAGCTAGTTGCATAACATTTGATATCAAAGCTTTGGATTCTAGGGTTTCGCTGCTCCAAATAGGGCATTGTGGAGTTTTCGCTATAACTTTTTTTCTACGATGTTTGAGAAGATGAAATTAAAAATCATTTGAGCCGAAATATGGATGAACCTTGGGTCCGAATTTTAGATCTTTTCTGCCTATATTTTATGATATATGACCCAAGGATGTTAGGGTTTTTGCAGACTCCCGAATTACATCCCAAACAAGTGACCTTGGGAAAATCATCATAACTTTCTCTCTGAGCATCGGATTGAAATTTCGTAAGACGTTACAGAAAGAGGATGGTCGTTATTTTTATTTATATCTTTTTTAGGTATGAAAGTTGAAACAGTGAGACGTGGAATGTCGTACAAGTCTGATCTACTGAACTAGTCTATAATCAGGTCATCGTGGGTGATTTGGCATAACTCTTTTTTTGAAGAATCCAATATTGATCAGACTGGTGGGGTTAGAAAGAGGACTCAGAGGACTACCACAAGACACAATTTCATACCTTGGAGATCCAAAATTACAAAGATACAATAGATTCAATATCGAGCTCCTATAAAGCAAAATAAGAAATGTAGTTTTTTTTTTTTTTAATTTGCATAAGATTGGTTTTAAAAATTAGTTTGAAGTGATTCAAAGGGCATAGTGAAGCATAATTATCATTAATTGATGCCCCAAATACAGAAAATGGAAACACTTAGTAAGAAACCTAAAATATCTACCATGTCTCATGAATAAGAGGAAGAAATGCAACATGATATATCAAAATTACGAGACCAAGTGCAACAATTTTGACTCTCAGAAAAGGTAACATAAGCTAAGATGGATGGTTTAATGAAAGACATGGAAGCTAAGATGAATGGCTTGGAAGCTATAAGACGGATGGCGTGGAAGCTAAAATGGATGGCATGGAAGCTAAGATGGATGGTATAGAAGCAAAACATAAAAGCAACATGTAAGATTTGAAGATAGATTTGACAAAGTTGCTACAAGAAATGCTTACTAATGGAGAAAGGGTTGTAAAGAAAAAAACATGATGAGAAAAAAAAAGAAATGATAATCATGATTTCATAGACTCTAACGTTGGATTGAAGACCCACCATGTTCCAAATATTGATACGAGGAAGTTTGATGGGAAGGATCCCGTAACATGGATACTACATATGGAGCAATATTTCTATCTCCATAATGTGCACAACACACAAAAGGCACACATTTCAAATTTATATTTGGAACCCAATTAGTTTATATGGTAACGATGGATTTTCTCTCTTAAAAAAAATTCCGCTTAAGCAATTTTTACAGAAGAAATGATAGCACATTATGAGGATACAAAAAACAACACGTTTTTATCCAATTGATAAATCTCAAACTAAAGGGTTCAACGGTGGATCACATTGAGGACTTCCAAAACTTGAATATAAGGATAAAAGATATTCCAGAGGAGCATAGGATTGATGTGTTCATAGGGACTTTAAAGGATAACATCCAACATGAGCTTCTCCTTTGGGAACCTGATTCATTGAAGAAGGTATTCAGGTTGGCAAGAAAAAATGAAACCAAGATTATGGCAACAGGTAAGCCTACCACTAACAACTATGAATATGGAAGTGTTGTTGTCCCTAGCCTTCCACATCCTACAAGGTTGACACCACAAAAATTCGAAGAAAAAAGAGAAAAATGGCTTTCTTACAGTTGTGATATCAAATACACTAAAGGTCATAAGTGTACTCAGAAGAAATTATTTTACATAGATTGTGAAGAGGAGGAAGAAAAGTAACAAGAAACATGAAAAGAAGAGGATATACACTAGGAAAAAACCTTATAGAAAGAAGAAATGAATCTGACCATATCTTGTAATGTATTGGCCGAAATTACCACTCCTCAAACTCTCAATATAGAATGACATACCAAGAAGAAAAAGGTAATAGTGTTGATTGATTCGGGCAGTACCCATAATTTTATTCATTGTAAGATAACTGAGGAATTGGATTGATTCATATATCCAGCACCAGAGTGTCAAGTGATGGTTGCAAATGAAGGAACCATAAATTGCTCTGGAAAGTTCCATAATATCAAGCTATCCATGGGAGAATATGTATTGAATATTCTGATGCTTTCCATTCCAATGGGTGGTGCTGATGTTGTACTAAGAGTCCAATGGATACAATTTTTGGGTACGATAGCTTTTAATTTTCAAGAATTTTTCTTCAATTTTTTTCGGAAGAAAAGGAAGTTGAATTAAGAGGTATCATAAGGAAATGAGGAAAGATAATCAGCTCTAACGACATGACAAAGCTTCTAAAGAAAGAACAACGAGGCATAATTGCACAATTATTTTCGCTAGAGGTTCTCACATCAAATTCATCTATTTCTCTAGATCTCCAAAAAGTCTTGGACAATCATTCCAAGGTATTTGAGACTCCCAAAGGCCTCCCACCTATTCATGATCATAATTGTTCTATTCATTTGGTTCCAGGAAGTGTTCCTCCAAACATCAGGCCTTACAGATATCCTATGCCCAAAAGAGTGAAATTAAATGTATGGTTGCAGAAATGCTAGAGGCTATTATAATTCAACCTAGTCATAGTTCTTTCTATGTTCCAATGGTATGGGTGCACAAGAAGTATGGATAATGGCACATGTGTCTGGATTATAGGGAGCTCAACAAGATCACTATTAAGGATAAATTTTCCATTCTTGTCATTAATGAATTATTGGATGAATTGCATGGATCAATTTACTTGACCAAGTTGGATATTCGTTCAGGATATCATCAAATCAGAATGAAGATTGAAGGAATTCTGAAAACAACATTTAGAACTCATGAGGGTCATTATGAATTTTTTTTCATGCCTTTTGGCCTTAGTAATGCACCTTCTACATTTCAAGGTTTAATGAATTCCATTTTCAAACACTTAGAAAATTTGTGTTAGTATTTTTTGATGATATAATAATCTACAAGTAGTCTTGGAAGGATCATGTTCAACATGTTGACAGGGTGGTCAAACTATTAGAGGAGAAACAATTGTATGCAAAAACCTCCAAATGTTTCTTTGGAGTACAAGAGGTGCAATATCTGGGTCATATTGTATTGCATGAAGGTGTTAAGGTATACCCTAGCAAAATTAAAGCCATTAAGGAATCGAAAATCCACACATCCTTAAAGCATCTACGAGGATTTCTTGGGTTGACAGGGTATCATCGCAAGGTTGTTAAGAATTATGGGAGAATATCAACACCTCTAACAACATTATTGAAGAAATATGCATTTTCATGGACTCCAACGAATGCATTTGAAAATCTTAAAGAGGAAATGTGCCAAGCACCGATCTTAGCTACACCAGACTTCTCAAAAACCTTTATTGTGGAATGTGATGCTTCAGGAAATGGAATTGTTGTTGTTTTAATTGAAGAAGGAAGACCCATTTCTTTCTAAAGTCGTCCAATCAAAGGAAAGTATTTACACAAAGTTATTTATGAGAAAGGAATGTTCACAATACTACATGCACTTAAGAAATGGCGACCTTGCCTAATGGGAATATACTTCAAGGTAAAAACAAATCATGATAGTCTTAAATACTTTTTAGAACAAATATTATATTCAGAAGAGCAGCAAAAATGGGTCACAAATATGTTGGGTTATGACTTTGAAATCATCTAAAAAAAGGGAAGCAAAATGTTGTTGAAGATGCACTCTCAAGAAAGGACGAGGATGTGGAAGCATTTTTTTTTCCATTTCTATTATCCAACCAGATTGGATAAAAGAAGCAAGGGATGAATGGAAGAATGACAAAGAAGTGAGGGAACTCATTCAAAATTTACAACAATATCCCAGTACATCTGATACATTTAATTGGAAAAATGATTCGTTATGGTACAAAGATCACCTATACCTCTGTAAGAATTCCCAATTCAAACAAAATATTCTTACGAAATTTCACACCTCTCCCTTAGGGGGGCACTCAGGATTTTTTAAAACTTACCAAAGGGTTAAGATCCCAAGTCTATTACAACCTTTATCCATTCCAAGTCAACGTTGGGAGGAGGTTTCAATGGATTTTATCACAGGTTTACCCAAGTCTGAAGGAAAAAGTATCACCATGATGGTAGTTGATAGACTTACTAAGTATGCACATTTTTGTGCATTATCTTATCTATTTAAAGCCAATACAATTTCTACTGCATTTATGGAAACAATTCAAAAGCTACATAGAAACCCAAAGATTATTGTAAGCCATAGAGATCTCATTTTCACTGGAAATTTTCTGACAAAATTATTTTCTTGTCTGGGTACTCAGTTAGGTCATAACTCATATTATCATTCTCAATTTGATGGGAAAACTGAGACAATAAACAAATGTTTGAAAGGATATCCTCGTTGCTTTGTATCTGATAAACAAACACAATGGGTCAAATGGTTGCCTCTGGCTGAATGTTGGTATAGAACTTCCTTCCATACTGCAACAAAAATGACCCCATTTATGACACTTTATGGATATCATCCATCACCCATCACATCATATTTAAGAGAAAATTATAAGGTTCAAGCAGTGGAAGATCACATCGATCATCATCAGCAAGTTCTCCAACTCTTAAAGGATAACCTCACTTTGGCACAGAATAGAATGAAACAACAGGTAGATAAACATCAAATCGAAAGAAGTTTTGATGTAGGTGACTGGTTATTTCTACGTCTACAACCATACAAACAAATTCCCTTGAAGTAAGCTAAGAAGGATAATAAATTATCACCAAGGTATTATGGTCTGTACAAGGTGTTGCAAAAGATTGGTACTATAGCCTACAAATTGGAGCTTCCTGCAGCTTCCCGAGTGCACCCTGTTTTCCATGTTTCATGCTTAAAAAAGGTTATAGGTGACAAGCTCCCAGTTCAAACAATATTTCTAGAACTTGATGAGGAAGGAAAAATCATATTGGAACCTGAAGTAGTCACAGAAACAAGAACTTAAAAATCGATCAATTTCAGAGCATCTCATCAAGTGGAAGAACTTATCCGCTGAAGATTCAACATGGGAGGATAATAATTTTATACAGAAGCATAATTAACTACTCAAGCATTGTGGAAAACACTTTTTTGAAGGAGAGGGGTAGGTCCCTATAATACTAGTGTATCCCCTTATTAGTATTCTCATTATAGCCCTTAATGTTATTGTTGTGCCATGTGGTCCCCATAGTATTAGTATTGTGCCCCATATAAGCCCACTATTCTTATTATTGTGCCCTAACATTATTATTGTTATGTCAGCCCTGATTATATTGTGGCCCCTTAGACTCCTTATATAAAGGAGGTCTTATAATTTGTATCATCCAATAATTGTTCATTTGTGTAATGTAAAGGAGGTTGCCCCCTTGAAGAGGATGATTTTGAAGTCGCTGATCTATCTTTTCTTATAATTTGTGAGTTGGTTTCATAACAAACACGTGGGAATGTACTTAATATCTGATCATTAGAAGCTCGGTATGTTATTACCCTTTCCCCATCAAAACATTTGATTTTTGACATTTCTTTGAATGTGTTTAAGCCAAGAAAGGAATAGGATAACCCATGTTAAACTGAGATAAGTGACAAAGCTAGGGTGATACTTATGATAAATCAAAACTTCTTGAAGGGCTAGGTTATATTCTAAAAGCTAGACCTAGACAAAGAAGCTGAAGTTCATCCAATGTGTCGCCAAGTTTTGTTGTTGTTACAACATCCTCAAAAAGTTTGGCGATGTTTAAATTTTGGAGCCTAACTTCCATCATGCGAAGTGTCTCTTTTGGTTTTCAAGTGTTATTTTATGTTTATGTACATCTTTCAAGTGTCCATGCCCCTCCTAAGTCTTTTCTGATCATTAAGATTAATTATAACACACTTTTGAGTCGTAGCACACGTTCTAGTCACAAATGACTTTTGTGTCACAACTACTCATACTTCACCTCTAGAACTTCAAGATTGTTTGTGAAGATGTGCTTTTATGTATATTTCTTAGCCTTGGGCCCTGTTTGAGTTGTATTGATGAGTTGAGATGTGTAAACCTTGATCTTTCTCCTAACTCTTTGTGTTTTTCCATGTTGTACCCTTCTATACTTAGTCATTTTTATTACCTTGCAACTCCTCTCTAGTCTCGGAAGAGCACATTGCACACTTCTAGAGCCTAGTAGTGACCCTCCTTGTTAGCTAGAAATGTGTCGTGCACCATTCTTGGACTCCTCTCTCTCTGTTACGTTGAATACTGTAACTAGTGTCGATCTTCATAATTGTGTTTGAGTCATGATGTAATGTATTTGTCAAATGAAATAAAAATGAATTTTATTATTAATGAAATTAACTTATTAAAGCATGGGTTTCATGCTTGGGTCAATGGCTTATAGGTAAAATCCTCCATTGTAGCCTTCTAAGGTTTATGTTAAGTTTCCTTGTCCATGTCATAATGTAATAGACCCTTCTTGGGCTTTGTCGGTCAAGAAAGAAATTAATTTTTATGTAAAATAGGTCATTTAGGCCTCCTCCATCATGTTGGCCTCAACCTAGCCAAGTTGGCCTAATTGAAGTGTATAATATACTATATAAAGGTAGCACCTTGACCTCCTTTGGAACACATTACCAACTAGTTCGATCTGCAGTTGTTGGAGGAAAAGGAAGGGTGTGAAATTCAAGGAACAGGAAGAAAACCCCAGCGAAGAAGAAGGAGGTCTTTGTCAAGCATAAGAAATCGATTTTTCTCTCTCTGTATCACACGTGTAAAGTTACTGGGTTTCTGGAAGGGTTGAAATTATGAAGCTGTTGGGGTTGAAAATTCTGGATTGTTGTTGGGTTAAAGCTCTTGGAATAGAAGATACTATTAAATTTTGTTGAATAATCTTGGAAGGATGACTTGATGGAGGAGAAATGTCTTTTGGGTCTAAGGTATTGGTCTATTTCAATTTTATTTAATAGTGGAAGACTTTGACTAGATTTTCCCTTATAAAGGGCTTTTAGCCCTGACCGAGTGCCTATATTTGGTGTCCCTGATCTTCTTGTTTTGGTTTGATGATTCCTTGATGGAGAAGATAAAATAAGATCATAAACAAAGTTAATAACAACACAAGAATATCACAATTAATTATCAATATAAGAAAATATTTCTTCCTTTCTGATTTTCTAACATGGTATCAGAGCTAAGGTGAAGAAGGAAGAAAAGAGTAGCTTGAAGAGCTATTGAAGAAAAATGGGATCAAAAGAAAGTTATTAAGGAAAATGATTATATAAGGAAAGAAGTACATTATTTATAGGAAATATGTCAACTACAATGAAGGGTTAACACAAGCTAGAAGAAGCCTCCAACTACAGGGCATGAAAAAAGAGGATATATCTTATCCTGCTAAGCACAAAGTTTTGGATCTTGTTCAAGGAAAAGTAAAGAAGCCTTTAGATGATGCAAGAAACGAGAAGTTTAGAGAAACTGAAATCTTGGCCATGAATATGATAGTAGATGGGATAAAGGACAATATAATTCCATACATATCTAACATAAAAATTTCTCAAGAAATTTATGAAGCTCTTTCTAAGTTATTCACCATCAAGTACATTGGTCAAATAGATAGCCTCAAGAATGAACTAAGGACAATAAGGATGACAAGTGATCATACTGTGTCATCATATTTTGTAAGGATATCTAAAATAAGATATGAACTCCAAGCAATAGATGAAGTTGTACCATAAAAGGAACTCGTGATTGCTGCACTTATAGGTCTACCGAAAGCATGGAGCTCATTTGAATCAAGAATTAATAGTTGAAAAGACAAACCTACCTTTGAACAAATGTGAATGCATGCATTCAATAATAAGCCCACATATCATTAGTAAACAAAAATAATGATGATGAAGAAGACAACACCTCTAATTCCTATTCTTCTCATCACAAGAAGAAGGGAACATTCAAGAAGTTCAAATGACTAAGGAAGAAAGTTGACCTATCTGTGATTGGCTGCTACAAATTTCACAAGATGGGTCATTACAAACGTCATTGTCCTAAATATCCAAGGAATAATGAGAGAGTAAGAGAAAATGTGAATGTTGTTAATGAAGCTCCATCAAATAAGAACAATACTAAAGATTCCAAAGTCAAAGAAATATTTCCCAAAGACTCATAGGGAATACTATCCATCACATATTTCCCAAAGCTTTGATTTCTAGATTTTGTAGGTCTAATATGACTTGTTAGAACATTTTTGAATTATTTTGATAAGTTGTAGGTGTTCCTAATAAATATTAGATTAAGAGGGAACCTTCCCCATTTTACCAAAATATAAGTATCTTGTTCCTTATTTCCTCTTTTTTGTTTGGTTTCTTCATCATATTGAGATTCGTTTGTATTGCATGCTAATAACCTTTTCTTTATATTTTCCTTGGGAAGGAAATATTGCAGAATACAGAAAGGTTATGGGGAGACTTGAAGCATGGAAGAAGTTCTATTGCAAATAAAATACTTCAAGAATTGATGTCCTACAAGGTTTGTTAAAAGAAAAACTCAAGGTATGTCTTAAACTACAAGCTTTGTTACAAGGTTCTTTTAATATAAAAGGTATGACCATTCTTCTTTTAAAATTTGCTTTATATTACTGACATCTTTATGTTGAGGGTTTTGAATCACAAATATTCTTATTCGGGTGATTAATCATTAGATTGAATCTACCCTCGTTATACTATCTCTTGTTGTTTGATCATTTTTGTGAAACCCTAACGTTTAGGGTTCATTGTAAAACCCCAGCCTCCTTTCGCTAAGGGTATATCAACATTGAATAATGAAACCCTAAATTTACTTAGGGTTTGTTGATAAAGTCTAGAAATCATATTCTTTTGATGCTTAGGATTTTGATAATGTCATAATAAAACCTTAGTTCTTTATGTTTTGCTATTAATGTCTATGTTATATAATGAAACCCTAGATATTTAGGGTTTGGAAAATTAGGGTGCATAAACAGAGCCCTTGTAACTAGATCATAGGAATGAAAACCTAGGTATATATTTGTCCATATGATTGAAACCCTAGGTTGGTCAAAATTATTGTATATCTAACTTTGTTGTATTGATGTTTATGTCTTGGGTTTACCTAATTGATATTGATGTGAATGTTAGTGCATCCTAGATATGTATATGCGAGTATGCTAACTTAGGTTTTTAGCTTGTAAAATCTAGGGTTTTTAACAAAACCATAGTATAGGTTGATATTTTAGGTCACGAGGATAGTGGTTTCGATTATTGATATCATTTAGCCTTGATTATAAAATCTAGGGTTTGCAACAAACCCTAGTAAAGTGTAACATGTAATTATAAAACGCATATTGTTGAAACATTAGATTTATAGTACTAGGATTAAATTGTTAATTTGGTTGAATGTAAGGCTTTTCATCTCAAATATTAATTATAAGGTTTATGAAAAAACCATAGAAAGAAGTTGAAGTCTAGTGTGTAAACATATGTAACGTTTGTTGATTATGAACCTAACTAGGTTTAGGTATTTGATGTTTAAAGTTTGCATGTTTTGATGCTTCCATTGTAATGATATGATCTTGATATAGTTAATTTGATATTTGTATTTGTTTGTACTTTCTATTAATGTTTTGTAGGTACACAATCTTCAATATTTTAAAGATTTTCAAAATAAAAGATGGTGATAATCACGATGAAGGAATTTGATTAAGATGACCTTGATGCCATGAGAAAGAATGAATCCTTGAAAGGATAAAGGTACTCTAATATTAAAGAAGGAATTTGTTGAGGTCCCTAAGTTGAGAGGGAGCTTGGATATATCTCCCAAGTTAAGAGGGAGGAGATATTATGAAAGTCATAAGTAAATACCTTGAAGAAATAGTGAAACTGAAGAATGACTGAAAGCGATACAAATGGATTTGCAAACAAAGGATTTGAGAAGTACTAAGGTTGTATTTGGTGTTACTTAATAAGTGAAAGAAGAAATCTTCTGACAAGATGTATCGAGGAAACTTAATATGAGTAGCATCAAAATGATTGAGGACCCCAAATGTTTGTGTTTACTTGTACATATATTGAAATTTTATTACTGATTGGGGTTGTGATTATGTAGGATGTCTCCGTAAAAATGTTGAAACTTTGAAGAATGGTTGGAAGTGCTAGATATATATATGATTTAGTTGATAGGGAGAGATGGATAATCTTATGGAAATATGCTTGGGAGGACATCTAGCTGGCCTATGTTTTGATTTCTAGATCCTAAAGTATGGAGGGTGGCATTGGTCATGGAGCTCTGACCTTAGATATGCGCCTAGATCCCTGGATTGGTGATAAAGCTTAAAATCCTGATGGTACCTAGAGTGGCTAAAGATTGAGTTCACGTTAGTCTCGCCCAATTAGAGTACCTTGGTTAGGGATCTAATATGTGGCACTGTGTGTGTTGTGAATCTTCATAGAGTATATCACTTTGAGATATTCCATGTACCTCTATATATATGACATTATGAATACCTCCCTAGTTAATATGGAGTGTTGAAGAATTTAACTAGTGTCAATCTTCATAAGTGTGCTTGAGTCATGATGTAATTTATTTTTCAAATGAAAGGAAAAGGAATTTTATTATTAAAGAAATTGACTTACTAAAGCATGGGTTTCATGCTTGGGTCAATGGTTTATAGTTCAAATCCTCCATTGTAGGATTCTAGGGTTTATGTTAAGTATCCTTGTCCATGTCTTAATGTAATAGACCCTTCTCGGGCTTTATTTATCAAGAAATATATATTTTTTTAATGTAAAATATGTCATTTATGCCTCCTACACCAAGTTGGTCTCAACTTGTACAAGTTAGCTTAATTGAGGGGAAAAATCTACTATATAAAGGAAACAAATCGACCTCATTTGGAACACACACCAACAAGTTCGATATGCATCTATTTGAGGCAGAAAAGGGTGTGAAATTCAATGACGAGGAAGGAAAACCTAGCGAAGAAGAAGGAGATCTTTGTAAAGCATAAGAAGTCAAATTTTCTCTCTCTATCTCACATGTCTGAAATTACTAGGTTGCTCGAAGGGCCAAAATTTTCAAGTTGTTGGGGTCGAAATTATAGGTTGAAATTTTGAAGTTGTTGGGGTACGAAATTTTGGATTGTTGTTGGGCTGAAGATGTTGGACAAGAAGTGACTACTAAAGTTTGTTGAATAATCTTGGAAGGTTGACATGGTGAAGAAGAAACTTCTTTTAGGTCTAAGGACTTGGTCTATTTCAATTTTATTTATTAGTGGAAGAGTTTGACTAGGATTTCCCGTATAAAGACATTTTAACCCTGGTTGAGTCCCTATATCTGGTGTCCCTGATCTTCATATTTTTATTTGATCATTTCTTGATGAAAGTAAGATATTATTTACACAATAATATCACAAGTAATTATCAATATAATAAAATCTTCTTGCCTTTCTGATTTTCTAACATCTTGTGCACTACGCAATTCAGCAAGCCCCTTTTCCTTGCTTCTTAATCTTTCTCCTTATGTTAGTCTTGCCTCTAGCTCCTAGTGTAGTGAACTGCACACTTCTAGTGGGAAGCGATGCCCCTCCTTGTGCCTTGGAACTGTGCCCTACACCCTCCTTCTAGACTCGACCTTCCTCCCTAGCGCATGGAACAATCCTAGTGAATAGTACCTACAGCCTTGCCTCTTCGAAGTGTTCCATGAACTCACCTTTCCTCCTCTTACTCTAGAGTTGTGCATGGCATATTGTATTACCTACATTCTTATCTCCTGCAAGTGCACTCTAAGCGCAGAGGGCCCCTCTCCCTCTCCCCCTTGCTCATTGTGGATCCACAGTCGGTACATTGCATGAATCATCATAGAGTAGTAGATTTTTGGTCTAATGTTTGATTTCCATGAGTGATCCATAGCTATAGGTGTTCTCAGTAAGCATGGAATTTTTTTTTTGAGGAGATCTATCAAGAGAAGTTGTCCAAGGAACCATTTTGAAGACAAAGGCATAAAGGCTCCATATTGTGAAATTTAAAGGAATGATGGAATGTGATGATCAAAGTGACCCATGAAGACTCCATAATCTCTCTAGACCATTTAGAGGGTAGAAGAAAACTACAGTGCAAGACGTGTTACAAGTATTGAATACATAGTGGGAATTTGGTCGCTTCTCAAAGAACTTCATGTTATAATTCACCAAGTTCCAAGTCATCAATGTCAATGACTTCTCTTTGTTGTTGTCGTCATCAATTTTTGAAAATATTGTAAATGCAAATATGTGGAAGTCCATGTTATAGATATTTTTGGGCACTGCAAGCCCAATCATACGTCCATAAACCAAGGGCTCCTAAGTCCTTAGAAGTGTTGTTCCATACCCTAAAAGAACAAGGTCAGCTGATTACATCATCTCCCAGAAGTTCTCCACAGGAAACTGCTCAGAACTGGTCAAAACTGGACCATACAGGTTGCTCAGTGCTAAGGGTGTGATACATCCCACCTGCCCAGTGTAAAGGGTGCGATGCCATACCAAAAATCCCTTCTGTAGGGTGCGATGGGCGAGAGTGGACAAATGGAAGAGACAGTTTGCAAGGTGGATGATCATAGAATCTTCTAGAAACTTCTCGTATGACACTTGCTTCTCTGAATTCACCCAGGGATGAGTAGGAGATCATCAATCTCCAAGTAGAATCAAGAACTCTCAGAGAGAAGACACTAATCAAAATCCCAGAAGCTGACTCACCCCCCTACAATCATCTATATATGGATCCCTCATCCCAAAGATCTAGAGGCTGGAATTTTGTACCTTGTTAGGAAGTGTTGTTGGTTTCTTGGTGGAACATCATACTGTTGGGTGATCTAAGCTTTTCATGAGGTGAAAGAAGGGCTTTCATGCTGGAGGATGAAGACGGGTCAGAACAATTGGTTGTAATCCTCTTTGCTATTCTTGATATTAATAAAGCTATTCAAGTTTTCCTCCACATTCTTGTATGTTTGATGATATATGCATTTGTGTGGTCAATATATATCTGGTCCTATATTGTTTATGATTGTAGATCTCTGTTCTTCGATAGTATTATGCTGCTTTGATCCCACAAGTGCTCTTTGAAGCTGGGTAGACGAAGAAGAGGCGGCAAGGATCTATCAGAAGGGAGAGGAACCGAGCAAGGAACCAAGCACTAAGGTTGGTGTCCTTCATTCCCCTCTTATCTACTTCTCATAAAGGAAAATGAAAGTAGTTTTAGTTTGTTTGTTTCTAAGATAGCTACCAGTCTTAGTGGGACTAGCAACTCCGAGTGGACACTAGATTTCCCGATAACAAAATGGTGACTCCGCTGGGGAGCGAATAGATTGTTTGCTTGTCTATATTTGTTTGTTTTATAAACTTACAGATGGATATTGAAGTCAAGCCAGCTAGCCTTCGAACTGCATTTGGTATGCAAGTGCAAAGTAGATAATGCTGCTTCAGTGTATCTCTGGGTTTTGTTTATAAACTGAAAAATTGATTTGCAAACTTTCTAATTGCCCTAGTGGTGGCTCTAGTAACCTCATTAGATCATCCCCTGTGATTTCTATTTACTGTACATCACTTGCTTGGCCTAAATCCCTGAACTGAGTTGCAAACTATGACCCGGAACCAAGTTGAAGTCTCATCCCTGGACCATCGCACCTTCTCCTCATGGGAATTTGGATGCATCGCACTTCCCATGGGCAGTAGGTGCGCTGCATCGCACTTTCCCTGTGTTATAGGTGCGCTGATCAGACAAGACCTCTTCTGCTCTCAGATTTTGGTTTCTGTGTTCACTCTCTTTAGCTTTATTCAGGAGTTTTGCTGTCTGTGATCAGTATACCACTGTAGAAACCCCCTTCCTTCCATCATTCCGCCTCCATTTTGTAAAGAACTGTGAATGTTTTTATGTATTTTGTGCCATTTTCAGTTCTCTTTTACAAAGAAGTAGCATAATCGAACTGTCGTCTTCTGATTTGAAAGTGTCGCAAGTGTTGTTTTCAGTCAAAGAAAAGAATTCTATTGTTCTTGATGGTCGATTATACAATTACTCTTGTATTTGATTTGAATTAGTAGTTTTTCAAGTGTCGAAAGTAGTTTTCAATTCAAAATAGCAAAGTGTCATCGTTATCTTCCTTTCGTTTTGGAAGAGAAATTTGTTAGTATTGTCGCTTTGAAAAGATAATTCAGATTTGTACTTAGCATTCTTCTTGTCATTCACACATTAAGAAAGCTGAAAACAAATACATGCATGTGCATTTGCATTTAGACTACTTGTTGGTTTGATTTAGGATAGTGCATCTAGTGTGTGCTCTCTTCTCTATGTTGAAAGAATATCATCTCTCTTTCTTTAGTAGCTAGGATTTTCATTGCAAAAAGAAGATTAAACGATTGTTTGTCATCTTAGATTGCATTTTAGGAATTATATGTACATCACGCGGTTAACCTGAAAGGCAAATTTCTTTAAAAATATCAACTACAAAATAAATTCAATGAACATAAAAACGCTTTGGAACCTAACACACAACATCTAGAAGTCTAGGCTAGAGACGTATTCCGGCGTCGTAAAGCTTGGTAACTGTCGCTTTCACTATTGGTTGGGTGATTCCTCCTCTTTGAGATGACAAGTGCTAGTACGGACTTGTGCTCCCACGTACCGTCAAGTATATATTGGGAGACCACAATAGGCTATATCCTTTATCCATAGGAAGCCGTGTCTGTTGCCCTATCGATCGCAATGCACTGAACACAACATTTAGGAAGATTGACTGTCATATCGTAAAAAGTATTCTGTAGTTTTGCGATTGGTTTGGTAATCCCTCTATCTAGATTTCTAGAGTAGTCTCTTTCGTTCCTTTTCAGACTCCTTAACGGAAAAGGTCCATCTGAGCACTTGTCACTTCAGGCTCATTAAAAATCAAAGGCGACTAGAGCCATCTTTTATTTTTTCTCGACTCTTAAAAATTGAAAAAACAAGTTGTGTCAAAGCGTCTAAAATTTATTTTAATCGAAATAATATCACCATTCCAACGTTGGTCTTAGGTTGAGGAAAATGGAGTCCACCAACCAAGGATTTCCCCTTGGAGGAAATCCTATTCCTTTCTCCTCTTGGGGAGATGTTGGTGCACCTCATATGGTCACATTGTCACTTCCAGGATTGACGATTGGCTTGCCAATATGGCTCTTCTCGACCTCCGTTGTTCAAAACACCATGATTCCTGAATAATCGAGTCAAAAACTAGATGATACTAAAGTTACCCCCCAACCTTCTACTTCATCTGATTCTCCCTATCCTCCTTCCTCTTCACTTGATAAAGCTGATAAGGCCAAAAATCAAGTAACTAAGAAGGAGAAGAAGGGGAAGGAGAAGAAAGAGAAGAAAGAGAAGAAGAAGAAGGAGCCGAAGGCAAAAAGGGGTAACCGAGCATCGTCTAGTGAAAATCCACACACTGCATCGTCCAAGCCTAAATCTCCATGTGTCATTTGTAAAGGAGACCACTATCATCGAGATTGTCCTTGCATCCCTCAGATCTTAAGGGACTGGTCTCCTCGTTTGCACAATCCGGTGTCATTAACCTCTGAAGATCATGTTGGAAGTACACCATCAACTAGTGAAAGCGAAGCATTTGGACAAAAATGGAAATGTAAATTTCCTTGTAAACTGTGTGAAGGCGATCACGTCGTCCACCGTTGTCCCTTCCTAGATGAAGCTAAAAGATTCTTGGATGACCGTCCTGCTTCACCGCTACCGCTTCCTTCTGAATACAAGAAACTCTTGCTGAGTCCATCACTAGTTGAAAATGTGACTGACACACGATTGTGGTCAGTAGAAGCATCTATCATTGAAGATAAACCCGTTGAATCCATACCAGACAAAAGTCAAAACGTTGAGGCGGCAGTCGGCCCGGTCTTGTCTTCGGAAGGTCCATCTTCAGATGACACAATCATCGAAGAGAATGAGAATAACACCATTCAAATTCTTTTCGTAAACATAGACTCCGATGAACATGGGGGCAGTCTACCCGTTCCTTTACTGTAAGAAGGAAGTTCGTCAGAGTCATATCCCGCCATCTATTCGGTCCCACCTCCAAGCAACCTAGTCGTTTCCTTCGATTGGAATCTACTAGGCAGACCCCGAGTACTAGCTAATGTGCCATTCCAAATCATTGTACAAGCTTACAAAATGATCATGGTCGGTACCATCATAGATGAAGGGGCTTCTGTGAGTATCCTTTCCTCAACTGCTTGGGAAGCGCTTGGCTCGCCATTGCTTCTGCCTGAGATGAGAAATCTGATAGGCTTCGACAAAGGAACCAGTCGACCGTTAGGGATCCTTCCTAGTGTGCCCATAAAGTTGATAAGGAAAACCGTTTACATGAACATAGTGGTAGTCCGAGGACCTCTAGATTATAATCTACTCCTTGGGTGCGACTATATTTATAGCATGGGAGCCATTGTCTCCTCACTCTCTAGAGTAATGTGTTTTCCGCATGAAGGCAGAGTGGTCAAGCTCATAGACCAGTTTTCGTTCCCCCACTCACACATAGCTAATAGTCAAATACCATACCTAAATGGTCTTTTCACGCAATGAATGTCTCATCAATCTCCAGTCCGTCCACCAGAAGAGCGCGAGTGATTCGGGAGGACATGACTGAAACCTAGGGGGCATGCACCCTGGTCTGTTTCGGCAGGAGAACCTTGGGTATAGGGTAGGTTTCCGCGGAGGATATATGACTAGTCTGACACACCTGTCTGTTTAGGAAAATGGGATTAGACTGGAAGAAGATTCCTTCATCAAAGTTATGTGAGTGGAGGCGACCGCGCCACTCACCTTTGTCTATTTCAGTAGACATCGCCAAGGAAGTGTTTTGTCTACAATGCGGATGGAGAAATCCTATGGTAACCTGGAAACTCTACTTCGTTATGCTTGGGGGCATGCAAACCTTTTTGACTGAAAGTAAAGAGCGACCATTTATTTTCATAGTTTGTAGTTTCTCAACCCTTTAAACTCGTAGGATTGGTCGTTCCTAGCTTTCATAATGAAAGGATCCAGAGCAAAGTTTCGAATGGTGCAAGCTCCCTAAAAATTGAACCTATCGATGAGACATCCTTATTATACGACTGGCACGAGCAGTTTTATGCGAAGTTCAAGCTTGTTAAAAATTAAACCTTAGCAATGAGAAAACGTTCCCCTAGAGTTTAAGCTCATTAAAAAATGAACCAATTTCCGGTAAATAACCATTGTGAATGCATTATCATCAGCTTTTGAGCCCTAGTCATGTTCTTACCATCACCTCAACTCCATTTTAGCCGATCATTCACCTCCATTTGATTGTTTACCCCTTTTGAGGAATAGTTGCGAAGAGTGATCCTATTAACCATCCTTGTGACACTGCCGTGATTGGAAAATTCCAAACCTTACTTGGAATCAGCTGCTACCTGAAATTATCACTCGTTCCTCAAAAAATGAGTCTCCTTTAAGCTCTTTTCATCTGACTCGTAAAATATGAAAAGATAGCCGAGAAATTGGCATCTCCAGCTCGTTAAAGCTACCAGAAGTGCTATCCCTCCTCTAGATTTTAATCTTTTTGGACCTGAGGGATTATTACACAGAAAGATCGAGCGCATGTTTTGTTCGGCTCGTTAAAATTATCGAAAATTCATCTCTTTCATATTATTTTATACTTTTTCGGACTTAAGGGATTATATGACGAAAAAGGATTATTGGAGTTTTATTTACGTCCCTTTCAGACTCTCTAAAATTGAAAAGGACCGAGTTATCTTTGTCGTTAAACTCGTTAAAACCGAATAGCGACAAACTTGTCCATATGAACAAGAATGAGTTTCACTGTCGCTAGGCTCGTTAAAACATAGCGACGGGTTTGCCCAAAGGGAAAATTATAGAACAAGAATATGTTATCCTCCTCAATATTGACAAAAATAAAGAGGTACTGGTCAGCAATGACTAGGGAAAAATTGGGAAGAAAACGTGAAGAAACTTTATTGGTAGCAAGTCGCTCTTGAACATGACACTTTCACTCTGCATCCGAGTCGGGTTGGGTTGTTCTGTTCACTGGTCATATCACCATTGGTCCACCACACCATCCATATTTGGGGTTAACGCTACCAATCTATGTCAGTGTCGTCGGTATGTTCAAGAGAAGTCGCTCAGAGAATTTACCCGTGTCTCATCCGCTGTAATACATTCACGCTCCATTCTTTCATGACTGCCACCCTGAACCCTGTATCATCAGATCGTTTTCACCTCCAAAATCATTTACTCTATTCCATGTCGTAGATGTGGGATTAATTAAGGCCCTCCTACGACAGGTCGCTTCTTGTCGACATCGGCTCATTATCCAAGAAGTCGACCTAGGAACAAACCTTTCAGTACTTTGAAGCTTGCATGCCTCAATGGCAAGTTTCTCACTTCCGACGACAGGTTTACATCAGTGGCCTTCGACTGAAAGATTTTGCGTGGTGTTCGACACCAAGTCCTTTTTCACACCACACGAATTGTACTATAGTACCTTGAGGGTCATCATCATTATCGGTGATTCCTCTCACGCTTGTTAACAACTTACATCATTGGCTGGTAATCAGGCGATGTCTTTCCATGTTCGACTCTAGAACATCTTTCACATGGATCGACTTGTACTCCAAGTGAAGATTGGAAGAGTTTGAAGACCCTGGATCTAGTTTCATCCATTCGAGCTGCGATATATTCAGGAAAATAAAGACATCAATATACATTGTTGTTTCACAGATGATCATCTGAATCAAAGGATGATGACTCTATCAGAATCATCAGTCTCCCGCACAGACGGTTGTCTGTCTTATGTACATGAAAATGAATTTATAAAGCTGAGCATGGGAATGCCTGCCTCAGCTAGATCATGAAAAATATTATGAAGATAATGTATTGTATTGTATCTTATTACAAGTCGCCTTCCAGCTCGAAAAAACTTTGGATCCTCATGATAAAGCATTTCACCCGACATCAAAAGATTAACGACCTCATGCTTTAGGGGGCAACTGTTATAGACATTTTTGGGCACTGCAACCCCAATCATACATTTCCATAAACGAAGGGCTCCTAAGTCCTTAGAAGTGTTGTTCCATACCCTAAAAGAACAAGGTCAGATGATTACATCATCTCCCAGAAGTTCTCCACAGGAAACTGCTCAACACTAGTCAAAACTGGACCATACAGGGTACTTAGTGCTAAGGGTGCGATGCATCCCACCTGACCAGTGTAAAGGGTGCGATGCATACTAAAAAGCCCTTCTGTAGGGTGCGATGGGCGAGAGTGGACAAATGGCAGAGATAGTTTGTGAGCTGGATGATCATAGAATCTTCCAGAAACTTCTCCTATGACACTTGCCTCTCTGAATTCGCCCAGGGATGAGTAGGAGATCATCAATCTCCAAGTGGAATCAAGAACTATCAGAGAGAAGACACTAATTAAAATCCTAGAAGCTGACTCACCCCCCTGCAATAATTTATATATGGATCCCTCATCCCAGAGATCCAGAGGCTAGAATTTTGTACCTTGTAAGGAAGTGCTGTTGGTTTCTTGGTGGAACATCATAGTGTTGGGTGATCTAAGCTTTTCATGAGGTGAAAGAAGGGCTTTCATGCTGGAGGATGACGCTAGGTCAGAACAATTGGTTGTAATCCTCTTTGCTATTCTTGATATTAATAAAGCTATTCAAGTTTTCCTCCACATTCTTGTATGTTTGATGATATATGCATTTGTGTGGTCAATATATATCTGGTCCTATATTGTTTATGATTGTAGATCTCTGTTCTTCGATAGTATTATGCTGCTTTGATCCCACAAGTGCTCTTTGAAGCTGGGTAGATGAAGGAGAGGTGGCAAGGATCTGTTAGAAGGGAGAGGAACTGAGCAAGGAACCAAGCACAAGACTGAGGTTGGTGTCCTTCATTCCCCTCTTATCTACTTCTCATAAAGGAAAACGAAATTAGTTTTAGTTTGTTTGTTTCTAAGATAGCTACCAGTCTTAGTGGGACTAGCAGCTCCGAGTGGACACTAGATTTCCCGATAACAGTCCAAGAGTCGCATATGGACAAAAGAGTCACTAGGAAAAGCCCAAAAGTCTTGTGGAAGTTCAATTTTCATGTTAGAAGTGCAAGAGTCATCAGGGTAGTTAAAAAGTCATGGGCATATGAAAGGTCATCCCGCTAGTTATAAAAGAAGCCTCATTACTCAAGAAAATGACTTTTCACCTTGGCTTCCATAACTAGGCATTAGAGAGAAGATTACTCTTTTGGGGAGCAACTAGTGGCTTAATGCTTCACTGTTGGAGACAGTGGCATCTCATTGTAACTATATGTATTTTGGAACTTTCACTTGATAATTTGAAACTCGTTGAGCCAAAACACTTTTACGCATGTATCAGGAATATTATATGACTATTATTTAAATGCATGCAATATCTTTTTATGCTCTCATGTACTAAAGAAATTGAACTATTTCATTGCCTTTTGTGTTTATCTTGCTGAATGTCTGTTGTAATTTCTTTAATGATCGTTATGTCTATGTGAACTATTTCTCTAGATGGTTAACGATCCTTTCATATGTATGTGTGTGTGTCTTTATTAGAATAGTATTACTACTTTTCTTCTAGAGACTCACTTTATCTTCCCTCTCGGTGAAAGAACCTTGATACATACTATGATTTAATATTTCACAAGGCTTAGTTACTTTCTCATTAGAAATTACATGTGTGTTTCTCTCTTATGCTAACTATTTTAGGCAAGGGAAATTCTTAAGATAATGGAAACCAAGACATATTATGGATGGGGATCCTATACCAAATGGTTTGAGGTCTAATCGGGACTTCATATCGGGGAGACCCCCTATGTGTTGGCAATTTCAAACGCCTCAACAAATCCTCAGACTAATAAACAAACATAAGTAGTGAACATAAGCTTGGAGAATCTACTTCGAAACATAGTTGAAGAAAATCCAAGGCAATGGTACTTGGTTTTGACACAGGCTGAATTTTCTTTCAATTCCAGTATTAACAGGTCTACATGTATGTCCCCTTTTCAGGTTGTTTATGGACACAACCCACATAGAATGCTAGAACTATTTGACCTTCCCAAGGGAGAACACATCAGTAAAAAATTCCAAATTTTGTAAAGTATATGCATGATATGCAAGCGGAGGTCAAACATAAATTAGAAAACACGAATGAGGTATAAAAGATAAAAGAATATTTGCATCAGAGAGAAAAGATGTACCAAGAAGGTGAACAAGGCATGGTTTACCTATGGAAGGAGAGGTTCCCTAAGGAAACATACCATAAACTAAAACCAAAGAATATCATTCCATGCAAAATCTTGAAACGAATCAATGAAAATTCCTATTGAATTTTCTTTCCAAGAGAATTTGTATTAGTCCCATCTCTAATGTTGCATATATATATTACTATCATGCAGGGGCCAAAGACACCAATGAGGAAGAAGTGCTTGAAGAATGGAACAACAAGCTACCATATAAATGGAAGGAACATGTTGAGAAAGTGGTAGACACCAAAGTTACTACCACAAGATCACAAAACTATAAGTGGTATCTGGTAAAATGGCAAGGGATGCCTAATTCAGAGAACTCTTAATATATCATTGAAGAGGAAATCAATAGGTTTACTAAATTAGATTCCTATCTAATTTAGTATGAGATATATTAATCATAGATATTAGAGTTTTTTGAAATATTTTGCAAAGGAGAATTTGTTGCTAAGTTGTGGGACTCAGCTGCACTTTCTATGTAGGCTTTAGTGTAAATCTACGTCATATCTATGCTTCTCTTCTCTAGATTGTAAAATAATTGTTTGGTTACAGTTTAGCAACCATCCAAGATTTAGTTTTACGCCTATTTTATGGTTGGCTAACTCAAATCATTAGTCCCATTAAAAATCGCTTGGAGGAAGTTAGCATAAATTATGGTATTTCCTCTTCTCGATTCAACTTAAGAATGGATCATTTAATGACCTATTTGGTTTCATAAGTGATTGTTTGGAAACTTGTTTGGTTCCATAAGCTAAAAGAATATGTTGTGAAGATTCTTACAATGACCTTTTTGATGGTCCCTTTTTCACAATGCCATTTGGAATCATTTTTAGGTCAAGTAGTATTTTTGAGTTAGAAGAATTCTCCAACAAACAAAATGGTTTCATTTATAACCAAGAGTATCAAGAACCATAGTCTACTAGATAGGTCATGTGATTGAAGAGATGTCATATGATCATGAGGATGAGCCTAACTATTTGAGTGAGAAACCTATTGTTGAAGATCTAGATGGTTATCAAGGAAACACAAAAAGATGGATCTTGAGGATTTTTTATGTGTTTGGTTCTGGATTTTTCTTGCTCTACCTCATGAATTTTCTAGCCTTCCATGTTGGCATTGTTATTTTGGAATTGATGTAATCCGCAGTGATGATATTCATAGGATGAAATGATTTTCGGTATTGTCATTATTGAGACAATCTACAGTTGAGTGTTGAGTGTGTTACCTACTCAGTTGGAGTTGGTTCTTGGTTGTGGAGTCTTTATAGGAATACTGATGGGTGTTGGTACCTAGCTAAGGTCAAATTTGGAAGCTATATATTTGAAGGAATTTTGGATATAGTGGATCAAATCAAGTGCTCTTGTAAAGTGCATAGTTGGATATTTCTCAGAAATTCCTTTCTAATAGTATAATTGACCTTGAAAATTTCCAAAGAGAGGAGGAGTTATAGTAGTTCAAAATTTTCCAAGGTTCCAAATCCCCTTGGTTCCACAACATGATAGAAGGTGTAAATGATATTTTTTTCCCATTAGTTAACGTAAAATTCCATAGCATAAAACATATTTTTTGAATGGAATTATTGATATGGAGATCCATAGTCCCACTATTAATAGAGTTCACAAATGGTATATTTCTTGGAATTTGATATGAAATTTCATGTACCACTATGGAGGTCCATTAAAAAAAATTGTGCAGGTTAAGAAATGGCGTAGATTTGTGATTAGCTGATTACGATAGAGGGGAAGTGGTCCATCACTTCTTGGGCAAGTTCCTGGAAAACCATGAAAGTTTGAAGGTCATAGAGGTTTGTTAAGAAGTTGGTGAATGGTGCTATGGGAGATAGAGTCTGTTAGATGAAAAACTTCACAATGTTGGCATATAATGTGAATCTATGGCCCAAGCACCTTCTTTAGTTCCAAATACAATGGCCAAAAAACATTGTCCCTGTGATCCTCCTATGTATTGTAACACATGGAATACAATTGGTGGTGAAACAATAAGAAAGACAATGTGTCCCAACCATAAGAGGACATGTGGCATGTGTCAAGTGATATGTTAGGATATCATGACATGGTGCACCATACATGTCACACATAACTAGTGTTTCTACCATTTTGGGTGGCCATGTGGGCCAAATATAGGTGACATATGGAACCACTCACAAGGAGACACATGGCATGTTGTCGATGTAGTACAACACATGGTAGGTCACATGGATCATATGTGACATGTGATGATTAGTGTTAGGATATTTCGACACATAGGAAATAATTAAGTATAACTTGGTCTAGTCACGATATGTAGTGATCTGATGGTTCATTCTCTACTTGGTATTACCAACATTTGAATCGTGGCTTAACACCCAATTGGTCCATGATATCTATTTAAAGAGAGCATGGAGGGTCATTTGTAAGGTGACCATTCATGAGAGAAGCTTATTTAAATTTTCTTTCTTTTATTAATAAATTGCTTGATGTGGCTACGTTGGCTCATGCTGTGGATTGTTTCCCTCTTTGAGGGTTTTAACCATGTCAAGAATACTGGCGTATTGATCTGTGATCTATTTGTGAGCGGTGTCCTTTGGTGTTCTATTTGAGGAACTTACCCTGTAAATTCCTACATGGTATCCGAGCTATTTGAGGGCCGCATCCGTTGGTGATCCAAATCCGAAGTTGGTACAACTGCATCTGACTGTAGTTTCCTATATCTACTGTTTCTGACTGCTTTCGGGCCAAGAGGACTGCTCTATTATGTTAGGAGCATCTGTTCTAGTGAGGAACCCCTTTCATTTCATGCGAAAAGTTTTCCGGTAGCCCTAGCTACATCATTTTTAAGATCTGGAGGTATACAATCTTTATTTGCAGTTTTAGTTATTCATCTCTCTGTTTATTTTGGTTTATTTAGCTCTTTGTTTCTTATTACCGGATCTATACTTTTCATTTCTGCGTATTCTCTTTACCCTGCGACTCTGTGCGATCTAGCAAATTAGAAACAGAGAGGAAGAATTTTTCTCATGCGTATGCTCTTTTCTACCGCGCTTTAGTGTGATCTCAGAAAATCAGAAACATTGAAAAAAATATATAGTTTTTGGTGAAAGCTAACTTCAATCCATAAGGTTTGGTTTTTTTGCATGTCCATGTTGGGTTGTGTGATTTTTTCTTTTGTAGGCAAAAAGAGATTTTTCAAGTAAGCACGCACCCCAAAGCTTAAGTGACTAAGAAAAAAAGCCCCTTCCTTTTTTCCAAGAATTACTAACCTCTTAAACTAGCTCACCTGGTCCAAAGTTACTTTATGAGAATAGATGTCTTGGGCTCAAGTCTTTCTTTTTGTTGAGTTACTTTTTCAAAAAGCACATGTAACTTATGTTTTAAAGTTACTTTATGTAAAAGTGTTCTCACCCATTATAAAAAGTGAGTCACTTATAATTCTAAAGTCTCTTCATCTTTTATTTAAGTTTCAATTTAGTAGGTAGCTCATAAAGTACCATTGTAAAGTGACTTTCACTTATTTATAAAAGTAGGTCACATAAAATTCTTTTTTAAAGTGATTTATTTAGATTAAGTTTGGAAAGGGCAAGGGTGAGGGGAGGGGATTTTTTTTAAATATAAAATTACCGTTTACTTCTGCACATTCATTCACTTCGTTGGCATCTTCAACAACTTTTCTTCAAAAAGCCATAACTTCTTCATCCGGAAGTTGTTTGCAGAGCCAGTTTTTTTGAATCAACCTAATTTTTCAAGAACTTTCGATTGGAACACTTAGTTTTAGCATATACAGCTTCAGTTTCTGTTAAAATGGAAAGTCCATGCCAAGTTATTCTTGACAACACCAACTACTTCCAATTGTGGTCTTACATTGTGGATTTACTTAGAAGTAAAGGTCTTTATAGAATAGCTTGAGGCCAAGAAACTAAACCTAAAGATGAAGATAAGGCAACCAAATGGGAAAATAGGCAAGATCAAGCACGTGGGTTGATAGGGATGTATATTTCTCTAGACCTTAGATTCCATATTGTAGAACTTGATACCTCTAATGAAGCAATGAAACAACTTACTAAAGTTTTTGGAATTAAAAATGAAATTAGAGCCCATCAACTCGAAAATGAGTTGCTTACGTTGGACCCCAATAATTTTTCTTCCATTGAAGATATTTTGTCCAAGTTCAAGACCCTTAGAATTCTCTTGGAAGGTGTTAAGGTTAAGAAAGAAGATGGTAGCCTTATCTATTCCATTCTTACTAAGTTGGGACCAACCTACTCTGTGTTTGTTGCCACCTCCCATTCTACTAGAGAAGCCTTTATTTCTCAAGGACAGGATTACAAGTCCCTCTCATTTGATGCCTTTTGTGATTCTTTAATAAGAGAACAAGAAAACTCTTACATCTTGGTCTTCTTATTCTTGTAAAATTTTCTAAGAAATCCTTAGCGGCCCAGCAACAACCATATTCAAAGAATCGTAAGACGCAGTATCCTAAAAAGAATGGTCCTAAACCAAACAAGGGTCCTAAGCAATTTCAATCTCAAAATGAAAAATCAATTCAACAAAATGAAAATGCAAATAAAAACAAAGGGAAGAATATTGGTAGACATTTCCACTTTTGTAAACGACATGGCCACTTAGAATCCAAATGCTCTAAGAAGATGGAAGCCTTGGAAGCAGAAATGAAGAAGCATAACATCCATTTGGAGCACTCTTCAACTTCAACTTCATCTTCACAAATAACACTTCTTGTATGTGGTTGTCAAGCATCTCGGTCTGGTTGTGCACTAAATGTGTCTTCTTCTTCTCACTCTCATGAGTGGCTCATTGATTCTGGAGCTTCTTATCACATGGCCAAAAACAAAGCCATGTTTTCTTCTTTAAATGATTGTAACACCAAAAATATATATGTTGGTGATGATAGATCTCTTAGTGTTGTAGGCACTGGAACTGTTCATCTAGACAATGGTCAATTTAATGATGTATTATGTGTTCCAACCTTATCCTGCAACCTTCTATCTGTATATCAGATAACTCATTTAGGTGAAGGTAAAACCGTTTAATTTTCACCTCACAATGTTGTAATTAAGGACCTAAGAGATCCTAAACAGATTTTAGCTAATGGCATTGCTGATGATTCTACAAGGTTGTACAAGTTTAACAACTTTGGCTCATCAACTCTTCCCTTGGTATTTGTTGCTCATAATGATGAAGTGAGCAAACTTTGGCATGAGCGATTTGGTCACTTAAACTATTGTCCCCTTCAAAATATATGTAAAGAAAATATGGTGATAGGTTTTCCTATGGTATCTTGCAGAGATGGTGTTTGTTCTGGATGTGTACTCGGAAAACATCATCAAGATAGTTTTGAAAAATGTGCCTCTTGGCACGCCTCAGCCCCTTTACAGCTTGTGCATAGTGATGTATGTGGTCCACTTCCAGTGGTTTCATTCTCTGGCTACAAGTATTTCTTAACTTTCATTGATGATTTCTCCAGACGCACTTGGGTATACTTGTTAAAACTCAAGAGTGAAGTATTTAACATGGTCTTGGCCTTTAAGGCCTTTGTTGAAAAACAATATGGACATCAAATTCTTAAGCTAAGATCTGATAATGGTGGAGAATATGTTAACAATGAATTCATAAACTTTTGCACTAAGAATGGAATTCAAATGCAACATATTGTTCCATATACTCCACAACAAAATGGTGTAGCTGAAAGCAAGAATCACACCTTAAAGGAAATGGCTAATTGTATGCTTCAATCTAAAGGACTTAGTATTAAGTTTTGGGCAGAAGCAATTAACGGTGCAAATTACATAGTAAATCGCACTCCTACTAAGGTTTTCAAGAATATCACTCTAGAAGAAGCATGGAGCTCAATTAAGCCAGATGTAAGTCACTTTCGTGTTTTTGGAAGTGAAGCATGTGCCCATATTCCAGATGAGAAACATAAAGCTTTAGAACCTAAGACTGAAAAATATTTTTTTTTGGATATTCTGATGATGTCAAAGGATATAGACTTATTCCACTTAAATCCAAAAATTTTATTATTAGAAGAGGTGAAAATTTTGCTGAAAATATATTGGCCTATGAGCCTAGTTCGGTGGATGTGCCACCTCTCTCTATCCCTTCTACTTCTGAAAATATTTCTTCTTCAGATGATGACAATGAGGATGACAATCCTCCCCCACCTTCTCAGGATCCTCCTTTAGCTCCTCAGCTTTCAAAATGGGTTCGTGCTACTCGAGATGCAGCAGGTGCTCTTGCAGGTGATCCTATAGATCAGCAGCGTACATGTTCTAAGTTCGAAAGAGCCTCTTCTTTACTGGCTCAAGCTTCAGTGAATTATGATCCTGACACCTTTGCAGAAGCTTCAAGCCATCTAGATTAGGACGTAGCTATGAATGAAGAATATCGTTCATTATTGGAAAATGATACATGGGATCTTGCTCCTCTTCCAAGGGGATGAAAACCTTTTAGATGCAAATGGATTTACATAACCAAGTGTGGGCCAGATGGAAAAGTTGATAAACATAAAGCTCGTCTTTTTGCTAAGGGTTTTTCACAAGTTGAAGGCATTGACTATGTTGAAAACTTCTCCCCCCTATTGCAAAAATGAACTCTATCTGCCTTATTCTTTCCCTTGCTGCCTTTTTCAAATGGGAAGTCCATCAGATGGATGTTAAATCCGCCTTCTTGCATGGGGACTTGCATGAATAAATCTATATGGAACAACCTACTGGCTTTATACAAACAGACTCCAGCCTTGTATGTTAGCTTAAGAGATCCCTTTATGGTCTCAAGCAAGCCCCTCGGGCTTGGTATGCCAAAATGGATAGCTTTCTTTTAGATACTGGTTTTTCTAGGTGTCATACTGACAATACTGTCTACACCAAGAAAGTGGATAAGTCTCTTATCATTCTTGTTCTTTATGTTGATGACCTCATCGTTACTGGTAGTGATCCCAACCTTATAAACCATGTGAAGTCTATCCTTAAAAATAAGTTTGAAATGACAGTCTTAGGACACTTGCTTTATTTTCTTGGTCTTGAAGTCTTGCAATCCAAGGAAGTTATTTCCCTTTCCCAGCCCAAGTATGCCTGTGATCTTCTACGCCACTTTCACATGGAATATTGTAAGCCAGCCCCTTCTCCCTTTCGTTCTGGAGCCAAACTTTCAGTCACTTGTACTTCCCCTGAAGTTGATGCTACCTTATATCGTCAGCTTGTAGGAAAATGTTTGTATTTGAACCATACCCGTCCTGACCTTTCCTTTGTTGTTGGCCTTATTGCTCAGTTTATGAAAAACCCACATGAAAGTCATGGGAAAGTAGCTAAAATAATACTTCATTATGTTCGAGGTACTGTTCAATTTGGGTTCATTATAGTGCATAAGCATCTCCTCTATTGGTTGGTTTCACTAATTCCAATTCAACTGGTGACCCTAATGATCGGAAGTCTACTGAAGGTTATGTCTTCACTCTTGGTTGTGGATGCCTATTACATGGGCTTGAAAAAAACAAAGTGCCATTTCTCTTTCTTCAACAAAAGTAGAGTATCGTGGCACCGTAGAAGCTAGTAAGGAAGCCATGTGGCTTCGTCAAATCCTATCAGAGTTTGGTTTTCAACAACAGCATCCGACTACACTTTGGTTTGATAATCAAAGTGTCATTCAACTATGCAAAGAACCAATCCAACATCAGTGCAACAAACACATTGAACTACACATGCACTTCATCAAAAATCTCATTCATGAACATGTTCGTGAAGTGCAATATTGTTCAGCCGATGATCAAGTTGCAGACATCTTTACAAAGGTTCTCACAGAGGCAAAGTTTAGTAAAACTTTGATTTATGGTTGGAGTTTAGGAAGTTGTCACTAAGGGGGGATAGGCTCTAATGCCTTCTTCCTTCTCCTATTGTGTCATATTTGTATATCCTTCAATCATATCCAAAGTTGTTCTTAAGGGGGGATGTTAGGATATTCTGACACATAGGAAATAATTAAGTATAACTTGGTCTAGTGTAGAGTTAGGTAAAGTGTGTTTCTTTACTATGTACTTTTGTAACGTACAATCCGATGGTCATGATATGTAGTGATCGGATGGTTCATTCTCTCCTTAGTATTATCGACACTCGATCCATAGATTAACACCTGATTGGTCCATGATCTTCATTTTAAGAGCATGGAGGGCCATTTGTGAGGTGACCGTTCATGAGAGAATCTTATGTAAATTTTCTTTTTTTATTAATAAATTGCCTGAAGTGGCTGCGTTGGCTCAGGCCGTGGATTGTTTCCCTCCTTGAGGATTTTAACCATGTCAAGAATACTGGTGTATTGATCTGTGATCTGTTTGTGACCGGTGTCCTTTGGTGCTCTATCTGAGGAACTTACTGCGTAAATTCCTATAATTAGTACATGTGGAAATGAGGTCATTAGTACATGGCATAGGTTCTAAATGAAGATTCAATGTCCATGATTTATCATAGTCAGAAACATTAATGACCTTTATGAACATCAGATGAGAACATGTGTTGAGGTTAATGTGTGAACCACAACCTGATAGATACAATGGTTGACATGTACTTGATCTAATGGCTCAGATCTACATCGGGATTTAACAATGCACAAAGTTTATGGATAATGTTTGGAGTGGTGAATGATGTCAATGGGTGATATGGCACTATCTTAAGATTCATGCTAGGGGATGCATTTATAATCATTATGCTATTTTAATAATTTGTTTCACTTTAGTTTTTTCCTTCTGAGTAGGTTACAGTCAAGTAGGAAAGATGACGATGAGACGAAGGAGACGACCCAAACCTGACATGGGCTAGGGTTTGGTTTACTGTAGGTTTCTGGAACTCCCTTCCACCCGACCTTGTCTAGCATTGACCCCCACTTGGTGCCGTCACTCCCGAACTCTGTTCTACGCTTCCTTCATTCCCCATTTACTGCATAGGGCATATTCCCTGTGACCGTGTCATTCCCTCACTATCTCCACTGCAGCAGTTGGTCTCCTTTAGCGACAGTTATCCCGGATTATGGCAGCAGTTGGCGCGTAACTCCTAGAGAATACATGGACTCATACCTCATTGATTATTCAGAGGACCCTCTTTAAGGAGCCTCCATATGGACTGCCCCTCATTCAAGCACGGAGGGGTTTTGTTTTCCGTTCAACAGAGACTTGATAGAAGCCATCGCCCCTCCACCTGCGATCATAGGGCCTTCTTGCTCTGTTATCGCTCTACCTATCGTTCCTCCCTCCTAGCCGCCTTTCATTACGCCTCCACCATTGTTGACTTCCTTGCAATTCATGGGTTGCTGCATTGGCCCTGATCTCGCAGCCTACACTGCTGGAGGCCCTCCTCTTCAGCCTTCCGTTAGTTCCCATTATCCCTCCACTGCATCCCTCGGCGAGCCGTTGTTTTCCTCACAAGGTCTACCCTCCTTAGCTCCAATATAATTTCCCCTATCTCGCAGTTTCATGAATTTCCCTTCCCTATCAAACGCCTTCCCCTCTAGCCCTGGTCTGAACTCCCTGAACCCTAACCCTTCTAACCCTATCCGCTATGGAAAGGAGGAGGACGACACTGACGGCGAACATAGGCCCAAGAAATGACAAAAGTGCATAAAATCAAGGTCACAAGATGTTATCATCAGCCTAGAGGAAGACATACAGTGGGGAGAAGCCATGGACACCGTCGAACAAGTCCTGGTGGGCAGAGCCCAGGGTAGGAACTATACAGTAGCAAGGTTAAAATAATGGATTGCAGAAATTTGGGGACAACACCTGACCGAGTTACCCTTTTTACAAACATTCATCTGCCACTGGTTTTCTCTATGATTTGCTCGGGTCGAGCATACGAACTAGGTTTGGTCATCATTTTGGCATATAGAGCAAGCCCCTGTGCTGCTGAGGAGATGGAGCCCCCTTTTTCATATAGAGAGGGAACAGTTAGGGGCTGGGCCTTTATGGGTTCGCCTCCCCAGCCTGCCTCTACAACTTTGGTCTGAAGACATATTCAGACGCATAGGGAACTCCCTCGGCACCTACTTGGAATTTGACAAGGCATACCTCTCCACAAGAATCATGGCTTTCGCGAGGATCCTAGTTCATATTGACATCCGAGAAGGTTTACAGGAGCAAGTCACTCTACGATGGAGGAATTTCAGATGAACACAGATCTGAGACTAAGAGGGGGTACCATATTGGTGTAGGCGTTGCCACAAAGTGGGTCACTTCTACAAGGACAACCCTCTAATTGGGAAAGAGAGGAATGGGAACAAGGGGCAGACAATTCCTACAAAAAATCCTCAGGAAACATCAAGGCACAACCATTCACATGAAACAGTGGAGCAATCAGCCCCTGAAGCAGCAGAGCATTCCCCGGCCATGGAGACTGCAAAGAAGCACATAAAAGCATCATATCAGCCACCCTCTCCTCCTTTGACTAGGTCAAGGGTAGTTGTTGAAGCCGCGCTATCTTCAGGTATGTCCACTTCTGAACCTTGCTCTGTAAAAAACTCTCATTTATCAGATTGCATGGATGTCACTATGGGGTCTCATCGGAGCTCGAGTTTTTTATCATCCAACCCATTACCCTTTCTTGCACTCTGCAACACCCTCCTCCTACGTTCTCCTTACCCCCCATCCTTCCTAGACGAAAATCCATCAACATCCTTCGACTCTGATCAAGGATCACTTCCCCATAAATACTATCTCCATCCCCATTCCAAATTACAAGCCCCAGACACCATTGGCATTGGCTTGGTTTCTACCCCCATCCGTATGAAGCCCCTAGAGGTCGACCATCCTCCCTCTCCAAAGCCAAGTAGAAAGCAGTGGAGGAGATTATAGCAGGGCATCAACTTACTTTAGACTGGATTCTTAGAGCACATAATACCCTGGTCTCATCCCCCCATGAAGATTCTCTCCTTCAATTGCCGAGGGATAGCTAGCCCTGACAAAAAACTAGCTCTGCGAAGGCTACTCCAGTCTGAACTCATTGATGTTGTTTTCTTACAAGAAACCCTAGGACTTGCTCAAGCCATAACCCACCTTCTCTAATCCATGCATCCTGGGTGGTCCTTTGAAGCCCTAGATGTTAATGGTCATTTTGGAGGCATAGCCTTGGGCTACAACCTTCGCTCTATCAAGCTATGTAACATTTGGGGCAGCCTTGGATACATAGGGGCCGACATATACTCTTTTGACCTGGGCACTGACATCAAATTGATAAATGTATATGGGCCTTGTCACCACTGAGAAATATTTTTGGAACATCTTTTGACCTCTCACATACTCCAATAAGACAACATTATCCTGGCGGGGGAGGGGGGGCTTAACATTTCCATGGGATTCTCGGAATCTTGGGGTCATCATGCCCAAGTCGATCCCCTCTCTGATTTCTTTGAAAATATCCTGGAGAACCATATCTTTATTGACATCCCCTCTGCTAAGATTCTACCTACGTAGAGAAACAAAAGGATTGGAGAGGACAACCTTGTGAGAAGGCTTGTTCGCTTCCTCATTAAGGAACGATTACTGGAGTCGGGCCACACCTTCAGACAATGGGTTGGATCAGGTGGTATATCTGACCACTTGCCTATTTTCCTTGATATAAGGGAAGGATCATGCAAACCTAGAGCTCCTTTTAAATTTAGTACCACCTGGTTGAAGGATGCCTCCTATTCTCAAATTGTTACAGACTTCTGGAAGTCCCACCGCCTGTTGCTGGAGGGAACATTATAGAAGGTTTTGTCAGCAACTTGAAAGAGCTGAAAAGGCTATCTCAAATCTGGGCTCACAACCATAGAGAACAGGAAGTGCAAACCCTTAGCAAAATTGAATCACAAATTGCTGCATTGGAGGACGAGCAAGGAAGGGGTTTTATATCTAGAGACCAAAAGGATAAGCTCACTGAGTTAATATCGAGAAGGGGGAAACTACTTAAAGTTAGAGAAGAAGCCTGAAGGCTAAGAAGTAGAGCAATTTAGCTGATGGAGGGAGATGAAAACACCAAATTTTTCCACAAATTTTCCAATGGTCGCAAGGCAATCAATATCTTTTGGAAACTAACAAACGATCAGGGGCATGAAGTGCATACTTTCCATCAACTAGCCTCTCTGGCTAAATCTCACTTAAAGTAGATTTATCAAGCTCCCCCATCACCACTCTTGTTGAGGTCATCAGAGTAGCTCAACTCTTCCCTAGATTCATAGAACAGGAGAATGTTATGGAGCTGAACAGGGAAGTCACTCTAGGGGAACTAGAGGCCACTCTGAAATGGTTCAAGCGAGGCAAGAATCCTCAACCTTATGGATGGTCGGTGGCGTTTTATACATCCTTTTTTGAAACTCTTGGAGATGACCTACTCAAGGTCATTAAAGAATGCAGAACCACAGGCCGTATGCATGGGGCCATCAATTCCACCTTCATTGCAGTGATTCCCAAATCAGACAATCTAACCTCCTTTGACCACTTTTGCCCCATCTCCCTCTGAAATTGCATTTATAAAATCATTGCAAAAGTCATATCAAACTGACTCCGACCCATTCTCTCCACCCACATCTCCTCTGAACAATTTTCTTTCCTCCAAGAATGTCAGATTCATGAAGCAGTTAGTACTGCTCAAGAAGTGATGCTCTCTATCCAGACAAAGAAGATCAAAGGTATGATCATCAAGGCCGACCTCTCAAAGTCGTTTGATCAGGTAATTTGGCTATACCTCCAAATTCTCCTAACTCATCTTGGTTTCTCATATGATTTCATTAAATGGATCATGTGTTGCATCTCAAACATATCCTTTAGTGTCTTGGTTAATGGAGCTACTTCAACTTTTTTTCACTCTGAAAGAGGCGTCAGGCAAGGGTGCCCCCTGTCCCCCTTGCTTTTTTCATGGAGGTACTTAGTAGACTTATTGAAGACATACCTCTCAAAGGCATTTGATCGGGTAATTGGCTATACATCCAAATGCTCCTAACTCATCTTGGTTTCTCATATGATTTCATTAAATGGATCATGTGTTGCATCTAAAACATATCCTTTAGTGTCTTGGTTAATGGAGCGACTTGACCTTTTTTTCACTCTAAAAAAGGCCTCAGGAAAGGGTGCCCCCTGTCCCCCTTTATTTTTTCATGGAGGTACTTAGTAGACTTATTAAAGACATGCATCTCAGAGGCATACTCATGGGTATTAAGATCAATGACAGTTGCACACCTTTAGACAATGGGTTGGATCAGGTGGTATATCTGACCACTTGCCGATTTCCCTTGATATAATGGAAGGATCATGGAAACCTAGAGCTCCTTTTAAATTTAGTAGCACCTGGTTGAAGGATGGCTCCTATTCTCGAATGTTTACAGACTTCTGGAAGTCCCACCCCCCCCCGTTGTTGGAGGGAACATTACAGAAGGTTTTGTCAGCAACTTGAAAGAGCTGAAAAAGGCTATCTAAATTCTGGGCTCACAACAATAGAGAACAGGAAGTGAAAACCATTAGCGAAATTGAATCACAAATTGTTGCTTTGGAGGACGAGCAAGGAAGGGGTTTTATATCGAGAGAACAAAAGGACAAGCTCACTGAGTTAATATTAAGAAGGGGGAAAATACTTAAAGATAGAGAAGAAGCCTGAAGGCTAAGAAGTAGAGCAATTTAGCTGACGGAGGGAGATGAGAACACCAAATTTTTCCACAAAATTTCCAATGGTTGCAAGGCAATCAATACCATTTGGAAACTAACAAACGAGCAGGGGGGTGAAGTGCATACTTTCCATCAACTGGCCTCTTTGGCTACATCTCACTTCAAGTAGATTTATCAATCTCCCCCCATCACCACCCTTGTTGAGGTTATCAGAGTAGCTCAACTCTTCCCTAGATTCATAGATCAGGAGAATGTTATTGAGCTGAACAGGGAAGTCACTCTAGGGGAACTAGAGGCCACTTTGGAATGGTTCAAGCGAGGTAAGATTCCTTGACTTGATGGATGGTCGATGGAGTTTTATACATCCTTTTTTGAAACTCTTGGAGATGACCTACTCAAGGTCATTGAAGAATGCAGAACTACAGGCCGTATTCATGGGGCCATCAATTCCACCTTCATTGCAGTCATTCCCAAATCAGACAATATAACCTCCTTTGACCACTTCTTCCCCATCTCCCTTTGAAGTTGCATTTATAAAATCATTGCAAAAATCATAGCAAACTGACTCCAACCCATTCTCTCCACCCACATCTCCTATGAACAATTTTCTTTCCTCTAGGATTATCAGATTCATGAAGGAGTTAATACTACTCAGGAAGTGATGCTCTCCATCCAGACAAAGAAGATCAAAGGTATGATCATCAAGGCTGACCTCTCAAAGGTGTTTGATCGGGTAATTTGGCTATACCTCCAAATGCTCCTAACTCATCTTGGTTTATCATATGATTTCATTAAATGGATCATGTGTTGCATCTCAAACATATCCTTTAGTGTCTTGGTTAATGGAGCGACTTCACATTTTTTTCACTCTGAAAGAGGCATCAGGCAAGGGTGCCCCCTGTCCCCATTGCTTTTTTCCTGGAGGTACTTAGTAGACTTATTAAAGACATGCATCTGAGAGGCATACTCATGGGTATTAAGATCATTGACTCACTTGGAGAATTCAAGATGGTACAGCTATGTGCATCGAACTAGACCCATGGACTGGGTGTGGTAATGCCCACATGCTCCCTGATGAACTTAAGTTGCACCTTGCCAACTCAGGCATTACTCACTGTTAGCACTCAGAATGAACCTCAAGGCTGAGAAGAGGCAATTCCGAGGTAACCATAGACCAAGCTTTTGATCTAGCATCTAGCCCTGCTAGACCAGAGAGAGCTCTCTCTTTGCCAACAAAACGTGGCTACGATAGCTGAATCTGAGGCTAGCTATGAAGTACGGGTATTTGATTGAAAGTTGTGGGTTGAAAATAGCAGGAGAAGGGATCATTGGGTTATGGAATCCAGGCTAGTATCTGTCAGCAAACTTGGGGAAAAGTAAGTGCAATGTTCAGCCAGATAAAAGATGTAAATGAGAGAAGGAAAGAGGAGAAAGCCCGCTGCCCTACAGGCATTAATCAAGGGATGGATCTACAGTGGCAACGTTAGAAGAAAAAGGAACACAGGGTTACTCAACAAAGCATCAAACAGAGGATGGATTCCACAAAGATAACCACTACATTTAACAACAAAATCATTGCGAAAGGAGCATCATGCATGGATGGATTCCTAACACTTCCCTTAGATAATGTTGTAACAAGAATTAGTAGAAAAAAAAAAAGTATGTAAGTGAATTTACAAGAAAACCAAACACATGTTGGACATTAAACACCATGATGGATCCCAAATCTAAAGGGCAGAAACTGCTCCATTAAAAATAATATTCAGAAAAATCTTTACACAGTCCAAAGAAGCTTTCCTCTGTTGAAAAATTCAAACCCTTTACACTCTGAAATTCATAAAATATATACAATTAGCTCATCCCTATACTAAGGGAGTTGAGCTCAACCATCTCCCTAAAGATAGAAACAGTTACATTAAATTTGGACCGAATTTTTGAAAATAGGGGTTAAATATGAACTCGTATCTCTTGAACCATAACACCTGTTACAAAACTGAAAGATATTTTTGTAGATAGGGTCATGTTTGAGAAAAACCTCTCTCAAATTTTGGAAATTTGTTTCCAGTTGCTCAAAATCGGTGCCACAAAATAATCTCTAAAACAAGAAATCATTAAAGTATTAAAATATATAAAAATAGGTTGTAAATAACTAGTCAAATATTCCAATTCACGACACCGGTGAATAAATTGAAAGAGGTTTTTTCTATATGGCTCGTAGTTGACAAAAAACTCCTTGGGTTTCTCAAAATTACTTTCCATCTGTTGTAAAATGGCACCGCACTACAATGACTAAAATAGTAAAACAAATGCAAAATTTGCTTTGTTTTAATGTAGGCTTCAACTATCACTGCATATCTCCCACATAGTAACACATGTGCATAAAATGAAGGAAGCTTTTGTTATTTGGTATGTGGTTGACGAAAACCTCTTTCACTTTTGTAAAATTCATGTCCATTACTTCAGTAACTGATTTTGTAGTAAACTTGTCCCTGTATGCAACAAATGACCTCAAACCATGCATAACCAAGAATCAATCATTCATTTCGATCATATCTTTTGATTTGGAAATCGGTTATAGGAGTTTGATATACTGTTGGAAATCTTTTTCAGAGCTGCTTCTGACGGCCATACTTAGGATATGATTTGCACTGAAACTCATGTGCAAAACATCTCTGAAAACCAGACATAGTAAGAGCCCATTTTGATCCCTGGTGACAGGCTGCGAAGAATGGAACTAACACTCACATCCACCACATTGCTGACATGGCACGATCCACCTTTCTCCATCAGGCCTAGAAGTATGCACACAGATTTCATATTCCACATCAGTGGCATCAACAATGGTTAGATTACACAGCAGCCTTAACATAATCTCACATCAAAATAATAGAAGGGGAGGATGAGAACATTTGGGTGCATGCAAAAAATGGGTAGTACTCTCCAAAAGAGGGATACATCTATTTAGATAGCAACCATAGACCTCTGCTTATAGATATATGGTGGAAAGGCATGTGGAAACTCAAAGCTCCCCCTAGAACCAGAATATTCATGTGGTCAATTTTAAAAAACAAGACTCCCACTGGTGACAATCTGACCAAGAGAGGAATGCACAGACCCTTTAAGTGTAGCTTATGCAAGGACAACATAGTACCTGTGGACGAACTCTTCATCCCCTGCCCTCTCAGTATAGATCTCTGGGTATTTGTCCTCTCGAACATCCCTACACAGTGCACATGGCGGGGACAGAATGCCAGAGAAGCTTGGACCACATGGTGGTCATCTGTAGACCCGACAAAGGCCAGGGGCCTTCCCCTCCTCATTCGCTGGGAAATCTGGATCGCTCGCAACCATATCATATTTAAGGATATAGCTCCTCATTGGCCCACCATCTTTGCTTGACTTCATGAAGACTTTAAAAACATTCTTGATGATGATGATAACCCTCCTCCCAATCATATTGTCCCTGAAACCATTGACTACACCAAGCCATGGGCTTTCTTTGATGGATCTGCTCAAGAAGGAGGGTGCGGGGTTGGTGCCATCCTACATCTGTCAGACACCCATCATTTTAAAATTCAAATGGGGTTTGGAGGGGGCACAAACAATTATGCCAAGATCATCACTGCAAAACATCTCATTCAATTTGCGTTAGAAAAATAATGCAGGTAGATTCAACTATTTGGGGACTAAAAAATAGTGTGCAATTGGATTAATAGATCATGAAACTGTCATGCACACACTCTGAGGGCTATCTTCGATGAGGGCCATAGACTTATCTCACTATTTGAAAAATTTACTTGTCGTCATATATACAGGGAATGCAACACATTTGCCAATTTTCTATCCAAGGAGGCAACAGTCAGGCCACATGACACATGGATGATACATGAGTAGCGGGATGAAGCACACTACTAGTACTATCATCGCCCTTACATGGACCATATATTATAGGCTCAGCAGGAGCCTGTGATTTTATGTTATATTTTAAATATTATCATGTTTATATTATACCAGTTGTATTTACAGATAGTGATACTCTCTGAGCAGAATTATTTTATTTGATAACATTATATGAACTCTACTAATCACAGAACCTCCCTACGTGGAGTGCTGATCTTATTTTTTTGTATCACCTCTACCTGATAGGCACTTAGCTTCATATACTACATATGCGAACAACATCTACAACATGTAATTTTCCTTACATAATGAAAATTACGATTTTTCTAAGGGGGCAAAATTGTGGCACTTTGGGCTAGTAAATGCTTAAGGGGTGTTCAGGTTTCATTATAATGATAGCTGACTAGTGACTCATTAGACCTGATAAGTCAACACATAGTGCTGACTTTTGGTTGAACATGTTTATGGCCCTCTGATATATATATATATATATAGATATATATATAGATAGATATATATATAGCCTAGGGTCTAAAAGGTTAAGGTTACATAACTTTTTAAGATTAGGTGAGGGTAAATGCTATATGCGCTTAGCTGTTGGTCCTGACTCAAGGCCATATGTGTAGAGAACTTTCATCGAAGGATTTATAATAATCTCCAAAAACTAGCAGATGATTCTATGGTTTTGGTCTCATGCGAAAGAGAGATAAAGTTAACGGCATGAAAAAAGATGAGATTTGGCATTTTGGGCACCAAATTCAGTTAGAAGATAGTTAGAACGAAATGCATGGGTGTGATTGAGTCTTGTTTGATAGTGTCAACATTCTAAAAATATTAGGGGTAAAACTACAATTCATTTCCCATGGTACTAATGTGTCGTAACTATAAATGGAAGCATGATTTATGGAATTTCTTGGTGTTCATGTTGAATATTGGAGGATGAAACAATGTGCCAAAAATGTACACTAATAGACTAAAGGTTGAATAAACACTTATTCCACTAGTTTATAAATTCATCCTTGAGCCCTATGTATGAGTAAATAAGTTAAATCCTTGAGCAATGTGTGTTGTACTAAAATATCTCCTCAATTCATGTGTAACAGAGATGAAAAAAGCATTGATGTGCGGAGTGAGAGAGGTGTTTGTCCTACTGTTTGTTCATACTGAGAGTAGTGAGTGTACCATAGGTTCGAAGGTTAATTAAGGAGTGCGTTGCTATAGAACACATGTAGAAGTTTAAAGGAAGTCTAATAATGTAAGATTCAGTAATGGAACATATATGAAAAGTTATAATTAGATTTGAATGTGAGGAGAGTTGCCGATTAGAGGGAGAGACAGAGGATGCTAAGCTAAACAATGAAAGATCAGGCAGAGTGAGAGATGTAATAGAGAGTGACAAGTATGACAAGAACACCTGTAGATCCAAGTTTGAAAATGAGATGAAATAGTGACCTACAAGCTCAATGGGTTTGTCCTTGCACATTAGGGAGTTGATTCTTCCTTCAGATGGGTACCTAGAAAACCATTAGAGAGTTGGTTCTAGTGAATAAAATAGGGGTTCAATGCCTCCTACAAGTGGGTTCTTGCGAATGAGGGAGTTGGTGCTAGCAAAACAATTTAGGGAATTGGAGTTCACGTGAGTGGGTGCTCAAGAAACTTGATGTAATAAAAGTGGTGACTTTATATTTACATCATAAAAAATCAATATTTGTAGTTTTCTCTCTTTATGGATTTCCAATTAAAAATATCTCTCTCACATGTGTGTGTTGATTATGGTGTTGTTGTGCAGTACATGTGTTGATTTATATTCCTGCTTACATGATATGTTGTTCAATGGTTAAACGGTTAAATCTGGTCATAATTGATAAAATTAATTCACCACCCCCCTCTTAGTATTAACATAGTTCCCAATAATTTGCATTAGAGTAGGTTCCTTTAGTAACAAATTAATTGCTGGAAGGTAGATCTAAAGGAATCATGGCTAACCAAGATTGGCTTACACTAAATGGAGTACACCATTTTTAATGCATCATAATATTTACTTTGGAAGGTAAGAATGAATGTCTATTTGATGGCTTTTGGTTCAAATGTATCGTTGTATGTAAATAATGGAGTGAAAAATGTGTTGGAAACAATTTTAATAGTAAGAGAGGGGGAGTAAATCAATATTAAGGCTAATTTTAGCTTTTATGCCAATTTATGCTTATCATTTGATCTTGGAAATAATTACTTAAGAAACGAACATCATAACATGTAAAGCCAATAAAATCACCGCATAAGTATTCATAAACCATGATTAGCATACACATGAGACATCAAGGTTTAACGTGGAAACCCATCCAGGGGAAAAACCACCAAATATTTGTATGTATTATGATGCAAAATATGAACTCTTACTCTATTTACATCAATATTTATGAGAATCCATTCACTGGAACAACCAACTCCCTCAGAATGTCTTTACTAGCCACTACTATTACGAATCCCCAAGTCCCTTCTTTGTAGAAACCTGATAAGCTTGCCAGAGCACTAATTGAAGCACCTACTTCTTGGATTTGTTTCAAGCACCAACTCACAGCTTCATGGATTTGTTTCAAGAACCAACTTGCAAGACACACAAACCTCCAATATTTATTTAGACACATACTCAAATGGAATCCCCAACCTCCTATTTTGTAGGCAACAACCTACATTCTATAAGAAGATTAACACTGACTATAAATGGTAGCCACTTTGCCTTAATTTTTTTTTTTGTATTAGCCAAATTTTTGCCCTATTTTCTCCACAACATCATACAAGAATTATGTGTTTTTTACTTCGCCCTCTACACCTATAGACTCAAAAAAACTCAACTCTCAACCTTCTCTTCTAAAAAGGCTCACTCTTCCACTCACAACAACATACTAACTCTCGACCTTAGTATTTTTCATGCCCTCTTGGACTTTCTTTACAGTGCACTCCTGCATTGAGATCTCCACGCATCTCTCTATTGTGACCAACAAACAACACAACTTAGTTTCATTCACCATGATCTAACTCTACATTCCAGAATTTTGTTACTCAGTTACACAAGGAACAATGTAGTCCCTGATGTCAAACACACACTGCCTAAGTGAGTAATTCAACATGGTTACCATTTTATTGTTCCACCAAATTAATGAACCGTTGAATTTGTATTAGCTATGATAATATGCTCTGGAGGATTCCAAAGTTGAGACTTAAATCTCAGTCTAACCTGCACACTCAAGGAGTACCACCATTAGATTCAAGCTGTTTAATTCTATGAACATCTGTGTAGATTTCCATGCTTAGTAGCAAAGGATGATAGAGCTCAAATTGTACTTCAACATGACCTCTATAATCTTCAATAAAGAGCCCGAGTATGGGAATAGTTTTGTCAACCAACGAGGCTAAGCATGGTCTACATTATTTCTTTGTAAGGCAAACAAGACTCGAGGAGAACAATCTGTAGCACACCAACGGAGATCATAAAATATTATATGACTCCCCTTACCTATAGCTATTATGTTTTACTAGCATTGTGTTCTGAAATGGTTTATCAACTTGTGGTAAATGCTACATTAAGTCCCAGTCTCCTAGCCTTGACAGTCGCCATTAGAGCCATTTTTCCATTGACACCAATTCATTCAAATCTAGCTATTGACTCGTTCAAACATTTTAACTCCACTATGTTGAAATCCATATATGATGGTATCTTTGAAATGTAGCAGCTAGTGCCAAATATGGGACTCGGTGCTAAAGAGTTGTAGACTCATTCAAGTCTTGCTAACTCCAATTATGGGGAATAACCAATTTCATCATAACTACCAAATATAGAGGGACCTTACCAAATATGTTGTCGACCTATTCATGCCACAAGTGTTAAGCCCTCAACACTCTACAACTTTTCATAATATATCCTGTAGGCCCCTTTTGAACTCACTCTAATTCATTTTTTATTGAAATAAGCCCATAAAGCCCTTGGTTGCTTTACACACAAGTATTTCAAAAAAATGGATTCTTGGGCATGCCTTTCAATGGTAGTCAAGAGGTCAAAGGTAAACCTACTTTATTTGTATGTGCCTACATTTTTCTCGAGTAGCTTAAAGGCCTGAATAACTCAAATGCTCGACTTAGGGTCATTTTACTTTTGATTTTCATCAAGCACTAATTAAAGCATATATACAAGAAAAAATTAACAAAACGATCCCCTAGTGCAAACCTCAATGTCCTACCACATCATCATATATATCTCATGCTTGAATCTTGCTAACATCATCAAGGTCACATCGTGCCTCCTAGGTGGTGACACATGTCACCAAGATTTGGCCCACTTGGCCACCTTAAAATGTCGGAAACACATGCCCATGTCCTCTTCCCATGCTTCCACGTCATCTTGTACCTTCGATATTCTAATGACATGATTCTATCATGGTTGAAACCTGTTCTTCTCAACATCTCTACCATATGCCTATCAACATTAGGGCTCACATAGGTCAAGGTCGGGGGACGGTTGACTCATTTCCCTGTAGTGCACCTACACTTTCCCTTGACTAAGCCTAACCCTTAACTATTGAATATGTCAAAGTCCCTCAATCATTTTTAATTCCACCCAAAGTTTGAAATTTCTCAAAAAAGACATGGAAGAGGTGGAACCTTAAGCCCCGAAACCCTGCTTATTGACCTTTTTATCTGCAAACTTTGAATGACCATAGCTTTTGATCTTGGAGGCCTGTTTTGGACTTTAGAATACCATTAAAATGATCTTTCCGATAAATATCCAACTATGCTACTTATAGGAACATCTGATCTGATATTTAGAGGAAGAATTCCCTTCAAATCCTAAGCCAACCAACAAATTCTTTATTTAACTTGCTACTATGATGGTTCTCTACAAAAGACTGCAGCAGCCATGGGACTCCCTTGAATTTTAACACTCCAAGGAACACCAATGCCATCCTCACCCAGTTGACATCAATGTTAGCTTATTTGACATAATTGCAACCCACTTGAAGCCACCATCCAACCTAAAAATTCCAAATATCCAACAATATCCCCCTTTGGAATTGATGGAAACACCTAATCATTGATGGCCTCTCCTCATGCTACATCTAGACAACACAGTGTATTCCAATGAAAGGTTTTCATTAAGCTTTATCTTCCCTACTTGGGCCACCAATAGTGCCACCGATAGCTTCACCAATATATTTTTCTCCCCCTTTGACATCATGGAAAAGGGTTACAAATTGCTTTCCCTCCCCCTCTATTAATTAATGTTTGAGGGTTGGGATGCTCATGTGAATTATCATTTGTAGAGTTATCTTATCAAGGGATGATATATCTTTAATGAGACTCTTGAAGTCCGCCATCCAAACTTAGCTACAACCTCATGGGTAAAGACACCTGCAAAACCAAGAATTAGGAAAACATGTCCTCATGTCTTGTTGTAGTAGCTGCTACTTTAAGAAATGGACATATATGATATGCTCCCCTTGAACACATAACACCTCTTCTTTTATTGTTCATCCAATTTTGAAAACATTATGGTTGTTGTTTCTCTTTACCAATACATATTTTATACAATTTCATACTGCTAGTGGTATCACTGTTGTTGCACATACCAACTGTTAGTGATGCATTTCGGATTTTTTTTTCACTATTGTTGTTGCTTCAGAGACTGTGCTCAGTTCTTTTGAGAAAAATAGCCACACGCTTCTCCACAAGAGATCATACATCCACCAATAGGGATTTCTACTTAATAACACCAATCGTACCAAGAAATTGGTACCCCTTGGATAGAACACTAGACAAACTTCAATGACTTCATCTCAGAAAGAGATGTCCTTTTATACAAAAGGTTACTCCACTTGGACCAAAGACTAGAAATTGACATAGTGATACCAATTGACAATTAAGGAACTTGTAAATCTTGCACAAATTGTGTTCATTAACCCTATATTGCTAGGAATAATCAACACAACTTAAATGAAATAAGGGTATTTCATTGAATATGCAAACCTTTCATTTCTTTAGAAATCACTCTTTCTGAGACCAAAGAATGATGCCTGCTTCTTCTGATTTTGTAGCTCTCACAAAGCCTATGCTTCTCTTCTCCAATCTCTTTTCATTTTTCTTCTTGCTTCTGATTGGGGATTAATCCTGTGGACCTGATTTCACTTTGGGCCTCTTATCACTCCACACTTTTGCTACAACTCATCTCCAATAGTTATATTCAACTTCATGTGACTTGTGATGCTGCTGTATACTCCCCCTGAGGTTATGTTGGCTGCAGTTTTCTTATTTCTACAATATTGATATATATACAAATAAACAAATTCATCATTGTGACTATCATGGAGACTTTGTCTTACCTCCATCATTCAAATGCACCTATATGTTAACATTTATGATGCCTACATTTGACTTCTTTTGGCTTCAATTGAAGCCATTCTCTTATTTCAATGAAGAGAAATTGAGGATCTACTCCCTCTGAGAATATTATACTCCTTTTTCTTCCAAATATTTCTTGGCTAAGTCCTGACATGGACATTAATTTTGACCTACCTCTTATTTACCGTTCTTTGGGCCTTGACTTCTCAGAGCTAGAAGACACTCTTTAATTTTTCCTTTCTTCACCCATATATTCTTGATACCTTTTTTATTTCTTTACAAGAAGAATTAAATGGGTTTCTTATTTATTTTCTAGCCTAAAGAATATGCTTAATGCAGCTGGTATTCTCAGAGAAGCTTACTATAAAAATAAGAGGATCATACCTTTCAGTTCTTTTCTAATTTTATTTTAGGGAAGGGTCAAATCTTTGCTTATTCCCTTCATTGTTTTTCATGGTTTCCTTTATGTAGAGCGTTGATGACAAAATCACTTTCCTCTAATATTTTGTTTCTTCTCATCTCCAACATTTTAGTTTCCTCTTTTGCATGCATATTATGCAAAGTGGCCTTTGTCCTGCTATATCTAGAATCTACTACCTTATGCTCAAACTTTCCAAAATTATAGCATTCAACCTCACTTGAGAATGGGACAAAGGAATTTTTATTTCTTACAACATTTTCACTATACCTTCTTTTGTTGTAATCATACCTATTTCTTGGTATCTTTTGCATCCTTGGGTCATTTCTACCCATTTTTTTTTAATTTCTGCCATTCCAGCTATTGCCTATGGCTTTATGCCCAAATGTTTGCAAGAAAAACAATAGCCATAAAAGGGATTTTAAAAACTAAAGATGCCTTTTCTTTGAGGGCTTTGTCCTCGAGGGGAAAATGACCTCTATTTTTTCTTCACGTGCCTTCCATGGTTGTTTGAATCACTACCATTTGTAATTCTTTTTGTTGTTTAACATTCCATTGCTTCTATTTCTTCATTTGTTTCTATTGCTTTCCTCGTTGTTGTTGTTGTCCAAAAATTTATTTTCCTCTATCATTGTTGTTACCTTCAACTACTTTTGTTTGGGTATTTGACCCTTCATCCTTTTCTTTCATAGAGCTTGAATCCTCTTTCTATTAGTCCTTACAATCTCCTAGGCTGAAAAGGAAATCGACAAGGGTAACCTCAAACCACTTCAGCTCAGTAGCTAGCCCTCTTAAGTATGAGAGGGATCTCTCTGAGTCTCTTATCAGTGATATGACTTTAAAGAAAATGAATTTTAGGCTATATATGTGTATTGGTTTGTGAAAATTTGGTTTTTTAAGTATTTGCTGAACTTAGGGTTTGGAGCCACAAGTAGGTCTAGGCTATGGGAATGCAAGAGCAAACATAAGAAGGAGATAGATATCAAAAGCCATGGTGTAATTTGAGTATTTGTCAATGTAGTATAGAGGATATGGTGAGGAAGAAACTAGTGAGCATAAATAAATATGATTTCATTAGGTTAGGAAGACAAAACTCACAACTATGAAAACCAGATAACAGAGCTTGAAAAACAATAATTCTGAGTATTTTATCACAAAGAATTCATAGAAAGAAGAGATATAATGTAGATAAAGATGTTTTGACCATGAGAAAACAAAAAGAATGAAGTACAAGCACCATGAACTCATTGGGCTAGAGTTCCTTGAAAATAGTTGCAACCTATATCTGTATTAGTTGAAAGATGATTACAATGCTATTCTCCTTCACAAAAAGTTCAACCTTCTTCTCCTAAAGTGAAATAGTACTTATAAAATCTCCTAAACAACTTTCCCACCTTCAAGAGTTGAATTCCTTGGTGGAGGAACTAACTCCAAGATTCTCTCAACCAAAAGGTGAGAGTGAGAAGGTGCAACTCAAACACCTCATGAAGAGTTTGTTTAGGAGTTTGCTTCTTTTATGAGGCCTAATAAACATCAAAAACAATCTATGGTACATTTATTCATGCCTACATCACCTAGCATCGTAACTTATGCCATTACATAGAGAATCTTGACTTTGACCAAGTTAGACTAGAAACTAGAAATTTTACACAGTGAAATTTTTCAAATAAAAACATAGAAAGTGTACAATCACAATGGCAACTTTGATCTGATTTTCAAGTGCCTTCCAGGGGTCAAAATGCAAATCTGAGAGGATGGTCAACTATCCCTTCAAGTCTAGTTTCTATAAACGTTTTCATTTTTGAATTTGGAGCATGGGAAGACCTTCAAATATCCATTCTCCCAAGGTCACTCCAGAAGCGCAACGCCTGTCAAAAAATGGTCCAGAATGCTACTTCTTTGCCACTTTTTTGCATTTTTGTCCAAAACAAAGCCACCTTTGTGAAATTTGGGCAAATGGGTTTTTAGAGGATGCTAAGACCTTTCCAAAAATGTAGACCTTTCCTCAAATGGAGGCCTGAGGAAAAAGCGCAGCGCCGAAGCGTTGCGCTTCTGGAGTAGCTGAATTTCTAAACTTGGACCAAAACATCTCAAAAAACTCAAAATGCTTAGAATTTGCTCAAAATTGGAGGGAAGGTGTAAAAATATGTTTTTTATAGCTTCATGGATGCTTCAGCAAGCATCTCCAAATTTCCCTCATCCTTTTGATGTTTCTTGGCCTCCTTGAGCTTATTTTCGAGTTGTTTCACTTTGATATTGGTGATCATGTTTTGAGCTTGATAGTGATGCGCCATGTGTCTAAGAAATTGATTCTTTGTTTGCCTTTTCAAGGAGCTTCTCCAAGTATTCATTCACCCTATTAAGCCAATATTCCTTATCTTGATGAACCTCTAGGGCGATCCTATCTTCTAGGTCAAGATCCTCATTAAGCAGAATTTGTTCTTGTTCCTCTTGCAAAGAGTTCTTGAGGCCTCTTGTTCTTGGTATTTTCCTTTTTCCTCTCACTTATGATGCTTTAGGCTCGCTTGATGTAATGATCTCCTTACCTTTGCTGACTTGCTGCAATAACTTGGCTTTTTCCTTTTCTAGGATCAACTCCTTTGCTTTGAGTTGACTGTCTTCTTGTTCAAGGAATGATAGGAAATATTTTGCTCTTTCCAAATTGATTGCTAGCTCCTTTATTTGATAGTACTTATACTTGTTTGTCTGTCACATGTTTGAATTCTGATCCTCAGCCTCTGAATCAACCAGTTCAAACTCGTGCTCAACTGTGTCATTCTCTTTTGTTGTTGGTTCCTACTTTTTCGACGAAGAAGGCTTCGCCCCTTTCTTTATGTGAGAAGAAAACACAAGCCTATGGCCCTTCTTATACACTTTAGTCACCTCAGGTTTGGATAGCTGAGTCTTCTCCACTGATTTGCTAAAGGACCCCACCTCCATTTGAATGAAAAATAAACTGAGGTATGAATGGAAATGAAGTGATGTGAAGGTGGATTTCGAGAAAATTATAGAGGAGGTTTGAAAAAGGTGGATAAGAAATTTGGAAGCTAATGAAAATGAGTGAAGAAACAGTAGAAGAGTGATCTTCTTGCAAGTAGGAAAAACAAGGTTTGTAATGAAAAATGCCTAAAAACCTCTAGGAATGAGCTAGGGTTTTACTGTTTGAGAGGTAAAAATTTGTTTTGAGGTGAATTGAATGGTTAAAATGGTTTATTAAGCATGTATGCAGGTGTAGGAAACCATTTTACATGTTTTAGAAACCAAAAACTAAAAATGGTCATTTTCACCTTATCATTTCCCATGCAAATTTCACTACAAACCCTAACTTGAAGAATCATTGACATGAGATGAAATTGGGAAAGCAAAATATGGAGGATGATGGTTTAATTACTTGTCCCTTGGCTTAGAAGTCAATAAAATCAAGCTTGCAAGTGAAAAATTGATATTTGGGAGAGTTTTGAAGGATTTTTGGGCACTCTATCCTGCGTGCAGTGCAATTCACAGAAGTGCAATGCCATCTTCCAAACCACTTTTGGAGGCCTTAAACTGCTCCAAATTGAGATTTTGATAGCTCGTTGGAAAGCGTTTGAAGCTTGCTCTAAGATGGACACCTCAAGCATGTAATTTGGACACTCCATGAGGGAGAAAATTTGATTTTCCCAAGGTCACTTCAAAAACTCAAGGTTTCTTTGACAAAAGAGAAGCTCCAACTTGTAGAGCACTTTTTGATCTCTTTCGCTAATCCAAATCATGATCTGAAGGTACAATTGTAAAGCTTAGGATGTGTGATACATAATATAGTCCTTAAGAACTACCAACACCTGCTCCAAATCCTTGAAAAACTGTCTTGAAGTTAAGCTGTCCATAAGTGCATTAACTCTCCCATAGCCAGTGTATTTTTGGAATTTCTTTAAAATTATAACACCTGTTCATAAACGGAAGGAGGTTTTTGTTCCTTGAAATATAATGGATAAAAACCTCTTTCATTTTTGTAAAATTATTCTCCATTTTGTCAGAAACATATTTTGAATCAAACATGTCCCTATGAGGAATGATGAGGCGAGGTAGTGTATTGCAACATTGTCTTGTTTGAAATAAAACATTATCGTTACCTTTATTTTTCTTTCCCTAAGCTTCTAACTCCCTTTACCCACTTAATCATATGATGGACATACTTTTAGCAACATATGGTATCATGACGACACATGGAGTGAAACCCTAGACCATGACCTAAAATGAGGAGTTTAACCATTTCATGACCCAAGACATTTAAATGAAGATATGATACCTCGAAGAAGAAAATGAACATGATGAGTGATGAAGACCATGAGTAAGTGAAGGGAGCAGCAGTGACCTAGACACAACAACCAGTGACCAAATTTTTATTTGAAGACTCATTGTAATGACAAAAATTTGACTTGACACCCTAACAACACCTTGTAAGAGCATATTTGATCACTAGTAATAGGCTGAACTGACTGACACTAACATTGGCTCCAACTGGGGATGGTAGCTCCTTGGAGGTGTTAAGAACACCGTAGACCAATTAGCCTTATCCATTGGGCAATGGAGTCAAAATGCCTAGACTAAACTCAAACTTAAAACTGATTGACTTGACTATAAAAAACATATTGACTGAACTTACTTATGGCAGCAGACCATCGGGATCTTAGGGCCTTCACCTCGGGCTTCAAATCTTGATGATAACCACCCACCTACTAAAGATGTATATACAATCATGTGTAATGATCCCTCCAGTGTAACCAATCCAGCAAGTGGCTACTTACTTGAATTCTACTTGTACTTTCCTTGAGCAAGTAGAACAAACAAAAGCTAGGAAACTTCGAGTGTCCACTGAACATGTGCTCATGATCCATAAATACAAGAAAATTCATCTTTCCAAATGGCTGCAACAAATCAGTGTAAGGATCCTTAAAAATATGAAATGTTACCTTGTCTTGAAATCCAGCAAAAATACAAGTACTCCTTTCATTTTGATCTGAAAGAATACTTGGTTGTTGATCCATAGGAAGGCATAAGGAAATATGGCTTTCTGCCACTTGAGTGTTGGCTGCAAATTTCTCAAGCATGAGCAACTCTGATTCTATCTCTGGCATACTGTCTATCTCAGACTCATACTCTTCCATTTCATATTCTAAATCATCCTTGAACAAAACACATTCTTCAAGATTATTAAGCAGGTCAGCCCTATCCTTTTCATGAAAGAAAACAGTCTTTGTTAGCTGATCTCCTTGCAAGAAATCTACATCACAAATTGGCTTACTCACAACAAATTCATGTATAGTTTCATTAGTCTCATGATTATCATCATTTAAACCTAGATTTTCATTTTCAATAATGGAAGAAATTTCACTCACACAATCTTGACTGTGTGAGCACTGCAAACCTGCCTTAACTTGGTCTGTAACATGTTTTTTCAAAAGTTGATCAATTTCATCTTCAGACAGAGGAGACAACTGAGTTTTATAGAAATCAACATTGGCTTGGTGATTTTCATTTTCAAGATTAGGAGTAGGCCTTTCTCTATTTTGATCCTAGTCTGTTTCATTCAAGGAGGAAACTGTTGATTCTTGTTGGGAGGAAAAATCATAAAGGGCTTCTAATATATCTTCTTCCATACATTCTTCATCCCCATACAAATTTTCAAGAAATTTAATGAAATTTTCAGAAATCTCACAACAGTTATCCATCATTGATAAGGAAAAATTGCAGCTTTGATAATTTTGAAAGAAAACTGAATGAAAATCCTTTAGAGAATATAAACTAGTAGATGGTAGACTCTCATACCATTTCCTTGCCATTTCCTCCAAGGTAGCCATGAAAATCTTCATTAGACAATCTTCAGGAAACTTAGCCTTTAATCTGTGAATATGAAAATGAAATTTGACCAAATGCAAAATATGATCTTCTCCATCCTGACCTTTAAAATTTGGCAGCTCTGTTTTCTAATCTATACGAGGAATTCGATTTAGAAAACTAGGAATATGAGCTCGATTCATAGGAGCATACCTTCGAGTAGTTGAATCCATCTTGAAAACAATTAAGACACCAAGAAGTTCTTCAAACTACCGGTTTTTGAACAGTGGAGTCGCCATGAAAATTTTGAACCTTTGGATTCTTCGACACTGGAGTCGCTAGGTGAAAGATGCACAACCTTTCTTGTGTCTGATCATTGTTCACCATCAGCAATCAGATCTGATCCTTGTCGTTCTTTCCCAGGGAAGATATGATCTTTCGTTCCCCGGCAGCGGCACCAAAAATGTTAGTCCTTACAATCTCCTAGGCTGAAAAGGAAATCGAGAAGGGTAACCTCAAACCACTTCAGCTCAGTAGCTAGCCCTACTGAGCATGAGAGGGATCTCTCTAAGTCTCTTATCAGTGATATGAATTTAAAGAAAATTAATTTTAGGCTAGATATGTGTATTTGTTTGTGAAAATTTGGTTTTTTAAGTATTTGCTAAACTTAGGGTTTGGAGCCACAAGTAGATCCAGGCTGTGGGAATGCAGGAGCAAACATAAGAAGGACCTAGATATTAGAAGCCATGGTGTAAATTGAGTATTTGTCAGTGTAGTATAGATCATATAGTGAGGAAGAAACTAATGATCATAAATAAATATGATTTCATTAGCTTAAGAAGACAAAACACATAACTATGAAAACCAGATAACAGAGGTTGAAAAACAAGAATTCTGAGTATTTTATCAGAAGGAATTCATAGAAAGAAGAGATATGATGTAGATAAAGATGTTTAGACCATGATAAAACAAAAATAATGAAGTACAAGCACCATGAACTCACTAGGCTAGAGTTCCTTGAAAATCGCTGCAACCTGTATCTGTATTAGTTGAAAGATGATTACAATGCAAGTCTCCTTCACAAAAAGTTCAACCTTCTTCTCTTGATGTGAAATAGTACTTATAAACTCTCCTAAACTAATTTCCCACCTTCAGGAGTCGAATTCTTTGGTGGAGGAATTGACTCCAAGATTCTCTCAACCAACAGGTGAGAGTGAGAAGGTGCCAACTCAAACACCTCATGAAGAGTTTGTTTAGGAGTTTGCTTCTTTTATGAGGCCTAATAAACATAAAAAACAACCTATGATATACATTTATTCATGCCTACATCACCTAGATCATATCTTGTGCCATTAATCTTGACCTTGACCAAGTCAGACTAGAAACTAGAAATTTTACACAGTGAAATTTTTCAAATAAAAGCATAGAAAGTGCAGAAGCACTGCGCCAACTTTGAGCTGATTTTCAGGTGCCTTCGAGGGGTCAAAATTAAAATACGAGAGAACGGTCAACTAGCCCTTCAAGTCTAGTTTCCAGGACAGTTTTCATTTCTAAATTTGGAGCATGGGAAGACCTTCAAATATCCATTCTCCCAAGGTCACTCGAGAAGCGCAACGCCTGTCCAAAAATGGTCCAAAATGCTAGTTTTTTGCCACATTTTTGCATTTTTCTCCAAAACTATAAGCCACCTCCACCAAAATTTGGGCAAATGGGTTTTTAGAGGATGTCAAGATCTTTCCAAAAATGTAGACCTTTCCTGAAATGGAGGCCTGAGTTTGGCGCTGCACTTTTGGAGCAGTTGAATTTCTGAACTTAGACCAAAAATTCTCAAAAAACTCAAAATGCTCAGAATTTGCTCAAAATTGGAGGGAAGGTGTAAAAATATGTTTTTTATAGCTTCATGGATGCTTCAGCAAGCATCTCCAAATTTCCTTCATCCTTTTGATGTTTTTTTGCCTCCTTGAGCTTATTTTCGAGTTGTTTCACTTTGACATTGACGATCATGTTTTGAGCTTGATAGTGATGCGCCATGTGTCTGAGAAATTGATTGTCTCTATTTGAATTCTCAAGGAGATTCTCCAAGTGTTCATTCACCCTATTAAGCCAATATTCCTTATCTTGATGAACCTCTAGGGCGATCCTATCTTCTAGGTCAAGATCCTCATTAAGTAAAATTTGTTCTTGTTCATCTTGCAAGGATTTCTTGAGGCCTCTTGTTCTTGGTATTTTCCTTTTTCCTCTCACTTCTGATGCCTCAGGCTCGCTTGATGTCATGATCTCCTTACCTTTTCCGACTTGCTGCAATAACTTGGCTTTCTCCATTTCTAGGATCAACTCCTTTGCTTTGAGTTGACTGTGTTCTTGTTCAATGAATTATATGACATATTTTTCTCTTTCCAAATTGATTGCTAGCTCCTTTATTTGATATTACTTATCCCTGTTTGTCTGTCACATGTAAAAGTCTGATCCTCAGCCTCTGAATCAACCAGTTCAAACTCATGCTCAACTGTGCCTTTCTCTTTCGCTGTCGATTCCTGCTTTGTCAATGAAGAAGGCTTGGCCCCTTTCTTTATGTGAGGAGAAAATGCAAGCCTATGGCCCTTCTTATACACTTTAGTCACCTCAGGTTTGATAGTTGAGTCTTCTCCACTGATTTGCTAGAGGACCCCACCTCCATTTGAATGAAAAATAAATTGTGAGGTATGAATGGAAATGAAGTGATGTGAAGGTGGATTTCGACAAAATGATAGAGGAGGTTTGAAAAAGGTGGATATGAACTTTGGAAGCTGATGAAAATGAGTGAAGAAACAGTGGAAGAGTGATCTACTTGCAAGGAGGAAAAACAGGGCTTGTAATGAAAAATGCCTAAAAACCTCTAGGAATGAGCTAGGGTTTTACTTTTTGAGAGGTAAAACTTTGTTTTGAGGTGAATTGAATGGTTAAAATGGTTTATTAAACATGTATGCAGGTGTAGGAAACCATTTTACATGTTTTAGAAACCAAAAACTAAAGATGGTCATTTTCACCTTATCATTTCCCATGCAAATTTCACTACAAACCCTAACTTGAAGAATCATTGACATGAGATGAAATTGGGAAAGAAAAAGATGGAGGATGATGGTGTAATTACTTGTCCCTTGTCTTATAAGTCAATAAAATCAAGCTTGCAAGTGAAAATTGATATTTGGGAGAGTTTTGAAGGATTTCTGGGCACTCTTTTCGCGCGCTGCCCAGTGTTCCTATGCGCAGCACAGTTCACAGAAGGGCAACGCCAAAGAACAACGCAGTTCACAGAAGGGTAACTTCATCTTCCAAACCACTTTTGGAGGCCTTCAACTGCTGCAAATTTAGATCTTGATAGCTCATTCGAAAGCACTTGAAGTCGGATATAAGATGGACACCTCAAGCATTTACTTTGGACACTCCATGAGGGAGGAAAATTGATTTTCCTAAGGTCACTCCAAAAACTCAGGGTTTCTCTGACAAAAGAGAAGATCCAACTTGCAGAGCACTTTTAGATGCCTTTCACTTATACAAATCATGATCTGAAGGTACAATTTGAAAGCCTAGGATGTGTGATACATAATAGAGTCCTTAAGAACTACCAACACCTGCTCCAAACCCCTAAAAAATTGTCTTGAAGTCACGCTGTCCATAAGTGCATTAACTCTCCCATAGCCAGTGTATTTTGGGAATTTCTTTCAATTCATAACACCTATGCATAAACGGAAGGAGGTTTTTGTTCCTTGGACTATAATGGGCAAAAACCTCTTTCACTTTTTTAAAATTATTCTCCATTTTGTCAGAAACATATTTTGAATCAAAGATGTCCCTATGAGGAATGATGAAGCGAGGTAGTGTACTTCAACATTGTCTTATTCGAAATAAAACATTATCGTTACCTTTATTTTTCTTTCCCTAAACTGCTAATTCCCTTTACCCACTTAATCACATGATGGACATACTTTTGGCAACATATGGTATCATGACGACACATGGAGTGAAACCCTAGACCATGACCTGAAATGAGGAATTTAACCATTTCATGACCCAAGACATTTAAATGAAGATATGATACCTCGAAGAAGAGAATGAACATGATGAGTGATGAAGACCATGAGTAGGTGAAGGGAGCAGCAGCGACCTAGACACAACAACCAGTGACCAAATTTTTATTTGAAGACTCACTGAAATGACAAAAATTTGACTTGACACCCTAACAACACCTTGTAAGAGCATATTTGATGACTGGTGATAGGTTGAACTGACTAACACTAACACTTTGAAACCCAAGCCAACCTTGATGATAGGGTATCTCAGCTTAACAAGCATCTCATCCAAGGCCTTTGTGCTCTCCTCAAGCTTATGTTATTGAGATAACTCTTTATTTTCCCTTTCTAGGTCATGTCTTAATAAGGCTACTTTAGTTTGTAGTATCTCACAATAGGATTCTTTATAATTAATAAGTTTGATCAATATTTAATTTAATTTCCTAACCTCTCCTTGTTGAGCATTCAAATTAACAATTGTTTTTCTCAAATCATAATTTTGAAGCTCATATTCTTGCAGATGCTCCTTTTGTTTTTGTTTTGAATCTACAAGCACCTTGACCTCTTTTAGAGCATAGATGAGCTTCTTTCTGAAATAGATATTTTGATCTAAATCTTTTTCTTCTCTAATAGAGGTACTAAAAGACACATAGCAAAGATCTATTTGAATTTCAACTCTTTCTTCACCACTATAGGAAATGCATTGATTTTATCTTGTAGATGATCACTCAAGGGATCTCTCTTCATTACTTCATGGTGTGTTATTTCCATATATTTAGAGGTTCCCTCATTAGCTATTGATACAAGTGTAGGTCTCTCGTCAGTAATACTAGATGCATATATATATCGTTTTCTTCACAAACTTCATATGAACATCTAGATGAAAAAATGACCTATTTCATTGCATTTATCACAGATCAATAACTTACATTCTGAGAAACTCGGTCACTCGTCTAATTTTTCTTCCTTATCATCATTGGAGTGATGATCATCAACTTAATCATTAAGAGAAATATCTTCTATCTTTTGAACATTTCTCCTCTAGGATTTCTTCATTATTTCTCTCATTCTTTCCTTATCTCCAATAGAAGAATTTTCAATGTTTGGTTCACTGCTTGAGAAGCAAGGTTCCTCGTCCTTCTCTTGAGCCTCATTACTATCACATCCATATATATAGTGGAGCCTATCCGACATTTATTTAGCAGACTTGCAACGACTCACTTTATTGGAGTCTGAATCTAGTAGACCCTACAAGATAATCCTTATTAGTTCTCTATCATTCTCATTCTTAATTCCATTCAATATAGAGAACCATGCATCTAAATCAATAGCCATTAAATAGGCTTCCATTATAAACTTCCAGACCAAATAGTCTAACAAATTAAAATATGGTACTCCTTCTAGTCTAAGCCAAACTTAATTAACCATGTTTCCTTTCGATCTACCTTCAAGTGGTTAAGGTATTTGTGAAGTAACCAGGTTCTAACACTAATTATTGGAAACAATGTTAACACTGGGGTAACACTTGGGGGGTGGAGAGTGAATCAATATTAAGGAAAATTTTTAATTTTGTCAATTTATGCTTATCATTTAATCTTGGAAATCATTACCTGAGAAACCACCATCATAACATGTGAAGAAAATAAAATCATGACATAAGAATTCATACACCATGAGTAGCATACACATGAGACAACAAAGTTTAATGTTGAAACCTTTCCAGGAGAAAAACCAACAAATATTTGTTTGTATTATGATGTAAAAATATGAGCACCTAATCTATTTACATCGATCATTGTCAGGACCCACTCACAGGAAGCACAAACTCCCTTAGAATGTCTTTGCTAGCCACTGTTAGCAAGAAGCCCCAATTCGCTTCTTTGTTGACACCTGATAAGCTTATAGGAAGCACCAATTGAAGTATGGACTTCTTGGATTTGTTGCAAGAACTAGTTTGTAGCTTCATAGATTTGTTCCAATCACCAACTTGTAGGAGGCACCAACCTTCGAGCTTTCTTCAAACACCTACTCAAATGGAAGGCCGAACCTCTTGTTTTGTAGGCAATAACTTGTAGTCCATAAGAAGATTAATAATCATTATAAATGGTAGTTGATGAGCCCCATGAATGGGTAATTATATGGGATCATTTTTTCTCCTAACATAGTTAAGTCAACCACTCTCTTAGCTTATTGCATGTTTTTTTATTATATTTATGCTTATGGAGTGAGTTGGGTTAGTTATGATGCCATGAGTTCTAGTATGTGTTTGATGCAGATTTTTGATGAATTTTGAAGAAAAAGTCAAAGATTCAGTGGACAATTGGTAGCAATAATTCGAAATGGACAAAGGAGAGGATTTATAGGAGGGAATCCCACTCATTTATTACTCCCCACTTCGAATTTCCCTTTATGCACCTCGAAGCACAAATAGCCAAATCAATGCACTAAGAGGCAGCCGAGCAAGTGGAGGATAACTTATGTTTATCTCGAATTTTGGGAGCGAAGCCTCCCTGATTTTAAGGAAGTTGTTGCAAGCTTCAGTTTTATAAGTAGAGAGGCCTAGGGCCTCACTAGGGTCGAATTTTTGTTGCAATTTTGCTTTGCTCAACTTCGAGCTTACTTTTGGTGATAGTTTCATGTAATCCTATTACTGTTTTGATAATAAAGATGAGATCCTTTTTGAGCTAGCACTGAGTTACTGTTAAAATTGGCAACCAAGGCAAAACTTCATGTGGGTCATCTTATTCATGGCTGATAATATTTTTATTAGATTCCTCTCGTCAAGAGGTGTAGGATTGATATAAATATCATCTGATTCTGATAAGTATTCATGGAGATATGAATTTATTTTGATTATGGAATTATTATCAAGCCGACCTACAACTCATGTAGGCTCAGAAGCCCAACAGTCGCATCTATTCACCCACCAACGTTTTGTATAAATATAAGAGGATTTTTCCTCATTTGGACTCACTCATCTCATCACATCTCTCTCTCTCTACTGCGCAGATATGAGTCTCTTCTCTACTGCGCTGAAATTGGTCTCTCTCTCTCACACATGTGAAGCCGGAAACTGCTGAAACTGAAGCTGCAACTGAATAAGTAAAGATTGAATTGCGTGGACTAGAATATCTCCTCATCTGAACTGCACTGTAGGTTCATCTGAACCTCCTTTGAAATCTGCAACTTTTGGTAGAGAATGAAGTCAATCCGACGAACGGTTTGCAAGATATTGACTGCCCTAGTTTGAAGCCGGAAACTGCTGAAACTCAAGCTGCAACTGCAGAGGTAAAGATTGACTTGCGTGGCCTAGAAGATCTCCTCATCTGAACTACACTATAGGTTCATATGAACCTCCTCTGGAAGCCAAAACTTTTGGTGGTGGAATGAAGTCAATCCGACTGTCGGTTTGTGAGATATGGTCTGCCCTAGTTTGATAATGAAGCCGCTAATGCTGATGCTACTGATCTAGGGTTTGCTACTATTGATATGAATCAGATTTATTGTACTATTTCTCTCTGCCGAATTATTGAAGATAAAAGAAAATTTGATCAAAGGGTTTCCCCACACATTGTGGGGTTTGTCCCTGGCTAGCCACCACATCTTGTGTCTCTTGTCTTGGCTTGTTTTCTGTCAATCGTTTAATGTTCTATCTGCACTTTACTTTATGTACATGTGATTGCTAATCGGTGGAGTATAATAAGAAAAAGAAGTAAATTTTTATAAGCATAGAACATACCATAACTTAACATGGTATCGGAGCTGAGGTGAAGACAAAGCCCGAGCAAGAGCAAGAGAAATCATTGAAGAGAAGATTGGCAAGGCTATCCTAAAAGAACTATGGGGTCCTAAACACTCTTTCCTGCCGAAGACAAGCTCTGTGAGAAAGCTGACTATCACAGATGGAAGATGTCTATTGATCTAACCCTTGAAGATCAAGGAGTGTTGGACCATGTAAAAGGCAATATTGTTGAGCCTTCATCAAATGCATCTGCTGCTGCTTGGAACAAATGGAAAAATGGAGAAGTCAAAACAAAGAGGATCATCCGGGACTCTATTGACAAGCGCTTGGTGGCCTACATCTCTGATCTAGACACCTCCAAGGAAATCTACGACAGACTGGTGAGTTTATTTAAAGTTAATGATGCAAATCAAGTTTTGTTTCTTAGAAATAAGTTGAGGGAAATCAAGAAGGGTAAAGATGAAAGTATGCAAGCATACTTCTTAAGAATCACCGAGATCAAGAACGATCTCCTATCTATTGGGGAAACCATCACTGACAGAGAAATGGCACTCACAACTCTCGGAGGATTACCATATGAATGGTATGTGTTCAGGACTACTCTTCTGAACTATAATGTAATTCCTGGTTTCGAGGAATTAATGGCTAGATGCATTCAAGAAGAAACAAGGGAAGAAGTGAAAGAAATGCCCATGCCTAAAGGTCCTCCTGCTGCCTTTTCTTCTCATGCAAAGAGAAGAAAGGACTCACACCGGGACGATGATCAAAATCCCTCTGATGGCAAATCAAAGGAATGACAAATTCAACAGCAAAGGTAAGAGGAGAGCTGGAGATCAAGGAAGAGGACAACCATTCAAGAAGGCTAGAAATTCCAGGATATATTAAATGCACCTGACCTCAAAAGGAACCTAGTGTCCATCTTGGCAATGGAAGACAGAGGCTACAAGGTAACCTTCAACAATAGCAAGGTATGTATATGGAAAAATAATGTTAAAGATGCCTTTACTCTTGGGTTTAGTGTTGATTCATTATATCAGGTTGATGGAAGTCCGCTAGGTGTCATGTCTTGTGACACAACTCTTTAGTCCGAACTTTGGCATCGGAGGTTTGCCCACCTTCATTACAAAGCTCTACCCGATGTAAGACAGATGGTAACAGGGATGCCCGAATTCCAAGTAGAGAAAGAAGGTGTATGTCCGGGATGTGCCAAAGGAAAGCTCAAAAGGGAACCATTCCCCTCAAGCCAAAGCAAGACCTCTGATATATTACAATTGGTTTACTCAGGCATACCTGAGGTTGGCATTAAGAGGGAGACTACTACACCACATACTCCTGAGCAGAATGGTGTGGTGGGAAGGAAGAACCACACGATGATGGAAGCTGTCCGGGCCATGCTACATGATTAAAGACTTCCAAAGTTTTCTATGGGCTGAAACTACAATCACCGCTGTATATGTACAAAATTGATGCCCTCATCAAGCATTGGGTTCCAAGACTCCTGAATAAAAATTCACCGGTAAGAAACCTAATGTTTCTCATTTTAAAATTTTTGGAAGACCTGTATAGTTTCATGTGCCGAAAGAGAAAAGAAATAAATTGGGAGCATCTGGAAAGAAGGGAATTTTTGTGGGCTATGGTGAAAATACTAAAGGCTATAGAATCTATGTAGCTGGTCAAAGGGAAGTCATAATTAGTCATGATGTCACCTTTGACGAAGATATGGCTCTCAGCAAGGTGATCAATCTTCCGACTTTGAGGAGCTCTCAAGAAGCCGACACCAGGGAATCGAAAGAAAAGGATGATGAATCAATGCTTGATGTAGAAGAACCCATGGATCCGATTGATCCTCCTCCATATGAGCCTTCCTCTTCTAGGAAGAGGCCTTCATGGCTTAAGGGGTTACTTGATGATGCTGAAGGACATGCTGCACCCCAAGGAACCTTTCGTGAAAGTAAGAAACCTAATAGGTATCAAGGATACCTGACCATCATGAGCACGATCATACAAAATGAGCCTTCGTCATTCTCAGATGCTGTAAAGCATCAAGTATGGAAGGATGCTATGACCGAAGAATATGAGTCTATCATAAAGAATGATGTTTGGGAAGTAGTTCCCAGACCCCAGGACAAGACTGTTGTTACTTCCAAATGGCTTTATAAGATAAAGCATGTAGCAAATGGAAGCACGGAAAAGTATAAGGCTCGTTTTGTTGCTCGAGGTTTCTCCCAAAAGGAAGGTATAGACTATGATGAGATATTTGCACCTGTTGCCAGATATACGACCATTCGCTCGATCATAGCCCTTGCCGCTTCACAAGGATGGAACCTACATCAGATGGATGTCAAGACTGCGTTCTTGCATGGCTCGATCAAAGAAGAGGTCTACGTGGAGCAACCCGAAGGATTTGAGATTTATGATCGAAAATCTTATGTATGCAGGTTGAAGAAAGCTCTCTATGGGCTGAAGCAAGCTCCCCGAGCATGGTATGAGAGGATCGATAGCTACTTGATGAAGCTGGGATTTACTAGGAGTGAAGCCAATCCTAACCTTTACTTTAAGGTTGAAGATGACAAGCCTCTCATACTGGTGTTGTATGTGGATGACCTCTTTCTAACAGGTGCAAACCCTCTCATTCACAAATGTAAGAGGGAGATGGCTTCTAAATTTGAAATGAAGGACCAAGGACTTGAAGTGTGGCAGAAGCCAAGGGAAATTTTCCTATCTCAAGGAAAATATGTGGTAAATATATTGGAAAGATTCGGTATGATGGACTGCAAGCCTGTGACTACCTCGAGGGTCTTAACTTTTAGAAGTTATATGGTAGTGATGTCGGACCAGACTTGGGAAATGCCTCTGAGTTTCAAAAACTCATTCGCATTGATGTTCTTGGTGAACCTCCATCCGAACATATGTTTTGCAGTTAGCATTGTGAGCTCATATTTGGTTGAGCCTCACTGGATTGATGCCAGGAATCTTCTGAGATGTCTTCAGGACACAATCTCTCATGGATTAGGATACACTACCGGAGATGTGAGACTACTTGGATATACTGATGTTGATTGGGCAAGCAGTGTGGTGGACCGTAAGAGCACTTCCAGGTACTGTTTCTCCTTGGGATCTGCTTTGATATCCTGGATGAGCAGGAAACAAAAGTCGGTGGCTTTGAGCACCGCCGAAGCAGAGTATATTGCTGCTAGCATGGCTTGTTGTGAGGTAGTTTGGTTGCAAAAGCTCTTCAGTGAGTTGTTTGGATTTACATTGGATACCACTGTGATTCTTTGTAACAACCAAAGGTGGGATTCGATTATTGAGGAATCCCATATTCGTCAATTGCTCCAGCAGATAGACATCATCTGGGATATGGTAAGTCGATGAGCAAGGAAGCTCCATCACATTAAGATGATGTACAAGTTGATACACCTTGTCAAAGCCCCGAGGAAAGATCTAATATGTGATTTTCCCAAACGACTTGGAGTCGGCAAGAAACCTTTTACAAGGATCCTGCATGTTACATACATTGAGCTTTGGGAGCTCTGAGGGCTTGCGGTTCCTACTGGAGCAACATATGACCACAGGGTGACTCACCCTCCCTTGGTGGTGCACACTGGAACAAGATGATTCGCTCTCTTGTGGGACAGGATGATTCGCTCTCCTGTGTAGCAGGATGATTAGTTCTCCTATGAGGCTTGGATTGATGTGTTCTCCATGGCAGCCTGGATTGATGTGTTCTCCACGGCAATTGTAGCAGGATTGATGTGTTCTCCTGTGAGGCCTGGATTGATGTGTTCTCCATGGCAATTGTAGCAGGATTGATGTGTTCTCCTGTGAGGCCTGGATTGATGTGTTCTCCATGGCAATTGTAGCAGGATTGATGTGTTCTCCTGTGAGGACAGGATTGATTAGTTCTCCTGTCGAGGCATCCTACCCATGCAGTCTGGGACTCATGGGAAGTACCTCTCATCTGATCAATGAGCAGGGAAATGAAGTTAGGGACCATAGTAGTACCGATGGACGCATCATTGTAACTACCGTACTCCCTACGCTAGGATGACCTCCATTGATCTGGGATCAATGATACTAGTCTGGGACCAGTGGTAGGAGTTGTACCATACTATGACGCTGACTTCGGGTCGGTTGAGACTGGTTTGGGATCAGTGGTACATACTCTGAGACTGACTTTGAGTCAGTGGAGGATGATATTGGTCTAGGACCATTGGAGTTGTACTCACTATGACGCTGACTTTGGGTTGGTTGAGACTGGTCTGGGACCAGTGGTACATACTCTGAGACTGACTTTGAGTCAGTATGATACATCCTCGATCATTTCTTCTTCTTCATAATTCGGACAAAAGCAGAGCAGAACAGAACAATGCAAGAGCAAAGCAGAACAGAGCAAAACAGTACAGATCAGTGCAGGCAGATCAAGACAAAGCAGAACAGGCAGAATAGAGCAGAGCAGGGCAAGGGTTAGGCTGTACAGGGCAGTTCATTTGATGGATGAATAGTAACGACCGATAGACAGATTGCAGATGAAGTTCTCCATGGTTGAGAGGGAGTGTTAAAATTGGCAACCAAGGCAAAACATCATGTGGGTCATCTTATTCATGGCTGATAATATTTTTATTAGATTCCTCTCGTCGAGAGGTGTAGGATTGATATAAATATCATCCGATTCTAATAAGTATTCATGGAGATATGAATTTATTTTGATTATGGAATTATTATCAAGCCGACCTACAACTCATGTAGGCTCAGAAGCCCAACAGTCGCATCTATTCACCCACCAACGTTTTGTATAAATATAAGAGGACTTTTCCTCATTTGGACTCACTCATCTCATCACATCTCTCTCTCTCTGCTGCACAAATATGAGTCTCTTCTCTACTGCGCTGAAATGGGTCTCTCTCTCACACATGTGAAGCTAGAAACTGCTAAAACTGAAGCTGCAACTGAAGAAGTAAAGATTGACTTGCGTGGCCTAGAAGATCTCCTCATCTGAACTGCGCTGTAGGTTCATCTGAACCTCCTTTGAAAGCCGCAACTTTTGGTGGTGGAATGAAGTCAATTCGACGAACGGTTTGCAAGATATCGACTGCCCTAGTTTGAAGCCGGAAACTGCTGAAACTGAAGCTGCAACTGCAGAAGTAAAGATTGACTTGCGTGGCCTAGAAGATCTTCTCATCTGAACTGCGCTGTAGGTTCATCTGAACCTCCTTTGGAAGCCAAAACTTTTGGTGGTGGAATGAAGTCAATCCGACTGTCGGTTTGTGAGATATGGTCTGCCCTAGTTTGATAATGAAGCCGCTAATGTTGATGTTACTGATCTAGGGTTTGCTACTGTTGATATGAATCAGATTTATTGTACTATTTCTCTCTGCTGAATTATTGAATATAAAAGAAGATTTGATCAAAGGGTTTCCCCACACATTGTGGGGTTTGTCCCTAGCTAGCCGCCACATCTTGTGTCCCTTGTCTTGGCTTGTTTTCTGTCAATCGTTTAATGTTCTATCTGCACTTTACTTTATGTACATGTGATTGCTAATTGGTGGAATATAATAAGAAAAAGAAGTAAACTGTTATAAGAATAGAACATACCATAACTTAACAGTTACCTCAGAGGGCTGAAGCTCTCGGGTTAGGGCGCAATCAAAGCAGCCAAGCTCCTTTTGTTTGTATTTATATGCTTTGTTTCAGTTTATGGATTAGTTGTTGTTAGATGAATTTATTTATTAGTTAAGAATAGGTTTCTTTTGGTGATTTAGAAGGTTGTTTCCATTGGTGTTTTCTATAGCAGGTTAAACAGTGATAGAAAGAAGATACAAAATGCCAGAAATAGTGCCTTGGCCTCCTTTCCTCCCTTTGGGACCATGAACGGAGGCCGAGACCCTCTTGCTGCCAAAAAAACACAGATTTTCCTTCTCCATAGAATTTCTAGTGTTGCAGTTTGTTAAAAGGCTAATGCTTTGCTTTAGATCTCTTTCACCGTGCTCATTTCTGTCTTTGTAATAAGTCTTCTTCCATGCTTTCTCTCATTATAACATTTTTCAGCATTTCTTTCCATAGCTCATCAATAGATTAGCTTGATGCAAAATTCTTTTTCTTTTATGTACTTAATTTCCTTCCTTGCTTGATTTCGTTGTTTGACTGTCAGTTCTTTTGCAGTAGATTTCTTCTCACAGCAGGTCAGCCTATCAGCCATCACATTCTCTCCCTGATCTATGCCCTATAGGTTGCCCAAAGTTCACCTCATATTTGCCTTAGTTTTCTGCTTTTTTCCACAGTATTTATTCCTCTCACTCGACCATATTTCCCTCTCCTAATGATCCTTGGTAAACCCTAGATGCCCTAACACATCATCCCAACCTTCATCCACCCTTTCCACCCACTCTCACACCTTTAAAACCTTCAAAACTGCTTTCGGCATCCTCCTGTAGACCTCCTATAGATCCCCTGTGTCCTCATATAGATTTTCCTGTAGACTTCCTTTTGAAGGCCGATTGCGGGAAAAGCCTCCAGAAGGCCACCTGAGACCTCCTAGAACCCATCCACACCATCCTACATCCTCTCAAGTCCCAAAACCACCCTTCATCGCCACCTATTCACTGCCACATTCACAAACAAATAAATTACATGCATGATAAATTCACATAAAAAATACATAAAAATCCAAAAGGATGTTTTTTCGTCATTTTTTTCTAGAAATAGCTTGAGTATATGTTTTTTACTTCCTTGAGTAGGTAATGGCATTCATTTCATGGTTTTCATATTTTTTTCTGCAAAAGTAGGATTAGTTAGTTAAGTAGGGTTTGCTAGGTTTACTTTAAATTTCAGTCTTTTTCCTTTCTGCAAGTAGAGTAGCCTCTGTAGAGTAAGTTTTCCTTTGTTTAATCACATATAGAGCTTTTTCTAGAATCCATAGAAGTTGGCTTGAGCTCCTAGTGATCTTGCGCAAGCTGACCAAGTGACAGCCTGCAGTAAGAACTAGTACTTGTGCATACAACATCGTTGCTTCCAAGTTTGTTACGAACTACCGGGTTGATAAGAGTAAAGCAGGTAGCCCAGGAGTTGCAGCATTATTGCTGCAATACTGGTGCTTACCACTTTTTGGCGTCGTTGCCGTGGAAGCGTCAGAGTATTCTGTGATTACTGCTTTCTTCTATTTCTTCTTGTAAAATTTTGCTAAGTATTTTATTTCAGCAAAAGTAGAATAGTTGTTTCTTTCAGTTTATGCATTTCCTTGCTTTCCTTTTCAATTCTGCAAATTTCATTTTAGCGAAAGTATAATAGTTGTTTCTTTCAGTTTTTTCATTTCCTTGCTTTCCCTTTCAATTTTGCAAATTTCATTTCAGCAAAGTTCATTTCAGTTAGTTGCAATTTGTATTGTTCAATCCATTTCAGTTTTGCAGGTACAATCCGTGAAAAAAACAACCAACCAAAAATATTTCCTTTCATGTTTCATAGGAATAGAGATAATTCAGGGAAATTCTTGCCCAACACTCCCACTACATCATACAACCAACCTTCTCTCTTCTTCAGTGGCAGTGATCAAGAAGAACCTTTATGTGAACAACCATAGATATTTGAATAACCTATAGGGGAAGAAGAAGAAGGAAACATCCCTCCTGAGCTAATGGCTGAAAATAGAAATGCTAGGGGAAACAGAGAGAGAATAGAGGGTACCTTTCCCATTCGGGTGACCAATGGGGACACCAAAATGAAGAATATAAGTCCTTCATCCCTACCTCACTTCCATGGTTTGACTACAAAAGATCCTGACACATTCTTGTTTGAGTTTGTTGTCATCTGTCGAACCTATGACTATGCAAAAGATGAACAAAAGTTGAAACTATTCCCTTCTACTCTCAAGGATGCAGCATTATGCTGGTTCATGGGGTTACTTGGCAATAGCATCACAACTTGGGCTCAGATGTAGCAGGCCTTTAATAACAAATATCGAGACTACTGTAGGTCAAAAGATACTAAGGAAGAAATCTTCCAAATGACCATGGGAAGTGATGGATCCTTGGAAGATTATGAAGAGAGGTTTCAGCTCAGTTACAAAAGGGTCAGGTGCACACTCGACCCTGAATCTCTGAAGTCAGTTCTGCTTAGGGGAATCCCGGAAGACCTTCTAGACACCTTCCATCTACTTGTTGGGGGCGACATCTACGAACTATCTTATGAGGACATAAAGATTGTTTTTAGAAACCATTCTAGAGTAGCTAGAAAGAAAGGTAGGGGGAGTCAACCCATAGCTAGTACTTCCTCTTCCAATTCATCCATCAAAGGTGAACTCAGAAACATGTTGGAAGACTTCAAAAGTGAGATGTTGTAAACTCTTGCCATGCAAATGGATACCTTGCATATCAAAAGGAAACAAGAAGAAGTCGAGAGGGCTTTGGTCATATTTTGTGCTAGCTGCACCAGGAGGCATCCTAGGAACGAATGTCCATTGAACTCCATAGAGGTTTGTTCAGTCTATGAAGAAGATCATTCTATAGACAAGTGCCCTTCTTTGCCCGGACTTAAAGCTATATACCAGGAGGCCGAAGGAGCCATTAAACCACTCTATTTCATGAACCAAAAGAGATCGCATGGACCTAGACCATACCAGCAGGGGATGCAAGGGAAATATCAGGCATACTACAACCCCAACCAAGTCACTTCCATACCTTCTTGGGGACCCCCTGCTCATCCTTCCTGGTCTAGGCCTCCTCCTTGGTCCTTTCCATCTCAATATCATGCCCAACCAGCTGCTCATTCATTTCAATCCTATGCTTAGTCGTAACCTCAGTAGAATGCATCTAATCAGGGGTGGAGGCCCCAGTACAACTCTCCTTTCGCTCTTTTGCCTCCACCACCTGATCAACCACAACCATTACCTCCTACTCCACCAAGGCAACCTCAAATTCCTGCCCAGCTAAACCCGAACCCGAACAAAAAACAGGCTTATCAATTATATAGTGGGGAACCATCATGCCCAACTTATGTTCTGGAGATTCAAGAGGTTAACCTGCGATCTGGGAAGGTTCTCCCAGATAGCCAGCCTCCACCTAGGGAGGTTGAGGGAGATAAAGAGGAAAGTGAACCTAAATAAATTCCACCCTTTCCTGAGAGACTATCCGGGACAACACAACCTACCCCAAAAGAAACTGAACTTCTGGGAGACTTGAAATAGTTATGTGTGAAGATACCACTTTTCCAAGCCATAAAAGATGTGTCTATATAAAATAGGTTGATCAAAGAGAAGTGCTTTGGGCATCCATGAAGGTGCAAGAGAGATGCCCCAACCATCAATTTCACAGGACAACTATCCGATTTGATGTTGGGACAGGTAATCTGTCCGAAATATCTGGACCCTAGAAGCCAAGTAGTTGATGTCCACATCAATGACACCATGATCCCACATACCTTGATTGATCTGGGAGCTACCATTAATGTGATGACAAAGGACATAGTGCTCAAAATTAACCTCCAGGGCTCCTTGAGGAAGACCACGACAATACTGCAGCTAGCAGACCGCTCCACCATTACCCCTAAAGGGGTTGTGGAAGATGTGATGGTCTCAATTGATTCTTGGGAGTACCCTGCTGATTTCTTAGTTCTCCAGCCAAAGGCAAAGCTCACTGGGTATCTTCTCATCTTGGAAAGACCCCGGTTGGCTACTGTCAATGCCTGCATCAGCTGTCAAGCTAGGAACATGACCATCAAGAATAGGCATATGTCCAAAAAGTTAATCCTATACCCTCCTGCCCAACTCTTGCTAGAACATGATCTACCTCTCTGGTTGGAGGAGGAGGAGGAGGATGAAGTCTATTCTGCACCACTTTGTGCATTAGAAACCGCCATGGGGGGAAGCTGCAAGATGAGGATGATATGATTGAAAATTTGATTCAGAATCCACCCCCTAGTGTCTTACCATTAGAGGACATAGTGAGAGAAACCCAAGACAATCCCTTAACTCATCTCTATGTGGCCGAACCGACCTCTCTCCGTGTTAAGAATATAGAGTTCGGCCCAGAAAGAACCTTGAAAATCAATCCATCCCTATCCACTTCCCAGGAGAAGGAGTTGTGCAACTTATTGAGAAAACATCTAGATGCCTTCACTTGGAGTTATAAGGAGATGAAGGGAGTGCAACCTTCAGTGTGTACTCATAATATATACATTAAGGAAGATTGCAAACCAGTTAGGCAACCTCAAAGGAGGATGAATCTAGCACTTAAGGGCATTGTTAAGGAAGAGTTGCAAAAATTACTTGATGAAGGATTCATCTACTCCATCTCTGACAGTGAATGGGTCTCTCCTTTGGTGCTAGTGCCAAAGAAAAAGGGTAAGTGGAGAATCTGTGTCGACTATCGGGAATTGAACAAAGCCACTAAAAAAGACCATTTTCCTTTGCCTTTCATAGATCAAGTGTTAGATGGTCTGGTGGGAAAAAGGTTTTTCTCCTTCCTAGATGGGTTTAGCGGGTACAATCAGATTCAAATTAGCCCAGAAGACCAAGATAAGACAACTTTCACTTGTCCTTGGGGTACCTTTGCATACCGAGTCCTTCCTTTTGGTTTATGCAACACTCCAACCACTTTCCAGAGAGCGGTATTGAGTATATTTTCTGAACTGGTTCATGATGCAGTGGAAATATACATGGATGATTTTACTCCTTATGATTCTGACTTTCAGGAAGCTTTATCTAACCTAGGAAAAGTTTTGGACAAGTGTATTGAGATGACGCTGTCCCTCAGTGCGGAAAAATGTGAATTTTTTATGACTGAAGGGACTGTGCCAGAGCATGCAATATCTCAACAAGGATTGCAGGTGCACCCAAGAAAGTTGTCATCATCCAAAGGGTTCCACCTCCTCAAAAGGTGAGAGGTGTCAGAAGTTTCCTAGGCTTAGCTAGGTATTATCGAAGATTCATTAAATATTTTAGGAAGCTAGCCTCTCTGTTGTTTTGTCTTCTAAGCAAAGATGTCGAATTTGTATGGTTGGAAAACTGTCAAGAAGCCTTAGATACCTTGAAGAGTAAACTTGTGACTGCTCCAATTTTGGTAGTGCCCTCACACAGATGCCTCAAACAAAGCGATAGGAGCAGCCTTAGGTAAAATTGATGAAATGTTACTTTATGCCATATACTTTATAAGAAAAAATTTGTCAAAGGTAGAGTTAAACTATACAGTGACTGAGAAGGAACTCTTAGCTGTTGTGCATTCTTTAAACAAATTCAGACATTATATCACAGGCTATCAAACCTTCGTGCACACTGACCATGCTGCAATTAGATATTTAATGAACAAACCGGATGTAAATGCTCGCATTATTAGATGGTTGCTTTTACTGCAGCAGTTTGATTTGACCATTGTTGATAAACTTGGTAAAGAAAATGTTATTGCTGACTTTTTGTCTATAGTAAATTTGCTTGCATGTGAAGAAGGAATGGTGGATGATCAAATGCTAGATGAACACCTGTTTGCTATCTCAGTACTCTCTCCATGGTTTGCTGATATAGCAAACTACATGGTTTCAGCACAGTTCCCACCACACCTGTCCTCGAAGGAGAAGAGCACGATAGTGAGGAAAAGTGCCCCTTTCTCCTGGATTGGGGGTAATCTCTTCAAACTTGGCCCAGATAAGAGCTTGAGAAAATGTGTCAGGGAGGAGAAAGCTTTTGACATCCTCTTGACTTGTCATGATGGACCGTGTGGAGGTCATTTTGCAGCAAAGAGAACTTCCTTCAAGATTTTGCAAGCAGGCTACTATTGGCCCACTCTTCATCAAGATGTGAGGAGATACACCAGCCAATGTGATCGGTGTGAAAGGATGGGGAAACCTACTCCAAAGGATGAGATGCCCATGCAACCTCAAGTGACCTTTGAGCCACTTGAGAAGTGGGGCATGGACTTTGTGGGTCCTATCAATCCTCCTTCAAAACAGAAGCAATACATCATTGTGTGCACCGATTACCTGACAAAGTGGGCAGAAACAAAAACAATCAAAGCAGTGACAGAGGAAAAAGTAGTTGAGTTTTTGAGAGAGAACATATTCTACAAGTTCGGGTATCCAAGAGAATTGGTTCACAGATCAAGGCAGTCAGTTCACTTCCAATTTGATTGAAGCCCTGCTCACACATCATAAAATCAAGAACAGGACTTCCACTCCTTACCATCCACAAGCCAATGGGTAGGTGGAAGTCACTAACAGAGCTTTGGAAGGAATTTTGACCATGGTAGTGAGCAGCAGTATAAAATATTTAGCGGACAGATTAGTTGAGGGCACCTGGGCCTACAACACAACATGGAATACCACCATAGGGTTCACACCCTATGAACTGGTCTATGTGAAGAAGGCTTTGCTGTCAATAGAATTTGAATTCAATACACTAAAGATGAGAGCTCAGCTGGACCTAGACCTCAGCCATGCACAGAAGGAAAGACTACTCCAGCTCAACGGATTGGATGAACAAAGATTGCAGGCCCTTCTCCACACAGAGGTAGTTCAGCTTCAAAGGAAGATATGGCATGACAAAAATATCAAGGAGAAGCAATTCCAAGAGGGAGATTAGGCACTGCTCTATGATTCAAGGTATAAAGACTTCAAAGGCAAGTTGAGGACAAGATGTATGGGACCCTACATTGTGGAAAAATGCAATGACTATGGTTCAGTTCTAATCAGAAACATTGATGAGGAAGCCATCCCCATGCTTGTTAATGGACATAGGTTGAAAATTTACAAGAAGCCCCTCTCCAAGCGAAAGTTCATTGAAGATTTGAATAAGACAGTGATGGTAGTGGAGCGTGTCTTAGCCTCCACTTCACCCACTCACTGAAGAAACAGAAAAAAGAAATAAAAATAAAGGACTCAAGTGAAAATCTTCATGAGGTGCTCGAGTCCCATCATTGAGTTGAAAATTTCTTTTGAGGTGGCTAAGTGATGCCAAAAAAAAAAAGAAAAAAAAAAAAGAGAAAGAGAATAAGATCCTTGGGTGAAAACCTCCTTGGAGGTGCCCAGGGCAGGCAATTAGGGTGAAAACCTCCTTGAGGTGCCCTGGTTGTTTTCAAAAAAAAAGGAGGAGGAGAAAAAGAAGAAAAGGAAAATTGAATTTTAATGTGTATTGTAGGTTGCAGGATGACCACAGGGAGCAAGAGAAGATTCAAAAGAGCCTATTTCACCTCCTCCACACTCTTCTCCATCATTTCTGACCTTTCTTCCACCCCACTATGTTTTTTTCCGAAAACTATGTGTTCTACAGGAGGCTCCTGTAGGAATCACAGAGAGCCAGAAATGGTTCCAAAAAGCAGTTTGAGGGGCTGGGAAGCTTTATGAAGAACATGAAAACCCTCCTACAGCTATCAACCCTCCTTGCATCCATTCCACACCTGCATCACATCATCATCATCATTTTTTTCCCTTCCTATCACAGAAAAACACAGAAAACTAGTTTTTAGAAAAAAAACAAAAAATAAAGGAAGCAGCACCTCAAATCTCACCTGCAGCTTACCTATTACCTCTCCATCTCCATCAGCATCTCTGGCATCATCATAGCTTCCAGTACAGAAATAAGCTGAAATTTTAAAGGGAGAAGCAGCTACAGGAGCTCCTATAGGAATTCCTGTAGCAGCTGATCCCATTAAAATCAAGCCACGACAACAAAAGAAGTGCAATCATGGGATTGAAGGAGACATCTCAAGCTTAGATTCAGCCAGAGGATCCCTGCACAAGACAAACAGTCACACATCAAAAAGCAGAGAGCATGCAACAAAGGAAATACAAGCATGCAGCAGTAAAAGAAGCCAAAATACCTCACAGCACATACATTCGACTCATAGGTAAGTGACTAACCCGCTCCTCTGTTGCATTTGTGTAATTGAAAGATATGCATAAGTGAATGAGATGGTTGGGGTTGAATGAGAAAAGGTGGCTAGTTAACTTGGCCACCTTCATCCAGTTGATTGCACTCATCGAAGATGTCATAGCACGTGCGCATAGTCAACTTAGAGAAAGATCCCAAGGACAGGTAGTGGAGGGTTTGCAAACTCCGATGCAATGATGAGAGGTGATTGCGGGAAGAAACCGTGATGACAAGGCAGGTGGGGACCAACGATCCAAATATGGCCAACGTACCTTTTTGCCAGCTCACCCCCATCACCGGAAATATCTAAAAGAAGAAATAAGTACTCTCCTCGAAACACTCTCACCACCTTTTCTTTCATTCTATCCTCATCCACTTAGCTGCAGCAAGCTCCTTGTCACCCCACAGCTTTGAAATCGTCGTTCTCTGTCGGTGTTCTACAAGAGTACTTACAGGTTCTACAAGAGAAGCTACAGGCAGTTCTACAGGAGGGGAAATGAGTTGTTTTTAAGGAGAAAACACGGGTTTTGTGCTCGATTTCTGGCTTGAGGAGGTAGGTTCCATGCATACCCACCTTGATTATCAATATGTACAAGGAATGATATCATTTTAAGGAGCAATTGAGTCCATAAAAGAAGAGAAATTACATAAAAAAATTTGCTTGTTTTCTTAAAAAAACACAGTTTTTCTTTGTTTCCCTGTTTTCTTCAAAATTCTTGTCTCCATCTCTACATTTGGTGCTCAAAAGTGGTATAAGCACAATGACAGGAGGATTCATGAGGAAGGAGCCCACTAATTGAACCAAGCTCCATGAACATCTCCAATTAGTAGCCATCTTAACTAGGGTAAATTGGATGACATTTTTTGAGGAATTCTGAGGGTTTGATGAGGAAGTTGCTCAGGAATTTACCCTTTCTTTAGTCCCTCACTCAAGAACCCATGCCACTGTCACTCTTAGAGATCTTTCCATGGAAATAACCCCAGAATTTATCAGTAGAGTTACTACCCTTCCTCTTGGATTGCGTTGGAGCAAAGATGAAAAACCAATCAGATAGGCTGCCAAGAAAAACTTCTTCCAAAACAATGAACATCCTGTAGAAGATAAAAATGCATTAGAAGGAAAAGCATACCCTACCTTTGGGATGAGGTTAGTTACCAAATCATCAAATATGTTTCCTGTAAAGGGAGGTATAGCATAGTCTATGGCTACCATTTTAGAATCCTTCATGAGCTGAGATATGGCATGGACACTCCAACACCCCAGAAACTCAGCATTCCTTATTTCCTCCTGCAGTCCCTCATAGAATCTAGCATTAAGTTCAAGGTAGGGAATCTAGATCAGCTGGTTCACCATGGGTTGATTAAAATTTTAGTGGAAGAAGCCCTCCATACATTCACAATCCCCATAGCATGGGAAATTTTTTGAAACATGACAGCAGAAGATGACATAAAGGCCCTCACCTATGATATCAATCTTTCTGATAGTGAGGAGGAAGAGCAGCAAGGGGGAGAAAGGGAAGAAACTAAGGAACAAGAAGGGAAGAAAGAAGAAACCAAAATAGAACAAGAGGAAACAAAAAAAACAGAGATAGAGAAAAAGACAGAAGGAGGAGAAAAAGGGGCAGAAAAGACAGAAGTGTCTCCTGGGACCCTAGAAAGGGAGGCAGCAGCTACTTTCACTTCCCTCAACACCCCAATTAAACCAAAACAAAAGAGGAAGAAGCAGACCTCAGTGTATTTCAAGGCCAAGAAAAGCACAAGGATCAAATCAGGGAAACCCCAACCATCTTTAACGGTGCCCATTACAATTGAAGATTCACCCACTGTCAAAGGGGAAGAATATCCCTCTAAAACCCCTATTACATATGAAAGAGGAACTCCTAGATCTTCCACCTGGAAGGAAAATGTGCAACTACAGGACTCAAAAACAGTTCTACAGGAGGCACAGATTGTTCTACAGGAGACCCTGTCAAGACTACAGGAGACCGAAAGGCTTGAAAAAAGGATAGAAGGACAGCTAAAGGGGAAGGAGGAAACTACAGAGCCACAAGAACCTAATCCCCAGCCCAGACTTGCCTCCTATTACCATCTCCTTGAAGGAGGAAGGATAATTCCACAAACATTTTCAATCCCCTTATTCTTTTGAATTAGAAAAGGAAAGAATAAGAACACATAGGTGGGATGCAAATAGCCAAATCCAAGGGAGTTGAGGATGTTGGCCACATGGAGAACAAGCTTAGAGAAATGGGTAGGGAGTTAAGTGCTGTCAGACTTAGGGAGGCAATTGTAAGAAGCAAACTCCAAACTGAAAATGAATTGCTAAGAAGGTAGCTAAAAGAGAAAGAGACACAATTGGCATGCATGGCCAGCTGGTCCATGGAGGCACTGCATTGTAGAACACCAACAAAATCCTATGGATTATACCTCAAGGACCAACGGCTACAGTTTCAGATAAAGACTTTGGCACAGAAAGGAATAATGCCTTTTCAAGATTACAGACAGTTTATGAACCTGTGTAACCAAAGCTCATCAGAAGACAAGGCAAAAATAACATAATTCTATCTGCATAACATGGCCCTCACAGACATGAATGTGTGGGACCCCAATGCTAGGCTAGGGGACCTGCAACTAATGGTCATGGCCTCATGGATGAATCATGAAGAGTTAAGGGCAACAGAAATAAGAAAGTTGATGATAAAGGAGCAGAATGAGCCACTAATGATCAGAGCTAAGCCATCAGATCCCATGGCTCTCATCAGCACACACTAACTGCTTGCAAATAATCCCCAAATTGCCCCTAAATATATCAATGATCAGGCTCAAGCCATTGCACATTTTGAGGATATGGAAAGGTTACTTGGGGATGACTGTATTCATGCTTGTATGAGGAGGTGGAACACCCTACCACATAGTTTGCAAATCAGGGAGTATCACTCCCCAACAAGGATGAAAGAGGCATTAGGGAGAGTGCCATTGTACAAGTGCTCCATGCAGAGTTTGAAGGTCAATTGGATTGGCCTCAAATTGAGTCCCCCACTACTGCTAGGCATGCTAGAAGGCAGAAAAGAGGAAGAAGAGCAACAACAGTGGGAAGAGGTAGACAGAAAGGCAGGATTCCATGACAAAGAAGAGGAGATCACATCAGAAGCATGGGATGTTAGGGAGGCCACAAGACCATCAAAGATGAGGAGATGGACTAAGTTGCTCAGAGGATGAGCAACACCTTCAGTAGGGCGGTGATGATGAGCCCCATAAATGGGTAATTATATGGGCTCATTTTGCCTCCTAACACAGTTAAATCAACCATTCTCTTAGCTTATTGCATGTTTTTTGATTATATTTATGCTTATGGAGTGAGTTGGGTTAGTTATGATGCCATGAGATTTAATATGTGTTTAATGCAGATTTTTGTTGAATTTTGAAGACAAAGTCAAAGATTCAATGGACAATTGGCAGCAATAATTCGAAGTGGAAAAAGGAGAGGATTTATGGGAGGGAATCCCCCTCATTTATTACTCCCCAGTTCAAATTTCCCTTCATGCAGCTCGGAGCACAAACAACGAAATCAATGCACTAGGAGGCAGCCGAGCCAGTGGAGGATAACTTATGTTTATCTCGAGTTTTGGGAGCCAAGCCTCCCTAATTTAAAGGAATCTATTGGGAGCTTCAGTTGTATAAGTAGAGAGGCCTAGGGCCTCACTAGGGTCGAATTTTTGTTGCAGTTTTGCTTTGCTCAACTTCGAGCTTACTTTTGGTGACAGTTTCATGTAATCCTATTACTGTTTGATAATAAAGATGAGATCCTTTTTGATCTAGCATTGAGTTACCTCAGAGGGCTAAAGCTCTTGGGTTAGGGCCAATCCAAGCAGCCAAGCTCCTCTTGTTTCTATTTATATGCTTTGTTTCAGTTTATGGATTAGTTGCTGCTAGATGTATTTCTTTGTTGGTTAAGAATAGGTTGTTTTTTGTGATTTAGAAGGTTGTTTCCATTGGTGTTTTCTATAGCAGGTTAAACAGTGATAGAAAGAAGATACAAAAGGCCAGCAACAATGCCTTGGCCTCCTTTGCTCCCTTTGGGACCATGAACTGAGGCCAAGACCCTCTTGCTGCCACAAAAACACAGATTTTCCTTCTTCATAGGATTTCTAGTGTTGCAGTTTGTTAGAAGGTTAATGCTTTGCTTTAGATCTCTTTCGCCATGCTGATTTCTGTCTTTGCAATAAGTCTTCTTGCATGCTTTCTCTCATTATAGCATTTTTCAACATTTCTTTCCATAGATCATAAGTAGATTAGCTTGATGCAAAATTCTGTTTTTTTATGCACTTAATTTCCTTGCTTTCTTGATTTCATTGTTTGACTATCAATTCTTTTGCGGCAGATTTCTTCTCATAGCAGGTCGGCTTATCAACGATCACATTCTCTCCCTGATCTATGCCCTACAGGTCACCCAAAGTTCACCTCAAATCTGCCTTAGTTTTCTATGTTTTTCCATAGGATTTATTCCTCTCTTCTGACCATCTTTCCCTCTTCTAATGATCCTTGGTGAACCCTAGGCGCCCTAACACATCATACCAGCATTCATATACCCTTTCCACCCACTCTCACACCTTTAAAACCTCAAAACTGCTCTCGGAATCCTCCTGAAGACCTCATGTAGACCTCCTATAAATCCCCTGTGTCCTCATGTAGATTTTCCTGTAGGCTTCCTTTTGAAGGCCGATTGTGGGAAAATCCTCCAGAAGGCCACCTGAGACCTCCTAGGACCCATCCACACCATACTACATTCTCTCAAGTCCCAAAACCACCCTCCATCGCCACCTTTTCATTGCCACATTCACAAACAAATAAATTACATGCATGACAACTTCACATAAAAATGCATAAAAATCCAAAAAGATGTTTTTTCCTCATTTTCTTCTAGAAATAGCTTGAGTAGATGTTGTTTACTTCCTTGAGTAGGTAATGGCATTCATTTCATGGTTTTCATATTTCTTTCTGCAAAAGTAGGATTAGTTGGCTAAGTAGGGTTTGCTAGGTTTACTTTACGTTTCAGTCTTTTTCCTTTTTGCAAGTAGAGTAGCCTCTGTAGAGTAGGCTTTCTTTTCTTTCATCACATATATAGCTTCTTCTGGAATCCATAGAAGTTGGCTTGAGCTCTTAGTGATCTTGCGCCAGCTGACCAACTGATAGCTTGCAGTAAGAACTAGTACTTGTGCATACAACACTATCGCTTCCAAGTTTGTTATGAACTATCAGGTTGATAAGAGTAAAGTAGGCAACCCAGCAGTTGCAGCATTATCGCCGCAATACTGGTGCTCACTAGTAGCCACTAGCCAATTCTTTTCCCTCATTTCTCGGCAATAAAATACAATCATTTTGCACTATGTTCTTGGCCCTCTACACCTGATACACACTCAAATATTGACCTTCTCTTATACAAAGGCATTGTTGGTGCACTCATACATTGATCTATCCACACAACTCTCTACTGTTCCAACACACCACACATGTTAGTTTCATTCCCCATTTTCTAACCCTCAATTCCATATTTTTGTTCCTTTTCTAAAAAGGGAACAATTCAATCCCTACTATCAACCACTCTTTGCCTGAGCGAGTACTCTATAAGTGCTTACCATTCTATTGTTCCATCCAATTCCTCAACCATTGTAGTTTTATTAACTGTGGGAATAGGCTTTGGAGTATTTCCCAATCTGATAAGTGAACCTTAGTCTAACCTACACAGTCAAGGAGCGCTACAATTAAATTCAACTAGTTTAATTCTCTGAACATATGTGTAACTTTCCATGCTTAGGAATAGAGGCCCATAGATCTCAAAATTTAATACTCCATGAATTTTATGTTCATCAATAAAGATCCTAATTATTGACACAATTTACTCAACTAACAAGGGAAAACATGGTCTCCATTGCTACTTTGTAAGGCAACGAAGACTCGAGGAGAAAAATCTACAGCACACCATCAGAGATCATAAATTCTTGTATGGGTCCACTTGCCTATGACTCTTTTGTTCTACAAACATTTTTCTCTGAAATGGTTTATCAACTTGTGGTTAGTGCTCCATTAAGTCTTAGTTTACTGGCCTCGGCAGTTGGCATTAGAGCCATTTTTTCATTGTTATCAATTCGTTCAATTCTAGTTATCGACCCATTTAAACATTTTAACTCCATTATGGTGAACTCCATATATGATGAGCTCTACCAAATGTAGTAGCTAGTGTCCAATATAGCACTCAGTTCTAAAGGGTTGCCGACCCATTCAAGTATTTCTAACTCCAATTATGGTTAATAGATAATTTTAGATAAACTACTAAATATGGAGGAACCTTGTCAAATATGTTATCGACCCGTACATACGACAAGTGCTAAGTAGTGAATACTTTATCGCTTTTCATCATACAGCCTGTAGGCCCCTTTTGAACTCCCTATATTGCCTTTGTCATTGAAATATGTCCATAAATATCTTGGTTTCCTAACGCATAGGTCTTTCACAAAATCAACTCTTAGGCACGCCTTTGAAAGTTGGTTGGGAGGTCGGAGGGCCTTATTTCTTAATATGTTTTTTCACTTGGCCAACTAGCTTAGAGACATCAATAGCTCGAAGGCCCTACTTAGGGTCATTTTCCTTTTGACTTTTTGCCAAGGACCAATTAAAATTGATATACAGGAAATACTTAACAAACTAATATCCTAGCACAAACCTCGAGGCCATGTCATATCATCTCGCATACTTCATTCCTTCATCATTTTTCTTCATTAGGGCCATGTGGTGCCCCTTGGGTAGTGACATGTGTCCCCTGGATTTGGCACGCTTGGGCACCTGAAAATTATGAAAACCTGTGTCATGTGTCCTCTTCCCATGTTTCCATGTCATCCTGTACCTTCGATCTACTGATGACATGATCCCATCATGGTTGACATTTTTGCACCACATCATATTTGGCACACATATGAGTACATTAGGTCTCATATAGGTTAGCGTAGGGGGGGGTTCAACCTATTTTCTAACAGTGCACCTACACTTTCCCCCTACTAGGTCAAATAGGTGTAAGTCCTAACATCCTCTTTAATTCCACCTATTGTCCAAAATTTATTTAACAAATAAATTTATCACAAAACACATGGGAGAGGTAAAACCTTAAGCTCTAAAACCTTGCTTGTTGATCTTTTGATCAAAATTATTTGACCGACAATATCTTTAGATCCTAGAGGCATTTTTTGGACTGCAACATACCGTTGGAAATCTTTTTCCGAGCACTATCCAACTGTGCTACCTATAGGAACATCTGACGATAGAGCTCATATTGTACTTCAACATGACCTCTATAATCTTCAATAAAGAGCTTGAGTATGGGAATAGTTTTGTCAACCAACGAAGTTAAGCATGGTCTCCATTATTGCTTTGTAAGGCAAACAAGACTCGAGGAGAACAATCTGTAGCACACTAACGGAGATCATAAAATATTATATGACTCCCCTTACCTATGGCTATTATGTTTTACTAGCATTTTGTCCTGAAATGGTTTATCAACTTGTGGTCAATGCTACATTAAGTCTCAGTCTCCTAGCCTCGACAGTCGCAATTAGAGCCATTTTTCCATTGGCACCAATTCATTCAAATCTAGCTACTGACTCGTTCAAACATGTTAACTCCACTATGTTGAAATCCATATATGATGGTATCTGCCAAATGTAGTAGCTAGTGCCAAATATGGGACTTTGTGCTAAAGAGTTGTAGACTCATTCAAGTCTTGCCAACTCCAATTATGGCGAATAACTAATTTCATCATAACTACCAAATATGGAGGGACCTTACCAAATATGTTGTCGACCTATTCATGCCACAAGTGTTAAGCCCTAAACACTTTATAACTTTTCATAATATAGCCTGTAGGCCCCTTTTGAACTCACTCTAATTCATTTTTTATTGAAATAAGCCCATAAAGCCCTTGGTTGCTTTACACACAAGTATTTCAAAAAAATGGATTCTTGGGCATGCCTTTCAATGGTAGTCAAGAGGTCGAAGGTAAACCTACTTTATTTGTATGTGCCCACATTTTTCTTGAGTAGCTTAGAGGCCTGAATAACTCAAACGCTCAACTTAGGGTCATTTTCCTTTTTATTTTCATCAAGGACTGATTAAAGCATATATACAAGAAAAAATTAACAAAATGATCCCCTAGTGCAAACCTCAATGTCATACCACATCATCATATATATCTCATGCTTGAATCTTGCTAACATCGTTAAGGCCACATCGAGCCTCCTAGGTGGTGACACATGTCACCAAGATTTGGCCCACTTGGCCACCTTAAAATGTTGGAAACACATGCCCATGTCCTCTTCTTGTGCTTCCACGTCATCTTGTACATTCGATATTCTGATGACATGATTCTATCGTGGTTGAAACCTATTCTTCTCATCATCTCTACCATATGCCTATCAACACTAGGGCTCACATAGGTCAAGGTCGGGGGACAGTTGACAAATTTCCCTGTAGTGCACCTACACTTTCCCTTGACTAAGCCTAGCCCTTAACTATTGAATACGTTTAAGTCCATAAATCCTTTTTAATTCCACCCAAAGTTTGAAATTTCTCACAAAAGACATGGGAGACGTGGAACCTTAAGCCCTGAAACCCTGCTTATTGACCTTTTTATCTGCATACTTTGAGCGACCATAGATTTTGATCTTGGAGGCCTTTTTTGGACTTGAGAAAACCATTAAAATGATATTTCCGAGAAATGTCCAACTATGATACTTATGGGAACATCTGATCTGATATTCAGAGGAAGAATTTCCTTCAAATCCTAAGCCAACCAAACACTTCTTTATTTAACTTGCTACTATGATGGTTCTCTACACAATACTGCAGTAACCATGGGACTCCCTTGAATCTTGGCACTCCAAGGAACACCAATGCCATCCTAACCCATTTGACATCAATGTTAGTTTATTTGCCATAATTGCAACCCACTTGAAGCCACCATCCAACCTAAAAATTCCAACTATCCAACAATATCCCCCTTTGGAATTGATGGAAACACCTAATCATTGATGGCCTCTCCTCATGCTACATCTAGACAACGTAGTGTATTCCAATGAAAGGTTTGCATTAAGCTTTATCTTCCCTACTTGAGCCACCAATAGTGCCACCGATAGCTTCACCAATATATTTTTCTCCCCCTTTGACATCAATGGTAAAGGGTTACAAATTTCTTTCTCTTCCCCTCTATTAATTAATGTTTGAGGGTTGGGATGCTCATGTGAATTATCATTTGTAGAGTTATCTTATCAAGGGATGATATAACTTTAATTAGACTCTTCAAGTCCGCCATCCAAACTCAGCTACAACCTCATGGGTAAAGACACTCGCAAAACCAAGAATTAGGAAAACATGTCCTCGTGTCTTGTTGTAACCGCTGCTACTTTATGAAATGGACATATATGATATGCTCCCCTTCAACACATAACACCTCTTCGTTTATTGTTCATCCAATTTTGAAAACATTATGGTTGTTGGTTCTCTTTACCAATACATATTTTATACAATTTCATACTGCTAGTGGTATCACTGTTGTTGCACATACCAAGCGTTAGTGATGCATTTTGGATTTTTTTCACTATTGTTGTTGCTTCAGAGACTGTGCTCACTTCCTTTAAGAAAAACAACCACACGATTCTCCACAAGAGATCATACATCCACCAATAGGGATTTCTACTTAAATAACACCAATCGTACCAAGAAATTGGTACCCATTGGATAGAACACTAGAAAAACTCCAATGACTTCATCTCAAAAAGATATGTCCTTTAATACAAAAGGTTACTCCACTTGGACCAAAGACTAGAAATTGACATAGTGATACCAATTGATAATTAAGGAACTTGTAAATCTTGCACAAATTGTGTTCATTAACCCTAAATTGCTAGGCACAATCAACACAACTTAAATGAAATAAGGGTATTTCATTGAAGATTCAAACCTTTCATTTCTTTAGAAATCACTCTTTCTGAGACCAAAGAATGATGCCTGCTTCTTCTGATTTTGCAGCTCTCGCAAAGCCTATGCTTCTCTTCTCCGATCTCTTTTCATTTTTCTTCTTGCTTTTGATTAGGGATTAATCTTGTGGACCCGATTTCACTTTGGGCCTCTTATAACTCCACACTTTTGCTACAACTCATCTCCAATAGTTATATTCAACTTCATGTGACTTGTGATGCTGTTGTATACTCCCCCTGAGGCTATTTTGGCTGCATTTTTCTTATTTCTACAATGTTGATATATATAAAAATAAACAAATTTATCATTGTGACTATCATGGAGACTTTGTCTTACCTCCATCATTCAGATGCACCTATATGTTTTATGATGCCTACGTTTGACTTCTTTTGGCTTCAATTGAAGGCATTCTCTTATTTCAGTGAAGAGAAACTGAGGATCTACTCCCTCTGAGAATACTATCCTCCTTTTTCTTCCAAATATTTCTAGGCTAAGTCTTGACATGGACATTAATTTTGACCTACCTCTCATTTACCGTTCTTTGGGCCTTACCTTGATTTCTCAGAGCTAGCAGACACTCCTCTTTAATTTTTCCTTTCTTCACCCATATATTCTTGATACCCTTTTTCTTTCTTTACAAAAAGGATTAAATGGGTTGCTTATTTATTTCCTAGCCTAAAGAATATGCTTAATGCAGCTGGTAATCTTAGAGTATCTTACTACAAAAATAAGAGGATCATACCTTTCAATTCTTTTCTAATTTTATTTTAGGGAAGGGTCAAATCTTTGCTTATTCCCTTCACTGTATTTCATGGTTTCCTTTACGTAGAGTGTTTATGACAAAACCACTTTCCTCCTATATTTTGTTTCTTCTCATCTCCAACATTTGAGTTTCCTCTTTTTCATGGATATTATGCGAAGTGGCCTTTGTCCTGCTATATCTAGAATCTACTACCTTGTGCTCAAAGTTTCCAAAATTATAGCATTCAACCTCACTTGAGAATGGGACAAAGGAATTTTTATTTCTTACAACATTTTCACTATACCTTCTTTTGTTGTAATAATACCTATTTCTTGGTATCTTTTGCATCCTTGGGTCATTTCTACCCAATTGTTTTTAATTTCTGCCATTCCAGCTATTGTCTATCGCTTTATGCCCAAATGTTTGCAAGAAAAACAATAGCCATAAAAGGGATTTTAAAACTAAAGATGCCTTTTCTTTGAGGGCTTTGTAATCGAGGGGAAAATGACCTCTATTTTTTCCTCAAGTGCCTTCCATGGTTGTTTGAATCACTACCATTTGTAATTCTTTGTGTTGTTTAACATTCCATTGCTTCTATTTCTTTTTTTGTTTCTACTGCTTTTCTTGTTGTTGTTGTTGTCCAAAAATTTATTTTCCTCTATCATTGTTGTTACCTTCAACTACTTTTGTTTGGGTATTCGACCCTTCATCCTTTTCTTTCATAGAGCTTGAATCTTCTTTCTGTTAGTCCTTACAATCTACTAGGTTGAAAAGGAAATCGATAAGAGTAACCTCAAACCACTTCAGCTCAGTAGCTAGCCCTACTAAGCTTGAGAGGGATCTCTCTAAGTCTCTTATCAGTGATATGACATTAAAGCAAATGAATTCTAGGCTAGATATGTGTATTTGTTTGTGAAAATTTGGTATTTTAAGTATTTGCTGAACTTAGGGTTTGGAGCCACAAGTACGTCTAGGCTATGGGAATGCAGGAGCAAACATAAGAAGGAGATAGATATCAGAAGCCATGGTGTAATTTGAGTATTTTTCAGTGTAGTATAGAGAATATAGTCAGGAAGAAACTAATGAGCATAAAATAAACATGATTTCATTAGCTTAGGAAGACAAAACTCATAACTATGAAAACCAGATAATAGAGCTTGGAAAACAAGAATTCAGAGTTTTTTTTCCCCAGACATTCATAGAAAGAAGAGATATAATGTAGATAAATATGTTTATACCATGATAAAACAAAAAGAATGAAGTACAATCACCATGAACTCATTGGGCTGGAGTTCCTTGAAAATAGCTGCAACCTGTATCTGTATTAGCTGAAAGATGATTACAATGCAAGTCGCCTTCACAAAAAGTTCAACCTTCTTCTCCTGAAGTGAAATAGTACTTATAAACTCTCCTAAACTACTTTCCCACCTTCAAGAGTTGAGTTCCTTGGTGGAGGAACAGACTCCAAGATTCTCTCAACCAAAAGGTGAGTGAGAAGTTGCAACTCAAACCCTCATGAAGAGTTTGTTTAGGAGTTTGCTTCTTTTATGAGGCCTAATAAACGTAAAAAACAACCTATGATATGCATTTATTCATTCCTACATCACCTAGCCTCGTAAATTTTTCCATTACATAGAGAATCTTGACTTTGACCAAGTCAGACTAGAATCTAGAAAATTTACATGGTGAAAATTTTCAAATAAAAACACAGAAAGTGCAGAAGCGCAATGCCAACTTTGAGCTGATTTTCAGGTGCCTTCTAGGGGTCAAAATGCAAATCTGAGAGAACGATAAACTAGCCCTTCAAGTCTAGTTTCTAGAACCGTTTTCATTTATGAATTTGGAGCATGGGAAGACCTTCAAATATCCATTCTCCCAAGGTCACTCGATAAGCGCAACGCCTGTCCAAAAATGGTCCAGAATGCTAGTTTTTTGCCACTTTTTTGCATTTTTCTCCAAAACTATAAGCCACCTCCACAAAATCTGGGCAAATGGGTTTTTAGATGATGTCAAGATCTTTCCAAAATGTAGACCTTTCCTCAAATGGAGGCCTAAGGAAAAAGCGTAGCACCAAAGCATTGCGCTTCTAGAGCAGCAGAATTTTTGAACTTAGACCAAAAATTCTCAAAAAACTCAAAATGCTCATAATTTGCTCAAAATTGGAGGGAAGGTGTAAAAATATGTTTGTTATAGCTTCATGGATGCTTCAGCAAGCATCTCCAAATTCCCTCATCCTTTTGATGTTTTTTGGCCTCCTTGAGCTTATTTTCTAGTTGTTTCACTTTGACATTGGCGATCATGTTTTGAGCTTGTTTGTGATGCGCCATGTGTTTGAGAAATTGATTGTCTCTGCTTGTCTTCTCAAGGAGCTTCTCCAAGTGTTCATTCACCTTATTAAGCCAATATTCCTTATCTTTATGAACCTCTAGGGCGATCCTATTTTCTAGGTCAAGATCGTCATTAAGCAGAATTTGTTCTTGTTCCTCTTGAAAATATTTCTAGAGGCCTCTTGTTCTTGGTATTTTCCTTTTTCCTCTCACCTCTGATGCTTCAGGCTCACTTGATGTAATGATCTCCTTACCTTTGCTGACTTGCTGCAATAACTTGTCTTTTTCCTTTTCTAGGATCAACTCCTTTGCTTTGAGTTGACTGTCTTCTTGTTCAAGGAATGATAGGACATATTTTGCTCTTTCCAAATTGATTGCTATCTCCTTTATTTGAAGTCTGATCCTCAGCCGCTGAATCAACCAGTGCAAACTCATGCTCAACTGTGTCTTTCTCTTTTGCTGCTGGTTCTTGCTTTGTCGATGAAGAAGGCTTGGCCTCTTTCTCTCTGTGAGAAGAAAACACAAGCCTATGGCCCTTCTTATACACTTTAGTCACCTCAGGTTTTGATAGCTAAGTCTTCTCCACTGATTTTCTGGATGACCCCACCTCAATTTGAATGAAAAATAAACTGAGGTATGAATGGAAATGAAGTGATGTGAAGGTGGATTTTGACAAAAATATAGAGGAGGTTTGAGAAAGGTGGATATGAACTCTAGAAGTTAATGAAAATGAGTGAAGAAACAGTAGAAGAGAGATCTTCTGGCAAGCAGGAAAATAGGGTTTGTAATGAAAAATGCCTAAAAACCTCTAGGAATGAGCTAGGGTTTTACTGTTTGAGAGGTAAAAAATTGTTTCGAGGTGAATTGAATGGTTAAAATGGTTTATTAAACATGTATGCGGGTGTAGGAAACCATTTTACATGTTTTAGAAACCAAAAACTAAAAATGGTCATTTTCACCTTATCATTTCCCATGCAAATTTCACTACAAACCCTAACTTGAAGATTCATTGACATGAGATGAAATTGGGAAAGAAAAAGATGGAGGATGATGGTTTAATTACTTTTCTGTTGGCTTAGAAGTCAATAAAATCAAGCTTGCAAGTGAAAAAATGATATTTGGGAGAGTTTTGAAGTATTTCTGGGCACTCTGTCTTGCGCGCAGTGCAGTTCACAGAAGCATAGTTCCATCTTCAAAACCACTTTTTGAGGCCTTAAACTGCTCCAAATTGAGATTTTGATAGCACGTTGGAAAGCTATTGAAGCTTGCTATAAGATGGACACCTCAAGCATGTAATTTGGACGCTTCATGAGGGAGAAAATTTGATTTTCTCAAGGCCACTCCAAAAACTCAGGGTTTCTCTGACAAAAGAGAAGCTCCAAATTGTGGAGCACTTTTTGATGGCTTTCACTAATCCAAATCATGATCTGAAGGCACAATTGGAAATCTTAGGATGACTAATACACAATAGAGTCCTTAAGAACTACCAACACCTGCTCCAAACCCCTGAAAATTTGTCTTGAAGTCAAGTTGTCCAGAAATCCATTAACTCTCCCATAGCAAGTGTTTGTTGAAAATTTCTTTCAAATAATAACACCTGTGCATAAAAGGAAGGAGGTTTTTGTTCACTGGACTATAATGGACAAAAACCTCTTTGAATTTTGTAAAATTATTCTCTATTTTGTCAGAAACATATTTTGAATCAAACATGTCCCTATGAGGAATGATGAGGCACAGTAGTGTACTGCAACATTGTCTTATTTGAAATAAAACATTATCGTTACCTTTATTTTTCTTTCCCTAAATTGCTAACTCCCTTTACCCACTTAATCACATGATGGACATACTTTTGGAAACATATGGTATCATGACGACACGAGTGAAACCCTAGACCATGACCTAAAATGAGAAATTTAACCATTTCATGACCCAAGACATTTAAATGAAGATATGATAACCTCGAAGAAGACAATGAACATGATGAGTGATGAAGACCATGACTAACTGAAGGGAGCAACAATGACCTAGACACAACAACCATTGACCAAATTTTTATTTGAAGACTCACTGAAATGACAAAAATTTGACTTGACACCCTAACAACACCTTGTAAGAGCATATTTGATCACTGGTGACAGGCTGAACTGACTGACACTAACATTGGCTCCAATTGGTGATGGCAGCTCCTTGGAGGTTTCAAGAATACCATAGACCAATTAGCCTTATCCATTGGGCAATGGAGTCAAAATGCAAAGACTAAACTCAAACTTAAAATTGATTGACTAACTGACTGACTTGAATATAAAAAACATACTGACTAGACTTACTTATGGCAGTAGACCATCGGGATCTTAGGGCCTTCACCTCTGGCTTCAAATCCTGATGATAGCTGCCCACTTGTTGAAGATGTATATACAATCTTGTTTAATGATCCCTCCAGTGTAATCAATCTAGCAAGTGGCTACTTGCTTGAATTCTGCTTGTACTTTCCTTGAGCAGGTAGAACAAACAAAAGTTAGGAAACTTCGAGTGTCCACTAAACATGTGCTCATGATCCATAAATACAAGAAAATTCATCTTTCCAGATGGCTGTAACAAATCAGTGTAAGGATCCTTAAAAATCTAAAATGTTATCTTGTCTTGGAATCCAACAAAAATACAAGTACTCCTTTCATTTTGATCTGAAAGAATACTTAGTTGTTGATTCATAAGAAGGCATAAGGAAATATGGGTTTTTGCCACCTGAGTGTTGGATGCAAATTTCTCAAGCATGAGCAACTCTGATTCTATCTCTGGCATACTGTCTATCTCAGTCTCATACTCTTTCATTTCATATTCTAAATCATCCTTGAACAAAACATGTTCCTCAAGATTATTAAGCAGGTCAGCCCTATCCTTTTCATGAAAGAAAACAGTCTTTGTTAGCTGATCTCCTTGCAAGAAATCTACATCACAAATTGGCTTACTCACAACAAATTCATGTATAGTTTCATTAGTCTCATGACTGTCATCATTTAAACCCAGATTTTCATTTTCAATAATGGAAGAAATTTCACTCACACAATCTTGATAGTGTGAGCACTGCAAACCTGCCTTAACTTGGTCTGTAACATGTTTTTTCAAAAGCTGGTCAATCTCATCTTCAGACAGAGGAGACAATTGAGTTTTATAGAAATCAACATTGGCTTGGTGATTTTTATTTTCAAGATCAGGAGTAGGCCTTTCTCTATTTTGATCCCAGTCTGTTTCATTCAAGGAGGAAATTGTTGATTCTTGTTGGGAGGAAAAATCATAAAGGGCTTCTAATATATCTTCTTCAATACATTCTTCATCCCCATACGAATTTTCAAGAAATTTAATGAAATTTTCAGAAATCTCACAACAGCTACCCATCATTGATAAGGAAAAATTGCAGCTTTGATAATTATGAAAGAAAACTGAATGAAAATCCTTTAGAGAATATAAACTAGTAGATGGTAGACTCTCATACCATTTCCTCCAAGGTAGCCATGAAAATATTCATCAGACAATCTTCAGGAAACTTAGCGTTTAATCTGTGAATATGAAAATGAAATTTGACAAAATGCAAACTCTAATCTTCTCCATCCTGACCTTTAAACTTTGGCAGCTTTGTTTGCCAATTGTTATAGACATTTTTGGGCACTACAACCCCAATCATACATGTCCATAAACCAAGGGCTCCTAAGTCCCTAAAAGTGTTGCTTGACTCCTTAAAGGAACAAGGTCAGCTGATTACATCATCTCCCTGAAGTTCCCCACAGAAAACTGCTCAGAACTGGTCAAAGCTGGACCATACAAACTTCCCAATGCAGAGGGTGCGATGCATCCCACCTGCTTAGTGTAAAGGGTGCGATGCATACTGGAAAGCCCTTCTGTAGGATGCGATGGGCGAGAGTAGACAAATGGTAGAGACAGTTTGCAAGGTCGATCGTCATGGAATTTTCCAGAAACTTCTCCTGTGACACTTGCCTCTCTGAATTTGCCCAGGGATGAGTAAGAGATCATCAATCTCCAAGTGGAATCAAGAACTATTAGAGAGAGGACACTAATCAAAATCCCAGAAGCTGACTCACCCCCCTGCAATCATCTATATATGGATCCCTCATCACAGAGATCTAGAGGCTGGAATTTTGTATCTTGGAAGGAAGTGTTGTTGATTTCTTGGTGGAATACCATAGTGTTGGGTGATCTAAGCTTTTCATGAGGTTAAGAAGGGCTTTCATGCTGGGAGGATGACGCTGGGTCAGATCAATGGGTTGTAATCCTCTCTTCTAATCTTTATATCAATAAAGCTATTCAAGTTTTCCTCCACATTCTTGTATGTCTGATTGTATATGCATTTGTGTGGTCAATATATATCTGGTCCTATATTGTTTATGATTCTAGATCTCCACACTTTGAAGGTATTATGCTGCTTTGACTTTACAGGTACTCTTTGAAGCGGAGTGGTCAAGGGAGAAGCAGCAAAGACTGGTCGGTGAGGAGAAGGAACAAGCAAAGAACCGAGCGAAGGATTGAGGTTGGTATTCTTTGATCTTCTCCTATCTACTTCTCATAAAGGAAAACGAGAGTAACTTTAATCTGTTTGTTTCTAAGATAGCTACCCGTCTTAGTGGGACTAGCAGCCTTGCGTAGACACTAGATTTCCCAATAAAAAAATGGCGACTCCATTGGGGAGTGAATAGATTGTTTTCTTGTCTATATTTGTTTGTTTTATAAACTTACAGACAAAGCCTGAAGTCAAGCCAGCTAGCCTTCGAACTGCATTTTCTGTGCAAGTGCAAAGTAGATCAATGCTACTTCAGTTTATCTTCAGGTTTTGTTTATAAACTGAACGATTGATTTGCAAACATCCTAATTGCCCTAGTGGTGGCTCTAGTAACCTCATTAAATCAGCCCCTGTGATTTCTATTTATTGACTACCATTAGCTCAGCCTAAATCCCTGAACTAAGCTGCAAACTGTGACCTAGAACCAAGTTGAAGTCTTATCCCTGGACCATCGTACTTTCTCCTCTTGGGAATCTAGATGCATCGCACCTCCCGTGTGTAGTAGGTGCGCTGCATCGTACTTTCCCTGTGTTGCAGGTGTGCTGATCAGACAAGACCTCTTCTGCTCTCATATTTTGGTTTTGTGTTCACTCTCTTCAGCTTTATTCAAGAGTTTTGTTGTCTGTGATCAGTATACCACTATGGAAACTCCCTTCCTTTGCATGATTCCACCTCCATAGTACAAAGAATTGTGAATGTTTTTATGTATTGTGCGCCATTTACAGGTTCTATTTTACAAAAAGTAGTATAATCAAACTGTCGTCTTTTGATTTGGAAGTGTCGCAAGTGTCGTTTTCAGTCAAAGAAAAGAATTCTATTGTTCTGGATGGTTGATTATATAGTTACTCTTGTATTTGATTTGAATTAGTAGTTTTTCAAGTGTCGAAAGCAGTTTTCAATTCAAAATAGAAAAGTGTCGTCATTATCTTCCCTTCGTCTTTTAAGAGAAATTTGTTAGTACTGTCGCTTTGAAAAGATAATTCAGATTTGTACTTAGCGTTCTTCTTGTTATTCACACATTAAGAAAGCTGAAAAAAAATACATGCATGTGCATTTGCATTTAGACTACTTGTTGGTTTGATTTAGGACAGTGCATCTAGTGTGTGCTCTCTACTCTATGTTGAAAGAATACCATCTCTCTTTCTTTAGTAGCTGGGATTTTCATTGCAAAAAGAAGATTAAATGATTGTTTCTCATCTTAGATTGCATTTTAGGAATTGTATATCTACATCATGCGGTGAACCTGAAGGGAAAATTTCTTAAGAAATATCAACTGTAAAATAAATTCAATGAACATAAAAATGCTTTGGAACCTAACGCAAAACATCTAGAAGTCTAGGCTAGACATGTATTCCGGCGTCGTAAAGCCTGGTAACTATTGCTTTCATTGTTGGTTGGGTCATTCCTCCTCTTTGAGACAACAAGTGCCAGTACGGACTTGTGCTCCCACGTACTGTCGAGTATATATTGGGAGACCACAATAGGCTATATCCTTTATCTGTAGGAAGCCTTATTTGCCACCTTATCGATCGCAATGCACTGAACACAACATTCAGGAAGTTTGACTGTCGTACTGTAAAAATTATTCTGCAATTTTGCGATTGGTTTGGTAATCCCTCTGTCTAGATTTCCAGAGTAGTCTCTTTCATTCCTTTTCAGACTCCTTAAAGGAAAAGGTCCATCTAAGCACTAATCACTTCAGGCTCTTTAGAAACCGAAGGCGACTAGAGTCATATTTTGTTTTTTCTCGACTCTTAAAAATTGAAAAAACAAGTTGTGTCAAAGCGTCTAAAATTCATTTAATTTGGAATCATTTTCCCCTTTATTTTTAGTTGATCGAGCAATCCGCAATCATGGAAGAAAGTCAATCAAAACCCCGTCGTTTGCGGATACTTACGAGTCAACCGTCTTTGTCTCCAGAATCAAAACTATTCCAAACAAAGCAAACTTTTTTAACCAGTTCAAAGTCCCCTAGTCTGGTTGGAACAAGTGTTCTGACACCCTCGGAGACTCCAGTTACTCCAAATATTTCTGGTATCCCTGCCTTTACAGAAGAAGTTCCACAGCCATTAGAGGACAGTAGAACCGATCCTAGTGTGAAGGTAAACACTTCTATTCCTGAATCAGCTCCATCTGCAGCTGATTTGGAAACTGTTATTCCCCAAACATTTGTCACTGCAGAATCTATACCTTCTTCGATATCGGAAATATTTTACAGACCTAACGGTCTACCTCTTCCACCTGGATTGATTGCTATAGAATAGATTGTGGAGGATCCCCCATCTAGTACTCCATCGCATTTTAGAGTTGGGATCACCCTATATCCTTCTTCGTCAGAAATTAGTCTACCGTTATCCAAAGTTTTTGTAGAATCGCTAGGAAATATTTTGGATAGACTAGATATGTCTGAAAAGCCATCGACATCTAGGAGTATGTCATTCGACACAGTAGCGGCAGAACTTCCTGCTGCCACTCCAAAAATGTTTGCTGGCATACCGTCTGTCGTAACTAGCTCTCAATCGCTGGATGGAATCCATCCAGGGGTTGTTTTGATAGCATGGTTTGTTCTCGTTTGTTCGTCCGGAATAATATCTGGAATCTCTTATGTTGAGTCTTAGCAAATTTATTCTTCACAGTGTCAATTTGGGCAGTCCGGTCCTCAAAGGCAAATCATTCCCTTAAGCACTGGATTACCACTGTATGGGGGGCAATATGCCCTTTCATTGTCTCCTCCGGGAGAACAAACATACGAGAGTTCACAACAGAATTCAGGTTATGCTGGAATTAAATCTAGTGGTTGGGTACCAATATTGCCTCAACAACCAAGAGTTGTATACTCAATGCAACAAAATCTGCCTATGTCAAATATCCCCACTACACTGGCTATTGTAACGGTGTCGCAAGTACAAGCATTGCCTGTTGTATGCCAACCTCAAGTTTCTCAGGTCGCAATTCAATAGCCTCTTGTCTCCACGATGCCACCACAATCATCGATTAGTGGCTTCTTAACTGGAGTAACCCAGGCTCAAACAGGTACCATTACCCCTCATCTTGGTCAAATAGCCAGTATTGGACAACAGCAAATGGTCTCACAACCATGGTTGGTGCAATATCAACAACCGCAATTCCAACAAGTTTACCAAGGATCTGAGCACCAAATCTTTGCAGGTAATGGGCAGCCGTATATTCAAAATGACCAACATCAACCATTTCATAATGGTTATGCCCATCAACCTTACCAAAGTTATCAGCATCAAATGCACTATGTTGGTATGCAAAGACCCACTATTCAGGCAATCCCATCTTATCCTGGGTATGCTTCGCCGAACCTGAATCAACAGTTGCCCTTCGTGGCAACTTTAGAGTTACCAGATCTAAATTGGCTAACAAACGACCCAATCACTTATGCCCCTTGGTGGCCAGCGATTCCTCATAAACTTCCGTCAGATATTCCTAAATTTAATGGAAATCTGGGTGAAGACCCGTCAAATCATGTGATGACCTTTCATCTGTGGTGTTCATCTAACACCCTAAATGTTGATTCAATTAGGCTTCGCCTTTTTCAATGAACGTTAATTGGTCCGGCAGAAAAATGGTATATCGAATTGCCTAGAGCTTTGTTTGATAACTTCAGTATCGTATCCATAACCTTTTTAACCCATTTTCAGTTACCAATAAGGTACGAAACGAGAACAGAGCTTCTTACAAATTTCAAGCAAACGACAGCCACTCACATATCTGATCATATTCATGAGTGGTGACGTCATCGTAGAATGGTAAAAACATATGTTCCTGATCAGTTGTTGGCTAAATGGTTTATTAAGTCATTGTTACCTTCTATTACAGAAGATGTGGCAAAGGGAGGAGTCGTCACTGAAGAGCAAGTCATTACTCATGTGCAATATTTAGATTTGATCTATACTCAGTCTTGCACGCTCTATGATAAAATCCCTGATGCTCCAAGACCGGAATTTTCTGTTCCTCCCTCTCCTAAATCAAACAAAGACTCTCATGCCAAGGACGGCATGATAGGAATGACCAGCACGAAAACCGTAAAGGCTAAGTCGAAGAAGGCCCGTACGGTTTCAGGTCAAAATGCAAATGAAGAACTTCTCGCCTTGGAAGTAAATGCCGTATTGACTGACAAAGGCAAAGAAACCAAGCAACCAGGAGGCAAGAAGAAAAAGAAAGGGAAGAAGAAGAAATAGGAGGAGTCGTCCCCTGAAAAATCTTCTACAAACCCTTCTGGAGATAGGAAACCAAATCGTCCATGCCTTATATGTGATGAGGATCATTGGACAAGAGAATGTCCATATAAAGCTGAGCTTAGAAAATTCTTCAAGAATTCAAAAACCTCGGTGGTATTGACTGATCCGTTTCCAAATCCAGGAACAAATCTAGTTGCTAGTGACAATGCTTCCCCGTCCCAAGTGCTAATGTTGTCAGTTTCGAAGCAGCAAAATGATGCTTTGATATCGACAAGGAATAAAGATTACGGGAATCCACAGCTGTCGGACAACAAGGCTAATGATCAACCTAGTAGTTCGACAACAACTTCGACTGAAGTTGTGCCACCCACCATTCCTGAACTAACGATAAAGCCACCAAATGGAGTAGTACACAAATTGACATTTAATCCTCGTGCCAGAGCAGCACAGCATTATAATATAGTGGAGGATCTGGCCCAATCTCCATCCGCTATGTCGACACTTGAGGTACTGCAAAATTTCCCCTCCCAAAAACAGGGTTTATTATCGGCGATAGGTGGGATTAACCCAACGGATTCCAATATTGTGTCCTTTAATCACAAAGGATATGACCCTCAATTACCAGCTCAACTAGCTTTCCTTATTCAAGTGAAAGCCCTCAACAAAACTGTTCATCAAACAATTATTGATGAAGGGGCATCTACATGTATTATGTCGATGAGTTGCTGGAAAACTTTAGGATCTCCACCTTTGTTGCGATCTTCGACGACATTAAAAGCATTTTATAGACAAACATACACCCCATATGGGATTTTAAGTAACTTGCAAGTCGAACTGGGGGGCAAAATGGTAGAAATTGATGTTGAAGTAATCGACAGAAACCTCGATTACAACATCCTGCTAGGAAGGCCCTGGATATATGCTATGGTTGCCGTTGTATCGACCTACTTCAGGAGGATTGCATTTCCCTTCCAAGGAGGTATTACAATTGTCGACCAACAAACATTTCTCCCCAACAATTCACAAGTTATGGGAAGCATTCTGATGATCCATGGAAGCCCTCATTCGCTTCAAAATATCAGAGTAGGCGTGCTAAAAGACCCTATATTAATGGGGAGTTTTTCCCTACCACATCTAATAAATACGGCGGAAGTGGCATTGGTGGGAACCTACAATATGATATCTTCTATTCAAAAGATCTCTGAAAACGATATTAACATGGATCATCTGCAGGTATTGCCTCCAAGCCCAGTAGAAATATTGTAGCAATCAATGTTTTCAGCATGGGAAGTAAACCCAAACCAACGCTCATCAAGCGTTTGGATAGATAGGTCTAAAGAATATGGTACCCCCTCAGATCATTGGTCACAAGTACATTCTACAGACGAAGGAATTGTTCAGTCAATGATGATTGATGGGGCACCATGGGAAGATTACCACCATTGTTCCCATCTTCCGGATTACAAGGAAGATACTCCTAGTGACCTTCGTCATCCCTCAGTTTTTGATTTTCTATCAAATACGGTAAACATGGTGGATTCCGAGCGAAACTTGTCCAATATTGAAGAGACTATCGCCATAAATATCTCGACCAAAACAGATGTTGTAGAGAATATTCATGTCAGCAGATCTTGTTCTCCTTCAGAACTGGAAATATATTACGCTCTTTTTCGCGAGTTCAGAGATGTCTTTGCTTGGACGTATGATGAAATGCCAGGCATTGACTCGATCATAGTTGAACACGAAATTAAGATGTATCCAGATGTCAAACTTGTACGACAACAGCTATGGCAGGTGCACCCCAAGAAAGCCACTTCCATCAAGGCAGAAGTTGAAAAACTTCTCCATGCTTGTTTTATTTACCCGGTTCCTCTAACAGATTGGGTATCGAATATTGTTCCTGTAATGAAAAAATAAGGAACGATAAGAGTGTGTGTCGACTATAGGGATGTAAATCAAGCTTGTCCGAAAGACAACTATCCTACACCTTTCATTGACCAGATAATTGATGAATGCGCTGGATGTGAAATCTTTTCATTTATGGATGGATTTTCCGGGTATAATCAAATAAATATCCGCCCACAGGACCAGTCAAAGACTGCATTTATTTGTCTGTGGGGCACATTTGCATATTGAAAGCTACCCTTCGGTTTAAAGAACGCAGGGGAAACATTTCAAAGGGCAATGAATTATGCCTTCCATGACATCAAAAACATCGTTCAACCATATCTCGACGATCTTCTCGCTCATTCGCGAAAGCAGACCGATCATTCGCAGCATTTGAGAGCGATATTTCTACATTTCGGACACTACAAGATATGACTCAATCCATGCAAATGTGTGTTCTGTGTCAGTTTTGGTCATTTACTTAGCTTTGTGGTCTCAAAGGAAGGGATTCGTCTTGACCCATGTAAGTTTTAGGCAATCATTAATTTGCCTCCACCTTCAAATTTGCTTCAGATTGAGAAACTCCAAGGGAAAGCAAACTTTCTGAGGAGGTTCATTCCAAATTACGTCAAAGATTCTAAAGGTTATACTCGTCTATTGAAAAAAGAAGTACCCTTCGTCTGGGATCAGGTCGCGCAAGCTTCCTTTGATGCTTTAAAGGAATCCCTAATAAAAGCATCATTAATGTACACTCCTGATTATCAAAAAGACTTTAACTTGGATCTGGCTGCAGCGGATACGACCATCGCAATGGTTTTAGTTCAAGAAGAGAATAGAATTGAACATCCTATATATTATTTGAGTAAAACTTAAATGATACAGAAAGAAAGTACTCCTACGTTGAAAATCTAGCTCTCACAGCTGTTCAAGCGATACAGAGATTTCGACATTATGTTCTCTTTCGAAAAACTACCATTTTATCAGATTGTGACCCCATGACTTATATATTTTCGCGACAGTTGCTGAGCAGCAAATATTCAAAATGGATAGCAATTCTACAAGAGTTTGATCTGGAATTTATAAAATCCAAATCGAAGAAATCCCTGGTTTTCACGGAGTTACTATGCGATCTCCTATCGTCGTCCAACGATGCAACCTCAGAAGAAGCGATCGTGGATGAATCTTTGTTTCTGATATCTTCAAGCAATCCGTGGTATGGAGACATAATAATCTATCTCCAAACCCAAACATATAGGTCTAATACCTCTCGCTCGAAACAACGACGCATTCAATACCAAGCAAAAGACTACATGGTCGTCAGTGATACACTTTACCGTCTTGGTGTCGATACAGTTCTGAGGAGGTGCCTCACCACGAGGAGGCCAAAAAAGTCCTGAATGATTGCCATTCAGGCATGTGTGGGAGGCATCAATCTGGTTACGCTACGGCGCAAAAGATTTTATGAGCAGGATACTTCTGGCCAACAATGTTCAAAGATTGCATAACCGCAGTTAGAAGTTGCCATGCATGTCAAATCTTCGATCGAAAAACGAGAATACCACCCACACCTCTGCAACTAGTAGTTGCTGTTGGGCCATTCGCCAAATGGGGCATAGATTTCATGACATGCAGCCCCACCTCGGTTGGGGGATATGGGTACATCATAGTCGCAATAGACTATTTTACCAAATGGGCCGAGGCGATGCCTACATTAAACAACAGTGGCGAAATGGCTGCCCTCTTCTTTTTCAATCATGTAGTCTCTAGATTCGACGTTCCACAGGCCATAGTCACAGATCATGGATCGCATTTTCGCAATCACATGATGGTTGAGTTGGCTGCCAAATTAGGGCTGTCCCACGACAGCTCTACTCCGTATTATCCGCAGGCTAACGGATAAGATGAGGCAATCAATAAGGTCCTGAAGCGGATGCTGCAAAGGATGATTGGAGTCCATAAAAGGAGTTTTCACCTGATCCTGTACTCAGCCTTGTGTGCATATCGGACATCGGTGAGGAATGCAACCAGGTTTACACCTTTTCAAATGGTGTATGGCCTGGAAGCAATCTTACCAGTTCAATGTGAAATCTCATCCCTCAAACTCGTAGTCGACCTTCTCCCTAGAACTTTAGAAGAGGAGGCTTGTTTCTTGGAACTAATCCAATTGGATGAAACCCGTCGTGATGCCTCTTTGGTTAACGAATCCCATAAGAAATGAGTCAAGGCGCAGTTCGACAAAAATGTCAAACCTCGTGTCTTCTCAGAAGGTGACCTGGTCTTAGTTTACGACTAGGAGTCTGATAAATTGGGAGCAGGCAAGTTCAAGTCTTGATGGATGGACCCCTATATTGTTAAGTGTGTATTAGTAAAAGGAGCCTACGAGTTAGTGGATTATGATGGGATTCCACTGGCGCAACCCCGCAATGGGTTGTACCTTAAGCGTTACTATGCTTGACTCAGGATAGTAACCCCTATGCTTTTGTTACATTTTTGTTTTCGCTAAGGGTAATTGTTTTGGCTAAAGTGATCCGGTTTTACATTTGTTACAGATGTCGGACCTACTGGAATCATTTGTTGGATATGCCGACGGAGCGAGTCGTAGTTCGCGGGACCTATCTTCTACGGCCTAGGCCATCTTTGATCCAAGCGGCGAGTTAGTGAGTTTCAGAGGGGTATGTATTGGTCGGTCAATGAACAATATTGCTAAGTACAACGCGTTGATAGAGCTCCTCTTTGATGCCATCACATGTGGCATACGCCAACTCGTTGTTAGGCTAGACTCACAACTTGTCATCCTACAGCTCACCGGTATCTACTCTGTGCAGAATCTAGCTATTTATCGTGTGTTCCTAAGGGACAAGATTTTGGAAAGGCAGTTTGATTCTATTCAATATCAGCATATTTCAAGAAACTTAAACACATTAACGGACTCATTGGCAAACTATGTGTTAGATAGACATTTGCAACATTTATAAAAGAAGAATTTCATCAATATTTGCATCAAGATCATGTAACTTTACCAAAATAAAGCTCCGAAAATCAAATATATATATATATGTATATATATATATATATATATATATATATATATATATATATATATATATAACTGTTTATGGTTTATACATAATGTTCTATAACCAAGAAAAAATCGGTCAAACGACCCAAAACTCAAAATGCTAGGGCGCACCTTAGTCTAATGATGTTGTTGATAACAAGTCATCGCCTGTGCAATCATGCATAAAAGCCTAGTCCACCGACTCGGCACACCAGTAGTATGTCGCTCCAGCCTCAGAGGCAGATTGTCAGTCCTCACGTCCGGAATACCAAGAGTGAGACACTCAACCTGATCCTGCAATGTTGAAAGAGTCTCGGCCACATCAAGGTCACGAAGGATAGCCCTCCCCACAACCTCTCCTGTTGGAACAACAGCTGGTGCTCTCAGACGTACTGTTGGCCGAACAGGTACAATATCTGCATGAGCACATGAGTTTTGATTAGTCTTGATAGAAGAAAGCACGAGAAAATTATAAAAAATAATAAACAGAGATATGGTCAGAGAATTTACCGATAGCACCCCACTGCTCACCAGCGGGCAGCACCAAATCGGGGTCACCCCGAAAATCCATACCAGCATATGGACACTCGGAATAAACCATCTCCTGACGGTTAAACCACTCAAAGAAGGTATCAGAGAAAGAAACCTGGGACCGACCAGCATGTCGGACCATGAGGTCAACCCATCTCTACATCTGTGGCTCAGTTGGTGGAGGTAAGCCAAGTGAAATGTACTGCGGTTGCATCAGTGGGATCTTTTCCAAGGCAAAAGCGGTAAAAATAGGACCATAGCTGAAACTCTTGGATTTTCCACTTTTTACCTTGGTTAGTTGTTCTTTCATCACACGGAGTACTGCGTCACACCAGTTGAACACCTTTGGTTCAAGGCATTTCAAGGCATACTGCATATAGGACCTGTTAGCCACGTGAAGAGCTGCACTACCAGCCAGTCTAGCAAAAGTGAACAAAATGGTCCTTAAGGACCGGTTAGTGACATCTTGGATGTTGATCTTGCCATCCCTACTCAGCTGAGATCCATCTCTGCAATACCGGCGAATATAATCTCTCACGGAGTCGCCCCCACAGGCGGAACCTGATAATGAAAGAGGGGCACCACGCTTCGATAAACCGGTCAAAAAATAGATGTCCACGACAATCAAGGGGATGGATTTGCCTCTGATCTGAAACACCTGGTTGGTAGGATCCCATGCATCAAGAAAATATTGCAACAAGTTGATTTGTTGCTTCATGCTAGAGATGCGGAAAAACTTGAGCAGGCCACAGTTCCGCAGTGCAGTTACCGTTCCCGGATCATGTAAAGCAACCATGTCCTCTTCTTCATGCTTGCGTTCTCGCCATGTAACAACCATTTTGCTCCAATGAATCTCTGCAAAACAAGTAAGAGAAGAGTCAGGGTCCTGATTTGGCAAAAAACAGGAAAAAATTCCATGAGAAAACAGTGCAAAAGTTCCCCTTCTCGCGCCCATCGCACCCCAGCAGTGTACTGGGTGAGGTGCATACTGACTGGCCAATGGCTAGGCCAGTATGCATCGCACCTTTCGATATAGGAAGGGTGCGATGGAGCCAGGGTGAATTTTTCAAATCCTAGAGGCTCCGAAAAATAGGGAAACATGCTCAGAATTCAAAAAGGAAGGAATGCAACTGAAGAGCTCAGGTTTAGCTCCTACCTAGTCTAGACAGCGCCAAGAAACGTCCACAGAATCTCCTGGAATTAGCTAGTGAAAATCAAGGGGGAAAAGCACCTCCAAAGCTCTGAAAAACCAAAGTTCAAATGAAATGGGGAAATGAGGGGTAAAAACCACTTTTAAATTACTTTTCACATAATTCGAGTAAAATATTAGTGTTTTAACTCATTTTTCAAGCATGTATTATTCATTTCTAATCGGTTTGATGAAGTAATTGAACAGGTATTACAATCGTTGAATGAACAAAGTGGTTAGTGGTGAAATCAAATAATCAATGACCATTATCACCAGCAGTTTTTATGTGAAGTTCAAGCTCATTAAAAATTAAACCTAAGCAATGAGCAAATGTTTCCCCCAGAGGTTAAGCTCATTAAAAAATGAACCGATTTCCAGTAAATAACCATTGTGAATGCATTATCATCAGCTTTTGAGTCGTGGTCATGTTCTCATCATCACCTCCACTCTGTTTTAGTCGGTCATTCACCTCCATTTGATTGTTTACCCCTTTTGATGGACTGCTGCAAAGAGCGATCCTGTTAGCCATCCTTGTGACACTGCCGTGATTGGAAAATTCCAAAACTTACGTGGAATCAGCTGCTACCCAAGATTATCACTCGTTCCTTAAAAAAACGAGTCTCCTTTAAGCTCTTTTCATCTGACTCATAAAATATGAAAATATTGCCGAGCAGTTGGCCTCTCTAGCTCATTAAAGCTACTGGGAGTGCTATCCCTCCTTTAGATTTTAATCTTTTTGGACCTGAGGGATTATTACACAAAAAGATCGAGCGCTCGTTTTGTTCGGCTCGTTAAAATTATCGAAAATTCATCCCTTTCATATTATTTTATAATTTTTCGGACTTAAGGGATTATATGACAAAAAAAGATTATGGGAGTTTCCTTTATGTCCCCTTCAGACTTTCTAAAATTGAAAAGGACTGAGTTATCTTTGTCGTTAAACTCATTAAAACCAATAGCGACAAACTTGTCCATATAGACAAGAACTAGTCTCATTGTCGCTAGGCTCGTTAAAACATAGCGACGGGTTTGCCTGAAAGGCAAATTATAGAACAAGCATATGTTATCCTCCTCAAGCTTGATAAAAAGAAAGAGGTACTAGTCAGCAATGACTGGGGAAAAATTGGGAAGAAAACTTGAAGAAACTTTATTGGTAGCAAGTCGCTCTTGAACATGACACTTTCACTCCACATCCGAGTCGGGTTGGGTTATTCCGTTCACCGGTCATGTCACCATTGGTCTATCGCACCATCCATATTTGGGGTTAACGCTACCAATCCATGTCAGTGTCCCTGGTATGTTCAAGAGAAGTCACTTAGATAATTCACCTGTGTCTCATCCGCTGAAATACATGCATGCTCCATTCTTTCATGACCGCCACCCTGAACCCTGTATCATCAGATCGTTTTCACCTCCAAAATCATTTACTCCGTTCTGTGTCGTAGATTTGGGATTCATTAAGGCCCTCCTATGATGGGTCACTTCTTGTCGACATCAGCTCATTATCCAAGAAGTCGTCTTAGGAACAACCCTTTCAGTACTTTGAAGCTTGCATGCCTCAATGGCAAGTTTCTCACTTCCGGCGACAGGATTACATCAATGGCCTTCGACCGAAAGACTTTGTGTGGTGTTCGACACCAAGTCCCTTTTTCACACCACGCGAATTGTACTGTAGTACCTTGAGGGTCATCATCATTATCGGTGATTCCTCTCGTGGCTGTTGACAGCTTTCATCATTGGCTGGTAATCAGGCGATGTCTTTCCATGTTCGACTCCAGAACATCGTTCACATGGATCGACTTATACTCTGAGTGAAGATTGGATGAGTTTGAAGACCTTAGATCTAGTTTCATCCATCCAGGCTGCGATATATTCAGGAAAATAAAGACATCAAATGTACATCATTATTGCATAGATGATCATCCGAATCAAAGGATGATGGCTCTGTCAGAATCATCAATCTGCCACACAGACGGTTGTCTATATTATATACATGAAAATGAATTTATAAAGCTGAGAATGGGAATTCCCGCCTTAGCTAGGTCATGAAAAATATTATGAAGATAATGTATTGTATTGTATCTTATTACAGGTCGCCTTCTAGCTCGAAAAAACTTCGAATCCTCATGATAAAACATTTCACTCGACATCAAATGATTAACAACCTCATGCTTTAGGGGGCAACTGTTATAGACATTTTTGGGCATTGCAACCCCAATCATACATGTCTATAAACCAAGGGCTCCTAAGTCCCTAAAAGTGCTGCTTCACTCCTTAAAGGAACAAGGTCAGCAGATTACATCATCTCCCAGAAGTTCTCCATAGAAAACTGCTCAAAACTGGTCAAAGTTGGACCATATAGATTGCCCAGTGCAGAGGGTGTGATGCATCCTGCCTACTCAGTGTAAAGGGTGTGATCCATACTAGAAAACCCCTCTATAGGGTGCGATGGGCGAGAGTAGACAAATGGCAGAGACAGTTTGCAATGTGGATCGTCATGGAATCTTCCAGAAACTTCTCCTGTGACACTTGCCTCTCTGAATTTTCCCAAGGATGAGTAAGAGATCATCAATATCCAAGTGGAATCAAGAACTATCAGAGAGAGGACACTAATCAAAATCCCAGAAGCTAAATCACCCCCTTGCAATCATCTATATATGTATCCCTCATCACAGAGGTCCAGAGGCTAGAATTTTGTATCTTAGAAGGAAGTGTTGTTGGTTTCTTGGTGGAATATCATAGTGTTGGGTGATCTAAGCATTTCTTGAGGTGAAGAAGGGCTTTCATGCTAGGAGGATGATGCTGGGTCAGAGCGATGGGTTGTAATCCTCTCTTCTAATCTTTATATCAATAAAGTTATTCAAGTTTTCCTCCACATTCTTGTATGTCTGATTGTATGTGCATTTGTGTGGTCAATATATATCTGGTCCTCTATTGTTTATGATTTTAGATCTCTGCACTTTGAAGGTATTATAGTGCTTTGACTTTACAGGTACTCTTTGAAGCAAAGTGGTCAAGGGAGAAGCAGCAAAGACCGGTTGGTGAGGAGAAGGAACAAGCAAAGAACTAAGCGAAGGATTGAGGTTGGTATTCTTTGATCTTCTCCTATCTACTTCTCATAAAGGAAAATGAGAGTAACTTTAATCTGTTTGTTTCTAAGATAGCTACCCGTCTTAGTGGGACTAGCAGCTCTGCATAGACACTAGATTTCCTGATAACACCAATCTATACAAGGAATTCAATTCGGAAAGCCAGGAATATGAGCTCGATTCATAGGAGCATACCTTAGAGCAATTGAAGCCATCTTGAAAACACTTGATACACCAAGAGGTTCTTCAAACCATTGGTTTTTGAACAGTGGAGTCGCCATGAAAATTTTGAACCTATGGATTCTACGACGCTAGAGTTTCTAGGTGAAAGATGCACAACCTTTCTTGTGTCTGATCACTATTCACCATCAGCAACGAGATCTGATCCTTGTCGTTCTTTCCCACGGAAGATATGATCTTTCGTTCCCCGACAGCGGTGCCAAAAATGTTAGTCCTTACAATCTCTTAGGCTGAAAAGGAAATCGACAAGGGTAAACTCAAACCACTTCAGCGCAGTAGCTAGCCCTACTGAGCATGAGAGGGATCTCTCTAAATCTCTTATCAGTGATATGACTTTAAAGAAAATGAATTTTAGGCTAGATATTGTATTTGTTTGTGAAAATTTGGTTTCTTAATTATTCGCTGAACTTAGGGTTTGGAGCCATAAGTAGGTCTAAGCTGTGAGAATGCAGGAGAAAACATAAGAAGGAGCTAGATATCAGAAGCCATGGTGTAATTTGAGTATTTGTCAATGTAGTATAGAGGATATAGTGAGGAATAAACTAATGGGCATAAATAAACATGATTTCATTAGCCTAGGAAGACAAAACACATAACTATGAAAACCAGATAACAGAGCTTGAAAAACAAGAATTTTGAGTATTTTATCAGAATGCATTCATAGAAAGAAGAGATATAATGTAGATAAAGATGTTTAGACCATGATAAAATGAAAATAATGAAGTATAAGCACCATGAACTCACTGGGCTAGAGTTCCTTGAAAATAGCTGCAACATGTATCTGTGTTAGCTAAAAGATGATTACAATGCAAGTCTTCTTCACAAAAAGTTAAACCTTCTTCTCCTGAAGTGAAATAGTACTTATAAACTCTCCTAAACCATTTTCCCACCTTCAGGAGTCGAATTCTTTGGTGGAGGAACTGACTCCAAGATTCTCTCAATTAACAGGTGAGAGTGAGAAGGTGCAACTCAAACACCTCATGAAGAGTTTGTTTAGGAGTTTGCTTCTTTTATGAGGCCTAATAAACATCAAAAACAACCTATGATATACATTTATTCATGCCTACATCACTTAGCCTCGTAACTTGTGCCATTACATAGAGAATCTTGACCTTGACCAAGTGTTATAGACATTTTTGGTCACTGTAACCCCAATCATACATGTCCATAAAACAAGGGCTCCGAAGTCCCTAAAAGTGTTGCTTCACACCCTAAAGGAACAATGTCAGCTGATTACATCATCTCCCAGAAGTTCTCCACGGAAAACTGCTCAGAACTGGTCAAAGCTAGACCATACAGACTTCCCAGTGCAGAGGGTGTGATGCACCTCACCTGCCCAGTGTAAAGGGTGCGATGCATACTGGAAAGCCCTTCTATAGGGTGCTATGGGCGAGAGTAGACAAATGGGAGAGATAGTTTGCAAGGTGGATCGTCATGGAATCTTCTAGAAACCTCTCTTGTGACACTTGCCTCTCTGAATTCGCCCAGGGATGAGCAAGAGATCATCAATCTCCAAGAGGAATCAAGAACTATCAGAGAGAGGACACTAATCAAAATCCCAGAAGTTGACTCACCCCCCTGCAATCATCTATATATGGATTCCTCATCCCAGAGATCCAGAGGCTGGAATTTTGTATCTTGTAAGGGAGTGCTGTTGGTTTCTTGGTGGAATATCATAGTGTTGGGTGATCTAAGCTTTTCATGAGGTGAAGAAGGGCTTTCATGCTGGGAGGATGACGCTGGGTTAGTGATGAGCCCCAAATTTGGTAACATTTTGGGCTCATTTGGCCCAACTACCTTTGCTCAATCCTTCATTTTTCATAACTTATGCATCATTTTTTAGTATGTTTATGTCATTTGTACGAATAAGGGCAGTCACTATTCCTAGGTGGCTAACACGTGCTCATTTCAGGTTTTTGACACATGATTGGAACAAAACTGAGCAGATAAGGACCAGGAGACAGCCAAGATGGGTTTGAGGATTCGTAGGAGGGTTGTCCACAGCATTAAATGGCCTTCCTCTGGATCTTCACCCCCAACTCCGAGCTCCAGCAGCCACCACAACCGGATTTAAAGATAGCCAAACGGATTTTGAGGAAGCAGCAGTTCACTCCTAGTTTGGTCAGCCAAGCCCCACTGATTTAGGAGGCCAGCTTGGGGCCTCGTGATGTATAAATGATAGGGCTTCAGCCTTCGAAAAGGACTTTTGAAACATTGTTGCACATCCTGCACTACGAGCTGCCAGCTTAGTTTTGCTCTTTTGTAGCCATCATTGGCATGCTATTTGACTTATGATTATTATTTTTTAATGGAAAGCAGTCGGATTTGATCTCAGTTCTGAGCTCTTAAAGGAGCCATAGCTCTCAGGGTTGGGCCCAACCTAAGAGCCTAAGGCCTCCTTCTTCTGTATTGTTATCTTTTCTTTCAACATTATGGTTTTTCTTTACATGCATTTGAAACGTAGTTTTTTGAGTTAGATTTCTTGGTGCGGTTAAGTAGGTCATTGTTATAAGACAAAGTTGCTTCAGCTGTTTAGAATAGAGTGAAGATATTGGAGTTGATAAAAGTTCTAGAAAAGGGTTGCCTGCACACTCATTTTCACCTCTGTCTAGGGGCTGGAATTGCAGATAGTGCTACCCACCAGAAACATTGGTTTATGAATACATGCAATCTGTGGTGCAATATTTTCATTTGTAGAAGTTGCCCATGCGTTCAGACCTCTTGGAATGTTTCTTTGCTTCAGTACCATACATGGTTTTCCTTAACAATAACATTGTTGTTCGTTGGTTCCATTAAACAGTTAGGAATGTTTTGATTATATGCAGGACGTGGAAGAATTTGATTCAGTTTACACTGTGCAGTGCTACTCCCTCACTCTCTCATCCTTTTAAACCTTTCCCAGGCCAACTACTCATCTCCCAATTAGACCCCTTGTCTCTCAGCTACTCTACTACCCACGTTATCCCACCTTTTCGGCCTTCCATTCCCTCTACCCTCATTTAGACAAACTAGCTTAGCACACCCCCTCATCATCTCATCTCTCTGTCGCTAAGTCATTACAAACCCCTCTCCTACCTCCCTATCCACCCATGCAGCCTCTTCCACTCACCCATCACCCAAAAAATCGATTGTAGAACATCCTGTAGGAATTACTGAACATTTTGTAGAAGTTTTGAAACATCCTGTAGAACCCCTGCAGACTTCCTGTAGAAGCTCATAAACACGGCCTCTTGATAGCCAAACTTTGTGAAACTCTCTAGAAGGTTGTTAGGGACCCCTTAGACCCTCTTTGAACTTTCCCAACCTTTTTCAAGCCTTCCTCCTCCTTGATCCATCTCTGCACAGTAAAAAGCTAGTTAAAAGCACATGCATGATAATTCTAACAAAAATACAAAAGATGTTTTCTTCAGATAGAGGTAGTCTAGACACATGCATTTCACCTTCATAGAAGTAATGGCATCTCTTTCAGTAGTTTGCATCCCCATCTCTGCATCAGTAGGACTAGCTGGTAGAATTAGGGTTTGCTAGGGTTTGCGTTTCTTGTTGGCTTACAGTTCCTTTCTGCAAATAGATTAGCTTCTTTTGAGATTAGCTTTTGTCCATCAGTTAAAAATCTTCTTCTAAGAGCTCATAGAAGTTGGCTTGAGCCCCTAGCGACTTGTGCTAGCTGACCAAGTGACATCTGCGGCAAGAGCTAGTACTTGTGCATACAGCACCGTCGCTTCCAAGTTTGTTACGAACTACCGGGTTGATAAAACTAAAGAAGGAATCCCCAGGAGTTGTAGCATTATTGCTACAATACTGGAGCCCACCATCTTTTTGGCGCCGTTGCCGGGGAAGCGTCAGAGTATTGGTGATTGTTGCTTTTCTTCTACTTTCGTACTCTTGCCTTCTGCTAAGTAGTATTTCATTTCCATTCTGCAATTTCCTTTCTGCAAAAGTAGCATAGACATTTCCTGCTTTCATAGATTAACATTTCAATTCCGCAATTTCATTTCTGCAAGCGTAGAATAGCATTTCAATTCTGCAAGCGTAGCTTAGCATTTCATTCTTGCAATTTCATTTGAGCAAAATAGATTAGTTATTTCATGCTTTCATTTCAATTCCGCATTTCCATTTCAGCAAGATAGTTAGTTGTAGTTCAATCTATTTTAGTTTTGCAGGTACCAAAAAAAAACCAAAAGCAATCAGAAGTCTTTTCATTTCATGCCTCGTAGAAATCGAGATAAAACAGGCAAATTCTTACCCAACACCCCCACCACATCACTAAGTCACCCTTCTCTCTTCTTTGGTGACAGTGATCCAGAAGAACCTATAAGAGAACCTCCTGAGATATACAAAGATCCTATAGCAGAAGAAGAGTTAGAGAACACTCCATCTGAAGCTATGGCTGACAATAGGGGAGAAAATGAGAGAATTGAAGGTGCCTTCCCCATCCGAGAGACCAATGGAGACATGAAAATGAAGAACATCAGCCCCTTCGCTTTACCTCACTTCCATGGACTGACTACTGAAGACCCTGATACCTTCCTATTTGAGTTTGCCGTCCTGTGCCGAACCTATGACTATACCGAAGATGAGCAAAAACTGAAACTCTTCCCCTCTACCCTTAAGGATGCAGCATTACGCTGGTTCATGGGCTTACCTGGGAACAGTATCACCACTTGGGCCCAGATGCAGCAAGCTTTCAATACCAAATAATGGGACTACTGTAGGTCCAAGGAAACCAAGGGAGAAATCTTTCGGATGACCATGGGGAATGATGAGTCTTTAGAAGATTACGAGGAAAGGTTCCAACTTAGCTATAAACGGGCCAGGTGCACACTTGACCCTGAATCTCTTAAGTTGGTCCTGCTCCGAGGAGTCCCGGAAGACCTCTTAGATACCCTTCACATGCTAGCTGGAGGAGATATTTACCAACTGCCTTATGAGGACATAAAGACTGTGTTTAGAAACCATTCTAGGGCAGCCCGGAAAAGAGGTAGAGGAAACCCCCTCTCAGCTGGTATTCCTTTTTCCAAACATGAATTTGCAAATCAATTAGAGGACCTCAAGAGTGAGGTGAGACAGACCATTGCCATGCAACTTGATACATTCCGAATCCAGCAGAAGAAAGAGGAAGCTGAGAGGGCTTTGGCTATCTTCTGCCCTAGGTGTACAAGGAAACACCTTAAGAACGAGTGCCCATTACATTCGGTTGAGGTATGTTTTGTCTGTGAGGAGGACCACCCCACAAACCAATGTCAAACCTTACCTGGGCTTAAAGCCATGTATCAAGGGACAAAAGTGCCCACTGAACCTCTCTATTTCCTCAGCCAAAGGAGGCCACATGGATCTAGACCTTACCAACAGGGGATGCAAGGGACACCCCAAGCTTATTACAGCCCCAACCAATCCGCTCATATGCCTTCCTGGGGACCCCCTGTTCATCCTTCCTGGTCTATACCTCCTCCATGGTCTTACCCACCTCAGTACCATACTCAGCCCACTACTCCTTCGTTTCACTCACATGCCCAGCCACAGCCTCAGTGGAATGCACCTCAATCGGGGTGGAGGCCCCAGTACAATACTCCTCCCGCCATTTTTCCTCCACCACCAGCTCAACCACAACCATTACCTTCTGCTCCTCCAAGGCAACCCCAAATGCCTACTCAACCGAACCCGAACCCCAACAACAGACAGGCCCAGCAAGTATATATTGGGGAAACATCATGCCCTACCTATGTTGTGGAGATCCGGGAGATCAATCTGCGATCTGGAAAGACTCTTCCGGATCGCCAGCCTCCTCCCCCAGAGGATGAGGAAGATAAACAGGAAAGTGAACCAAAGGCCATTCCACCCTTTCCTGAGAGACTAACGGCCACCACACAACCCAACCCAGAGGAGGATGAGCTTCTGGGAGAACTCAAACAGTTGTGTGTGAGAATACCACTTCTCCAAGCCATCAAATATGTACCGATATACAACAAATTGGTTAAGGAAAAGTGTTTCAGACACCCAGGCAGGCGAAAAAGAGATGCTTCAACCATCAATGTCATAGGACAATTGTCTGATCTTATGTTGGGGCAGGCCATCTGCCCAAAGTATCTGGATCCTGGGAGTCCTGTAGTGGATGTCCACATCAATGGCACCATCATACCTCACACATTGATTGATCTGGGGGCTGCCATTAATGTGATGACCAGAGATACCATGCTCAAACTCAACCTTCAGGGTTCCCTGAGAAAGACCTCGACAGTCTTACAACTAGCAGATCACTCCACTGTGACTCCCGAAGGGATTGTAGAGGATGTCTTGGTCTCTGTCGACTCTTGGGAGTACCCTGCAGACATTTTGGTTCTGCAACCAAAGGCAAAGCTTACTGGATACCCTCTTATTTTGGGAAGACCTTGGTTAGCCACTGCAGATGCTTACATAAGCTATCGTGCATGAAACATGACCATCAAAAATGGTCCTATGTCCAAGCAGCTAGTCTTGTACCCTCCTGCCCAACCCTTATTAGAGCAGGACTTACCACTTTGGTTGGAGGAAGGAGAAGAGGATGAGGTGTACTCAGCACCTTTGTGCACCCTAGACACCACTAGGGGAGGCCTCCCAACCGAGGATGATTTGATTGAGACCTTGATCCAGACTCCACCTCCCAGTGCATTGTCCTTAGAGGAATTGGTGGAGGATGCCCAAGCCAGCACCTTAGTGGACCTTTGTGTGACCGACCCTGTCACTCCTAGAGTCAAAAATGTGGAGTTCGGTCCTGAGAGAACGTTAAAGATCAGCTCCTCCCTATCTCCTTCCCAGGAAAAGGAGCTGTGTAGTCTGTTGGCCAGTCATCTAGATGCTTTTGCTTGGAGCTATAAGGAGATGAAAGGAGTCCATCCCTCGGTCTGTACCCATCACATCTACATCAAAGAAGACTGTAAACTGGTTAGGCAACCCCAAAGGAGAATGAATCCAGCCCTTAAGGACATCGTCAAGGAGGAATTACAAAAAATGTTGGATGTCGGATTCATTTACCCCATCTCGGATAGCGAATGGGTGTCCCCTTTGGTGTTGGTTCCCAAGAAAAACGGGAAGTGGAGAATCTATGTGGACTACCGAGAACTGAACAAGGCCACCAAGAAAGACCATTTTCCTCTACCTTTCATAGATCAAGTGTTGGATGGACTGGCAGGAAAGAAGTTTTTCTCTTTCCCGGATGGGTTTAGCGGGTATAACCAGATCCAAATCAGCCTGGAAGACCAAGATAAGACCACCTTCACTTGTCCTTGGGGTACCTTTGCTTACCGAGTTCTTCCCTTTGGACTATGCAATGCTCCTGACACCTTCCAGAGAGCCGTCTTGAGCATCTTTTCTGAGCTGGTCCATGATTCGGTGGAAATCTATATGGATGACTTCACTCCTTATGGGTCCAACTTCCAGGAAGCATTGTCCAATCTGGGAAAAGTCCTAACCAAGTGCATTGAGATGAACCTGTCGCTTAGTCCTGAAAAGTGTGAATTCTTGATGATTGAAGGGACCGTGCTAGGCCATACCATTTCTTTCCAAGTGTTACAGGTGGATCCTAACAAAATTGCTCTCATCAAGAAGGTTCCACCTCCTCAGAAGGTAAGAGATGTTCGAAGTTTCTTAGGATTAGCGGGGTATTATAGGAGATTCATTAAAGACTTCAGCAAGCTAGCCTCACCATTGTTTAGCCTCTTGGCAAAGGATGTTGAGTTTAAATGGACTGACGATTGTCAGAAGGCTCTGAATGAATTAAAGGACAAGTTGGTGTCTGCCCCAATCTTGAGAGGTCCAAACTGGGCCCTACCTTTCCACATCCACACTGATGCCTCGAACAAAGCCATAGGGGCAGCCTTAGGACAAGTTGAACAAAAACTTCCATATGCCATCTACTTTGTCAGCAATAACTTATCCAAGGCAGAACTGAATTACACTGTAACTGAGAAAGAATTCTTGGCCATGGTCCATGCACTGAACAAATTCCGACATTATATCACTGGATATCAAACATTTGTACATACTGATCATGCTGCAATTAGATATTTAATGAATAAACCAGATGTGAATGCTCGTATTATTAGATGGTTACTCTTGTTGCAGCAGTTTGATTTGACTATCGTTGACAAACCAGGTAAAGAAAATGTTGTTGCTGACTTTTTGTCTAGATTGGATTTACCTGCAGGAGAGGATGGAACAGTGGATGACCAGATGCCCGATGAACATCTGTTTGCTATCTCAATACTCTCTCCATTGTTTGCTGATATAGCAAACTACCTTGTCTCAGAACAGTTTCCTCCACACCTATCCTCAAGAGAGAAGAGCAGGATCATACGGAAAAGTGCCTCATTCACTTGGATCGGGGGTAACCTATTCAAGCTTGGCCCTGATGAGATCTTAAGGCATTGTGTAAGGGAGGAGGAAGTCTTTGATATCCTCCTAACCTGTCATGACGGGCCTTGTGGAGGATATTTTGCAGCCAAAAGGACTGCCTTCAAAATCCTACAGGCAGGCTACTATTGGCCCACGCTTCATCAAGATGTCAGAAGGTATATCAGCCAATGTGACCGATGCCAAAGGATGGGGAAACCGACTCCAAGGGACGAAATGCCTCTCCAACCTCAAGTGACTCTTGAGCCATTTGAGAAGTGGGGTATGGATTTTGTGGGTCCGATCAATCCTCCTTCGAGGCAAAGGTGTTACATCATTGTGTGCACAGAATACCTGACAAAGTGGGCAGAAACCAAGGCAATCAAAGCAACGACAGAAGAAAAGGTGGCCGAGTTCTTAAGAGAAAACATCTTCTACAAATTTGGCTACCCAAGAGAGTTAGTCACCGATCAAGGAAGCCAGTTCACCTCCAACTTAATTGAAGACCTACTCGCTCATCACAAAATCAAGCATAGGACTTCCACCCCCTATCATCCTCAAGAAAATGGGCAAGTGGAAGTCACCAATAGAGAATTGGAAGGGATCTTGACTAAGGTGGTGAGCAGCAGCAGGAAAGATTGGGCAGATCGCCTGGTTGAGGCCACATGGGCTTACAACACCACTTGGAAGACCACAACCGGCTTCACACCTTATGAGTTGGTCTATGGGAAGAAAGCTTTGCTGTCAATTGAGTTTGAATACAACACCTTGAGGATGGTAGCTCAGCTGGACGTGGATCTCAGCCATGCCAAACAAGAAAGGTTATTGCAGCTAAATGGATTGGACGAGCACCGAATGCAGACCCTTCTCCACTCAGAAGTGGTTCAAATTCAGAGGAAGGTGTGGCATGACCAACACCTCAATGACAAGCAATTTCAGCCGGGAGATTGGGCGCTGTTGTATGATTCCAGGCATAAGGATTTCAAGGGAAAGCTGAGAACCAGATGGCTGGGACCATATGCAGTGGAAAAATGTAATGACAATGGATCTGTTCTTATTCAGACCATTGATGAGGAGGCCATCCCTATGCTTGTCAATGGGCATCGCCTAAAGATCTACAAAAAACCTCTCTCAAGACAAGAATTCATCAAAACTGTGGAAAAGTCAGTGCTGGTCATAGATCAGGGTTCTGCCTCTATTTTGGGCATACCCTGAAGATCTTAAAAATAAATAAATAAATAAATAAAGATCCTTGGGTGAAAACCTTTCTGAGGCTCCCAAGGCAGATGGTAGGGGTGAAAACCTCACTGAGGCATCCCTACTGTCTTTCTGAAAATGTTTGAAAAAGACCCTTGAGTGAAAACCTCTTTGAGGCGCTCAAGACAGATGGTAAGGGTGAAAACCTCATGGAGGCGCCCCTGCTATCTTTCAAAAAAAAAAAAAAAAAGAGAAAGAAAAAAGAAAAACAAACAAAAAAACAGGGAAAGCAAGTTCACAATGTGGCAATGCATGCAGGTTGCAGGTATTCCATGCAGGAAAAGAGGCCCCTCAACTCAAAGACAAGGGTCCCTACTATGCTACCAGGTGACCTCACCAGCACTCCCTCCGGAAACACTCATCTTCTCCAAGGTCTGGGCATGATTTGATCACAGTTTAGCCTTCTACAGGAAGCTACAGGACTTTCTACAGGAAGTTCTGTATTTCTACAGGAAACTTCCTGTAGAAGTTTTGGACGGCCCAGAACTAATTGTGTGGGGAGATCTAATGCCCGAGGTCCAACACGGAGGCATGCAAGCTAATGTTTTCTCCATCACGCACTGCTGTCGCCTCCTTCTACCACCCCAGTTGCCATGCAATGGAAATACCTGCACAGTCAAAACAGAACATTGAATTATTAGAGGAAGCGATTCTCAAATGGAAAAAAGATGCAGAGACACCATGCACTACTTATCAAAGCCATCTGAGGGCCCTGCGATCATGACTGTGATGCCACCGTCTCCACTGCCTCAGCATGCACCCGAGGAGGAAAAACTGCTACAGGACATCCTACAGGAATCCCGTAGCAGTTCATCCAGCTAGAGTGTACACCATCAAGGCGCCTGCAACACATAGAGCAGGCACATGCACCACCCGTAACTGAGTCATAAGCTTCGTCATCAGCAGCAGTCTGCAAGGAGGGACCTTCGTGCCTGTGTATGAAGCAGCAACCAGCAAATCCAATCACCCTTGTCCCGGAACCTGAAAATAATGTCGCAGCCGCACAGGTAAGTGCCTCGCCCTTTTTTTCGTCGAATGACATGAATAATACTTTAGAATGTTTGCAAGTGTGGAAATGAACGGGTTGAGCAGTCGGGTAGCCATTCAACTGGCCACCACGACCAGTCAGATGGTCTAGTCAGATTTGGAAAGTGGTGGTTGTGGCAAGCAAAATGGGTAATGGACACGTGAGAAGCGTCCAGTCAGGGAGAAGCGGCGATTTAACGGAAATGGCGGTGGCAGATCTGCAGGAAATGATGCGGCAGTCAGGGAGATTTGCATTGAAATGAGTAGGTGACGTCGTCCAGCATCCGGCAGGGACAGCTCACCCCCGCGCCACGAGTTCGGCCGGGATTCAAATCAACCGGCTAGATTGTCACTGCACTCATTTATCACCAGCCGTTTTGCAGTCGAGTAGCGTCCGAATTTCTCTGAAGGTCGTTACTCCAAGTCCTCAGCTCGTTCAGACGTCTGGTGGTGGCACAGAAGGAGCAGAACCATTGACGTGCTCTCCGGAACCCGTGTGCGACTTCTACAGGAAGCTCGCCGCTACGAAGGAAAGTTGATCTATTCACGTCAAAGGTGGCGAATTGGAAAAGGTAAGCCTGAACATGTTCCTCCCATGCAATTGGTTTGAAGGGTGGTGAAGTCGACGTCCTCAAAAATGTAAAACTACAGTCTTCCTTTTGCATGAAAAATTGTCGTCGAAGTATATGCGGGGTTTTCTACAGGATGTGGTTTGTAATCGAGCCCCTGTCAAGGCTCATCTGTAGATAGCCCAGAATTCACGAATTGTGTGTGTGACAGAGGCGTAGTTCTACGCTCTGTCCCAAAGAAATCCGAAAGGCCATCTTTTGATACGAACCCGCCACCTCCAGCTAACATAGCAGGCTTTCACCATGCCGGGCGAATTCATCAGAAAGGAACTGACAGACTCAAAGAAACTACGGGAGAACCAGGAGGTGGTAGAATTGTTCACTCGGGCGCGATGGATGTCGTTCTGTGACAAACTTCAAGGCTATGATGATGAGGTGGCAGAGGAGTTCCTGCGAGCTTTGAAGTCAAAATCAAAAACGCTGGCCATTGTTAATTTCAAGGGTTTGAATCTCAGACTCACCCCACAGTTCATCAGCAGAGTCACTGACCTCCCAATGGGGGTACCGTGGGACAAGGAGGAGAGGAAATTAGGCCAAAAGGCTAAAAAGGAGTTCTTTCCACTGGAGGAGCAATTCTCAAAGGATAAGAACGGGGTTCGCAGAGCTAGCTTACAGCCACTTTGGAGTGAGGTCAGCCTCCAAATTATGAAATACATCACATGCGAAGGACGATTCAGCATTGTATATGGGTACCATTTCCGGCTACTCACAGAATTGAGGCACCAAATGGACCTACCCTCAGAAAACAAGCTCAGTATTCCTTACTTTCTCCTGCAGTCTATGACTGAATGTGCCACCAAATTAAAAGAGGGCACGCCAGACCAGGTAGCCCATCATGGGCTCATTAAGATCCTCGTGGAGGATGCACTCCACACCTACACAGTCCCTCTCTCGTGGGAAGCCTTCCGAAATCTGACTAAGGATGGCGATATCAAGATGTTGACCGAGGAGCTCACCACCTCCAGCAGCGAGGAGAAGGAGTCAGTACACACAGAGAAGAAAGGGAAAGGCCAAGAACCCACGGCCAAAGCACCGAAGAAAGAACAAAAGGGGAGGCAAGAGAAACCCCAGGTTGCCGAAAAGGAGGGCGACAAATCCACATTGACACCCAGAGAGAAAAGGCTACAGAGTAGGATGGAAAGAACTGAACCCATCCACGTCAGTAAAGGCACCTCGAAAGCAGCCTCAGCCAAGTCAAAAGGCAAAGCACCCTCAGTCAAACAGGCTAAAACGGTGCCACCTGTTTCTACAGCAAAACCAAAAACGGCTTCTACAGGAAGCTAGAAATCAGCTGATATAGGGCCTTCTACAGGAAGCCCTAAGAAAGGAAAACCAAAGGAAAAGAGAGCCGAAATTCTTGCAAGGGAGGCAGCAGCCGTGCTGGCCGCCCTTAGTACACCTCCTAAGCCAAAGGAAAAACAGAAGAGGGAGATCCCTCTGTATTTCAAAGCCAGGAGAAGTGTGAGAATCAAAACAGGTAGGCCACAACCTCCATCCAGCAGCCCAATTATGATAGAAGATACCCCTACCTCGCCAAGGGAGAGGTCCCCCTCAAAAATATCAGTCACTTATGAGCAGGGGAGCCCGAAGACAACTACTTGGAAGGAAAGAATGGACAGGTTGGCTTTAAACGACCGGCTACAGGATGCTGAGGCCGCTCTACAGGAAACCTTGGCCCGGCTTAAGGAGACAGAGAGGATGGAGGGAGAGGCACCCTCATCACCACTTAGGGAAGACTAAGTAGAGCCACCAAGGGAAAAAGAGAAAGAGCATATTCTAGAACCGAGCCCTCAGCCAAGCTTGAGCTCATACTATAACTTTTTGGAGGCTGGGAAAATCATCCCACAAAAAATTCACAGTGCCGCTTTTCTTTGCATTGGAGGAAGAAAGGGTGAAAACCCACACGTGGATGAAAACAGCTAAATCAAAAGGTGTGGCAGATATAGGCCCCTTGGAGGAACAACTCAAGGAGGCAAGAAAGGAATTAGCTATGGCTAAACACGTGGCAAACTGCCAGTGGGTATTCCTACAGGAAGAGAACGAGAAACTTAAACTGCAGCTACAGGAACTGAAGAGGGAAAAGGGCACATCCTCAGGGGACACTACAAAAGAACATCAAGGCAGAGAAGGACTGCAAGTTCGTCTTGGGGAGCCAACCTCGCATCTACAGGAAGAGGAACTGCAAGCACAAATCGAGATACAAGCTCTCAAACAGCAGTTGCAGCAAAAAGAGGCACAACTGGCTTGCATGGCCAGTTGGGCCATGGATGCTCTACAATGCAGACAGCCGGCCAAATCCTATGGCCTGTACCTACGAGACCAGTGGCTGCAATATCAGATTAATGCATTGGCACAGAGGGGTATCTCCCAACTCCAAGACCCCCAACAGTTCACAGCGTTATGCAATAGCAGTTCATCAGAGGATAAGGCCAAACTCTCGGAGTTCTATCTCCATAATTTGGCCCTTCCTAACGTGACTACATGGGATCCCAACACAGTTGTAGGGGATATGCAATTGATGGCATTTGCCTCATGGTTGAACCATGAAGAAAAGAGGGCAGCAGAAGTCAAAGAGGTCATGGACCGAGAATTACATGAGCCACTGCTGATCCGAGCAGAGCCAGGGGATCCCACTGCGTTGATATCGGCCCACCAACACTTAGCCACCAACCCTCAAACTTTATTGAAATACATGGATCAGCAGGCACAAGCCATAGCACATTTCGAGGATATGGAGCGACTATTAGGGGACAACTGTGTTCATGCTTGCACCCGCCGATGGAACACATTGTCCCACAGCCTTAAAATCAGAGAATATCATACTCCAACTCGAATGAGGGAAGCTCTAGCACTGGTGCCCCTCTACAAGAAGGCCATACAGAACCTCCAAGCCAACTGGATTGGCCTCAAGCTAAGCCCACCTCTGCTGTTAGGATTGATGGAAGGCAACACAGAAAAAGAAGAGCATAAGCAGTGGGAAGAGGTGGAAAGGAAGGCTGGGTTCCATGCTAGTGAGGAGGAGACCACTTCAGAAGCCTGGGATGTGAGGGTGGCGGTGAAAGCAATGAAGGACGAGGAGCTGGATTAGTTGCTCAGGGATGAGCAATCATTTTAGCTGGGGGGTGATGATGAGCCCCAAATTTGGTAACATTTTGGGCTCATTTGGCCTAACTACCTTTGCTCAATCCTTCATTTTTCATACCTTATGCATCATTTTTTAGTATGTTTATGTCATTTGTACGAATAAGGGCAGTCACTATTCCTAGGTGGCTAACACGTACTCATTTCAGGTTTTTGACACATGATTGGAACAAAACTGAGCAGATAAGGACTAGGAGACAGCCAAGATGGGGTTGAGGATTTGTAGGAGGGTCGTCCAAAGCATTAAATGGCCTTCCTCGGGATCTTCACCCCCAACTCTGAGCTCCAGCAGCCACCACAACCAGATTTAAAGACAGGCAAACAAATTTTGAGGAAGCAGCAGTTCACTCCTAGTTTGGTCAGCCAAGCCCCACTGATTTAGGAGGCCAGCTTGGGGCCTCGTGATGTATAAATGATAGGGCTTTAGCCTTCGAAAAGGAATTTTGAAACATTTTTGCACATCCTGCACTACGAGCTGCTAGCTTAGTTTTGCTCTTTTGTAGCCATCATTGGCATGCTATTTGACTTATGATTATTATTTTTTAATGGAAAGCAGTCGGATTTGATCTCAGTTCTGAGCTTTTAAAGGAGCCATAGCTCTCGGGGTTGGGCCCAACCTGAGAGCCTAAGGCCTCCTTCTTCTGTATTGTTATCTTTTCTTTCAACATTATGGTTTTTCTTTACATGCATTTGAAACGCAGTTTTTTGAGTTAGATTTCTTGGTGCGGTTAAGTAGGTCATTGTTATAAGACAAAGTTGCTTCAGCTATTTAGAATAGAGTGAAGAGATTGGATTTGATAAAAGTTCTAGAAAAGGGTTGCCTGCACACTCATTTTCACCTTTGTCTAGGGGCTGGAATTGCAGACAGTGCTACCCACCAAAAACATTGGTTTATGAATACATGCAATCTGTGGTGCAATATTTTCGTTTGTAGAAGTTGCCCATGCGTTCAGACCTCTTGGAATGTTTCTTTTCTTCAGTACCATACATGGTTTTCCTTAAGAATAACGTTGTTGTTCATTGGTTCCATTAAACAGTTAGGAATGTTTTGATTATATGCAGGACGTGGAAGAATTTGATTCAGTTTACACTGTGCAGTGCTACTCCCTCACTCTCTCATCCTTCTAAACCTTGTCCAGGCCAACTACTCATCTCCCAATTAGACCCCTTGTCTCTCAGCTACTCTACTACCCACGTTATCCCACCTTTTCGGCCTTCCATTCCCTCTACCCTCATTTAGACAAACTAGCTTAGCACACCCCCTCATCATCTCATCTCTCTGTCACTAAGTCATTACAAACCCCTCTCCTACCTCCCTATCCACCCATGCAGCCTCTTCCACTCACCCATCACCCAAAAACTTGATTGTAGAACATCCTGTAGGAATTACTGAACATCCTGTAGAAGTTCTGAAACATCCTGTAGAACCCCTGTAGACTTCCTGTAGAAGCTCATAAACACAGCCTCTTGGTAGCCAAACTTTGTGAAACTCTCTGGAAGGGTGTTAGGGACCCCTTATACCCTTTCTGAATTTTACCAACCTTTTTCAAGCCTTCCTCCTCCTTGATCCATCTCTGCACAGTAAAAAGCTAGTTAAAAGCACATGCATGATAATTCTAACAAAAATACAAAAGATGTTTTCTTCAGATAGAGATAGTCTAGACACATACATTTCACCTTCATAGAAGTAATGGAATCTCTTTCAGTAGTTTGCATCCCCATCTCTACATCAGTAGGACTAACTGGTAGAATTAGGGTTTGCTAGGGTTTGCGTTTCTTGTTGGCTTATAGTTCCTTTCTGCAAATAGATTAGCTTCTTTTGAGATTAGCTTTCATCCATCAGTTAAAAAGCTTCTTCTAAGAGCTCATAGAAGTTGGCTTGAGCCCCTAGCGGACTTGTGCCAGCTGACCAAGTGACAGCTGCGGCAAGAGCTAGTACTTGTGCATACAGCACCGTCGCTTCCAAGTTTGTTACGAACTACTGGGTTGATAAAACTAAAGAAGGAAGCTCCAAGAGTTGTAGCATTATTGCTACAATACTGGAGCCCACCAGTTAGAACAATTGGTTGTAATCCTCTTTGCTATTCTTGATGTTAATAAAGCTATTCAATTTTTCCTCCACATTCTTGTATGTTTGATGATATATGCATTTGTGTGGTCAATATATATCTGGTCCTATATTGTTTATGATTGTAGATCTCTGTTCTTCAAGAGTATTATGCTGCTTTGATTCCACAGGTGCTCTTTGAAGCTGGGTAGACGAAAGCAAAGTGGCAAGGATCTGTCAAAAGGGAGAGGAACCAAGCAAGGAACTAAGCGCAAGACTGAGGTTGGTGTCCTTTGTTCCCCTCTTATCTACTTCTCATAAAGGAAAGCGAAAGTAGTTTTAGTTTGTTTGTTTCTAAGATAGCTACCAGTCTTAGTGGGACTAGCAGCTCCGAGTGGACACTATATTTCTTGATAACAAGATGGCGACTCCATTGGGGAGTGAATAGATTGTTTGCTTGTCTATATTTGTTTGTTTTATAAGCTTACAGACGGAGCCTGAAGTCAAGCCAGCTAGCCTTTGAACTGCATTTTTTATGCAAGTGCAAAGTAAATCAATGCTGCTTCAGTCTATCTCCGGGTTTTGTTTATAAACTGAACAATCGATTTGCAAACCTTCTAATTGCCCTAGTGGTGGCTCTAGTAACCTCATTAGATCAGCCCCTGTGATTTCTATTTACTGACTATCATTATCTCGGCCTAAATCCCTGAACTGAGCTGCAAACTGTGACCCGGAACCAAGTTGAAGTCTTGTCCCTGGACCATCGCACTTTCTCCTCTTGGGAATCTGGATGCATCGCACCTCCCGTGTGCAGTAGGTGCGCTGCATCGCACTTTCCCTGTGTTGCAGGTGCACTGATTAGACAAGACCTCTTCTGCTCTCAGATTTTGGTTTCTGTGTTAACTCTCTTCAGCTCTATTTAGGAGTTTTGCTGTCTGTGATTAGTATACCACTGTAGAAACTCTCTTCATTTGCATGATTCCGCCTCCATAGTACAAAGAATTGTGAATGTTTTTATGTATTGTGCGCCATTTACAGTTCTCTTTTACAAAAAATAGCATAATATAACTGTCGTCTTTTGATTTGAAAGTGTTGCAAGTGTCGTTTTCAGTCAAAGAAAGGAATTCTATTGTTCTTGATGGTAGATTATACAATTACTCTTGTATTTGATTTGAATTAGTAGTTTTTCATGTGTCAAAAGAACTTTTCAGTTCAAAATAGCAAAGTGTTGTCATAATCTTCCTTTCGTTTTTGAAGAGAAACTTGTTAGTATTGTCACTTTGAAAAGATAATTCAGATTTGTACTTACCATTCTTCTTGTCATTCACACATTAAGAACGCTGAAAACAAATACATGCATGTGCATTTGCATTTAGACTGCTTGTTGGTTTGATTCAGGACAGTGCATCTAGTGTGTGCTCTCTGCTCTATGTTGAAAGAATATCATCTCTTTTTCTTTAGTAGCTAGGATTTTCATTACAAAAAGAAGATTAAACGATTGTTTATCATCTTAGATTTCATTTTAGGAATTGTACATCTACATCAGGCATGATTTGATCACAGTTTAGCCTTCTACTGAACACAGCATTTGTGAAGATTGACTGCCATACCGTAAAAAGTATTCTGCACTTTTGCGATTGGTTTGGTAATCCCTCTGTCTAGATTTCCAACGTAGTCTCTTTCGTTCCTTTTCAGACTCCTTAAAGGAAAAGGTCCATCTGAGCACTTGTCACTTCAGGCTCATTAAAAATCGAAGGTGACTACAGTCATCTTTTGTTTTTTCTCGACTCTTAAAAAATTGAAAAAACAAGTTGTGTCAAAGCGTCTAAAATTTATTTTAATCAGAATAATATCACCATTCCTGCGTTGGTCTTAGGTTGAGAAAAATGGAGTCCACCAACCAAGGATTTCCCCTTAGAGGAAATCCTAGTCCTTTCTCCTCTTGGGGAGATGTTGGTGCACCTCATATGGCCACATTGTCACTTCCAGGATTAACGATTGGCTTGCCAATATGGCTCTTCTCGACCTTCGTCTTTTAGAACACCGTGATTCTTGAACAATCGAGTCAGCAACTGGATGATACTAAAGTTACCCCCCAACCTTCTACTTCGTCTGATTCTCCCTCTCCTCCTTCCTCTTTGCTTGATAAAGCTAGTAAAGCCAAAAGTCAAGTAACTAAGAAGGAGAAGAAGGGGAAGGAAAAGAAAGAGAAGAAGAAGGAGCCAAAGGCGAAAAGTGGTAACAGGGCATCGTCTAGTGAAAATCCGCACACTGCACCGTCCAAGCCTAAATCTCCATGTGTCATTTACAAAGGAGACCACTATCATCGAGATTGTCCTTACATCCCTCGGATCTTAAGGGACTGGTCTCCTCGTTTGCACAATCCGGTGTCATCAACCTCTGAAGATCATGTTGAAAGTGCACCACCAACTAGTGAAGGTGAAGCATTTGGACAGAAAAGGAAATGTAAATTTCTTTGTAAACTGTGTGAAGGCGATCACGTCGTCCACCGTTGTCCCTTCCTAGACAAAGCTAAAAGAGTCTTAGATGACCGTCCTGCTTCACCGCTACGACTTCCTCCTGGATACAGGAACTCTTGCTGAGTCCATCACTAGTTGAAAATCCGACCGACACGCCATTGTGGTTGGTCGAAGCATCTGTCATTGAAGATAAACCCGCTGAATCAATACCAGATGAAAGTCAAAAGGTTGAGGCGGTAGTCGACCCAGTCTTGTCTTCGGAACGTCCATCTTCAGATGATACAATCACCGAAGAGAATGAGAATGACACCATTCAAATTCTTTTCGTAAGCACAGACTCTAATGAACATGGGGTCAATCTATCCGTTCCTTTACCGCAGGAAGGAAGTTCGTCAGAGTCATATCCGGCCGTCTATTCGATCCCACCTCCAAGCAACCTAGTCATTTCCTTTGATTGGAATCTACTAGGCAGACCCCGTTTACCGGCTAATGTACCATTTCGAATCATTGTACAAGCTTACAAAATGATCATGGTCGGTACCATCATAGATGAAGGGGCTTCTGTGAGTATCCTTTCCTCAACTGCTTGGAATGCGCTTGGTTCACCATCGCTTCTTCCTGAGATGAGAAATCTGACAGGCTTCGACAAAGGAACCAGTCGACCGTTAGGGATCCTTCCCAATGTGCCCATAACGTTGAGAAGTTAAACCATTTATATGAATGTAAGGGTAGTCCAAGGACCTATAGATTATAATCTACTCCTTGGGCGCGACTATATTTATAGCATGGGAGCCATTGTCTCCTCACTCTTCAGAGTAATGTTTTTTCTGCATGAAGGCCGAGTGGTCCAGCTCGTAGACCAGCTTTCGTTCTCGGGCTCACACATAGCTAATAGTCAAATGCCATCCCTAAATGGTCTTTTCACCCATGGAATGTCTCATCAAACTCCGGTCTGTCCACCTGAAGAGCGCGAGTGATTCGGGAGGACATCGCTGAAACCCAGGGGGCATGCACCCTGGTCTGTTTCGGCAGGTAAACCTTGGGTATAGGGTAAGTTTCCACGAAGGATTTAAGACTGGTCTGACACCTGTCCGTATAGGAAGAGGGAGTTAGACCGGGATAAGATTCTTTCGTCAAGGTTAGGTGATTGGAGCCTTTGTCCAGATGGACTAAGCTGAGGAAGTGTTTCTGCCTGCTGTGCGGATGGAAACTATCTTGCGAACGCGAGAGCTTCTAAATGGTAACCTGGAAACTTTACTTCACTATACTTGGGGGCATGCAAACCTTTTTGCCTGAAAGTAAAGAGCGACCATTTATTTTCTTAGTTTGTAGTTTCTCAACCCTTTAAACTCGTAGGATTGGTCGTTCCTAGCTTGTATAATGAAAGGATCTAGAGCAAAGTTTCAAATGGTGCAAGCTCCCTAAAAATTGAACCTATCGATGAGACATCCTTATTATACGACTTGTATGAGCAGTTTTTATGCGAAGTTCAAGCTCATTAAAACTTAAACATTAGCAATGAGCAAATGTTTCCCCCAGAGTTTAAGCTCATTAAAAATGAACCAATTTCTAGTAAATAACCATTGTGAATGCATTATCATCAGCTTTTGAGCCCTCGTCGTGTTCTTACCATCACCTCCACTTTGTTTTAGCCGATCATTCACCTCCATTTGATTGCTTACCCCTTTTGAGGAACAGCTGCGATGAGTGATCTTGTTATCCATCCTTGTGACACTGCCGTGATTGGAAAATTCCAAACCTTACCTGGAATCAGCTGCTACTTGAAATTATCACTCGTTCCTCAAAAAATGAGTCCCCTTTAAGCTCTTTTCAACTGACTTGTAAAATATGAAAATATTGCTGAGCAATTGGCCTCTCCAGCTCGTTAAAGCTACCGAGAGTTCTATCGCTCCTCTAGATTTTAATCTTTTTGGACTTGAGGGATTATTACACAAAAAGGTTGAGCGCTTGTTTTGTTCGGCTCGTTAAAATTACCGAAAATTCATCCCTTTCGTATTATTTTATACTTTTTCGGACTTTTAAGGGATTATATGACGAAAAATGATTATTGGAGTTTCCTTTACGTCCCTATTAGACTCTCTAAAATTGAAAAGGATCGAGTTATCTTTGTCGTTAAACTCGTTGAGACCAAATAGCAACAAACTTGTCCATATAGACAAGAATGAGTTTCACTGTCGCTAGGCTCGTTAAAACATTACGACGGGTTTTCCCGAAGGGAAAATTATAGAACAAGCATATTTTATCCTCCTCAAGCTTGATAAAAATAAAGAGGTATTGGTCAGTAATGACTGGGGAAAAATTGGGAAGAAAAATTGAAGAAACTTTATTGGTAGCAAGTCGCTCTTGAGCATGACACTTTCTCTCCACATCCGAGTCAGGTTGGGTTATTCCGTTCACCGGTCATATCACCATTGGTCCATCGCACCATCCATATTTGGGGTTAATGCTACCAATCCATGTCAGTGTCGCTGGTATGTTCAAGAGAAGTCGCTCAGAGAATTCACCTGTGTCTCATCCGCTGCAATACATTCACGCTCCATTCTTTCATGACCGCCACCCTGAACCCTATATCATCAGATCGTTTTCACCTCCAAAATCATTTACTCCATTCCATGTCGTAGATGTGGGATTCATTAAAGCCCTCCTACGACGGGTCGCTTCTTGTCGACATCAGCTCATTATCCAAGAAGTTGACTTAGGAACAACCCTTTCAATGCTTTGAAGCTTGCATGCCTCAATGGCAAGTTTCTCACTTCCGGCGACAGGTTTACATTAATGGTCTTCAACCGAAAGATTTTGCGTGGTGTTCGATGCCAAGTCCCTTTTTCACACCACGCGAATTGTACTGTAGTACCTTGGGGGTCATCATCATTATCAGTGATTCCTCTCGCGCCTATTAACAGCTTACATCATTGGCTAGTAATCAGGCGATGTCTTTCCATGTTTGACTCCAGAACACCTTTCACATGGATTGACTTGTACTCCAAGTGAAGATTGGATGAGTTTCAAGACCCTGGATCTAGTTTCATCCATCTGGGCTGCGATGTATTCAGGAAAATAAAGACATCAAATGTACATCATTTTTGCACAGATGATCATCTGAATCAAAGGATGATGACTCTATCAGAGTCATCAGTCTGCCACATAGACGGTTGTCTATCTTATGTACATGAAAATGAATTTATAAAGCTGAGCATGGGAATGCCCACCTTAGCTAGATCATGAAAAATATTATGAAGATAATTTATTGTATTGTATCTTATCACTGGTCGCGTTCTAGCTCAAAAAAACTTCGAATCCTCATGATAAAGCATTTCACCCGACATCAAAAGATTAACAACCTCATGCTTTAGGGGGCAACTGTTATAAACATTTTTGGGCACTGCAACTTCAATCATACATGTCCATAAAACAAGGGCTCCTAAGTCCCTAAAAGTGTTGCTTCACACCCTAAAGGAATAAGGTTAGCTGATTACATCACTCCCAGAAGTTATCCAAAGAAAACTGCTCAACATTGGTCAAAGCTAGACCATACAGACTTCCCAGTGCAAAGGGTGTGATGCATCTCACCTGCGCAGTGTAAAGGGTGTGATACATACTGGAAATCCCTTCTGTAGGGTGCGATGGGCGAGAGTAGACAAATGGCAGAGAAAGTTTGCAAGGTGGATTGTCATGGAATCTTCTAGAAACCTCCCCTGTGGCACTTGCCTCTCTGAATTCGACCAGGGATGAGTAAGAGATCATCAATCTCCAAGTGGAATCAAGAACTATTAGAGAGAGGGCACTAATCAAAATCCCAGAAGCTGACTCACCTCCCTGCAATCATCTATATATGGATCCCTCATCCCAGAGATCTAGAGGCTGGAATTTTGTATCTTGTAAGGAAGTGTTGCTAGTTTCTTGGTGGAATATCATAGTGTTGGGTGATCTAAGCTTTTCATGAGATGAAGAAGGGCTTTCATGCTGGGAGGCTGATGCTGGGTCAGAACAATTAGTTGTAATCCTCTTTGCTATTCTTGATGTTAATAAATCTATTCAAGTTTTCCTCCACATTCTTGTATGTTTGATGATATATGCATTTGTGTGGTCAATATATATCTGGTCCTATATCGTTTATGATTGTAGATCTCTGTTCTTCAATAGTATTATGCTGCTTTGATTCCACAGTTTCCCTTTGAAGCTGAGTAAACGGAGGCAAAGTGGCAAGGATCTGTCAGAAGGGAGAGGAACTAAGCGCAAGAATGTGGTTGGTGTCCTTTGTTCCCCTCTTATCTACTTCTCATAAAGGAAAGCGAAAGTAGTTTTAGTTTGTTTGTTTCTAAGATAACTACTAGTCTTAGTGGGACTAGCAGCTCTGAGTGGACACTAGATTTCCCGATAACACCAAGTTAGACTAGAAACTATAAATTTTACACAGCGAAATTTTTCAAATAAAAACACAGAAAGTGCAAAAGCGCAGCGCCAACTTTGAGCTGATTTTCATGTGCCTTCTAGGGGTCAAAATTCAAATCTGAGAGAACGGGCAACTAGCCCTTCAAGTATAGTTTCTAGAATAGTTCACATTTCTGAATTTGGAGCATGGGAAGACCTTCAAATATCCATTCTCCCAAGGTCACTTGAGAAGCACGGTGCCTGTCAAAAAATGGTCTAGAATGCTAGTTTTTTTCCACCTTTTTGCATTTTTCTCCAAAACTAAGCCACCTCTACAAAATTTCGGCAAATGGGTTTTTAAAGGATGTCAAGATGTTTCCAAAAATGTAGACCTTTCCTCAAATGGAGGCCCGAGGAAAAAGTGCAGCGCCAAAGTGCTGCGCTTTTGGAGTAGCTGAATTTCTAAACTTAGACCAAAAATTCTCAAAAAACTCAAAATGGTTAGAATTTGCTCAAAATTGGATGGAAGCTGTAAAAATATGTTTTTTTATAGCTTCATGGATGCTTCAACAAGCATCTGCAAATTTACTTCATCATTTTGATGTTTTTTGGCCTCGAGTTTATTTTCGAGTTGTTTCACTTTGACATTGGCGATCATGTTTTGAGCTTGATAGTGATGCGCCATGTCTATGAGAAATTGATTGTCTCTGTTTTACTTCTCAAGGAGCTTCTCCAAGTGTTCATTCACCCTATTAAGCCTATATTCCTTATCTTGATGAACCTCTAGAGCGATCCTATCTTCTAGGTCAAGATCCTCATTAAGCAGAATTTGTTCTTGTTTGTCTTGCAAATATTTCTTGAGGCCTCTTGTTCTTGGTCTTTTCCTTTTTCCTCTCACTTCTGATGCTTCAGGCTCGCTTGATGTCATGATCTCCTTACCTTTGCCGACTCGTTGCAATAACTTGGCTTTTTCCTTTTCTAGGATCAACTCCTTTGCTTTGAGTTGACTGTCTTCTTGTTCAAGGAATTATATGACATATTTTTCTCTTTCCAAATTGATTTCTAGCTCCTTGATTTGATAATATTTATCCCTATTTGTCTGTCACGTGTTTGAAGTCTAATCCTTAGCCTCTGAATCAACCAGTTCAAACTCATGCTCAACTGTGTCTTTCTCTTTTGCTGTCAGTTCCTGCTTTGTCGATGACGAAGGCTTGGCCCCTTCATTCTGTGACAAGAAAACACAAGCCTGTGGCCCTTCTTATACACTTTAGTCACCTCAGGTTTGGATAGCTGAGTCTTCTCCACTGATTTGCTAGAGGACCCCACCTCCATTTGAATGAAAATTAAACTGAGGTATGAATGGAAATGAAGTGACGTGAAGGTGGATTTCGACTAAATGATAGAGGAGGTTTGAAAAATGTGGATATGAACTTTGGAAGCTGATGAAAATGAGTGAATAAATAGTGGAAGAGTGATCTACTTGCAAGGAGGAAAAACAGGGTTTGTAACGAAGAATGCTTAAAAACCTCTAGGAATGAGCTAGGGTTTTACTATTTGAGAGGTAAAACTTTGTTTTGAGATGAATTGAATGGCTAAAATGGTTTATTAACATGTATGCAGGTGTCGGAAACCATTTTACATGTTTTAGAAACCAAAAACTAAAGATGGTTATTTTCACCTTATCATTTCCCATGCAAATTTCACTACAAACCCTAACTTGAAGAATCATTGACATGAGATGAAATTGGGAAAGAAAAAGATGGAGGATGATGGTGTAATTACTTGTCCCTTGGCTTAGAAGTCAATAAAATCAAGCTTGCAAGTGAAAATTGATATTTGGGAGAGTTTTGAAGGATTTATGGGCACTCTATCTGCGCGCAGCGCCAAAGCACAACGCAGTTCACAGAAGGGCAGCGCCAAAGCGCAGCGTAGTTCACAGAAGGGCAGCGCCATCTTCCAAACCACTTTTCGAGGCCTTCAACTACTGCAAATTGAGATCTTGATAGCTCATTGGAAATCACTTTAAGTCTGCTATAAGATGGACACCTCAAGCATGTAATTTGGACACTCCATGAGGGAGAAAAATTGATTTTCCCAAGGTCACTCCAAAAACTTAGGGTTTCTTTGACAAAAGAGAAGCTCCAACTTGCAGAGCACTTTTGGACACCTTTCACTAATACAAATCATGATCTGAAGGTACAATTGGAAAGCTTAGGATGTGTGATACACAATAGTGTCCTTAAGAACTACGAACCCCTGCTCCAAACCCCTAAAAAACTGTCTTGAAGTCAAGCTTTCCATAAGTGCATTAACTCTCCCATAACAAGTGTATTTTGGGAATTTCTTTCAAATCATAACACCTGTGCATAAATGGAAGGAGCTTTTTGCTCCTTGGACTATAATGGATCAAAACCTCTTTGACTTTTGTAAAATTATTCTCCATTTTGTCAGAAACATATTTTGAATCAAAGATGTCCCTATGAGGAGTGATGAAGCGAGGTAGTGTATTGCAACATTGTCTTATTTGAAATAAAAAATTATCGTTACCTTTATTTTTCTTTCCCTAAACTGCTAACTCCCTTTACCCACTTAATCACATGATGGACATAGTTTTGGCAACATATGGTATCATGACGACACATGGAGTGAAACCCTAGACCATGACCTAAAATGAGGAATTTAACCATTTCATGACCCAAGATATTTAAATGAAGATATGATACCTCGAAGAAGACAATGAACATGATGAGTGATGAAGACCATGAGTAAGTGAAGGGAGCAGTAGTGACTTTAGACACAACAACCAGTGACCAAATTTTTATTTGAAGGCTCACTGAAATGACAAAAATTTGACTTAACACCCTAACAACAGCTTGTAAGAGTATATTTGATCACTGGTGACGGGCTGAACTGACTGACACTAACACTTTGAAGCCCAAGCCAACTTTGATGACAGGGTATCTCAACTTAACAAGCATCTCATCCAAGGCCTTTGTGCTCTCCTCAAGCTTATGTTATTGAGATAACTCTTTATTTTCCCTTTCTAGGTCATGTCTCAATAAGGCTACTTTAGTTTGTAGTATCTCACAATAGTATTCTTTATAATTAATAAGTTTGATCAATATTTAATTTGATTTCCTAACCTCTCCTTGTTGAACATTCAAATTAACAATTGTTTTTCTCAACTCATAATTTTGAAGCTCATATTCTTGCAGATGCTCCTTTTGTTTTTGTTTTGAATCTACAAGCACCTTGATCTCTTTTAGAGCATAGATAAGCTTCTTTCAGAAATAGATCTTTTGATCTAAATCTTTTTCTTCTATAATAGAGGTACTAAAAGACACATGGCAAAGATCTATTTGAATTTCAACTCTTTCTTCACCACTATAGGAAATGCATTCATTTTATCTTGTAGATGATCACTCAGGGGATCTCTCTTCATTAGTTCATGGCGTGTTATTTCCATTTATTTATAGGTGCTCTCATTAGCTATTGATACAAATGTAGGTCTCTCATCAGTAATACTAGATGCATATATATCGTTTTCTTCACAAACTTCATATGAACATCTAAATGAAAAAATGACCTATTTCATTGCATTTATCACAGATCAATAACTTACATTCTAAGAAACTCGGTCACTCATCTAATTTTCTTCTTTATCATCATTGGAGTGATGATCATCAACTTAATCATTAAGAGAAATATCTTCTATCTTTTGAACATTTTTCATCTAGGATTTCTTCATGATTTTTCTCGTTCTTTCCTTATCTCCAATAGAAGAATTTTCAATGTTTGGTTCACTATTTGAGAAGCAAGGTTCCTCATCCTTCTCTTGATCCTCATTACTATCACCTCCATATATATAGTGGAGCCTATCCCACATTTATTTAGCAAACTTGCAACGACTCACTTTATTGGAGCCTGAATCTGGTAGACCCTTCAAGATAATCCTTATTAGTTCTCTATCATTCTCATTCTTCATTCCATTCAATATATAGAACCATGCAGCTAAATCAATAGCCATTATAAACTTCCAGACCAAATATTCTAACAAATTAAGATACGGTACTCCTTCTGGTCTAAGCCAAACTTAATTAACCATGTTTCCTTTCGATCTACCTTCAAGTGGTTAAGGTACTCGTGAAGTAACCAGGTTCTAACACTAATTATTGGAAACAATGTTAATACTAGGGGGGGGAATCAATATTAAGGAAAATTTTAAATTTTATGTCAATTTATTCTTATCATTTAATATTGGAAATCATTACTTGAGAAACCACCATCATAACATGTGAAGAAAAAAAAAGCATGACATAAGAATTCATACACCATGAGTAGCATGCACATAATACAGCAAAGTTTAATGTTGAAACCATTCCAGGAGAAAAACCACCAAATATGTTTGTATTATGATGTAAAAATATGAGCTCCTAATCTATTTACATCAATCATTTTCAGGACCCACTCACAGGAAGCACAAACTCTCTTAGAATGTCTTTGCTAGCCACTATTAGCAATAAGCCCCAATTCGCTTCTTTGTTGACAGCTGATAAGCTTATAGGAAGCACCAATTGAAGCATGGACTTCTTGGATTTGTTGCAAGAACTAGTTTGTAGCTTCATAGATTTGTTCCAATCACTAACTTTCAGGAGGCACCAACCTTTGAGCTTTCTTCAGACACCTCCTCAAATGGAAGGCCCAACCTCTTGTTTTGTAGGCAGTAACTTGCAGTCCATAAGAAGATTAATAATCACTGTAAATGGTAGCTGATGAGCCCCATAAATGGGTAATTATATGGGCTCATTTTTCCTCCTAACATAGTTAAATCAACCATTCTCTTAGCTTATTGCATGTTTTTTTATTATATTTATGCCTATGGAGTGAGTTGAGTTAGTTATGATGCCATGAGTTCTAATATGTGTTTAATGCAGATTTTTGTTGAGTTTTGAAGACAAAGTCAAAGATTCAATGGACAACTGGCATCAATAATTCAAAATGGACAAAGGAGAGGATTTATAGGAGGGAATCCCCCTCATTTATTACTCCCCTCTTCGAATTTCCCTTTGTGCAGCTCGAAGCACAAACAGCCAAATCAATGCACTAAGAGGCAGCCGAGCAAGTGGAGGATAACTTATGTTTATCTCGAGTTTTGGGAGCCAAGCCTCCCTGATTTTAAAGAAGCTGTTGGGAGCTTTAGTTGTATAAATAGAGAGGCCTAGGGCCTCACTAGGGTTGAATTTTTGTTGAATTTTTGTTGCAGTTTTTCTCTGCTCAACTTCGAGCTTACTTTTGGTGACAGTTTCATGTAATCCTATTAGTGTTTTGATAATAAAGATGAGATCCTTTTTGAGCCAGCACAGAGTTACCTCAGAGGCTTGAAGATCTTGGGTTAGGGCCCAATTCAAGCAGCCAAGCTCCTCTTGTTTGTATTTATATGCTTTGTTTCAGTTTATGGATTAGTTGCTGTAGGATGAATTTCTTTCCTGGTTAAGAATAGGTTGCTTTTGGTGATTTAGAAGGTTGTTTCCATTGGTGTTTTCTATAGCAGGTTAAACAATGACAGAAAGAAGATACAAAATGCTAGAAACAGTGCCTTGGGCTCCTTTCTTCCCTTTGGGACCATGAACTGAGGCCAAGACCCTCGTGCTGCCACAAAAACACAGATTTTCCTTCTACATAGGATTTCTAGTGTTGCAGCTTGTTAGAAGGTTAATGCTTTGCTTTAGATCTCTTTCACCATGCTCATTTTTGTCTTTACAATAAGTCTTCTTCCATGCTTTCTCTCATTATAGCATTTTTCAGCGTTTCTTTCCATAGCTCATAAGTAGATTAGCTTGATGCAAAATTCTGTTTTTTTTTTTTATGTACTTAATTTCCTTCCTTGCTTGATTTCATTGTTTGACTGTCAGTTCTTTTGCAGTAGATTTCTTCTCACAGCAGGTCAGCCTATCAGCCATCACATTCTGTCCCTAATCTATGCCCTACAGGTCGTCCAAAGTTCACCTCAGATCTGCCTTAGTTTTATGTGTTTTTCCATAGGATTTATTCCTCTCCCGCGATCGTCTTTCGCTCTCCTAGTGATCCTTGGTGAACCCTAGGCACCCTAACACATCATCTCAGCTTTCATCTACCCTTTCCACCCACTCTCACACCTTTAAAACATTCAAAACTGCTCTCGGCATCCTCTTGTAGACCTCCTGTAAATCCCCTTTGTCCCTTTGTAGATTTTCCTGTAGGCTTCCTTTTGAAGGCCAATTGTGGGAAAAGTCTCCACAAGGCCACCTGAGACCTCCTAGGACCCATCCACACCATCCTACATCCTCTCAAGTCCCAAAAGCACCCTCCATTGCCACCTATTCACTGCCACATTCACAAACAAATAAATTACATGCATGACAAATTCACATAAAAATCCTAAAGGATGTTTTTTCCTCATTTTTTTCTAGAAATAGATTGAGTAGATGTTGTTTACTTCCTTGAGTAGGTAATGGCATACATTTCATGGTTTTCATATTTCTTTCTGCAAAAGTAGGATTAGTTGGTTAAGTAGGGTTTGTTAGGTTTACTTTAAATTTCAGTCTTTTTCCTCTCTGCAAGTAGAGTAGCCTCTGTAGAGTAAGCTTTCCTTTCTTTCGTCACATATAGAGCTTTTTCTGGAATCCATAAAAGGTGGCTTGAGCTCCTAGTGATCTTGCTCAAGCTGACCAAGTGACAGCCTGCAGTAAGAACGAGTACTTGTGCATACAACACCATCGCTTCCAAGTTTGTTACAAACTACTGGGTTGATAAGAATAAAGTAGGCAGCCTAGGAGTTGCAGCATTATTGCTGCAATACTGGTGCTCACCACTTTTTGGTGCCGCTACCGCGGAAGTGTCAAAGTATTCTGTGATTACTGCTTTCTTCTATTTCTTCTTGCAAAATTCTGCTAAGTAGTTTATTTCAACAAAAGTAGAATAATTGCTTCTTTTAGTTTCTGCATTTCCTTGCTTTCCTTTTCAATTCTGCAAATTTCATTTCAGCAAAAGTAGAATAGTTGATTCTTTCAATTTCTGCATTTCCTTGCTTTCCTTTTCAATTCTGCAAATTTCATTTTAGCAAAGTTCATTTAGTTAGTTGCAATTTGTATTGTTCAATCCATTTCAGTTTTGCAGGTACAATCTGTGAAGAAAAACAAAAACCAACCAAAAAGATTTCCTTTCATGCCTCGTAGAAATAGAGATAATTCAAGAAAATTCTTGCCCAATGCCCCCACTACATCACACAGCCAACCTTCTCTCTTCTTCGGTGGCAGTGATCAAGAAGAACCCTTAGGTGAACAACCATAGATATTATGAAGAAGAAGAAGAAAACATCCCTCTTGAGCCAATGGCTGAAAACAGAAATGCTAGGGGAAACAGGGAGAGAATAGAGGGTACCTTTCCCATTCGGGAGACCAATGGGGACACCAAAATGAAGAATATAAGTCCTTCATCCCTACCTCACTTTCATGGTTTGACTACAGAATATCCTGACACGTTCCTGGGGACAGCAAAATGAAAAATATAAGTCCTTCAACCCTACCTCACTTCCATGGTTTGACTACAGAAGATCCTGACACCTTCTTGTTTAAGTTTGTTGTCATTTGTCGAACCTATGACTATGCAGAAGATGAGAAAAAGTTGAAACTATTCCCTTCTACTCTCAAGGATGCAGCATTGTGCTGGTTCATGGGGATACTTGGCAATAGCATCACAACTTGGGCTCAGATGCAGCAAGCCTTTAATAACAAATATCAAGACTACTGTAGGTCAAAAGATACTAAGGAAGAAATCTTCCGAATGACCATGGGAAGTGATAAATCCTTGGAAGATTATGAAGAGAGGTTCCAGCTCAGTTAAAAAAGGGCTAGGTGCACACTCGACCTTGAATCTCTGAAGTTGGTTCTGCTAAGGGGAATACCAGAAGACCTTCTAGACACCCTCCATCTACCGGCCGGGGGAGACATCTACCAACTATCTTATGAGGACATAAAGATTGTCTTTAGAAACCATTCTAGAGTAGCCAGAAAGAGAGGTAGGGGGAGTCAACCCATAGCCAATACTTCCTCTTCCGATTCATCCATCAAAGGTGAACTCTGAAACATGCTGGAAGACTTCAAATTGGGATTTTGTAGACTCTTTCCAAGCAAATGGATACTTTGTGTATAAAAAGGAAACAAGAGGAAGCAGAGAGGGTTGTGGCCATCTTTTGTCCTAGATGCATTAGGAGGCATCCTAGGTGTTATAGACAATTTTGTGCCTTACAGCAACAGACATGAATTGTCAATAATCCAAGGGATCCAAAGTTCCCTAAACATGATGTTCCTACCCCTAGAGGAACAAGGTCAGCAAACCAACATCTCTCAGATCAATTCTCCACCTGAAAATACTCAAAAACAAGCAATCCTGAAATCAAAGCAGGTGCTCCACTAGGTTTCTGCGCTGAAACTCAGTTGCTCCATGGTGTACCTGTGTTGCAAAGCAAGTGGGACAAAGGCCACCTGCGCTGAGCGAGATGGGACAAGTGGCACACTGAGTCATTGCTCTGGAATCTTCCAAAAATGACACTTGGATCAGGTATTTCGCCTTGTGATGAGTCAAAGGCTCTGTTTCTCCAAGTGGAAGCAAGGTTCTCCAAGTGGACTCAAGAACTGAAGATCAACTAAAGATTAACTGAAGAGAGAGAGGACACAAGGCAGCTACACATCAGTTGCAAGCTGACTCATCCTTTCTCAATTCATCTATATATTGAGCTCTCTCCTATGAGCTCAGGAGGCTGGAATTTGGTGCAAAGTAATGATATGCTGTTGGTTTCACTATAGAGCTATTGGGTGATTGTTTGAGAGAGGTGAAGAGGAGAAATTCTTTCTGCTGGGAGGTGTTGCTGGATTGGAGCCTTCAATGGTTGTAATACTCTCAGAACCTTTACTTCTTCATTAATAAAAGCTATTGAGGTTCTTCTATGTGCTCTTGTTTCAATAATATATTGTGATAATTGCATGTTTGGTTTACACTAATCCTTGAACCAGTTATGATTGCATGCTTCTTGTAGTTTCCTTCTTTGTTATTTTGCAGGATCTCATTGTAGCTGGGCCAGCAAAAGAGCAAGGAGCTAGGAGCAAGCAGCCAAAGAGAAGAGTTTGGATTTGACATTAAGCGCAAGGCAACGGTTAGTGCATTTCTCCATTCTCTTTTGCTTTCATAAAGAAGTAAACCTTAAGTAGTTTGTTTTACAGTTGTTGCTAAGGTACTATCACCCTTAGAGTGGGATAGGGTCATCCGAGTCGGATACTTTTCCCTATAACAAACTGGCGACTCCACTGGGGATCGTATCCGTTTGATTGTGTTTGTAGTATTTTGCTATTCATTTCCTGAACAAAAGAGTACCAAATCGAAAAGCTTTTGACTATATCAAAAGTGAAGTAGAGGGCAGATACTCTAGCTCATTTCTGAGCAAGTTCATGATTTGAAGAGCTGATCTACAAGGATCCTTGTAAGCTCTTAGTGATAGCTTTTCACATTCCTAATCATCCCTTTGAGTGTGCTTGACTGATTGTCTCTGATTTGAGCAAAAACTGTGCATTTTTAAGAAAATTATGACCCGAAAACTGTGAAAACGCAAGTTTCGTTTTCCAAAGCAGGTAGTACACAGGCTACCTGCTTTGTAACGCAGGTCCCGAAGGGGCTACCTGCGCTGAGAGCCAGATTGGCTGTGCAGCACCTGCGTTGGCCCAAATTTGCCTAGTGCATTTGGGGTTTCCTCACTTTCTCTTGCCTGTTTTCACTTAGATTTTGCTGCTAGGTGTCAGTCTTGTACCTGTTCTGAAACCAATATTACTTGCCATCATTCTCCCTCTGTTATATAATGAAATTGTACTTGTTCTTTGTATTTCTTACTCATTTACAATTTCCCGTAACGAAGAGTAAACTAGTCTTGCTTTTGGCCTCTTAGATCTGAACCTGTGTTAGGCATTTTGCTGGTCTAAAGAGTTAGCTTGTTTGCTGTCCATAGCTGATTAGTCATTTTACTTTCATCAGTATGGTTTGATTTCATATATTTCCAGTGATTAAGCAAGTGAATCTTAAGGTGTCTTTTGATTTTGGACAACTTGTTTGTTTTCGCTCTAAATTGAAATCAAAGTTATATAACCACTTTCTTTTTGTAACCCATCCACATTAAGAAAGGGAAAAGAAAATACATGCATTGTGCATTTTGCATTTGACTGTTTGCTTGACGATTTAGAAAAAATTTGCATTTAGTGTGTGCTCTATGATCTGTGAGAAAAGATTTGCCTTTCTCTTCCCTCAGTAGTTAAGGTTTTCAAAGTTGAAAGATTGAAAAGTTTGCTTCTCATCTTAGACTGCATTCAGGAATTTGTTATATACATCTCGTGGTGATCCTTAAAGGCAAACTGCTAAGCAAGATCAACATTAAAATAAATCCAATTTACATAACAACGCTTTGTAACATAACGCAAACACATAGAGGTCTAGGTAGAGACGTGTTCCGGCGTCGTTAAGCATAGTGACTGTCGATCTCTACGAAGGTGGGTGATTCCTCCTGAGAGTCGGTGGCACTAATACGGACTTGTGCTCCCACGTACCGTCAAGTATATATTGGGAGACCCCTATAGGCAATTATCCTTTATCCATAGGAAGCCGTGTCGGCCGCCCTACTGATCGCGATGCAGTGAACACAGCATTCACGAAGATCGACCACCCGTACCGTAAAACGTATTCTGTGGTTTCGCGAAAAGTTTGGCACACCCTCTGCCTAGAACTCCAGAGAAGTTTCTTTTGGCCTTTTTCAAACTCTATAACTGAAAAAGTCCATCCGAGCATTTGTCACTTCGGGCTCGTTAAAACATCGAAGGCGACTAGAGTCATCTTTAGCTTTTTCTCGACTGTTAAAACATGAAAAAGCAAGTTTGTGTCTAAAAGCGTCATTAATAAAATTTATTTTAAACGGAACATAATCACCTGTTATTCCCACGTTGATCTTTCAATTGAAAAGTATGGAGCCCACCAACCAAGGAGGTAACCTTGGCGGAAGTCCAAATCCCTTCTCCTCTTGGGGAGATGTTGGTGCGCCTCATATGGCCACACTGTCACTTCCAGGATTGACAATCGGCCTACCTGTATGGCTCTTTTCAACTAATGTAGTTCAGATCGCCACTAATCCTGAGCAGTCGAATCAACAGTCAGACCAGTCTAAAACTACCCACCAGCCTTCCACTTCTTACAATTCTTCCTCTGATCCTTCATCTTCACAAGGTAGAGCCGGCAAAAGTCAGCCTCCCATGGAGAAGAAGGAAAAGAAGAACGGGCAACTAGCCCTTCAAGTATAGTTTCTAGAATAGTTCACATTTCTGAATTTGGAGCATGGGAAGACCTTCAAATATCCATTCTCCCAAGGTCACTTGAGAAGCACGGTGCCTGTCAAAAAATGGTCTAGAATGCTAGTTTTTTTCCACCTTTTTGCATTTTTCTCCAAAACTAAGCCACCTCTACAAAATTTTGGCAAATGGGTTTTTAAAGGATGTCAAGATGTTTCCAAAAATGTAGACCTTTCCTCAAATGGAGGCCCGAGGAAAAAGTGCAGTGCCAAAGTGCTGCGCTTTTGGAGTAGCTGAATTTCTAAACTTAGACCAAAAATTCTCAAAAAACTCAAAATGGTTAGAATTTGCTCAAAATTGGATGGAAGCTGTAAAAATATGTTTTTTTATAGCTTCATGGATGCTTCAACAAGCATCTGCAAATTTACTTCATCATTTTGATGTTTTTTGGCCTCGAGTTTATTTTCGAGTTGTTTCACTTTGACATTGGCGATCATGTTTTGAGCTTGATAGTGATGCGCCATGTCTATGAGAAATTGATTGTCTCTGTTTTACTTCTCAAGGAGCTTCTCCAAGTGTTCATTCTCCCTATTAAGCCTATATTCCTTATCTTGATGAACCTCTAGAGCGATCCTATCTTCTAGGTCAAGATCCTCATTAAGCAGAATTTGTTCTTGTTTGTCTTGCAAATATTTCTTGAGGCCTCTTGTTCTTGGTCTTTTCCTTTTTCCTCTCACTTCTGATGCTTCAGGCTCGCTTGATGTCATGATCTCCTTACCTTTGCCGACTCGTTGCAATAACTTGGCTTTTTCCTTTTCTAGGATCAACTCCTTTGCTTTGAGTTGACTGTCTTCTTGTTCAAGGAATTATATGACATATTTTTCTCTTTCCAAATTGATTTCTAGCTCCTTGATTTGATAATATTTATCCCTATTTGTCTGTCACGTGTTTGAAGTCTAATCCTTAGCCTCTGAATCAACCAGTTCAAACTCATGCTCAACTGTGTCTTTCTCTTTTGCTGTCAGTTCCTGCTTTGTCGATGACGAAGGCTTGGCCCCTTCATTCTGTGACAAGAAAACACAAGCCTGTGGCCCTTCTTATACACTTTAGTCACCTCAGGTTTGGATAGCTGAGTCTTCTCCACTGATTTGCTAGAGGACCCCACCTCCATTTGAATGAAAATTAAACTGAGGTATGAATGGAAATGAAGTGACGTGAAGGTGGATTTCGACTAAATGATAGAGGAGGTTTGAAAAATGTGGATATGAACTTTGGAAGCTGATGAAAATGAGTGAATAAATAGTGGAAGAGTGATCTACTTGCAAGGAGGAAAAACAGGGTTTGTAACGAAGAATGCTTAAAAACCTCTAGGAATGAGCTAGGGTTTTACTATTTGAGAGGTAAAACTTTGTTTTGAGATGAATTGAATGGCTAAAATGGTTTATTAACATGTATGCAGGTGTCGGAAACCATTTTACATGTTTTAGAAACCAAAAACTAAAGATGGTTATTTTCACCTTATCATTTCCCATGCAAATTTCACTACAAACCCTAACTTGAAGAATCATTGACATGAGATGAAATTGGGAAAGAAAAAGATGGAGGATGATGGTGTAATTACTTGTCCCTTGGCTTAGAAGTCAATAAAATCAAGCTTGCAAGTGAAAATTGATATTTGGGAGAGTTTTGAAGGATTTATGGGCACTCTATCTGCGCGCAGCGCCAAAGCACAACGCAGTTCACAGAAGGGCAGCGCCAAAGCGCAGCGTAGTTCACAGAAGGGCAGCGCCATCTTCCAAACCACTTTTCGAGGCCTTCAACTACTGCAAATTGAGATCTTGATAGCTCATTGGAAATCACTTTAAGTCTGCTATAAGATGGACACCTCAAGCATGTAATTTGGACACTCCATGAGGGAGAAAAATTGATTTTCCCAAGGTCACTCCAAAAACTTAGGGTTTCTTTGACAAAAGAGAAGCTCCAACTTGCAGAGCACTTTTGGACACCTTTCACTAATACAAATCATGATCTGAAGGTACAATTGGAAAGCTTAGGATGTGTGATACACAATAGTGTCCTTAAGAACTACGAACCCCTGCTCCAAACCCCTAAAAAACTGTCTTGAAGTCAAGCTTTCCATAAGTGCATTAACTCTCCCATAACAAGTGTATTTTGGGAATTTCTTTCAAATCATAACACCTGTGCATAAATGGAAGGAGCTTTTTGCTCCTTGGACTATAATGGATCAAAACCTCTTTGACTTTTGTAAAATTATTCTCCATTTTGTCAGAAACATATTTTGAATCAAAGATGTCCCTATGAGGAGTGATGAAGCGAGGTAGTGTATTGCAACATTGTCTTATTTGAAATAAAAAATTATCGTTACCTTTATTTTTCTTTCCCTAAACTGCTAACTCCCTTTACCCACTTAATCACATGATGGACATAGTTTTGGCAACATATGGTATCATGACGACACATGGAGTGAAACCCTAGACCATGACCTAAAATGAGGAATTTAACCATTTCATGACCCAAGATATTTAAATGAAGATATGATACCTCGAAGAAGACAATGAACATGATGAGTGATGAAGACCATGAGTAAGTGAAGGGAGCAGCAGTGACTTTAGACACAACAACCAGTGACCAAATTTTTATTTGAAGGCTCACTGAAATGACAAAAATTTGACTTAACACCCTAACAACAGCTTGTAAGAGTATATTTGATCACTGGTGACGGGCTGAACTGACTGACACTAACACTTTGAAGCCCAAGCCAACTTTGATGACAGGGTATCTCAACTTAACAAGCATCTCATCCAAGGCCTTTGTGCTCTCCTCAAGCTTATGTTATTGAGATAACTCTTTATTTTCCCTTTCTAGGTCATGTCTCAATAAGGCTACTTTAGTTTGTAGTATCTCACAATAGTATTCTTTATAATTAATAAGTTTGATCAATATTTAATTTGATTTCCTAACCTCTCCTTGTTGAACATTCAAATTAACAATTGTTTTTCTCAACTCATAATTTTGAAGCTCATATTCTTGCAGATGCTCCTTTTGTTTTTGTTTTGAATCTACAAGCACCTTGATCTCTTTTAGAGCATAGATAAGCTTCTTTCAGAAATAGATCTTTTGATCTAAATCTTTTTCTTCTATAATAGAGGTACTAAAAGACACATGGCAAAGATCTATTTGAATTTCAACTCTTTCTTCACCACTATAGGAAATGCATTCATTTTATCTTGTAGATGATCACTCAAGGGATCTCTCTTCATTAGTTCATGGCGTGTTATTTCCATTTATTTATAGGTGCTCTCATTAGCTATTGATACAAATGTAGGTCTCTCATCAGTAATACTAGATGCATATATATCGTTTTCTTCACAAACTTCATATGAACATCTAAATGAAAAAATGACCTATTTCATTGCATTTATCACAGATCAATAACTTACATTCTAAGAAACTCGGTCACTCATCTAATTTTCTTCTTTATCATCATTGGAGTGATGATCATCAACTTAATCATTAAGAGAAATATCTTCTATCTTTTGAACATTTTTCATCTAGGATTTCTTCATGATTTTTCTCGTTCTTTCCTTATCTCCAATAGAAGAATTTTCAATGTTTGGTTCACTATTTGAGAAGCAAGGTTCCTCATCCTTCTCTTGATCCTCATTACTATCACCTCCATATATATAGTGGAGCCTATCCCACATTTATTTAGCAAACTTGCAACGACTCACTTTATTGGAGCCTGAATCTGGTAGACCCTTCAAGATAATCCTTATTAGTTCTCTATCATTCTCATTCTTCATTCCATTCAATATATAGAACCATGCAGCTAAATCAATAGCCATTATAAACTTCCAGACCAAATATTCTAACAAATTAAGATACGGTACTCCTTCTGGTCTAAGCCAAACTTAATTAACCATGTTTCCTTTCGATCTACCTTCAAGTGGTTAAGGTACTCGTGAAGTAACCAGGTTCTAACACTAATTATTGGAAACAATGTTAATACTAGGGGGGGGAATCAATATTAAGGAAAATTTTAAATTTTATGTCAATTTATTCTTATCATTTAATATTGGAAATCATTACTTGAGAAACCACCATCATAACATGTGAAGAAAAAAAAAGCATGACATAAGAATTCATACACCATGAGTAGCATGCACATAATACAGCAAAGTTTAATGTTGAAACCATTCCAGGAGAAAAACCACCAAATATGTTTGTATTATGATGTAAAAATATGAGCTCCTAATCTATTTACATCAATCATTTTCAGGACCCACTCACAGGAAGCACAAACTCTCTTAGAATGTCTTTGCTAGCCACTATTAGCAATAAGCCCCAATTCGCTTCTTTGTTGACAGCTGATAAGCTTATAGGAAGCACCAATTGAAGCATGGACTTCTTGGATTTGTTGCAAGAACTAGTTTGTAGCTTCATAGATTTGTTCCAATCACTAACTTTCAGGAGGCACCAACCTTTGAGCTTTCTTCAGACACCTCCTCAAATGGAAGGCCCAACCTCTTGTTTTGTAGGCAGTAACTTGCAGTCCATAAGAAGATTAATAATCACTGTAAATGGTAGCTGATGAGCCCCATAAATGGGTAATTATATGGGCTCATTTTTCCTCCTAACATAGTTAAATCAACCATTCTCTTAGCTTATTGCATGTTTTTTTATTATATTTATGCCTATGGAGTGAGTTGAGTTAGTTATGATGCCATGAGTTCTAATATGTGTTTAATGCAGATTTTTGTTGAGTTTTGAAGACAAAGTCAAAGATTCAATGGACAACTGGCATCAATAATTCAAAATGGACAAAGGAGAGGATTTATAGGAGGGAATCCCCCTCATTTATTACTCCCCTCTTCGAATTTCCCTTTGTGCAGCTCGAAGCACAAACAGCCAAATCAATGCACTAAGAGGCAGCCGAGCAAGTGGAGGATAACTTATGTTTATCTCGAGTTTTGGGAGCCAAGCCTCCCTGATTTTAAAGAAGCTGTTGGGAGCTTTAGTTGTATAAATAGAGAGGCCTAGGGCCTCACTAGGGTTGAATTTTTGTTGAATTTTTGTTGCAGTTTTTCTCTGCTCAACTTCGAGCTTACTTTTGGTGACAGTTTCATGTAATCCTATTAGTGTTTTGATAATAAAGATGAGATCCTTTTTGAGCCAGCACAGAGTTACCTCAGAGGCTTGAAGATCTTGGGTTAGGGCCCAATTCAAGCAGCCAAGCTCCTCTTGTTTGTATTTATATGCTTTGTTTCAGTTTATGGATTAGTTGCTGTAGGATGAATTTCTTTCCTGGTTAAGAATAGGTTGCTTTTGGTGATTTAGAAGGTTGTTTCCATTGGTGTTTTCTATAGCAGGTTAAACAATGACAGAAAGAAGATACAAAATGCTAGAAACAGTGCCTTGGGCTCCTTTCTTCCCTTTGGGACCATGAACTGAGGCCAAGACCCTCGTGCTGCCACAAAAACACAGATTTTCCTTCTACATAGGATTTCTAGTGTTGCAGCTTGTTAGAAGGTTAATGCTTTGCTTTAGATCTCTTTCACCATGCTCATTTTTGTCTTTACAATAAGTCTTCTTCCATGCTTTCTCTCATTATAGCATTTTTCAGCGTTTCTTTCCATAGCTCATAAGTAGATTAGCTTGATGCAAAATTCTGTTTTTTTTTTTTATGTACTTAATTTCCTTCCTTGCTTGATTTCATTGTTTGACTGTCAGTTCTTTTGCAGTAGATTTCTTCTCACAGCAGGTCAGCCTATCAGCCATCACATTCTGTCCCTAATCTATGCCCTACAGGTCGTCCAAAGTTCACCTCAGATCTGCCTTAGTTTTATGTGTTTTTCCATAGGATTTATTCCTCTCCCGCGATCGTCTTTCGCTCTCCTAGTGATCCTTGGTGAACCCTAGGCACCCTAACACATCATCTCAGCTTTCATCTACCCTTTCCACCCACTCTCACACCTTTAAAACATTCAAAACTGCTCTCGGCATCCTCTTGTAGACCTCCTGTAAATCCCCTTTGTCCCTTTGTAGATTTTCCTGTAGGCTTCCTTTTGAAGGCCAATTGTGGGAAAAGTCTCCACAAGGCCACCTGAGACCTCCTAGGACCCATCCACACCATCCTACATCCTCTCAAGTCCCAAAAGCACCCTCCATTGCCACCTATTCACTGCCACATTCACAAACAAATAAATTACATGCATGACAAATTCACATAAAAATCCTAAAGGATGTTTTTTCCTCATTTTTTTCTAGAAATAGATTGAGTAGATGTTGTTTACTTCCTTGAGTAGGTAATGGCATACATTTCATGGTTTTCATATTTCTTTCTGCAAAAGTAGGATTAGTTGGTTAAGTAGGGTTTGTTAGGTTTACTTTAAATTTCAGTCTTTTTCCTCTCTGCAAGTAGAGTAGCCTCTGTAGAGTAAGCTTTCCTTTCTTTCGTCACATATAGAGCTTTTTCTGGAATCCATAAAAGGTGGCTTGAGCTCCTAGTGATCTTGCTCAAGCTGACCAAGTGACAGCCTGCAGTAAGAACGAGTACTTGTGCATACAACACCATCGCTTCCAAGTTTGTTACAAACTACTGGGTTGATAAGAATAAAGTAGGCAGCCTAGGAGTTGCAGCATTATTGCTGCAATACTGGTGCTCACCACTTTTTGGTGCCGCTACCGCGGAAGTGTCAAAGTATTCTGTGATTACTGCTTTCTTCTATTTCTTCTTGCAAAATTCTGCTAAGTAGTTTATTTCAACAAAAGTAGAATAATTGCTTCTTTTAGTTTCTGCATTTCCTTGCTTTCCTTTTCAATTCTGCAAATTTCATTTCAGCAAAAGTAGAATAGTTGATTCTTTCAATTTCTGCATTTCCTTGCTTTCCTTTTCAATTCTGCAAATTTCATTTTAGCAAAGTTCATTTAGTTAGTTGCAATTTGTATTGTTCAATCCATTTCAGTTTTGCAGGTACAATCTGTGAAGAAAAACAAAAACCAACCAAAAAGATTTCCTTTCATGCCTCGTAGAAATAGAGATAATTCAAGAAAATTCTTGCCCAATGCCCCCACTACATCACACAGCCAACCTTCTCTCTTCTTCGGTGGCAGTGATCAAGAAGAACCCTTAGGTGAACAACCATAGATATTATGAAGAAGAAGAAGAAAACATCCCTCTTGAGCCAATGGCTGAAAACAGAAATGCTAGGGGAAACAGGGAGAGAATAGAGGGTACCTTTCCCATTCGGGAGACCAATGGGGACACCAAAATGAAGAATATAAGTCCTTCATCCCTACCTCACTTTCATGGTTTGACTACATAATATCCTGACACGTTCCTGGGGACAGCAAAATGAAAAATATAAGTCCTTCAACCCTACCTCACTTCCATGGTTTGACTACAGAAGATCCTGACACCTTCTTGTTTAAGTTTGTTGTCATTTGTCGAACCTATGACTATGCAGAAGATGAGAAAAAGTTGAAACTATTCCCTTCTACTCTCAAGGATGCAGCATTGTGCTGGTTCATGGGGATACTTGGCAATAGCATCACAACTTGGGCTCAGATGCAGCAAGCCTTTAATAACAAATATCAAGACTACTGTAGGTCAAAAGATACTAAGGAAGAAATCTTCCGAATGACCATGGGAAGTGATAAATCCTTGGAAGATTATGAAGAGAGGTTCCAGCTCAGTTAAAAAAGGGCTAGGTGCACACTCGACCTTGAATCTCTGAAGTTGGTTCTGCTAAGGGGAATACCAGAAGACCTTCTAGACACCCTCCATCTACCGGCCGGGGGAGACATCTACCAACTATCTTATGAGGACATAAAGATTGTCTTTAGAAACCATTCTAGAGTAGCCAGAAAGAGAGGTAGGGGGAGTCAACCCATAGCCAATACTTCCTCTTCCGATTCATCCATCAAAGGTGAACTCTGAAACATGCTGGAAGACTTCAAATTGGGATTTTGTAGACTCTTTCCAAGCAAATGGATACTTTGTGTATAAAAAGGAAACAAGAGGAAGCAGAGAGGGTTGTGGCCATCTTTTGTCCTAGATGCATTAGGAGGCATCCTAGGTGTTATAGACAATTTTGTGCCTTACAGCAACAGACATGAATTGTCAATAATCCAAGGGATCCAAAGTTCCCTAAACATGATGTTCCTACCCCTAGAGGAACAAGGTCAGCAAACCAACATCTCTCAGATCAATTCTCCACCTGAAAATACTCAAAAACAAGCAATCCTGAAATCAAAGCAGGTGCTCCACTAGGTTTCTGCGCTGAAACTCAGTTGCTCCATGGTGTACCTGCGTTGCAAAGCAAGTGGGACAAAGGCCACCTGCGCTGAGCGAGATGGGACAAGTGGCACACTGAGTCATTGCTCTGGAATCTTCCAAAAATGACACTTGGATCAGGTATTTCGCCTTGTGATGAGTCAAAGGCTCTGTTTCTCCAAGTGGAAGCAAGGTTCTCCAAGTGGACTCAAGAACTGAAGATCAACTAAAGATTAACTGAAGAGAGAGAGGACACAAGGCAGCTACACATCAGTTGCAAGCTGACTCATCCTTTCTCAATTCATCTATATATTGAGCTCTCTCCTATGAGCTCAGGAGGCTGGAATTTGGTGCAAAGTAATGATATGCTGTTGGTTTCACTATAGAGCTATTGGGTGATTGTTTGAGAGAGGTGAAGAGGAGAAATTCTTTCTGCTGGGAGGTGTTGCTGGATTGGAGCCTTCAATGGTTGTAATACTCTCAGAACCTTTACTTCTTCATTAATAAAAGCTATTGAGGTTCTTCTATGTGCTCTTGTTTCAATAATATATTGTGATAATTGCATGTTTGGTTTACACTAATCCTTGAACCAGTTATGATTGCATGCTTCTTGTAGTTTCCTTCTTTGTTATTTTGCAGGATCTCATTGTAGCTGGGCCAGCAAAAGAGCAAGGAGCTAGGAGCAAGCAGCCAAAGAGAAGAGTTTGGATTTGACATTAAGCGCAAGGCAACGGTTAGTGCATTTCTCCATTCTCTTTTGCTTTCATAAAGAAGTAAACCTTAAGTAGTTTGTTTTACAGTTGTTGCTAAGGTACTATCACCCTTAGAGTGGGATAGGGTCATCCGAGTCAGATACTTTTCCCTATAACAAACTGGCGACTCCACTGGGGATCGTATCCGTTTGATTGTGTTTGTAGTATTTTGCTATTCATTTCCTGAACAAAAGAGTACCAAATCGAAAAGCTTTTGACTATATCAAAAGTGAAGTAGAGGGCAGATACTCTAGCTCATTTCTGAGCAAGTTCATGATTTGAAGAGCTGATCTACAAGGATCCTTGTAAGCTCTTAGTGATAGCTTTTCACATTCCTAATCATCCCTTTGAGTGTGCTTGACTGATTGTCTCTGATTTGAGCAAAAACTGTGCATTTTTAAGAAAATTATGACCCGAAAACTGTGAAAACGCAAGTTTCGTTTTCCAAAGCAGGTAGTACACAGGCTACCTGCTTTGTAACGCAGGTCCCGAAGGGGCTACCTGCGCTGAGAGCCAGATTGGCTGTGCAGCACCTGCGTTGGCCCAAATTTGCCTAGTGCATTTGGGGTTTCCTCACTTTCTCTTGCCTGTTTTCACTTAGATTTTGCTGCTAGGTGTCAGTCTTGTACCTGTTCTGAAACCAATATTACTTGCCATCATTCTCCCTCTGTTATATAATGAAATTGTACTTGTTCTTTGTATTTCTTACTCATTTACAATTTCCCATAACGAAGAGTAAACTAGTCTTGCTTTTGGCCTCTTAGATCTGAACCTGTGTTAGGCATTTTGCTGGTCTAAAGAGTTAGCTTGTTTGCTGTCCATAGCTGATTAGTCATTTTACTTTCATCAGTATGGTTTGATTTCATATATTTCCAGTGATTAAGCAAGTGAATCTTAAGGTGTCTTTTGATTTTGGACAACTTGTTTGTTTTCGCTCTAAATTGAAATCAAAGTTATATAACCACTTTCTTTTTGTAACCCATCCACATTAAGAAAGGGAAAAGAAAATACATGCATTGTGCATTTTGCATTTGACTGTTTGCTTGACGATTTAGAAAAAATTTGCATTTAGTGTGTGCTCTATGATCTGTGAGAAAAGATTTGCCTTTCTCTTCCCTCAGTAGTTAAGGTTTTCAAAGTTGAAAGATTGAAAAGTTTGCTTCTCATCTTAGACTGCATTCAGGAATTTGTTATATACATCTCGTGGTGATCCTTAAAGGCAAACTGCTAAGCAAGATCAACATTAAAATAAATCCAATTTACATAACAACGCTTTGTAACATAACGCAAACACATAGAGGTCTAGGTAGAGACGTGTTCCGGCGTCGTTAAGCATAGTGACTGTCGATCTCTACGAAGGTGGGTGATTCCTCCTGAGAGTCGGTGGCACTAATACGGACTTGTGCTCCCACGTACCGTCAAGTATATATTGGGAGACCCCTATAGGCAATTATCCTTTATCCATAGGAAGCCGTGTCGGCCGCCCTACTGATCGCGATGCAGTGAACACAGCATTCACGAAGATCGACCACCCGTACCGTAAAACGTATTCTGTGGTTTCGCGAAAAGTTTGGCACACCCTCTGCCTAGAACTCCAGAGAAGTTTCTTTTGGCCTTTTTCAAACTCTATAACTGAAAAAGTCCATCCGAGCATTTGTCACTTCGGGCTCGTTAAAACATCGAAGGCGACTAGAGTCATCTTTAGCTTTTTCTCGACTCTTAAAACATGAAAAAGCAAGTTTGTGTCTAAAAGCGTCATTAATAAAATTTATTTTAAACGGAACATAATCACCTGTTATTCCCACGTTGATCTTTCAATTGAAAAGTATGGAGCCCACCAACCAAGGAGGTAACCTTGGCGGAAGTCCAAATCCCTTCTCCTCTTGGGGAGATGTTGGTGCGCCTCATATGGCCACACTGTCACTTCCAGGATTGACAATCGGCCTACCTGTATGGCTCTTTTCAACTAATGTAGTTCAGATCGCCACTAATCCTGAGCAGTCGAATCAACAGTCAGACCAGTCTAAAACTACCCACCAGCCTTCCACTTCTTACAATTCTTCCTCTGATCCTTCATCTTCACAAGGTAGAGCCGGCAAAAGTCAGCCTCCCATGGAGAAGAAGGAAAAGAAGAAAAGAGAAAAGAAGCAGAAGGGGCCTATGGCGAAGGCGACTGGGGGCAAGCAAAAGACAGCTGACAAAAACCCACACACTGCACCGACCGGGCCTAAATCGCCATGTGTCATTTGGAAAGGGACCCACTTCCATCGTGATTGTCCTTGTATTCCCCGGATACTAAGGGACTGGTCCCCAAGGTTGCACAATCCGGTAGCATCAACCTCTGGTAGTCATGTTGATTGCAGTCCGTCAACTAGCGAGAGTGAAGGACGAAGAGGGAGACCAAGATCACCCTGTTTGTTGTGTGAAGGCGATCATGCCATCCACCGATGTCCATTCTTAGATGAGGCAAAGAGAGTTTTGGAAGATCGTCCGGTTTCACCGTTACGACTTCCTCCTGGATACCAAAAACTCGCGCCTAATCCCTCGATAGTTGAAAATCCAGCTGACCCGCTCAAGTGGTCGGCTGATGTGTCGGTCATTGAGAATGAACCTACTGAATCCAGACCAGACAAAAGTCTAAAGGTCGAAACGGCAGTTGACCCGGTTCTTCCTTCAGAGGTTTCATCCTCCAATGACTCCGTCATTGAAGATCCATCTTCAAATTACACCCTCACTGAAGAGGATAAGGATGACACCGTCCATATTCTTTTCATCAACACAGACTCTGATGAGCATCAGGGAAATGCGCCCATTCCTTTATCGCAGGAAGGAACATCGTCAGGGTCGTATCCGGCCGTATATTCGGTCCCACCACCAAGCAACCTAGTCGTATCCTTTGATTGGAATCAACTAGGCAGACCCCGGTTACCAGCCAGTATCCCATTCAGAATCATAGTCCAAATCTACAGAATGGTGATGGCTGGAACTATCATTGATGAAGGGGCATCTGTGAGTATCCTTTCCTCTATTGCTTGGAAAGCACTGGGTTGCCCAGCGCTTTTACCTGAGATGAGAAATCTATCAGGTTTTGATAAAGGAACCAGTCACCCGTTAGGGATTCTCCCCAATGTTCCAGTTACATTGAAAGGGAAGACAGTTCATATGAACATCATGGTCGTCCAGGGACACTTGGTTTATAACTTACTCCTTGGACGAGACTATATATATTGCATGGAGGCGATAGTGTCCTCCCTCTTCAGAGTCATGTGTTTTCCGCACGAAGGAAGAATGGTCAAGCTCGTAGACCAACTTTCATTTCCAGGATCACGCATCGCAAATAGTCAAATACCATCCCTTAACGGTTTATTCACTCAAGGAATGCCACCACCCCCGGTTCTACTTCCCGATGAATGCGAGTAATTCGGAAAGAAAGAACTGGGACCCAGGGGGCATGCACCTTGGCCTGCCTTGGGCAGAGAAAACCTTGGGTATAAAGTTAATTTCCGCAGAAGAATGGACTAGTCCGTACCCCGTCCGAAAAAGGAAGAGAGGGTTGTTCTAGGATAAAATTCTTTTGTCAAAGTTATGTGAAGTGGAAGAATCGCTCCCTTTGTCTAAAAAAGTAGGCTCTCCTAAGGAGGAGATCCACTTGTGGCAGCAAGTAGCCACCATCTTTGAATGTCAAGCCTCACCCATTAAAACAATATGTTTTGAAGGATAAGTAGGGGCAGTCTCCAAAGAAAGAGATGAAATTGCTAAAACAAGTAGTCACCATCCTTAGCAACCTAATGATAGACATCGCCGAAAAGAGAGTTTAGTTTGCGGCAGCAAACAAAACCATTTTTCGGATAATAAGTAAGAGGACCTCTCCTCCGTAACATCAATGTTTTATCTGTTGCGATCTTGCAAAAATTAAAAAGTGAACTGATGGGAAGACAAGTACCGTCGGCACCGAAAAATAACGAGAAGACAAGTATCGTTAAAAATATAGCAAGATGACAAGTAGAAAAACAAAGGTGGGACAGAGGAGAAGAAGAGCCTTGAAATTATACTTTATACCTGGGGGCATGCGAACCTTTTGGAGTGCAAGCACGGGATGACTATTTATTTTTTTTAAATTTTTAGGTCCTCCCTTTAAACCTGTAGGTCTAACCCGTTAAACTCGTAGGATTAGCCATTTCCAGCTTGCATAAAGAAAGGATGAAAGGCAAAAGTTAAAACCTGCCAAATTGGAGTAATTAGTGAGGTATCGCTCCTTAAATAATATTACCTCACCTAAGGCATTCCTTGTATTAAGACTGGTAATTTGAGCAATTTTAGCAGAGTTCATGCTCGTTAAAAAATAAACATAAATTGTGAGCAATCTTTCCCTAGCAGTTCAAGCTCACTCAGAAAAATCAACCGGTAAATAACCATTGAGAAAAGTAACCTTTGAAAGCCATATTAAAACCCTTGGTCGTGTTTATATGCCATCACCTCCATCCGTTCATTTGGCCAATCGTTCATCTCCATATGTTTGTTTACCTATTTTGAGGAACAGCTGCGAAGAGTGATTTCACTTAGCCATCCTTGTGACACTGCCGTGATTGGAAAATTCCAACCTGTACCTGGAATCTGCTGCTATCCCTGTTTATCACTCGTTCCTCAAAAGACGAGTCTTCTTTGAGCTCTTTTCACTGACTCGTAAAATATGAAAAGTTTGCCGAGTTTTGGCCTTCCAGCTCGTTAAAAGGACCGGAAGAGCTATCCCTCCTCTAGATTTTAATCTTTTTGGACCTGAGGGATTATTGCACAAAAAGATCGAGCGCTTGTTTTGTTCGGCTCGTTAAAGAAATCGAAAATTCATCCCTTCTGTATGGTTTTATACTTTTTCGGACTTAAGGGATTAGAAGACGAAAAAGGAATTTTGGAGTTAACTTTCCGTACCTTTTCAGACTCTCTAAAAATGAAAAGGACCGAGTTTTCCTTGTCGTTAGACTCGTTAAAATGATTAAATAGCGACAAACTTGTCTTTAGACGAGAACGAGTTTCCCTATCGCTAGGCTCGTTAAAACATAGCGATGGGCTTGCCCGAAGGGCAGGTTATAGAACAAGCATATGTTATCCTCCTCAAGCTTGACAAAAATAAAGAGGTACTGGTCAGCAATGACTGGGGAAAAATTGGGAGAACCTCACAGCATTAATGGTAGCAAGTCACTCTTGAACATGACACTTTGTCCTCCGTATCACATCGGGTTGGGTTGTTTCATTCACCGGTCTCATAACCATGGTCCTCGCCACACCATCCACAATTGGGGTAATGCTACCAATCCATCACATCAGTGTCGTTATATGTTCAAGAGATGTGGTTCTGCAAAGAGTCAACCGTGTCCCATCCACTGCCATACATTATCCTTCATCCACTTCATGACCGCCACCCTGAATCATACATCACAGTTTGTTTTCACCTCATCACAATCACTAGCTCCGTTCCGTGTCACTGATGTGGGATTCATTAAGGCCCTCCTTTGACGGATCGCTCCTTGTCGACATCAGCTCATTATCCAAGGAGTTGATCTAGGAACACCCCCTTCAGTACTTTGAAGCTTGCATGCCTCAATGGCAAGTTTCTCACTTCCGGCGACAGGTATACATCAATGACCTTCGACCAGAAGATTTTGCATGGTGGTCGACGCCAAGTCCTTTATTCCCACCATGTGGATTGTACTGCCGTACCTTGAGGGTCATCATCCTTATCGGTGATTCCTCTCGCGCTTGTTAACGGTTTACATCATTGACCGGTAATCAAGCGATGTCTTTCCATGTTCGACTTCAAGAAATTCTCACATGGATCGACTTGTACATCGAGTAAGGATCGGAAGAGATTGAAGACCCCGGATCTAGTTTCATCCATCCGGGCTGCGATATATATTCAGGACATAAAGACATTTGATATGTACATCATTACAGCAGATGATCATCCTTCTCAAAGGATGATAATTTCAGCAGAGAATTATCAGTCTACAATCAGACGATCGTCTGTTCTATGTACCAAAATGTATTTATAAAAGCTGAGCATGGGAATGCCCGCCTCAGCTAGATCATGAAAATGTATGAAAAATAATGTATTGTACTGTATCTTATTACAGGACACTTCTCAGCAGATTGAATGAACTTCGGATCCTCTCAATAAAGCATTTCACCCGATAAACGACCTCATACTTTAGGGGGCATCTGTTATAGACAATTTTGTGCCTTACAGCAACAGACATGAATTGTCAATAATCCAAGGGATCCAAAGTTCCCTAAACATGATGTTCCTACCCCTAGAGGAACAAGGTCAGCAAACCAACAGCTCTCAGATCAGTTCTCCACCTGAAAATACTCAAAAACAAGCAATCCTGAAATCAAAGCAGGTGCTCCACTAGGTTTCTGCGCTGAAACTCAGTTGCTCCATGGTGTACCTGCGTTGCAAAGCAAGTGGGACAAAGGCCACCTGCGCTGAGCGAGATGGGACAAGTGGCACACTGAGTCATTGCTCTGGAATCTTCCAAAAATGACACTTGGATCAGGTATTTCGCCTTGTGATGAGTCAGAGGCTCTGTTTCTCCAAGTGGAAGCAAGGTTCTCCAAGTGGACTCAAGAACTGAAGATCAACTAAAGATTAACTGAAGAGAGAGAGGACACAAGGCAGCTACACATCAGTTGCAAGCTGACTCATCCTTTCTCAATTCATCTATATATTGAGCTCTCTCCTATGAGCTCAGGAGGCTGGAATTTGGTGCAAAGTAATGATATGATGTTGGTTTCACTATAGAGCTATTGGGTGATTGTTTGAGAGAGGTGAAGAGGAGAAATTCTTTCTGCTGGGAGGTGTTGCTGGATTGGAGCCTTCAATGGTTGTAATACTCTCAGAACCTTTACTTCTTCATTAATAAAAGCTATTGAGGTTCTTCTATGTGCTCTTGTTTCAATAATATATTGTGATAATTGCATGTTTGGTTTACACTAATCCTTGAACCAGTTATGATTGCATGCTTCTTGTAGTTTCCTTCTTTGTTATTTTGCAGGATCTCATTGTAGCTGGGCCAGCAAAAGAGCAAGGAGCTGGGAGCAAGCAGCCAAAGAGAAGAGTTTGGATTCGACATTAAGCGCAAGGCAACGGTTAGTGCATTTCTCCATTCTCTTTTTCTTTCATAAAGAAGTAAACCTTAAGTAGTTTGTTTTACAGTTGTTGCTAAGGTACTATCACCCTTAGAGTGGGATAGGGTCATCCGAGTCAGATACTTTTCCCTACAACACTAGGAACGAATGTCCATAGAACTCTATAGAGGTTTGTTAAGAGTGTGAAGAAGCTCATTCTACAGATAAGTGCCCTTCCTTGCCTGGACTTAAAGCTGTATACCAAGAGGCCGAAGGAGCCACTAAACCACTCTATTTCATGAACCAAAGGAGACTGCATGGACCTAGACCATACCAGCAGGGGATGCAAGGGAAATCTTAGGCATACAAGAACCCCAACCAAGTCACTTCCATACCTTCTTGGGGACCCCTTGCTCATCCTTCCTGGTCCACGCCTCCTCCTTGGTCCTTTCCATTTCAATATCATGCCCAACCAACCACTCATTCATTTCAATCCTATGCTTAGCCGCAACCTCAGTGGAATGCATCTCATCACAGGTGGAGGCCCCAGTAAAACTCTCCTCCCGCTCTTTTTCCTCCACCACCTTCTGAACCACAACCATTTCCTCCTGCTCCACCAAGGCAACCCCAAATTCCTACCCAGTCGAACTCGAACCCGAACAACAGAGAGGCTCAAAAAGTATATAGTGGGGAACCATCATGCCCAACTTATGTTGTGGAGATTTAGGAGATTAACCTGCGATCTGGGAAGGTTCTCCCAAATAGATAGCCTCCACCTAGGGAGGTTGAGGAAGATAAAGAGGAAAGTGAACCTAAAGCAATTCCACCATTTCCGGAGAGACTATCCAGGAAAACATAGCCTACCCCAAAAGAAACTAAATTTCTGGGAGAATTGAAACAGTTATGTGTGAAGATACCAGTTGTCCAAGCCATAAAAGATGTGCCTATATACAATAGGTTGATCAAAGAGAAGTGCTTTAGGCATCGAGGAAGGCACAAGAGAGATTCCCCAACCATCAACGTCATAGGACAACTGTCCGACCTGATCTTGGGACAGGTAATCTGTTCGAAATATCTGGACCCTAGAAGCCCAGTATTTGATGTCCACATCAATGGCACCATGATCCCACATACCTTGATTGATCTGGGAGCTACCATTAATGTGATGAAAAAGGACACAATGCTCAAACTTAACCTCCAGGGCTCTTTGAGGAAGACCACAACAGTACTATAGTGAGCAGACTGCTCCACCGTGGCCCCTGAAGGGGTTGTGGAAGATGTGATGGTCTCCATTGATTCTTGGGAGTAGCCTACTGATTTCTTAGTTCTCCAGCCGAAGGCAAAGCTCACTAGGTATCCTCTCATCCTGAGAAGACCCTGGTTGGCTACTGCCAATGCCTACATTCGCTGTTGAGCTGGGAAAATGACCATCAAAAACGGGCATATGTCCAAATAGTTAATCCTATACCCTCTTGCCCAACCCTTGCTAGAACATGATCTACCTCTCTGGTTGGAGGAGGAGGACGAGGAGGAAGTCTATTTTGCACCACTTTGTGCATTAGAAACCACCATGGGGGGAAACTGCAAGATAAGGATGATATGATTGAAAATTTGATTCAGAATCCACCCCCCAATTTCTTACTATTAGAGGACATAGTGAGAGAAACCCAAGAAAACCCCTTAACTGATCTCAGTGTGGCCGACTCGACCTCTCTCCCTGTTAATAATATAGAGTTCGGCCCAGAAAGAACCTTGAAAATCAATCCATCCCTATCCACTTCCCAGGGGAAGGAGCTGTGCAGCTTATTGAGAAAACATCTAGATGCCTTCGCTTGGAGTTAGAAGGAGATGAAGGGGGTGCACCCTTCAGTGTGTACTCATCATATATACATTAAGGAAGATTTCAAATCGGTTAGGCAGCTTCAAAGGAGGATGAATCCATCACTTAAAGACATTGTTAAGGAAGAGTTGCAAAAATTACTTGATGAAGGATTCATCTAGCCCATCTCTGACAGTGAATGGGTCTCTCCCTTGGTGCTAGTGCGAAAGAAAAATGGTAAGTGGAGAATCTGTGTCGACTATTGGAAATTGAATAAAGCCACTAAGAAGGACCATTTTCCTTTGCTTTTCATAGATCAAGTGTTAGATGGTCTGGCAGGGAAAACGTTTTCCTCCTTCCTATATGGGTTTAGTGTGTACAATCAGATTCAAATCAACCCGGAAGATCAAGATAAGACCACTTTCACTTGTCCTTGGGGTACCTTTGCATACGAAATCCTTCCTTTTGGTTTGTGCAATGCTCCAGCCACTTTCCAGAGAGCGGTATTGAGTATATTTTCTGAACTGGTTCATGATGCATTGGAAATATATATGGATGATTTTACTCCTTATGATTCTGACTTTCAGGAAGCTTTATCTAACCTAGGAAAAGTTATGGACAAGTGTATTGAGATGAACTTGTCCCTCAGTTCAGAAAAATGTGAATTTTTTATGACTGAAGGTATCTTGCTAGGTCATGCAATATCTCAACAAGGATTGCAGGTGGACCCCAAGAAAGTTGCCATCATCTAAAGGGTCCCACCTCCTCAAAAGGGGAGAGATGTCAGAAGTTTCCTAGGCTTAGCTGGGTATTACCGAAGATTCATTAAAGATTTCAAGAAGCTAGCCTCTTCGTTGTTTGGTCTTCTAGGCGAAGATGTCGAATTTGCATGGTCAGAAAACTATCAAGAAGCCTTAGATACCCTCAAGAGTAAACTTGTGACTACCCCAATTTTGAGAGGCCCAAATTGGGCCCTACCTTTCCACATTCATATAGATACCTCGAACAAGCAATAGGAGAAGCCTTAGGTCAAATTGATGAAAAGTTACCTTATGCCATATACTTTATAAGCAAAAATTTGTCAAAGGCAGAGTTAGACTATACAGTGACCGAGAAGGAACTCCTAGCTGTTGTGCATTCTTTAAACAAATTCAGACATTATATCATAGGCTATTAGGCCTTCATGCACACTGATCATGCTGCAATTAGATATTTAATGAACGAATCCTATGTAAATGCTCGCATTATTAGATGGTTGCTTTTACTGCAATAGTTTGATTTGACCATTGTTGATAAGCCTAGTAAAGAAAACGTTGTTGCTGACTTTTTGTCTAGAGTAAATTTGCCTATAGGTGAAGAAGGAATGGTGGATGATCAAATGCCAGATGAACACCTGTTTGCTATCTCAGTACTCTTTCCATGGTTTGCTGATATAGCAAACTACTTGGTTTCAACACGGTTCCCACCACACCCATCCTCGAAGGAGAAGAGCAAAATAGTGAGGAAAAATGCCCCTTTCACCTGGATTGGGGGTAATCTCTTAAAACTTGGCCGAGATCGGATCTTGAGAAAATGTGTCAGGGAGGAGGAAGTTTTTGACATTCCCCTGACCTGTCATGACAGGCCGTGTGGAGGTCATTTTGCAGCAAAGGAAATTGCCTTCAAGATCTTGCAAGCAGGCTACTATTGGCCCACTCTTCATCAATATGTGAGGAGATACACCAGCCAATGTGATTGGTGTCAAAGGATGGGGAAATCTACTCCAAAGGATGAGATGCCCATGCAACCTCAAGTGACCTTTAAGCCGTTTGAGAAGTGGGGCATGGAATTTGTGGGTCCTATCAATGCTTCTTCAAAACAGAAGCAATACATCTTTGTGTGCAATGATTACCTGACAAAGTGGACAAAAACAAAAGCAATCAAAGCAGTAACAGAGGAAAAAGTAGTTGAGTTTTTGAGAGAGAACATATTCTACAAGTTCGGGTATCCAAGAGAATTGGTCACAGATCAAGGCAGTTAGTTCACTTCCAATTTGATTAAAGACCTCCTCACACATCATGAAATCAAGCACATGACTTCCACCCCTTAAAATCTATTTCCGGGAAAACTAGTGTCTTTTCAATCTGCTAGTCCCACTAAGACACGTAGCTATCTTAGAAACAAAAAATTCAAAGTTCTTCAAAATTTCCTTTGTGTATGATAGATAAGAGAGAAGCAAAGAGGACCACCCTGTATCTTCCACTTGGCTCCTTGCTTGTTTCCTCTCTCCCTTGATAGAGCCTGCCACTCTTTTCCTACTTGTCTTGCTTTAGAGAATCCTTGTAGAGGAAAAGCAACGAAACACTATCAAAGCATCTTGATCTATGATATCATAAATAATGCAGAATCAGGAATACATTAACCATAAAATTGCATCTACAAATAACAAGATTCACAAACACACAATTATATGGAGGAAAACTCAAAGAACTTTATTGATAGTAGAAATAGAAGAGAAGATTATAACCCAGATGTTTGATCCAACATCATCCTTCCAGCATGAAAGCCCTCTTCACCTCATGAAAAGTAAGATCACCCAACAATACAATATTTCTTCTCAAAGAGAAACCAACAACACTTCCTTACAAATTACAAAATTCCAGCCTCTAGATCTCTCAGATGAGGGATCCATTTATAGATATTTGCAGAGGGGTGAGTCAGCTTCTGGGTTTTTGATTAGTGTCATTTCACTGATAGTTCTTGGTTCCACTTGGAGATTTCATTGATCTCTTACTCATCCTTGGGCGAATTCAGAGAGGCAAGTGTCATATGAGCAGTTTCTAGAAGATTCTCTGGGTTTCCACTTAGAAAACTGCCTCTGCCATTTCTCTACTCTCGCCCATTGTACCCTACAGAAGGCTCTTTTAGTATGCATCGCACCTGGACAGTGTAGTAGCTAGTATGCATTGCACCCTAAGCATGGAGCAGTCTTTATGGTCGAATTTTGGCCAGTTCTGAGTGGTTTTTCAGGTGGAACTTCTGGGAAATGATGTAATCAGTTGACAATGATTCTTTAGGGTGTGAAAAAACACTTTTAGGGGTTTGAGAGTGCTTGGTTTATCGACATATTTGATTGGGGTTGCAGTGCCTAAATATGTCTATAACAGTTGCCCCCTAAAGCATGATGTCGTAAATCTTCCGATGTCGGGTGAAATGCTTTATCATGAGGAACTGAGGTATTTGAATTGGAAGGTGAACTGTATGAAATACAATACAATACATTATCTTCATATTATTTTCATGATCTGGCTAAGGCGGGCATTCCCATGCTCAGATTTATAAATTCATTTTCATGTACATAGGACAGATAATCGTTTGCTGTTGCAGACTTGTGATTCTTGTAGAGTCACCATCCCTTAGCTTGGATGATCATTTGTGTAGTTTCTGTGTACATTTTATGTCTTTATTTTCCTGAATATATCACAGCCCGGATGGATGAAATTAGATCTGGGGTCTTCAAACTCGTTCAATCTTCGCCTGATGTACAAGTCGATCCATGTGAAAAGATGTTCTGAAGTTGAACATGGAAAGACATCGCCTGATTACCAGCCAATGATGTAAGCTATTAACAGGCACAAGAGGAATCACTGATGATGATAATGACCCTCAAGGTACTACAGTACAATTCACGTGGTGTGAATATATGAGTCGATGTCGAACACAACACAAAATGTTTCGGTCAAAGGCCATTAATGTAGCCCTATCGTTGGAAGTGAGAAACTTGCCATTGGGGCATGCAAGCTTGAAAGTACTGAAAGGGTTGTTCCGAAGTCAACTTCTTGGATAATGAGATGATGTTGACAAGAAGTTACCCATCGTAGGAGGGCCTTAATGAATCCCACATCTATGACACGAAACGAAATAAATGATTTTCCTGAGGTGAAAGCGATCTGATGATACAAGGCTCAGGAATGGCGGTCATGAAAAATGGAGCGTGAAGGTATTGCAGTGGATGAGGCGTTAGCTTGGTGGTGAATTCTCTAAATGACTTCTCTTGAACATATCGGTGACACTGAGATGGATTGGTAGCGTTAACCCCAAAAATGGATGGTATAGAGGACCAATGGCGATGTGACTGGTGAACGGAATAACCCAACCCGACTCAATCATGGTGATGGAGTGAAAGTGTCATGTTCAAGAGCGACTTGCTACCAATGAAGTTCTTCAAGTTTTCTTCCCTTTTTCCCCAGTCATTGATGATCAGTAACTCTTTATTTTTGTCAAGCTTGAGGAGGATAACATATGCTTGTTCTATAATTTTCCCTTCGGGCAAACCTATCCTTGTGTTTTAGCAAGCCTAGCGATAGTGAAACTCGCTCTTGTCCGGATGGACAAGTTTTTCGCTATTGTTTTAACGAGTTTAACGACAAAGATAACTCGGTCCTTTTCATGTTTAGAGAGTTTGAAAAGAGACGAAAAGGAAACTCCAGTAGTGCTTTTTCGTGGCATAATCCCTTAAGTCCGAAAAAGTATAAAATAATACGAAAGGGATGACTTTTTGATAGTTTTATTGAGCCAAAAAAGACAAGTGCTCGATCTTTCTGTGGAATGATCCCTCAGGTCCAAAAAGATTAAAATGTAGAGGGATGGCGCTTCCCCTTACTTTAACGAGCTGGAAAGGCCAATAGCTCGGTAATCTTTTCATATTTTATGAGTCTAAAAAGAGCTTAAAAGAGACTTGTTTTTGAGGAATGAGTGATGCTTTCGGGTAGCAACTGGTTCCAGGTAAGTTTGGAACTTCCCAAACACGGCAGTGTAAAAAGGGTGGCTAGTAGAATCACTTGTCGCAGCTGTTCCTCAAAAGGGTAAACAATCAAGTGGAAGCATATGATCGGCCAAAAGAATGGAGGTGACAGAAAGAACACAACCAAGGTTCAAAAGACTGATAGCATGGCAATCACAAAGGCTATTTACCAAGGGTGGATTCATTTTTTACTGATCTTGAATTGGAAGAAACTATGCTCAGTGGCGGGTTTACTTTTTAACGAGCTTGAACCTTTCGGAAACATTTCTCATTGGCGGGTTTATTTTTTAACTAGCTTGAACCTTGCGAAAACATTGCTCATGTCAGTCGTTTTAAAGATGTCTCTTATTAGTAGGTTCATTTTTTAGTGAGCTTGCACCATGCAAAACCTTGCTCATTGCCTTTTTATGTAGGCTAGAAACGACCAAACTACAGAGTTAACTATACTAAGAGTTAAAGAAATACTAAGGTTAGGTAGGATAGTTTTGTCTTTCACCTAGATAAAACATTTCCTTTGATTTGCCTACGCGCCACCGACAAAGGTGAATGGTGGATTACACCAATCACCTAACCTAAGCAGTTGAACTAAGAGCTACGCTAAAACACAATAAGGTTAGAATGACATTGGTTGCTTTTCACTCGCATAAAAAGGTTTGCGTGCCCCCAGGTGTTGAGAAAACGAGAATTTCCAGGTTACCTTATGGAAGTCCCTGCATTTAACTGGGATTGTTTCATCTGCGGAGCAGACAAGACACTTCCTTGGCTCTGTCCATCGAAATAGACAAAGGTGAATGGTGTGAGCTTCCAATCACATAATGTGCGAGGAGATAAATGTTTCAGACTGATCCCATATCCTATGTTAGCTACCTATACCAATAGGTTTCAATTTTCATGATTGGCAGGGGAAGTGCCAATATGATCTACTTTGGTGATGCAAAGATCTCATATTCTTGTGAAAGACACATGTCTACAGTTGGTTGATGCTGTCCTACTTCTGAATGGGTGATCCAACAGTCTAAGTTGGGTCATGCCATGTTTCAATTTCTTGTTGTAGATTAGAGAAAGCAATCTGTCCAAACTGTTCAATCTTAGCAGATAAAGTAGGTAGGTAGAGAATAAAGGTTCCCAACTGTTTAATCTGGGGCCTTGGAAGCAATAAGGCTAGCCTTAGATAGAAAATCAAAAGGAAAAGGCCAAAGGAAAAGAAAAGGCACATGAGGGTTTGCAAGTCTAAGTGCACCCTCCTTGAAGTAACAAAAAATGCTAGGCAATAGAATGGGTAGGTAGATGGGGTTGCAGAAGCATGATTTATGACATTTCACTGGCCTAAGCAAAGGAAAAACATGGTGTCAGTGCAGATCTTCCTATTCAGCAGTGTTGTAGCAGCAAGATGAAGCATGTCTAACTTCCCAATCATCCCCCATCACATTCCTTGCTAACATCCCAATACCACCTTTGTTCATGAGAGAAAACAAACTCATTGAATGATTCTTGTTGCATGAAAGAGCCACATTTCCTGTGTAAAATTCTTTTCATTTTGATCTACTCTCCTAACTAAGTTTGTTCCCTAACAACTTAGTCTTTGCTTCCTCCTATTCCTATTCCCCTCCAATACTAACTACTAACTCTATCTATGCTTAATTCCCTATGTTCCCCTTTCCCTATTACTATAACACTAAGGTGTATAAAACCCCAAAAAAAAGTATGTATATTCCCTCCCCTTTGGCATTATAGCCCTATGTTCAAAATGTGGATAACCATGCAGAATCTAAGTCTGGTTCAAGATTTGTTGTTTGAAGTTAGGGATTAAACTAACCCCTGGATGGTTTAATAACCTACGCCCTACCCTTGTTTTTTTTCTTTAAAACCCACTATTATGTCTAACCCGCGCTATTTGCAAAAAACACCAATAAACCCACTTTTATCCCTTAACCCAAAGTTTTGATTAAAGCTCATTAAAAACAAAAAACATTGGAAAAAACCCATATTTTCTTTGGTTTCCAAAGTCCCGCCCGGGCGCACATTTCAAGAAATACAATTGTTTATTCCCCGCCCTGCTGCCGTATCGTCCTTTCAATTTTACAACCCGTCGACCGTCGGATCTGGGCTTTCCCATCCGACGGCCCAGATCAATATCGGGCCGCCCCCGATGTCTGGACATTACCTCCCGAAAAGTGTCAGAGGGTGACGTCAGGCCAGTGCCACGCGTCGCTCCCAAATCGTATCGGGAGGCCGCCTGCCAATACCGCCCCCGTACCATAAGCGGTCTGATGGAACCGCTTACCGCCCTCCGTATACCGCCTGCCCACGTCACACCTACGTCACGCCCACGTCACGCCAAGTCGGCCCCGCATCAGCGCCCGGCCCGCCATCGCTCCGACCTGTCTGCCACCTCACCAGTCCCCGTGGACCACTCACAGGCTGCCACGTCACCCTTCCGTACCTGACCCCACCTGATGATGTCATGCTGATGTCATCCAAAAAAAAGTGCCAATAGCCCAAAATGTCCATATTTTCACCAAAATTCGCGTTTTTTATCACTTTTGCCAAAAGAACTATTTCTGCTCTCTGCATGCAAATTACGACCATTTCGCCACCAACCTGCAGAAATCGATTTAAAGACCGTGGGCGCCCTCAATTTTCCTGCACTTGCCGCCATTACCAGAGTTCACCAGGTATTTATCCAAGTTTCCCCTCCGCGCCCGGTTTTTTGTATAAATTCACCAAAATGAGTGAGGAAAGAGAGAGAAATCACTGTAATTACCAGCAAATCCCCGGTGACCAGCATTTATCTTCGGTTATAACGTCGAAATTCACCTACATAAGTCCACATTGAGCCAAGTTTCCATAAATTTACAGTCAGTTTGCGCATTCGTGAACTTAAAACCTCTGCTGCACTAATTCACCGAGAAAACAACTTTGTTAGTCCCAGCGTTTGCTCATTAGAGTTTCTTTGGAGCATTTCAATTGTTCTCACCATAATTCACCCTGCTTCCCTTGTAAATTGCCTTACTTCTGCAAAAAATACTGCTCGGTGTTGCTCTACCCAGTGAAACAAGTTCTAGTACAATTCAGAGTACTAATTAACCATGGAAACACCTGTAGCACTAAACATTCCACCCTTGAATGCCCCACACAGAGAGTTGGAATGGCAGGCCCTGGGTGATAGAGATTACCAGATGACAGAAACACTCTCAATGCACACTAAATATAATATTCATGTACTCAATGAACTGAAGGCCCAGCACCTCAGTGGAACTGATATTTTAGGGATTTGGGACTCAAATTTGCCCATTTATAACCTCCCTCAAGTCAATGTCCTTCCAGATTTAATTCATAGATGCAGTGCCAACTATGACCCATGTCAGAGAGCTGTCCTCAATACCTCAGGTGCAGTTTTGTTCCATGTCACCCCTGAGGCTATAAATCAAATGCTGAACTTTCACTCTACAAAGCCATTGACTCCTCTTTCCATGATGGACTTGCTAAAGAAAGGAGGCAAGCTGTCTAGTGCCCAAATCTTAAAGATTAATCAGCTATTCATTGAATCAGGCTCTCAAACTGTGAGGACCCCTCCTATAGGAAATGTATATTTCAATGAGTTGGGCAAGTTGCTTGTAGATTTGATCAGTTATGTCCTGGGTTAAAGACCAGCTGAGGATGCTGATGAAACCATTCTGGCAATGATGTCTATCTTCTCCCCTGGAATGCGTCCTGCTGTGCACTATGATTATGCTGCATATATTGCTAATAAGATTCATGAGCAATTGATGAATCTAGAGAGGGAAAAGGTGTTTAGATACACTTCATACATCTATCATTTGTTTCTATTTTATCAACCTGATGGCTACCCTATTTCCCTCAAGAAGTTTGATGCTGAGAGAAACCCAAGCTCTGTGGTATTTTGGACTTCAGTTTTCCATCATATATCTTATTCACCATACAACTATTGTGAATACATAGACCTCTTTATCCATCCAACTATGTCCTTGCTTTTGGGTACCCCTCCTCCAAGATTAACAGATGAGATGCAAAGGATTCTCCAGCTCTCAAAGGCCTACATCATTGGGGATTGTTACTTCTACCAAAACCATACAGTAATCAGAATATATGGCTGTGAATTGGCCCCATATAGACTGCCAAGATATGTACCTATGAGACTCTTTGCCTTAGAGTATTTCAGGCAGTTTGGAAATGCAGACATGGTCCATTTCCACAGCAAAAACAAGAAGGTATAGCTCAAAATCAGAAACTAGCTAGGCCCATTTCTTTATAACAAAAGAGAAGAAGGATGGAAAGAAGCAGATAAGATCCTAGAGGGCCTCCAATTGAAAACCAGTTTCCTCTGGTCACCCTATGACCCCAATCATTTCATTAGTCTTAGAAGGGTCAAGTTTAAATTGGCTAGCTATGATAATGTCAGGCTACCCCACATTGAGAAATATGCCAATTTGTTGAGATGGAAAGAGGGCACATTAGAGGAAGCAAGTCCTAGAGAGGAAATACTACAAAAAGAAGCAAAGAATCTTGAGAAAGAAGCTGACTTGGAAACTTGTTGGCAGGTTTCCTCTTCTTATCAAAGGCAACTTGGAGCAGCTGCCTCATCCTCTACAGCCCACCAGCAAGCATCTAAAACTACTCCTCAGGCAGCCAGCAAGAGTAAAGAAAAGGAGATGGAGCAGGAACAGCCACCCCCTATAGCAGAACAGCAAAAAGAACAACCAAAGCAGCAAGAAGAAACAGCTGATGCCCCAATAGCTACAGAGCAACAGGCTCAAGAGAGTTTGCCTCCTAGGCAAGAAACAGTAGTGGAGGCCTCGGTGCTCCAAACTCCACTAAATGAAGAAAGAAGCAGGAAGAGGGATAGAGAGCAGGAAACTCCCCTCACCACATCCACAAATCAAGGGGAGAAAAGGCAGAGATTAAATCCCCTTTCTGAAGAAGAAATGCCTATTGGGCAATCATTCGGTATGGGTCCACCAAGCATGGAGGCATCTGCTAGTTCCTTTCAGCAGGAACAAGAAAGAACCCTTGGAGGAGAGGTCAGCTCCTCAAGCCAGCAAAGGAGAGCTGAATCAGGCATAAAGCAACAATTTATAGACATCAAAAAGAGAAATGAGCCAGTCAGGCTCCAGCTGTACAACCACCTGCTTAAAATGGCCCCTACAAACCAGCAGAGGCTTATGTCAGCATATGACATAACAGAGGGGAAAATGACAATGAGTCATTTCATGCCCACTACGCTGCAGCCACAGTCAGCTGCAGACTATATAAGGACCAACCTTGAGGTCCTTGCAAAAAAGACATCCACCCTATGGACCAGATAGAGCTTCACAAGCAAACGAGTGAGATGGTCTATTCAACTCTGGCAGACAAGACCTTCCTGGCACATAAATTGCAAAACAGTCTGCACAATACAATAGCCCAACTTGAATTGGAGAAGGCATCCTCTCAGGCCAAAGACAACAGGATCAGGTCTTTGGAGGATATTATTATTGAGCTTGAGCATGACCCAAAGGATCCCAAAGTTGTACAAGCACTGCTGAAAGAAAGAGATGTAGATATTGCAGCTTTGAGAAAGATGGTGAAGATCCCAGCAACCCTTCACCCTCAAATGGAAGAGGTTGCTCAGCAGAGGAAGGACCAGGATGTGACAGCCATGCTGCTAACACTACACAAGCAGCTGGTCCAAACAGAAGGAAAATTAGTAGAAATAGAGGCTGCATTACAGGCAGCCCTATAGCAGAGAGAAGGAGGCCAAACATCTCAGCCCCCTCAAACAGTGATCAACCTTGAGGAGCACCCTCAAATCATCACTCCTCCCACAGGACAGACAGCTGAAACAGGGCCAACAACATCAGCACCAGCAACAACATCAGAACAGGCTCCAAGCCTTGACATGCAGAAGATGATGAAGGAAATTCAAGTCCTGGAGGCCCAGATGGTAGAGCTGAATGAAGCCAAGGAGAAATTGGCCACTCTAAATGAAAAATATGACAAATCTAAACAAAGTGTAGCAGAAAAGGCAAGAGAGGTGAAGGCTCTTAAAGAGAAAATAAAAGAGCTAGAGAAAGAGCTAACCCTTGACAAGGTTGTGGCTGAGATCAAGAAAGTTTTATGGGCCAATATTGGCCAATCAATAACAGATCAATGGCAGTACATAGAGACCATTCATGAGCACATGGAGCTCCTAGGCAGGGCACACAAGGAAAGCCAAAGGGCAAGGGCATCTCTAGGCACTATGCCTGAGATAGCCAATAGAATGATCAATGTTCTCAATAACCGCACAGGCCCTCAGTTGGTAGCCATAGGAATCACCAATAGAACTGACACCATCTTGCTGATAAAGAGGGTCCTCACTTTGAGAAATCTGGTGCAGACATTGGATAGAAGGTGCCAGGAGATGCAAACAGAGGTAAACAAATTCACTGATAAATTCACAGCATTGCACAGCCGAGGCCTTCCCAGCTTACTGAACAGCGCAGGAAGGCTACTATCCCATGAGAACTATGCAAAAAGGGTAAATACATTTGCCACCAATCAGATCACTGCAGGATCAAGTATCCCAGAGGAAGCAGGGCCTGCATCTGGGCAGAGCCTCTATGAGAAAGTAGAAAATTTGTTTTTTATTATGAATGAAATCAGGCATCTGTTTGAAGTGCCTCCTAATTACTTTAAGTATACTGAAGCAGATGAAACATTAGGCACAATTTTGAGGCATCAGTTGCCTACACAGGAATGGTGGACCAGCATGATACAGTTATTGTTGTGAACCAACAAGTATTCATCAAGTTTTTTCATAAAAAATATAAGTCATCATGTTCAGACAGTTGATACATTCACCATGACAGTAAAAGAGTGGACTGAGCCAACTCAGCAAACCAATTCGGCCACCAAAGCAACCCCGACAGATGCAGATGACAGGGCCGAGAAAGCTACAGCACGACAGAGCATCAAAGGCACATTATTCAAAATTAATGTAGAGCGCTCAACCGACTCAGTGGCCTCCAAAAAGTCAAAAAGGTTTCTGACAGAACCAAAGGGTATTCAGTGTGTATTTAGAGCAGCAATAACTTTCTTATCTGCTATTCTAAAAGTTGGTGAACGCATTTTTTAATCAAATGACTCAACGATTTAGATATTTTTGTAAAACCAATTGTATATATTTCCCCTCGCATAAGCTTGCAGGGGTTGTTGATTTTCCTTCAAAAGAGCCTATGTTGTAAATTTCAGAGTTTAATATAGGGAGCTAATGGAATTTCCAAAGTTCTGTGTTGTTTGATGCGTTGTGGTGTGTTTGCTGACTGCTACAGGATTCCCGCATATTTCATGGCACAATAAGTTTCTTTAACCTTCTTATTATGTATTTCATTCTTTCATAATCCGTTCATGCTCTATGTTTCACAATTTAATAGCACAGAAAAATAATAGTTTCAGGATTTATTCATTGAATACCCTGAACTCAATCTATGATGTTATGAATGTTTTCCTCCAGTTATAGTTATGAAAGTGTAATTCTTAATTGCTGCACCTTCAGACTAAAACTTTCACAGTGACTATTGTTCAGGAATTCAAACCTGCTCCTGGGTGATATATCTCATTCTCACACCACCAGCTTAGTGGAAAACTCTTAATTACCTTTCACTGGTTAATCATATTTCATAATCACAATTTCAAGTTTGTTTCATGACATATCTAAATGGCCCTGCAGTTCCAAGCAATCTTACTCAACACCTCAAACAACCCATAATCACAGACTCCATTGCCCAATGGACTGAAACTGTCTGAAGATCTCATCTTAGGCACTGAAAGGCATCATTCAACCAAAATTTAAATCAAAACCCATACCTCATAACTAGCCTAAGATCCTCAAGAAGAAAGTAAAAACTAAAAGAGAGAGCCCTCTCTGATTACAGGTTGGCTAGAACCTGTAATCCAAAGCTTGGTTAGTGGTTACCCCGACCGTATTCCCTCGGGAGTCAAAGGGAACAACCTGGGTGTTAACATAAATGGCGACTCCACTGGGGACTGAATGAACTTTATAACCCCCTGTCTGATTCTTAATACTGTAGATAAAGCCTGAGTGACAGCCAGACAGCCTTAGAAACTGCCTCTGCTTTGCATTTGCAGGAGTACATAAAAGCTGCCTCAGTCAATCTTTATTCAGTCTTAAGTTCCATACAGATGTGCCATGCATGATCAGTCCTTGTCAAAAATCTCTATCCCTTAGAAAATTCTCCAAAAGAAACTCAGAGAAACTGGCTCCTAAGAAGAAAACCCGCTACACTAGGTCAAACCCAGACCCTGATCCATCACCTGAATTCCAAAATCCAAACTTAATTTCAAGAATCCTCAAGAGACACAAATCAGAAGGGACTCTATCAGATTCAAGTTCTGAAGCATGTCTTCAAACTAACATTCCAGCCCCTGCTAAGGTTTCTCCACATCCTCACACCACTGTGCCACAACCTCCTAGTTCTCCATTCACTTCACAAGGTATCCTTTCAGCCACTCCATCAACTACACAAACCCCTCTCATCCCCTTTCCTCCACTTGTCCCATTCATTCCTGTTATCCCTATTGTCCCACCAAACATGGCTAATAGATATGCTCCACTGCAGTTACCTGCCAACCCAGGGCCTATGCCTCAAGATTACCAAAGCAAGATTTCATATTTTGATGGTACTGGCTCTTACCCAGCCCTTCAACATACCAAGAAAATGCAGGACTACTTTGAAAATTATGAGATAGATGATGATGGGGTTAGAATGAAAATTTTTGTGCAAAGCCTAACAGGAGATGTAAGATCATGGTTTAGGGCACTCCCAGTAAATTCCATAGTTGACCCTCAAGCCCTATATCAAACCTTTATCAACATATGGGAGAAGAAAAAGGATCCGCTTCACATATTATCTGAATACAATACTATCAAAAGAGGTCCCCAAGAAACTGTCTTGGACTATTGTGCTCGGTTTAACAATATTTACAATGCTATTCCCCAAAATCTTAGACCCCCACCTGACCTAGCTCTATACACCTTTCCTGATGGGTTTGATTCAGATATGGCATACCAATTAAGAGAAAGAGCTCCTCGAACTTTAGCTAAAATGCAAGACATAGCAGTGAGTGTAGAAGCCAACCTGATAGCTAGGAGAAATAGGACCAGAACTGAAAGAAAGACTACCTTCAAAGAAGAGCCTTCAGGCTGGGATCAGAAATTAGATGCAATAATCACTGGCATGCATAGGTTAGGTGACAGAGTAGAGTCAGTTGAGAGGAAGTCATCATGGGAAGCACCACAGAATAATCCAATCAGGAATCCCAATTTTAGAAGAAATCAAAATCCCAATGTTGGCAAGGCCAGCCCTGAACCAGAGATAAGGCCTCCGTTCCAAGAAAACTATGCTGAAGCATCTACTTCTAATGAGCAGATAGATGATACCCACATCAATTTGATGGGCCTTAACAATGATCAATAAGTCTTTCTGAGTCAAGAAGATCATGAAGAAGAAGACATAAGCCAGTTCCAAACTAAATTAGGTGAATCATTTGATTTCAAACAAGGCTATGACACAGCTGTGTTTGAAGTTCATAAACAATACAAACTAAGAAGCAGAACTGTAAATGTGCCACAGCCTGAGAAAACAAAGGATAGCCTGTAGCCTAAGAAAGCTATTGTCACAGAGCCTTTTAACAAAACTGATTCAAATACAAATGAAGTAATTGTTGAAGAGGTAACAGAACCATTCCCCTCAAATCAGGAACCAAGGGCTACACCTCCTTTACAGCACAATCCAATCAGCACTTCCCAAAAGATGAGCACAAAGGATAAGCCTCAAGATCAAAATGAGAATCAAGAAGAAAGCTCTAAGAATTCAATTGAGAGAGAAAGGGTTGTTAACCAGAACACCAAGACCCAATTTGGAAGACCTTTTGACTTAGAAGCTGAAATTGGGAAATTGAAGATAGCCATTCCTCTTTCAGAGCTAGCCAAGCATGACATTTACAAACAACAAATCAAGAAGTCCCTTCAACTGACCCACCACAAAGATGATGTCAATGTATTGGATGACACCTCATAACTACTTTTCGGTCCAGAGGTTGATGGAAAGACAGCAGTTACTGGAATCCTACCTTTTTATGTCAGCTTGCATGTTCATGATAAGATATTACACAATGCAATGTTTGATTCAGATGCTTCTCATAACCTTATGCCTAAATCAGTGATGGAGAGGTTGAATCTGGATATTACAAGACCATATAAAGACCTATTTTCATTTGACTCCAGCCAAGTTAAGTGTTTAGGCTTGATAAAGGATCTATGTGTGTCCCTAGTCCAGTACCCAAACAAAACAATCTTAATGGATGTTGTAGTTGCTGATATCCCACCCAAATATGGAATGCTGTTATCAAGATCATGGGGGGCTAAAGTCCAAGGTTCTCTGCAATTGGATATGTCATATGCTACCATCTCTGTCTTTGGGCAGCCAAAGAGGTTATACAGAGAGTCACTCATGAAATAGATGGTAAGCAGTGAAGAAAAACCTCAAAATTTCCCTATTTATGCAGTCCATTCAGACATGGATTCCTTCATTCTGTTCAATGATGATATAAGTCCAATGAGTGATAACAAATCTATCATACTTGAACAAGATCTGCATATGAGTGAGGAATCAAGTTCCCAAAAAATCAAGGTTGTGCAATCAAGGGATGAAACTGTTCTAGAAGGCAAACTAGGTGAAAGACAAGAACTCTAACTTATAATCCCAAGTCATAGAGAAAATGTTGAAAATCCCCTAAATCAAGAGATCCTATGGTTTCTTGAGTTTGATGGATCAGTCAACAAATTAGGGGCAGGAGCTGGAGTGTGGATTCATAACAAACAAAGTAATCATGCACAAGGTCGAGCCTACAGGCTTAATTTCAGATCTACTAATAATATGGCAGAATATGAGGCTCTTCTGCTAGGCCTCAAACTGGTAAAATCATTTCAGGCCACAAAAGTTTCAATCATGGGGGATTCAGACCTTATTATCCAACAAGTGAAAGGCAATTTTGTTACAAATGACAAAAGACTAAGATCATATAGGTCTACTACTATTGAAATACTCAAAGCTTTCACTGAATTTCAAATAACCAAAATACCTAGGACCCACAACCTTCATGCACACAGTTTAGCTACATTTTCCAGTACATGCAAATTGCCTTTTAAACCCAATCACTGCTTTACAGCTGAGATAAAACACAGACCTTCTGTCCCAAACAATGTCAAAGATTGGCAAGTGTTTGAGGATGACACACAAATAAACAGTTTCTTAAACTTGCAGCATGAATTTTCAGGCTTGAACATTGATGTTGATTCTGTGAAAGGCACACAGCCATTGAGTGAAAAGGACCAAACAAAAATATCACCCAAAACAGCAAATCAAATGCTTTGTCCAACAAACTTTGACAAGGAGAAAATACAAGAACTTGAACAATTGCATTTTGATGAAGTAGCTGGTACAGAGGCTGAAATCATAGAGCTAAAGGATAACTTTTTACCAACAGGCCTAACTCCATTAGACGACATCTTTGACTCAAATGATGTTCCTAGAAAACCAAAAATGCAACCCCTGAATGCTGCCATTGAATAATGCAACATTGGAACTGTTGAAAAACCCAAGATAATAAAATTGTCTGCATCTTTACCTCCTGACCAGAAGCCTAAATACATTGACCTATTTAAAGAGTTTCAAGATGTGTTTGCATGGAGTTATGAGGATTTGAAATCCTATGACACCTCTGTTATTCAACACACTATCCCTCTCAAGCCTAATCAAAAGCCATTCAAGCAAAAATTGAGAAGAATCAATCCTATGCTCCTCCCTTCAATTGAGAAAGAGGTACAAAAAATGTTTAAAGCTGGTATCATAGCACCAATCAGGTTTTCAGACTGGATTTCAAACCTGGTCCCCACAAGAAAGAAAACTGGGGAGATTAGGCTTTGTGTTGACCTAAGGAATTTGAATCAAGTGTCCCTTAAAGACAATTATCCCTTACCAAAAATGGATCACATTCTCCAAAGAGTGGTGGGGGCTTTAAGAATTTCATTACTTGATGGATTCTCAGGCTTTAATCAAATCCTAGTCCACCCTGATGATCAGGATAAAACAGCTTTCACAACCCCATGGGGAACTTTCAAATATGTTAAAATGCCTTTTGGATTGAAAAATGCAGGAGCTACATTTCAGAGAGCAATGGATATTGCTTTTGCTAAAGAGATTAATGAGTTCCTTGTGATTTACTTAGATGACCTTACACCTTTCTCAAAATCTGACCAAGAACACTTAAAACACTTGAGACAAATATTCATAACATGTAGGAAGTATGGAATTTCCTTAAATCCCAAGAAGTCTCTATTTGGTTTGGAAGAAGGTAAGCTATTGGGTCATATCATTTTAAAGGATGGCATTAGAATTGACCCAGATAGAATACAGGCCATTTTGCAAATGCCCCATCCAAGAAACATTAAAGAATTACAAGCCTTCTTGGGAAAGATCAACTTTTTAAGGAGATTTATCCCAAAATTAGCAGAATTGACCAGATTACTAAACAACATGCTAAAGAAGGATTCAAAAGTGAAGTGGACAGTAGAAGCAAATCAAGCTTTTGAAGGTATTAAATTGGCCCTTACCCAAACTCCAGTCTTAACAAATCCTCAATTTGACAAAGACTTTATCATATTCTCTTTTGCCTCCCAATATACCATTGCTGCTGTCTTATTGCAGAAAGATGACCAAGGGAATGAAAAACCTATTTCTTTCTTTAGTAGAGCCCTTAGAGATGCACCTTTGAAATATCAGATCATGGAAAAGCAAGCTTATGCTTTGGTCAAAGCCATCAAAGACTTTAGGATTTACATCCTATACTCCCATGTTATTGCTTATGTACCAAATCCCATTGTGAAAGACATACTAACTCAAGAAAACTTAGAGGGCAGAAGAGGAAAATGGATTGCTAGTATTTTGGAATTTGACATTGAAATAAGACCTACAAAACTGATAAAAGGGCAAGGTTTGGCTAAATTAATGTCTGAAACAAATTTCCAAGCCTTGGATATTAACCAACTGGACAATGAATCGGAGCTGGCGACTCCAAAGATCAATGTATCCTTTGAACAATCCCTGTGGTATTCTGATATCTGTTATATATTGCAAAACCTGTGTGCTCCCCCAGGATTGTCCAGAACCAAATCTAGATTTCTAAAAATGAAACTTCAAGATTTTGTGTTATAAATGGAAATTTACTATGGAAAAATCATGAAGGTATACTGTTGAACTGTTTGAATATGGATGAGACTAACAATGTTATGAAAGAATTCCATGCAGGTGATTGTGGTGGGCATTTATACTGGAAGTCCACTGTGGATAAGATATTAAGGGCAGGTTACTATTGGCCCACTGTTTTCTCCGATGTTAAAAAAATTACCACTTCATGTCACAAATGTCAAGTGTTTGAGGGAAAAAGAAAGTTACTACCACTTCCCTTAAAGCCTATTGCAACAGAAAGGCCCTTTCAGCAATGGGGCTTGGACTTCATTGGGGAAATTCATCCTTCATCTTCAGGCCAACATAGATGGATTCTAACAGCCACAGATTACTTTATTAAATGGATTGAGGCTGTTCCATGTAGACAAGCAAATGATTCTACTACCATTCAGTTCCTTGAGACTAATATCCTTTCTAGATTTGGTTGTCCTGACAAGATTATAACAGACAATGATGCTACTTTTAGATCCAAGAAAATGGTGAATTATTGCCACAAATTCCACATTACTTTGGGACATTCCACTGCATACTATCCTCAAGGTAATGGGTTAGCTGAATCATCTAACAAAAGTATTATCAACATCATTAAGAAGATACTAGAAGAGAATAAGAAGAATTGGCACAAAAAGCTTGTGAATGCCTTGTGGGCAGACAGGCTAACAACCAAGAGATCTATTGGGGTCAGCCCATATGAATTGGTTTATGGAATGGAAGCCAAATTCCCTTCATCCTTAGGGGTACCTGTCATGAAGCTACTTCAAGAAAGTCAAGCTGAACCAAATGACATGCAGAGAAGAATAAACCAGATTATATGTTTGCAGCAAACCAGAGATCAAGTGTATAACATAATTCAAATCCTACAAGAGAAGCTGAAGAAAGCCTTTGATAGAAGAACCAAGGCTGAAGATTTATTTATTGGGGATAAAGTGCTTAAATGGGATTCAAGAAGAGAAGATAAGGGTAAGCATGGCAAATTTGACTTCCTTTGGAGGGGGCCTTTTGTTATTCAAGCAGTACAAGGAAATAACACTTATTTCTTGGAAAATTTGGATGGCACTGAAGCTGAAGAGGGCCCTGTAAATGGCCGGATGTTAAAGCACTACTTTGATTACTTTCCATGTATATAGCATGGCTCTGCCCTGTACATTATCAGTTGTATATACTTTTTCTTCCAGCACATAAATACTTCAGTTTAAAAAGTTTTTGTGAATAAGCAGAAATAGGCTTTTATTTCAGAGGTTCCACAACGGTGGCAGTTTCCAGTTTTGAAGTCCAAAGAGGAAATTTTCAAGTTTTGAGAAGAAGTCAAAAGCCAAGGCATTCTGACCTGCTGTTCTTGGTCTTTCAAGTAGAAAAACCATCCCCAAGTGGAGCCACTGTTAGCTACCTATACCAATAGGTTCTATTTTTCGTGATTGGCAGGGGAAGTGCCAATATGATCTACTTTGGTGATGCAAAGATCTCATATTCTTGTGAAAGACAGATGTCTACAGTTGGTTGATGCTGTCCTATTTCTGAATGGGTGATCCAACAGCCTAAGCTGGGTCATGCCATGTTTCAATTTCTTGTTGTAGATTAGAGAAAGCAATCTGTCCAAATTGTTCAATCTTGGCAGATAAAGTAGGTAGGTAGAGAATAAAGGTTCCCAATTGTTTAATCTGGGGCCTTGGAAGCAATAAGGCTAGCCTTAGATAGAAAATCAAAAGGAAAAGGCCAAAGGAAAAGAAAAGGCACATGAGGGTTTGCAAGTCTAAGTGCACCCTCCTTGAAGTAACAAAAAATGCTAGGCAATAGAATGGGTAGGTAGATGGGGTTGCAGAAGCATGATTTATGACATTTCACTGGCCTAAGCAAAGGAAAAACATGGTGTCAGTGCAGATCTTCCTATTCAGCAGTGTTGTAGCAGCAAGATGAAGCATGTCTAACTTCCCAATCATCCCCCATCACATTCCTTGCTAACATCCCAATACCACCTTTGTTCATGAGAGAAAACAAACTCATTGAATGATTCTTGTTGCATGAAAGAGCCACATTTCCTGTGTAAAATTCTTTTCATTTTGATCTACTCTCCTAACTAAGTTTGTTCCCTAACAACTTAGTCTTTGCTTCCTCCCATTCCTATTCCCCTCCAATACTAACTACTAACTCTATCTATGCTTAATCCCCTATGTTCCCCTTTCCCTATTACTATAACACTAAGGTGTATAAAACCCCAAAAAAAAAGTATGTATATTCCCTCCCCTTTGGCATTATAGCCCTATGTTCAAAATGTGGATAACCATGCAGAATCTAAGTCTGGTTCAAGATTTGTTGTTTGAAGTCAGGGATTAAACTAACCCCTGGATGGTTTAATAACCTAAGCCCTACCCTTTTTTTTTTCCTTTAAAACCCACTATTATGTCTAACCCGCGCTATTTGCGAAAAACACCAATAAACCCACTTTTATCCCTTAACCCAAAGTTTTGATTAAAGCGCATTAAAAACAAAAAACATTGGAAAAAACCCATATTTTCTTTGGTTTCCAAAGTCCCGCCCGGGCGCACATTTCAAGAAATACAATTGTTTATTCCCCGCCCTGCTGCTGTATCGTCCTTTCAATTTTACAACCCGTTGAACGTCGGATCTGGGCTTTCCCATCCGACGGCCCAGATCAATATCGGGCCGCCCCCGATGTTCGGACATTATCTCCCGAAAAGTGTCAGACGGTGATGTCAGGCCAGTGCCACGCGTCACTCCAAAATCGTATCGGGAGGCCGCCTACCAATACCGCCCCCGTACCATAAGCGGTCCGATGGAACCGCTTACCACCCTCCGTATACCGCCTACCCACGTCACACCTACGTCATGCCCACGTCACGCCAAGTCGGCCCCGCATCAGCGCCCGGCCCGCCATCGCTCCGACCTATCCGCCACCTCACCAGTCCCCGTGGACCACTCACAGGCCGCCACGTCACCCTTCCGTACCCGACCCCACCCGATGACGTCATCCAAAAAAAGCGCCAATAGCCCAAAATGTCCATATTTTCACCAAAATTCGCGTTTTTTATCACTTTTGCCAAAAGAACTATTTATGCTCTCTGCATGCAAATTACGACCATTTCGCCGCCAACCTGCAGAAATCGATTTAAAGACCGTGGGCGCCCTCAATTTGCCTGCACTTGCCGCCATTGCCCGAGTTCACCAGGTATTTATCCAAGTTTCCCCTCCGCGCCTGGTTTTTTGTATAAATTCACCAAAACGAGTGAGGAAAGAGAGAGAAATCACTGTAATTACCAGCAAATCCCCAGTGACCAGCATTTATCTTCGATTATAAGGTAGAAATTCACCTACAGAAGTCCACATTGAGCCAAGTTTCCATAAATTTACAGTCAGTTTGCGCATTCATGAACTTAAAACCTCTGCTGCACTAATTCACCGAGAAAACAGCTTTGTTAGTCCCAGCATTTGCTCATTAGACTTTCTTGGGAGCATTTCAATTGTTGTCACCATAATTCACCCTGCTTCCCCTGTAAATTGCCTTACTTCTGCAAAAAATACTGCTCGGTGTTGCTCTGCCCAGTGAAACAAGTTCTAGTACAATTCAGAGTACTAATTAACCATGGAAACACCTGTAGCACTAAACATTCCACCCTTGAATGCCCCACACAGAGAGTTGGAATGGCAGGCCCTGGGTGATAGAGATTACCAGATGACAGAAACACTGTCAATGCACACTAAATATAATATTCATGTACTCAATGAACTAAAGGCCCAGCGCCTCAGTGGCACTGATATTTTAGGGATTTGGGACTCCAATTTGCCCATTTATAACCTCCCTCAAGTCAATGTCCTTCCAGATTTAATTCACAGATGCAGTGCCAACTATGACCCATGTCAGAGAGCTGTCCTCAATACCTCAGGTGCAGTTTTGTTCCATGTCACCCCTGAGGCTATAAATCAAATGCTGAACTTTCACTCTACAAAGCCATTGACTCCTCTTTCCATGATGGACTTGCTAAAGAAAGGAGGCAAGCTGTCTAGTGCCCAAATCTTAAAGATTAATCAGCTATTCATTGAATCAGGCTCTCAAACTGTGAGGACCCCTCCTATAGGAAATGTATATTTCAATGAGTTGGGCAAGTTGCTTGTAGATTTGATCAGTTATGTCCTGGGTTACAGATCAGCTGAGGATGCTGATGAAACCATTCTGGCAATGATATCTATCTTCTCCTCTGGAATGCCTCCTGTTGTGCACTATGATTATGCTGCATACATTTCTAATAAGATTGATGAGCAATTGATTAATCTAGAGAGGGAAAAGGTGTTTAGATACACTTCATACATCTATCATTTGTTTCTATTTTATCAACCTGATGGCTTCCCTATTTCCCTCAAGAAGTTTGATGCTCAGGGAAACCCAAGGTCTGTGGTATTTTGGACTTCAGTTTTCCATCATATATCTTATTCACCATACAACTACTGTGAATTCATAGACCTCTTTATCCATCCAGCTATGTCCTTGCTTTTGGGTACCCCTCCTCCAAGATTAACAGATGAGATGCAAAGGATTCTCCAGCTCTCAAAGGCCTACAGCATTGGGGATTGGTACTTCTACCAAAACCATACAGTAATCAGAATATATGGCTGTGAATTGGCCCCATATAGACTGCCATGATATGTCCCTATGAGACTCTTTGCCTTAGAGTATTTCAGGCAGTTTGGAAATGCAGACATGGTCCATTTCCACAGCAAAAACAAGAAGGTACAGCTCAAAATCAGAAACCAGCTAGGCCCATTTCTTTATAACAAAAGAGAAGAAGGATGGAAAGAAGCAGATAAGATCCTAGAGGGCCTCCAATTGAAAACCAGATTCCTCTGGTCACCCTATGACCCCAATCATTTCATTAGTCTTAGAAGGGTCAAGTTTAAATTGGCTAGCTATGACCATGTCAGGCTGCCCCACATTGAGAAATATGCCAATTTGTTAAGATGGAAAGAGGGCACATTAGAGGAAGCAAGTCCTAGAGAGGAAATACTACAAAAAGAAGCAAAGAATCTTGAGAAAGAAGCTGACTTGGAAACTTGTGGGCAAGTTTCCTCTTCTTATCAAAGGCAACTTGGAGCAGCTGCCTCATCCTCTACAGCCCACAAGCAAGCAGCTAAAACTACTCCTCAGGCAGCCAGCAAGGGTAAAGAAAAGGAGATGGAGCAGGAACAGCCACCCCATATAGCATAACAACAAAAATAACAGCCAAAGCAGCAAGAAGAAACAGCTGAGGCCCCAATAGCTACAGAGCAACAGGCTCAAGAGAGTGTGCCTCCTAGGCAAGAAACAGTAGTGGAGGCCTCGATGCTCCAAACTCCACTAAATGAAGAAAGAAGCAGGAAGAGGGATAGAGAGCAAGAAACTCCCCTCACCACATCCACAAATCAAGGGGAGAAAAGGCAGAGATTAAATCCCCTCTCTGAAGAAGAAATGCCTATTGGGCAATCATTGGGTATGGGTCCACCAAGCATGGAGGCATCTGCTAGTTCCTTTCAGCAGGAACAAGAAAGAACCCTTGGAGGAGAGGTCAGCTCCTCAAGCCAGCAAAGGAGAGCTGAATTAGGCATAAAGCAACAATTTATAGACATCAAAAAGAGAAATGAGCTAGTCAGGCTCCAGCTGTACAACCACTTGCTTAAAATGGCCCCTACAAACCAGCAGAGGCTTATGTCAGCATATGACATAACAGAGGGGAAAATGACAATGAGTCATTTCATGCCCACTATTTTGCAGCCACAGTCAGCTGCAGACTATATAAGGACCAACCTTGAGTTCCTTGCAAAAGACATCCACCCTATGGACCAGATAGAGCTTCACAAGAAAACGGGTGAGATGGTCTATTCAACTCTGGCAGACAAGACCTTCCTGGCACATAAATTGCAAAACAGTCTGCACAATACAACAGCCCAACTTGAATTGGAGAAGGCATCCTCCCAGGCCAAAGACAACAGGATCAGGTCTTTGGAGGATATTATTATTGAGCTTGGGCATGACCCAAAGGATCCCAAAGCTGTACAAGCACTGCTGAAAGAAAGACATGCAGATATTGCAGCTTTGAGAAAGATGGTGAAGATCCCAGCAACCCTTCACCCTCAAACGGAAGAGGTTGCTCAGCAGAGGAAGGACCAGGATGTGGCAGCCATGCTGTTAACACTACACAAGCAGCTGGTCCAAACAGAAGGCAAATTAGTAGAAACAGAGGCTGCATTACAGGCAGCCCTACAGCAGAGAGAAGGAGGCCAAACATCTCAGCCCCCTCAACCAGTGATCAACCTTGAGGAGCCCCCTCAAATCATCACTCCTCCCACAGGACAGACAGCTGAAACAGGGCCAACAACATCAGCACCAGCAACAACATTAGAACAGGCTCCAAGCCTTGACATGCAGAAGATGATGAAGGAAATTCAAGTCCTAGAGGCCCAGATGGCAGAGCTGAATGAAGCCAAGGAGAAATTGGCCACTCTAAATGAAAAATATGACAAATCTAAACAAAGTGTAGCAGAAAAGGCAAGAGAGGTGAAGGCTCTTAAGGAGAAAATAAAAGAGCTAGAGAAAGAGCTAACCCTTGACAAGGTTGTGGCTGAGATCAAGAAAGTTTTATGGGCCAATATTGGCCAATCAATAACAGATCAATGGCAGTACATAGAGACCATTCATGAGCACATGGAGCTCATAGGCAGGGCACACAAGGAAAGCCAAAGGGCAAGGGCATCTCTAGGCACTATGCCTGAGATAGCCAATAGAATGATCAATGTTCTCAATAACCGCACAGGCCCTCAGTTGGCAACCATAGGAATCACCAATAGAACTGACACCATCTTGCTGATAAAGAGGGTCCTCACTTTGAGAAATCTGGTGCAGACATTGGATAGAAGGTGCCAGGAGATGCAAACAGAGGTAAACAAATTCACTGATAAATTCACAGCATTGCATAGCCGAGGCCTTCCCAGCTTACTGAACAGCGCAGGAAGGATACTATCCCATGAGAACTATGCAAAAAGGGTAAATACATTTGCCACCAATCAGATCACTGCAGGATCAAGTATCCCAGAGGAAGCAGGGCCTGCATCTGGGCAGAGCCGCTATGAGAAAGTAGAAAATTTGTTTTTTATCATGAATGAAATTAGGCATTTGTTTGAAGTGCCTCCTAATTACTTTAAGTATACTGAAGCAGATGAAACATTAGGCACAATTTTGAGGCATCAGTTGCCTACACAGGAATGGTGGACCAACATGATACAGTTATTGTTGTGAGCTAATAGGTATTCATCAAGTTTTTTCATAAAAAATATAAGTCATCATGTTCAGACAGTTGATACATTCACCATGACAGTAAAAGAGTGGATTGAGCCAACTCAGCAAACCAATTCGGTCACCAAAGCAACCCCGACAGATGCAGATGATAGGTCTGAGAAAGCTACAGCATGACAGAGCATCAAAGGCACATTATTCAGAATTAATGTAGAGCGCTCAACCGACTCAATGGCCTCCAAAAAGTCAAAAAGGTTTCTGACAGAACCAAAGGGTATTCATTGTGTATTTAGAGCAGCAATAACTTTCTTATCTGCTATTCTAAAAGTTGGTGAACGCATTTATTAATCAAATGACTCAGTGACTCAGATATTTTTGTAAAACCAATTGTATATATTTCCCCTCGCATAAGCTTGCAGGGGTTGTTGATTTTCTCTTCAAAAGAGCCTATGTTGTAAATTTCAGAGTTTAATACAGGGAGCTAATGGAATTTCCAAAGTTCTGTGTTGTTTGATGCGTTGTGGTGTGTTTGTTGACTGCTACAGGATTCCTGCATATTTCATGGCACAATAAGTTTCTTTAACCTTCTTGTTATGTATTTAATTCTTTCATAATCCGTTCATGCTCTATGTTTCACAATTTAATAGCACAGAAAAAGAATAGTTTCAGGATTTATTCATTGAATACCCTGAACTCAATCTATGTTGTTATGAATGTTTTCCTCCAGTTATAGTTATGAAAGTGTAATTCTTAATTGCTGCACCTTCAGACTAAAACTTTCACAGTGACTATTGTTCAGGAATTCAAACCTGCTCCTGAGCGATATATCTCATTATCACACCACCAGCTTAGTGGAAAACTCTTAATTGCCTTTCACTGGTTAATCATATTTCATAATCACAATTTCAAGTTTGTTTCATGACATATCTAAATGGCCCTGCAGTTCCAAGCAATCTTACTCAACACCTCAAACAACCCATAATCACAGACTCCATTGCCCAATGCACTGAAACTGTCTGAAGATCTCATCTTAGGCACTGAAAGACATCATTCAACCAAAATTTAAATCAAAACCCATACCTCATAACTAGCCTAAGATCCTCAAGAAGAAAGTAAAAACTAAAAGAGAGAGCCCTCTCTGATTACAGGTTGGATAGAACCTGTAATCCAAAGCCTGGTTAGTGGTTACCCCGGCCGTATTCCCTTAGGAGTCAAAGGGAACAACCTGGGTGTTAACATCCTACATAGAAATGGTGTTTCAGACTGGTCATATAACCTACAAGGAAATCTGTTTTTCCAACTGGGTTCGCCTGCCGAAGCAGACCAGGGTGCATGCCCCCTAAGCTTCGTTACATTCACCAGACTACTCGCGGTAATTAGGTCGATGAACTGGAGGTTGAAGAGACATTCTTGGTGCAAAGAGACCATTTAGGGATGATGTTTTATTCGTAGCTGTGTTTGAACTGGGAAATGAAAGCTGGTTGATGAGTTGCACCATTCTGCCTTCATGTGGGAAACACAGCACTAGAAAGAGTGTGGAAACAATAGCTCCCATGCTGTAAATGTAGTCACGCCCAAGGAGTAAATTGTAATCTAGTGGCCCTTGGACTACCATCATGTTCAAGTGAACGGTTTTCCTTTTCAAAATTATAGGCAACTTCGGAAGGATCCCTAAGGATTGACTGATTCCTTTGTTGAAGCCTGACAAATTTTGATTCTCAGGAAAAGCGATGGTGAACCAAGTGCTTTCCAAGCAGTTGAGGAAAGGATACTCATGGAAGCCCCTTCATCTATGATAGCGCCAGACACGATCATTTTGTAAACTTGTACTATGATTCGGAATGGTACATTAGATGGAAGGCGGGGTCCCGCTAGTTGATTCCAATCGAAGGAAACGACTAGATTGCTTGGAGGGGGGACTGAATAAATGGCTGGATGAATCTCTCGAAATGGGAAACTTCCTTCCTGTTGTAAAGGAATGGGTAGATTGCCTCCATGTTCATCAGACTCCGTGTTAACAAAAAGAATTTGAATGGTGTCGTTCTCATTTTCTTTGGGAATTGTATCATCTGAAGGTGGACCCTCTGAAGGCAAGACTGGGTCGGCTGCCATCTCAACCTGTTGACTTTGGTTCGATATGGACTCAGAGGGCTTATCTTCAACGATAGGCGTTTCGACCGACAACTGAGTTATGTCAGTCAGATTTTCAACTAGCGATGGAATTGGTAAGAGTTTCTTGTATCCAGGTGGAAATCGCTGCAGTGAAGCAGGACAGTTATCCAAGACACTTTTGGCTTCGTCCAGAAAAGGACAACGGTGAAAGGCATGATCTCCTTTGCACAACCTACAAGGAAATCTGAACTTTCCTTTTTGTCCACTGACTTCATTTTCACTAGTCGATGGTGTTCTCTCAACATGATTGACAGAGGTTGATGACACCGGACAGTGCAAGTGGGGAGACCAAACTCTCAAGATCTGCGGAATGCAAGGACAATCTCGATCAAAGTGATTACCTCTACAGATTATGCATGGAGATTTGGGTTTGGAAGGTTCTGTGTGCGGATTTTCACCGGATGATGCATGGTTGCCCCCTTGCTTGACTGACTTCTTCTTCTTCTTCTCCTTCCCTTTCTTCTTCTTCTTAGTTACTTGGTTTTTAGTATCACTAGTTTCACCAAGCAAAGAGGAAGAAGGAGAGGGAGAAACAAATGAAGTAGAAGGTGAGGGGATAACTTCATTATCATATGGTTTCTGATTTGATTGCTGATGAATTACGGTGTTTTGAACGACGGAGGTCGAGAATAGCCATACTGGCAGGCCAATTGTGATTCCTAGAAGGGACAATGTAGCCATATATGGAGCACCAATATCTCCCCAAGAGGAGAAAGGATTAGGATTCTCCCCAAGGGGAAATCCTTGATTGGTGGATTCCATTACCTCAACCTAAGATCAACGAAGGAATAGGGATGTTATTCTGAATTAAATAAATTTTATGATGCTTTGATACAACTTTGCCTTCTCAATTTTTAAGAGTCGAGAAAAAGCTAAAGATGACTCTAGTTGCATTCAATTTTTAATGAGCCTGAAGTGACAAGTGCTCCGATGCACCTTTTCTTTTAAGGAGTAAAAAAGGAACAAAAGTGACTACTCTGGAAATCTAGACAGAGGGATTACTAAACCAGTTGCAAAACTGCAATATACACCTTGGTGGTAAATTAAAGAGAAATTACCAAGGATTTTACGTACGGTAGTCAATCTTCCCGAATGCTGTGTTCAATGCATTGCGATCGATAGGGCGGCAGACACGGCTTCCTAAGTGTTGACGGGAAAAGTGTCTACTCAGAACACCCCTATCCCACTAAGGTGTGACAGTGCCTTAGCAACAAACAAGGAAAACTACTTTCGTATTCTTCTTTATGAAATGTAAACGAAGAGGAATAGGATGAACTAACCTGTATCTTGCGCTAGTCCGTTGATCCAATCGCTCTCCTCTTTGACAGCTTCCAGCTACTTGCTCCCTTACTTGCCCAGCTTCACCAAGTTCCTGCAAGATCACAGAAGAGGAAAACTACACAAAGACATAGATTTACATTCATAAATAGCTTAGGATCAGATTTAAGCTAAACATGCAAATATAACAAAACACCATTGATACACAAGCATGTAAGAGAAACTCAAATAGTTTTATTAATATAACAAGAAGATCCAGGAGGAGATACAACCAAGTGAGTCCCGATCCAGCATCAACCTCCCAGCAAAGGAATCCTTTCTTCACCTCCAACAAAGCATAAATCACCCAATGCACTGATCTCTACCTCAAAACCAACAACAATTCTCTGCAAAGTACAAAATTCCAGCCTCTGGATCTCTGGGATGAGGGATCCATATATAGATGTATGCAAAGAGGATGATTCAGCTTATGATTTGACTTGTGGCTTCTCTCTGTCAGTTCTTGCTTCCACTTGGAGACTGAGGGCCTCTTACTCATCCTTGGTCAAACTCAGTGAGGCAAGTGTCATTGGGGAAGATTCTGGAAGCTTCCATTGTCTGTCCACCTCGCGGAATGACACTGCCATTTGTCATTTCCAACTCAGTGCACCCTAGTAGTGCATTTAGGTGCGTTGCAACGCACCTAGCTAGTGTACTTGGGTGCTATGCAATGCAGGTAGCTAGTGGAGCAGCTGAAATGATCCTGATTTCACTGATTCTGAGCAGTTTCTGGTGGAGAACTTCTGGGAGAAGCTGTAATTGGTTGACCTTGTTCCTCTAGGGGTAGGAACAACACTTTTAGGGACTTAGGATCCCTTGAATTATGGACATTTCATGCTTAGAGATGTAAGGCACAAAAATGTCTATAACAGTTGCCTCCTAAAGTATGAGGCCGTTTATCGGGTGAAATGCTTTATTAGGAGGATCCGAAGTTCTTTCAATGCTGGGAGGAGACCTGTAATAAGATACAATACAATACATTATCTTCATATTGTTTTCATGATCTAGCTGAGGCGGGCATTCCCATGCTCAGCTTTACAAATTCATTTTTATGTACACGGGACAGACAATCGTCTGATGGTAGACTGATGATTTTGATGAAGTCATCATCCTTTTGGTAGGATGATTATCTGTGCTGCAATGCTGTACATGTCAATGTCTTTATTTTTCCTGAATATATGTCACATCCTGGATGGATGACACTAGATCCGAGGTCTTCAATCTCATCCGATCTTCACTCGAAGTACAAGTCGATCCATGTGAGAAATGTTTTGAAATCGAACATGGAAAGACATCGCTTGATTACCAGTCGATGATGTAAACTGTTAACAAGCACGAGAGGAATCACCGATAATGATGATGACCCTCAAGGTACTGCAGTACAATTCACGTGGTGTGAATAAAGGACTTGGCGTCGAACACCACGCAAAATATTTCGGTCGAAGGTCATTGATGTATACCTGTCGTCGGAAGTGAGAAACTTGCCATTGAGGCATGTAAGCTTCAAAGTACTGAATGGGGTGTTCCTAGATCAACTTCTTGGATAATGAGCTGGTGTCGACAAGAAGCGATCCGTCAAAGGAGGGCCTTGATGAATCCCACATCAATGACACAGAACGGAGCAAATGATTTTGATGGAGGTGAAAACGATCTGATGATATACGGTTCAGGATGGCGGTCATGAAGGAACGAAGTATAATGTATGGTAGTGGATGGGACACGGGTGACTTCTCTAGATGACTTCTCTTGAACATGTCGGCGACACTTATGTATGGATCGGTAGCATTTACCCCAAATGTGGATGGTATGGCATGACCATGGTGATGTGACCGGTGAATGAAACAACCCAACCCGACTCAGGCACGGAGTGGAAGTGTCATGTTCAAGAACGACTTGCTACCAATAAAGATTCTTTGAGTTTCTTCCCAATTTTTCCCCAGTCATTGCTGACTAGTACCTCTTTATTTTTGTCAAGCTTGAGGAGGATAACATATGCTTGTTCTATAATTTGCCCTTCGGGTAAACCCATCGCTATGTTTTAACGAGCCTAGCGATAATGAAACTCGTTCTCGTCTAAAGACAAGTTTGTCGCTATTAATCTTTTTAAAGAGTTTAACGACAAAGATAACTCGGTCCTTTTCATTTTTAGAGAGTCTGAAAAGGTACGTAAAGGTAACTCCAAAATTCCTTTTTCGTCATCTAATCCCTTAAGTCCGAAAAAGTAGAAAACAATACAGAAGGGATGAATTTTCGATAGTTTTAACGAGCCGAACAAAACAAGCGCTCGATATTTTTGTGCAATAATCCTTCAGGTCCAAAAAGATTAAAATCTAGAGGAGGGATAGCACTTCCGGTCGCTTTAACGAGCTGGAAGGCCAAAACTCGGCAATCTTTTCATATTTTACGAGTCAGTTGAAAAGGGCTTAAAGAAGACTCATCTTTTGAGGAACGAGTGATAAAATGGGTAGCAGCTGATTCCAGGTAAGTTTTGGAACTTTCCAATCATGGCAGTGTCACAAGGATGGCTAGTGAAATCACTCTTCACAGCTGTTCCTCAAAATGTGTAAACAATCAAATGGAGGTGAATGATCGGCCAATGGAAAAGTGGAGGTGACTGTGCAAACACGACCAAGGCTTTAATGGCTAAAATGCTTCATTCACGGTGGTTATTTACCGGGGAATAGTTCATTTTTTAATGAGCTTAAACGCGGGTGGAAACACTTGCTCATGTCTTATGTTTATTTTTTAACGAGCTTGAACTATGTGCTAAAACTGCTCGATGTGGGTTTATTTTTTAATGAGCTTGAACCCTGCAGTAACACTGCTCGTGATAAGTTTGTTGATAAGTTTGCATGCCCCCAGCATAATAACGCGAATCGAGGTGCATGCCCCCCAAGCTTCATTGCATTCAACTTGGTGGTTGGAATGAAGGTTTACCTTTGAGAAAGGGGATTTGTTTCATTTTTTAATGAGGTTGACACAGTAAAAGAACTATCCTCATGACTCCTTGTTTCATTTTTTAACGAGGTCGACACGAGATAAGAACCGTCCTCGGAATCCAAATCCATTAGATATAGAAGGTTTCATATTCCACTGAGGCCACTTCCGCCAAATTACTCGGAGGCGGTAGGGCAAAAGTACCCATTAAGGCAGGGTCTTTTAGGAGACCTACTCTGATATTTTGGAGCGAATGATTACTTCCATGGATCATGGGAATGCTTCCAGTAACTTGAGAACCATTGGGGAGGAAGTTTTGTTGGTCGACGATTGTAATCCCTCCTTGAAAGGGAAATGCAATCTTTCTAAAATAGGTCGATACAACAGCTGCCATGGCATATATCCATGGTCTTCCTAGTAGGATGTTGTAATCAAGATTCCCATCGATGACTTCAACATCTATTTCTACTGTTTTCCTTCCTAGTTCAATTTTCAAGTTATTTAGGATACCATATGGGGTATATGTCCTTCCGTCAAATGCTTTTAACGTCGTCGCAGACCGCGACAAGGTTGGAGATCCTAAAGTTTTCCAGCAACTCATCGACATAATACATGTAGATGCCCCCTCATTAATAATTGTTCGATGAATAGTTTTGTTGAGGGCTTTCACTTGAATAAGGAAAGCTAGTTGAGCTGGTAACTGAGGGTCATATCCTTTATGATTAAAGGCCACAAGATTGGAATCCATTGGGTAAATCCCACCTATTGCTGATAATAAGGCTTGCTCTTGGGAGAGGCAATTTTGCGGTACCTCAAGTGTCGACATAGTGGACGGCGATTGGGCCAGGTCCTCTATTATATTATAATTCTGTGCTATTTTTGCACGAGGATTAAATGTCGATTTGTGCACTACTCCCTTTGGCGACTTTATCTTTTGTTCAGGAATGATGGGTGGCACAACTTTGGTCAAAGTTGTTGTCGAACTACTAGGTTGTTCATTAGCCTTGTTATTCGACACCTGTGGATTCCCGTAATCTTTATTCCTTGTCAAAGCATTATTTTGCTGCTTTGAGGTAGACAACATAAGCACTTGGGATCGGGAAGCATTTTGATTAGCTACCAGTTTGGTTCCCGGGTTTGGAAACGGATCAGTCAATACCGCTGAGGTTTTTGAACTCTTAAAGAGTTTCTTAACTTCAGCTATATGTGGACAATCTCTCGTCCAATGATCCTCATCGCATATATGACACCCCGGAGGGGGTTTCCTTCGCCCAGAAGGGTTTGTAAAAGGTTTTTCAGGAGATGACTCATCCTGCTTCCTTTTTCTCCCTTTCTTTTTCTTCTTGCCCCCTGGTTGCTTCAGTTGTTTGCCCTTGTCGGTCAACACGGCATTTACTTCCGAGGCAAGAAGTTTCTCATTTGCATTTTGACTAGAAATCTTACGGGCCTTTTTGGATGTATCCTTTGTCGATTTCGTGTCTGTTCCGCCAATCACGCCATCGCCGGCATGAGAGTCATTGTTTGATTTAGGAGGAGGAGGAACTGAGAATTCCGGTCTAGGGGCGTCAGGTATTTTATCGTAGAGCGTGACGGACTGAGTGTAAATCAAGTCCAAATATTGCGCACGAGCAATAACTTGCTCTTTTGTGACGACTCCCCCTTTTGCCACATCTTCCGTGATGGAAGGCAGTAATGACTTAATAAACCATTCAGCTAAAAGCTGATCGGGAACATACGTTTTCACCATTCTACGACGACGTCGCCATTCATGTATATGATCAGATATGTGAGTGGCCGTCGTTTGTTTGAAGTTGGTAAGAAGTTCGGTTCCCGTTTTGTACCTTATCGGCAACTGAAAATGGGTTAAAAAGGTTGTGGCTAGGGTACTGAAGTTGTCGAATGAAGCTCTAGGCAATTCGATATACCATTTTGCTGTCGGACCAGTTAATGTCCTCTGAAAAAGGCGAAGCCTAATCGAATCATCGTTTAGGGTGTTTGATGAACACCACAGACGAAATGTCATCACATGATTTGACGGATCTTCACCCAGATTTCCATTAAATTTAGGAATATCTGACGGAAGTTTATGCGGAATCGCTGGCCACCAAGGGGCATAAGTAATTGGATCATTCGTCAGCCCGTTTAGATCTGGTAATTCTAGAGTTGCTACAAAGGGCAACTGTTGATTCAGGTTAGGCGAAGCATACCCAGGATAAGATGGAATCGCCTGAGCAGTGGGTCTTTGCATACCAACATAATGTATTTGAAGCTGGCAACTTCGACAAGGTTGATGGGCATAACCATTATAATATGGTTGTTGATAACCGCTTTGGAAATGCGGTTGCCCATTACTTACAAAGACTTGTTGCTCGGGTCCTTGATATGATTGCTGGAATGGCGGTTGTTGAGATTGAAGCAGCCCTGGTTGTTGGACCATTTGTTGTTGTCCAATACTGGATGATTGACCAAGATGAGTAGTCATAGTACTTGTTTGAGCCTGAGTCGCTCCAGATAAGGAGTCACTAACCTGAGGTTATGATTGAGTCGTTGAGACAAGAGGTTGTTGTATTGCAACCTGAGAAACTTGGGGTTGACATACAACAGGTAGCGCTTGTACTTCCGATGTAGTCACCATAGCAGGTATAGTGGGAATATCCGACACAGGGTGGACTGGTTGCATTGAATATACAACCCTTGGTTGTTGAGGCAGTATTGGTACCCAACCACTGGATGTAATTCCAGTTTGACCTGAACTTTGTTGTAAACTCCCATATGGTTGTTCTCCGGGAGGGAACAATGAAAAGGCATACTTCCCTCCATATGGTGGAAATCCAGTACTTAAAGGGTAGATTGGCCTTTGAAGACACATTGGATCAACTTGTTGAGTTTCAACATAAGAAATACCAGATGATAATCCGGATGAAGAAATAGGAATTGACCATGTCATCGAAACAGTCCCGGATTGGACTCCAGCTTGTTGTTGATAACTTGCCGGGACAGTTGGTATACCATCGAACATCGTTGGAGTAGCAGCAGGAGGCTCTGCCATTGCTGCATCGGATGACACAGTCCTGGATGTTGATGGTTGTTCAGACATATCTAATCTATCCAAAAGATTTCCTAGCGATTCTACAAGAACTTGTGATGAATGGAGACTAACTTCGAAGATCAACGAGGGAAAGGTGATGATTATTCTGTTTAAAATAAATTTTAGACGCTTTGACACAACTTGTTTTTTCAGTTTTTAAGAGTCGAGAAAAAACAAAAGATGACTCTAGTCTCCTTCGATTTTTAATGAGCCTGAAGTGACAAGTGCTTAGATGGACCTTTTCCGTTAAGGAGTCTGAAAAGGAACGAAAGGGACTGCTCTGGAGATCTAGGTAGAGGGTGTGCCAAACCAATCACAAAACTGCAGAATACGTTTTACGGTACGGCAGTCAATCTTCCCGAATGCTGTGTTCGGTGCATTGCGATCAGTAGGGCGGCCGACACGGCTTCCTATGGATAAAAGGTTTTAAGCCTATAGGGGTCTCCCAATATATACTCGACAGTACGTGGGAGCACAATCCGTACTGGCACTTATCGTCTCAAAGTGGGGGAATCACCCAACCATCAGTGAGGACAACAGTTACCGGGCTTTACGACGCCGGAACACGTCTCTACCCTAGACCTCTATGTTGTGCGTTAAGTTCCAATGCGTTGTTAGATTCATTCAATTTATTTTAAGTTGATCTTTCTTAGAAGTTTGCCTTTTGGGTTCACCACAAGATGTAGATGTAATTCCTAAATGCAATCTAAAGATGATAAGCAAATCTTTTATCTCTTTTCAACAATGAAAATCCTAGCTACAAGGGGGAAAGAAAGACACAATCTTTTCTCAAAGAGCAAAGAGCACACTGTAAATGCACTTTTCCTAAATCAAGCCAAACAGATTATCAATATGCAAATGCACATATGCATGTATTTGTTTTCACTTTCTTAGTATTGATGCCTAAAAAGAAAGTTGATGTACAAATCTGAATTTGCTTTCAAGTGAACAACACAAACAAGCTTCTTTTCGAAATCAAAAGGTAGAGAAGATTACGACACTTTATGATTTTGAAATAAACACTCGTTTCGACACTAGAAAGTGACAAATTCAAACCAAAGGTAGAAGTAAAAGTATAATCAACTGTCAACAGTAAACAAACTTTCTCCTAAGATCAAAATCGACACTTACGACAGATCTAAATCCAAGGACGACAGTATGACTATTCTACTTTTTCAATGGAAAACTGTAAATGATGTAACAAACACACAAAGAACATCTACAGCCTTTTTGTACAAAGGAGGCGGAATTAAGGCAAAGAAAAGGAGTTTTCAGACAGGTACACACACTGATCACAAGCTGCAAAAATCAGAGACAAAACTGGACAAAATGAAGCAAAGAACCTCAGCTGCATAGGGCAAAGGCTGATCAGCGCACCTGTTACACAGAGAAACTGAATTGCAGCGCAGGTAGCCCTCTCGGGACCTGCGTTGAAATGCAAAACCTCTTCACAGAGCCTGTGCTGGGGCAGAAATGAGACTTCTATCTGGGTTCTAGGTCACGGTTTGCAGTTTAATCTATGGTTTTTGGCCGAGTAAAAGCGATCAGTAAGGTACAATCAGAGGGATGATTTAAAGGAGGACTAAGAGCTATCACAAAGGGCAATCAAATCATTTGTGGATCAGCTGTTCAAATCATAAACAAATCCAGTGAGTGGATTGAAGTAGTAGCTACTTTGCATTTGATAATGGCAAATGCAGTTCGATTGCTACTTCTGTGTTTATGAAACAAACAACAAGAGAAACACAAACAAACTAACTAGACACGCTCCCCAGTGGAGTCGCCATTTTGTTGACGGGAAAAGTGTCTACTCAGAACGCCCCTATCCCACTAAGGTGTGACAGTGCCTTAGCAACAAACAAGGAAAACTACTTTCGTATTCTTCTTTATGAAATGTAAACGAAGAGGAATAGGATGAACTAACCTGTATCTTGCGCTAGTCCGTTGATCGAATCGCTCTCCTCTTTGACAGCTTCCAGCTACCTTCTCCCTTACTTGCCCAGCTTCACCAAGTTCCTGCAAGATGACAGAAGAGGAAAACTACACAAAGACATAGATTTACATTCATAAATAGCTTAGGATCAGATTTAAGCTAAACATGCAAATATAACAAAACACCATTGATACACAAGCATGTAGGAGAAACTCAAATAGTTTTATTAATATAACAAGAAGATCCAGGAGGAGATACAACCAAGTGAGTCCTGATCCAGCATCAACCTCCCAGCAAAGGAATCCCTTCTTCACCTCCAACAAAGCATAAATCACCCAATGCACTGATCTCTATCTCAAAACCAACAACAATTCTCTGCAAAGTACAAAATTCCAGCCTCTGGATCTCTGGGATGAGGGATCCATATATAGATGTATGCAAAGAGGATGAGTTAGCTTATGATTTGACTTGTGGCTTCTCTCTGTCAGTTCTTGCTTCCACTTGGAGACTGAGGGCCTCTTACTCATCCTTGGTCGAACTCAGTGAGGCAAGTGTCATTGGGGAAGATTCTGGAAGCTTCCATTGTCTGTCCACCTCGCAGAATGACACTGCCATTTGTCATTTCCTGCTCAGCGCACCCTGGTAGTGCATTTAGGTGCGTTGCAATGCACCTAGCTAGTGTACTTGGGTGCTATGCAACGCAGGTAGCTAGTGGAGCAGCTGAAATGATCTTGATTTGACTGATTCTGAGCAGTTTCTGGTGGAGAACTTCTGGGAGAAGCTGTAATTGGTTGACCTTGTTCCTCTAGGGGTAGGAATAACACTTTTAGGGACTTAGGATCCCTTGAATTATGGAAATTTCATGCTTAGAGCTATAAGGCACAAAAATGTCTATAACACTAAGGATAATGGATATCAGCATATTGTGGTCTCCCAATATATACTTGACAGTACGGGGAGCACAAGTCCGTACTAGCACTTGCCATATCAAAGAGGATGAATCACCCAACCTTCAATGAAAATGTTAGTTACCAGGTTTGACGACGCTGGAATACGTCTTTAGCCTAGACTTCTAGATGTGTTGCGTTAGGTTCCGAAGCATTTTTATGTTCATTGAGATTTATTTTAGAGTTGATCTTGCTTAGAAGTTTGCCTTTCAAGGTTCACCGTGTGATGTAGATGTAAAATTCCTAAATATGCAATCTAAAATGATAAACAGTGGTTTGTTTTCTTTTAGCAATGATAATCCTAGCTACCAAGGAAAGAAAAGTACGATTCTTTCAACAGAGAGCAAAGAGCAAACACTAAATGCACTTTTCTTAAATCATTTTCCGCATGCAGTCTAAATGCAAATGCATATGCATGTATTTGTTTTTCCGTTTCTTTAACGTGAGAATGCCAAAAAGGAAAACTAAGTACAGATTTGAACTATTTTCTTCAAAGCGACACTTCAACAATTTCTCTTCAAAATGAAAGGAAGACGAAGACGACACTTTCAATTTCGAATGGAAAATTGCTTTCGACACTTCAAATATTGACAATTCAAATCAAATACATTGACAAAAGTATAATAAACTATCTAGAGGAGAAAGACTTTATGACACTCTTCCTCTTGACTCAAAATGACAATTATGACACTTCTTTGCATCAAAATGACAATTCGATTAAGCTACTTTTGACAAAGGAGGACTGTAAATGATGAAAAATACATAAAAAACATTCACAGATCCTGATCAATGGAGGCTGAATAATGTAAAGGAAGAAGGCTTCAACAATGATATACTGATCATAAGCAGCAAAACTACTGAATAGAACTGAAAACAAGGAGGAAAAGCCAAAATTTTAAGAGAAAAACAGTATCATTCAATCATCGCACCTGTCCTTAAGGCAAACAGGGATGCATCTCACCTGCAACACACGAGAGGTGCAATGCATACACCCTGCCAATTACAGATAGTGCGATGGACCAAGGAACAAAACCGAGTTTTGTTTTTGCTCAAAATTTGTAGCTAAGTTCAATGATTTAGGCCGAGCTATGATAGACAGTAAAAAAAAAGTACAGGGGTATGATCTTATGAGGTTATTGAGCTACCACAAGGGAACTTAGGATGTTAAGTCAGATGTTCAGTTCATAAACCAACCCAGAGATTGATTGAAGGAGTGTTGATCTACTTTGTAGTTGCATAGCAAAAGTAGTTCGAAGGCTAGCTGGCTTAACTTCAGAGTCCGTCTATAGTTTATAAAGCAAACAACAATAACAAACAAACAAACTATTCATTCCCCAGCGGAGTTGCCATTTTGTTTCTAGGAAAACTAGTGTCTTTTCGATCTGTTAGTCCCACTAAGACTGGTAGCTATCTTAGAAACAAACAATTCAAAGCGCTTCAAGATTTCCTTTATGTATGATAGATAAGAGAGAAGCAAAGAGGACCAACCTGTATCTTCCGCTTGGCTCCTTGCTTGTTTTCTCTCTCCCTTCAAAGAGCCTGCCAATCTTCTTCTACTTGTCCTGCTTTATAGAATACCTATAGAGGCAAAGCAAAAAAACACTATCAAAGCATCTCGATCTATGATATGATAAACAATTCAGAATCAGAAATACATTAACCATACAATTGCATCTACAAATAACAAGATTCACAAATACATGATTATATGGAGGAAAAATCAAAGAAATTTATTGATAGTAGAAATAGAAGAGAGGATTACAACCCAGCTGTCTGATCCAGCATCATCCTCCCAGCATGAAAGCCCTCTTCACCTCATGAAAAGCAAGATCAACCAACAATACAATGTTTCTTCTCAAAGAGAAACCAACAGTGCTTCCTTACAAATTACAAAATTCCAACCTCTAGATCTCTCAGATGAGGGATCCATTTATAGATATTTGCAGGGGGGTGAGTCATCTTCTGGGTTTTTGATTAGTGTCATTTCACTGATAGTTCTTGGTTCCACTTGGAGATTTCATTGATCTCTTACTCCTCCTTGGGCAAATTTAGAGAGGCAAGTGTCATATGAGTAGTTTCTAGAAGATTCTCTGGGTTTCCACTTAGCAAACTGCCTCTGCCATTTCTCTACTCTCGCCCATTGCACCCTACAGAAGGCTTTTTTAGTATGCATCGGACGTGGCCAGTGTAGCAGCCAATATGCATTGCACCCTAAGCATGGAGTAGTCTGTATGGTTCAGTTTTGGCCAGTTCTGAGTGGGTTTTCAGGTGGAACTTCTGAGAAATGATGTAATCAGTTGACCATGATTCTTTAGGGTGTGAAACAACACTTTTAGGGGTTTGAGAGCCCTTGGTTTATCGACATATGTGATTGGGGTTGCAGTGCTCAAATATGTCTATAACACCATCCACAAGCCAATGGGCAGGTGGAAGTCACTAACAAAGCTTTGGAAGGAATTTTGACCAAGGTAGTGAGCAGCAGTAGAAAATATTGGGCGGATAGATTAGTTGAGGGCACCTAGGCCCACAACACAACATGGAAGACCACCACAGGGTTCACACCCTATGAACTAGTCTATGGGAAGAAGGCTTTACTATCAATAGAATTTGAATTCAATACACTAAGGATGGCAGCTCAGCTAGACCTAGACCTCAGCCATGCACAGAAGGAAAGACTACTCCAGCTTAATGGATTGGATGAATAAAGATTGCAGGCCCTTCTTCACACAGAGGTATTTCAGCTTCAGAGGAAGATATGGCATGACAAAAATATCAAAGAGAAGCAATTCCAAGAGCGAGATTGGGCACTGCTCTATGATTCAAGGTATAAAGACTTCAAAGGCAAGTTGAGGACAAGATGGTTGGGACCCTACACTGTGGAAAAATGCAATGACAATGGTTCAGTTCTGATCAGAACCATTGATGAGGAAGCCATCCCCATGCTTGTCAATGGACATAGGTTGAAAATTTACAAGAAGCCCCTCTCCAAGTGAGAGTTCATTAAAGATTTGAATAAGACAGTGATGGTAGTGGAGTATGTCTTAGCCTCCACTTCACCCACTCACTGAAGAAACAGAAAAGAGAAATAAAAAATAAGGACTCAAGTGAAAACCTCCATGAGGCGCTTGAGTCCCATCATTGAGTTGAAAACCTCTTCTGAGGTGGCTCAGTGATGCCAAAAAAAAAGAAAAGAAAAAAGAAAAGAAAAATATAATAAGATCCCTAGGTGAAAACCTCCCTTGGAGGTGCCCAGGGTAGACAATTAGGGTGAAAACCTCTTTGAGGCTCCCTAGTTGTTTTCAAAAAAAAAAAGAGAAAAAGAAGAAAAGGAAAATTGAATTTTAATGTGTATTGCAGGTTGTAGGAGGACCATAGGGAGCAAGAGAAGATGCCAAAGAGGCTATTTCACCTCCTCCAAACTCTTCTCCATCATTTATGACCCTTCTTCAACCCCACTGTGTTCTACAGGAGGCCCTGTGTTTTCTATAGGAGGCTCCTATAGGAATCACAAAGAGCCAGAAATGGTTCCAAAAAGTAGTTTGAGGGGTGGGAAGCTTTATGAATAACATGAAATCCCTCCTACAACGATCAACCCTCCCTGCCATCCATTCCACACCTGCATCACATCATTATCATCATTTTTTTCGCTTCCTGACAGAGAAAAACACATAAAACTAGTTTTTAGAAAAAAAACAAAAGCACCTCAAATATCACCTGCAGCTTACTTAGTACCTCTCCATATCCATCAACCTCTCTACAATCATCCTCATAGCTTCCAGTATAGAAATAAGCTAAAATTTTAAAGGGAGAAGCAGCTACAGGAGCTCCTGTAGGAATTCCTGTAGCAGTTGATCCAATTAAAATCAAGCCACAACAGCAAAAGAAGTGCAATCATGGGATTGAAGGAGACATTTGAAGCTTAGATCCAGCCAGAGGATACCTGCACAAGACAAATAACCACACATCAAAAAACATAGAGCATGCAGCAAAGGAAATACAAGCATGCAACAGTAAAAGAAGCCAAAATATCTCACAACACATACATTCGACTAAGAGGTAAGTGACTAACCCGTTCGTCTATTGCATTTGTGTAATTGAAAGATATGCATAAGCGAATGAGATGGTTGGGGTTGAATGAGAAAAGGTGGTCAGTTAAGTCGGCCACCTTCATCCAGTTGACTGCACTTATCCGAAGATGTCACAGCACGTGCACATAGTCAACTCAGAGAAAGATCCCAAGGACATGTAGTGGAGGGTTTGCAAACTCCGATGTAATGATGAGAGGTGATTGTGGGAAGAAACCATGATGACAAGGTAGGTGGGGACCAATGGTTCAAATATGGTGAATGTACCTTTTTTCCAGCTCACCCCCATCACCGGAAATATCTAAAATAAGAAATAAGTACTCTCTTTGAAACACTCTCACCACCTTTTCTTTCATTCTATCCTCTTCCACTTAGCTGCAGCAAGCTCCTTGTCACCCCATAGGCTCGAAACCATAGTTCTCCATCGCTCTCATCCATCCTCCTTCTATCGGCATTCTACATGAGTACTTACAAGTTTTATAGGAGCACCTACAGGCAGTTCTACAGGAGGGGTAGTGAGCTGTTTTTAAGGAGAAAACACAGGTTTTATGCTCGATTTCTGGCTTGAGGAGGTAGGTTCCATGCAGACCCGCCTTGATTATCAATATGTATAAGGAATGATATCATTTTAAGGAGGAATTGAGTCCATAAAAGAAGAAAATTACATGAAAATTTCTGCGTGTTTTCTTAAAAAAACATAGTTTTTCTCTGTTTTGTTGTTTTCTTTAAAATTCTTGTCTCCATCTCTACATTTGGTGTTCAAAAGGGGTATAAGCACAATGACAGGAGGATTCATGAGGAAGGAGCCCACTAATTCAACCAGGCTCCATGAACATCCCCAAGTAGTAGCCATATTCACCAGGGTAAATTGGATGACATCTTTTGAGGAATTCCGAGGGTTTGATGAGGAAGTTGCTCAGGAATTTGCCTTTTCTTTAGTCCCTCACTCAAGAACCCATGCCACTATCACTCTTAGAGGTATTTCCATGGAAATCACCCCAGAATTTATCAGTAGGGTTACTAGCCTTCCTCCTTGATTTCCTTGGAGCAAAGATGAAAAACCAATTGGATAGGCTGCCAAGAAAAACTTCTTCCAAAACAATGAACATTTTGTAGAAGATAAAAATGGAATTAGAAGGACAGGCATATCCTACCCTTGGGATGAGGTTAGTTACCAAATCATCAAATATGTTTCCTGTGAAGGGAGGTATAGCATAGTCTATGGCTACCATTTTAGAATCCTTCATGAGCTGAGATATGGCATGGACACTCCAACACCCTAGAAACTCAGCATCCCCTATTTCCTCCTGTAGTCCCCCATAGAATCTAGCATTAAGTTCAAGGCAAGGACTCCAGATCAACTACCTCACCATGGGTTAATTAAAATTTTAGTGGAAGAAGCCCTCCATACATTCACAATCCCCATAGCATGGGAAATTTTCCGAAACATGACAGCAGAAGATGACATAAAGGCCCTCACCTATGATATCAGTCCTTCTGATAGTGAGGAGGAAGAGCAGCAAGGGGGAGAAGGGGAAGAAACTGAGGAACAAGAAGGGAAGAAGGAAGAAACCAAAACAAAGCAGGAAGAAACAAAACAAACAGAGACAGAGAAAAAGACAGAAGGAGGAGAAAAAGGGACAGAAAAGATAGAAGTGTCTCCTAGGACCCTACAAAGAGAGGCAGCAGCTGCTTTCACTACCCTCAGCACCCCAATCAAACCAAAACAAAAGAGGAAGAGGCAGACCTCAATGTATTTCAAGGCCAGGAAAAGCACAAGGATCAAATCAGGGAAACCCCAACCATTTTCAACAGTGCCCATTACAATTGAAGATTCACCCACTGTCAAAGGGGAAGAAGCTCCCTTTAAAACCCCTATCACATATGAAAGAGGAACTCCTAGATCTTCCACTTGGAAGGAAAAAGTGCAACTACAGAACTCAAAAATAGTTCCACAGGAGGCACAAACTGTTCTACAGGAGACCCTATCAAGACTACAAGAGACCAAAAAACTTGAAAAAAGGATATAAGGATAGCCAAAGGGGAAGGAGGAAGCTACAGAGCCACAAGAACTTGATCCCCAGCCCAGCCTTGCCTCCCATTACCTTCTCCTTGAAGGAGGAAGGATAATTCCACAAACATTTGCAATCCCCCTATTCTTTGAATTAGAAAAGGAAAGAACAAAAACACATAGGTGGATGCAAATAGCCAAATCCAAGGGAGTTGAGGATGTTGGCCACATGGAGAACAAGCTTAGAGAAATGGGTAGGGAGTTAAGTGCTGTCAGACGTAGGGAGGAAATTGCAAGAAGCCAAATCCAAACTGAAAATGAATTGCTAAGAAGGCAGGTAAAGGAGAAAGAGACACAGTTGGCATGCATGTCTAGCTGGTCCATGGAGGCACTGCAATGTAGAACACCAGAAAAATTCTATGGATTATACCTCAAGGAGCAATGGCTACAGTTTTAGATAAAGAATTTGGCACAGAGAGGCAGAATGCTTTTTCAATATTACAGACAGTTTATGGACCTGTGTGACCAAAGCTCATTAGAAGACAAGGAAAAAATAGAAAAATTCTATCTGCATAACATGGCCCTCACAGACATGAATGTGTGGGACCCCAATGCTAGGCTAGGGGACCTGCAACTAATGGTCATGATCTCATGGATGAATCATGAAGAGTTACGGTAGCAGAAATAAGAAAGCTGATGATAAAGGAGCAGAAAGAGCCACTAATGATCAGAGTCGAGCCATCAAATCCCATGGCTCTCATTAGCACACACTAGTTGCTTGCAAATAATCCCCAAATTGCCCCTAAATATATCAATGATCAGGCTCAAGCCATTGCACATTTTCAGGATATGGAAAGGTTACTTGGGGATGACTGTATTCATGCTTGTATAAGGAGGTGGAACACCCTACCACACAGTTTGCAGATCAGGGAGTATCACTCCCCAACAAGGATGAAAGAGGCATTAGGGAGAGTGCCACTGTACAAGCGCTCCATGCAGAGTTTGAAGGTCAATTGGATTGGCCTCAAATTGAGTCCCCCACTGCTGTTAGGCATGCTAGAAGGCAGAAAAGAGGAACAAGGGCAACAATAGTGGGAAGAATTAGACAGAAAGGTAGGATTCCATGACAAAGAAGAGGGGATCGCATCAGAAGCATGGGATGTTAGGGAGGCCACCAGGGCCATCAAAGATGAAGAGATGGAATAAGTTGCTCAGAGGATGAGCAACACTTTAGTAGGGGGTGATGATGAGCCCCATAAATGGGTAATTATATGGGCTCATTTTGCCTCCTAACATAGCTAAATCAACCATTCTCTTATGTTATTGCATGTTTTTGGATTATATTTATGCTTATGGAGTGAGTTGGGTTAGTTATGATGCCATGAGGTATAATATGTGTTTAATTCAGATTTTCGTTGAATTTTGAAGACAAAGTCAAAGATTCAATGGACAATTGGTAGCGATAATTCAAAGTGGACAAAGGAGAGGATTTATAGAAGGGAATCTCCCTCATTTATTACTCCCCACTTCAAATTTCCCTTCATGCAGCTCGGAGCACAAACAGCCAAATCAATGCACTAGGAGGTAGTCGAGCAAATGGAGGATAACTTATATTTATCTCAATTTTTGGGAGCTAAGCCTCCCTGATTTTAAGGAAGCTGTTGGGAGCTTCAGTTGTATAAGTAGAGAGGCCTAGGGCCTCACTAGGGTCGAATTTGTGTTGCAATTTTGCTCTGCTCAACTTCGAGCTTACTTTTGGTGACAGTTTCATGTAATCCTATTACTGTTTTGATAATAAATATGAGATCCTTTTTGAGATAGCATTGAGTTACCTTAGAGGGTTGAAGCTTTTGCATTAGGTCCCAATCCAAGTAGCCAAGCTTCTCTTGTTTGTATTTATATGCTTTGTTTCAGTTTATGGATTAGTTGTTGTTAGATGAATTTTTTTCTTGGTTAAGAATAGGTTGCTTTTGGTGATTTAGAAGGTTGTTTCCATTGGTGTTTTCTATAGCAGGTTAAACAGTGATAGAAAGAAGATACAAAAGGCCAGCAACAATGCCTTGGCCTCCTTTCCCCCCTTTGGGACCATGAACTGAGGCCAAGACCGCCTTGTTGCCAAAAAAACACAAATTTTCCTTCTCCATAAGATTTCTAGTGTTGTAGTTTGTTAGAAGGTTAACGCTCTGCTTTAGATCTCTTTCACCATGCTCATTTCTATCTTTGCAATAAATCTCCTTCTATGCTTTCTCTCATTATAGCATTTTTCAACATTTTTTTCCATAGCTCATAAGTAGATTAGATGGATGTAAAATTCTATTTTTTTTATGTACTTAATTTCCTTGCTTGCTTGATTTCATTGTTTGACTGTCAGTTCTTTTTTGGCATATTTCTTCTCACAGGATGCCAACTTATCAGCCATCACATTCTCTCCCCAATCTATGCCCTACATGTCGCTCAAAGTTCACCTCAAATCTGCCTTAGTTTTCTACACTTTTCCATAGTATTTATTCCTCTCTCCCGACCATCTTTCCCTCTCCTACTGATCCTTGGTGAACCCTAGGCACCCTAACACATCATCCCAGCCTTCATCTACCCTTTCTACTCACTCTGACACCTTTAAAACCTTCAAAACTGCTCTCGACATCCTCCTGTAGACCTCCAGTAGACCTCCTGAAGATCCCCTATGTCCTCATGTCGATTTTCCTGTAGGCTTCCTTTTGAAGGCTGATTGTGGGAAAAGCCTCCATAAGGCCACTTGAGACCTCCTAGGACCCAGCCACACCTTCCTACATCCTCTCAAGTCCCAAAACCACCCTCCATCACCACCTATTCACTACCACATTCACAAAAAAATAAATTACATGCATGACAAATTCACATAAAAATACATAAAAATCCAAAAAGATGTTTTTTCCTAATTTTCTTCTAGAAATAGCTTGAGTAGATGTTGTTTACTTCTTTGAGTAGGTAATGGCATTCATTTCATGGTTTTCATATTTCTTTCTGCAAAAGTAGGATTGGTTAAGTAGGGTTTGCTAGGTTTACTTTTCATTTCAGGTTTTTTCCTTTCTGCAAGTAGAGTAGCCTCTGTAGAGTAATCTTTCCTTTCTTTCATCACATATAGATCTTTTTCTGGAATCCATAGAAGTTGGTTTGAGCTCCTAGTGATCTTGCGCCAACTGACCAAGTGACAGCCTGCAGTAAGAACTGGTACATGTGCATACATCACCGTCACTTCCAAGTTTGTTACAAACCACTGGCTTGATAAGAGTAAAGTAGGCAGCCCAGGAGTTGCAGCATTATTGCTGCAACACTGGAGCTCAACAATAGCCACTAGCCAATTCTTTTCCCCCATTTCTCGACAATAAAATACAATCATTTTTCACTATGTTCTTGGCCCTCTACACCTGATACACACTCAAATCTCGACCTTCTCTTCTACAAAGGCATTGTTGGTGCACTCATACATTGATCTGTCCAGACAAGTCTTTATTGTTCCAACACACTACACGTTAGTTTCGCTCCCCATTTTCTAACCCTGAATTCCATATTTTTGTTCCTTTTCTAAAAAGGTAACAGTTCAATCCCTACTATCAACCACACTTTGCCTGAGCGAGTACTCCATAATTGCTTACCATTCTATTGTTCAATCCAATTCCTCAACCACTATATTTTTATTAACTGTGAGAATAGGCTTTGGAGTATTTCCCAATCTGATAAGTGAACCTTAGTCTAACCTACACAGTCAAGTAGTGCTACAATTAAATTCAACTAGTTTAATTCTCTGAACATCTGTGTGACTTTCCATGCTTAGGAATAGAGGCTCATAGAGCTCAAAATTTAATACTCCATGAATTTTATGATCATCAATAAAGATCCTAAGTATTGACACAATTTACTCAACTAACAAGGGAAAACATGGTCTCCGTTGCTACTTTGTAAGGCGACGAAGACTCAAGGAGAAAAATCTACAGCACACCATCAGAGATCATAGCTTCTTGTATGGGTCTACTTGCCTGCAATTCTTTTGTTCTGCAAACATTTTTCTTTGAAATGGTTTATCAACTTGTGGTTAGTGCTCCATTAAGTCTTAGTTTACTAGCCTCGGCAGTCGGCATTAGAGCCATTTTTTCATTGTCGCCAATTCGTTCAATTCTAGTTGTCGACCCATTTAAACCTTTTAACTCCATTATGGTGAACTCCATATATGATGAGCTCTACCAAATGTAGTAGCTAGTGTCCAATATAGCACTCAATTCTAAAGGGTTCCCGACCCATTCAAGTATTTCTAACTCCAATTATGGTTAATAGATAATTTTAGATAAACTACTAAATATGGAGGAACCTTGTCAAATATGTTGTCGACACGTACATATGACAAGTGTTAAGCAATGAATACTTTAACACTTTTCATCATATAGCCCGTAGGCCCCTTTTGAACTCCCTATATCGCCTTTGTAATTGAAATATGTCCATAAATCCCTTGGTTTCCTAACACATAGGTCTTTCACAAAATCAACTCTTAGGCACGCCTTTGAAAGTTGGTTGGGAGGTCGAAGGTTGGCCTTATTTCTTAATATGTGTCTGGACTTGGCCAACTAGCTTAGAGACATGAATAGCTTGAAGGCCCTACTTAGGGTCATTTTCCTTTTGACTTTTTCCCAAGGACCAATTAAAATTGATATACGGGAAATACTTAACAAACTAATATCCTAGCACAAACCTCGAGGCCATGTCACATCATCTTGCATACTTCATTCCTTCATCATGCTTACTTCATTAGGGCCATGTGGTGCCCCTTGGGTAGTGACATGTGTCCCCTGGATTTGGCACACTTGGGCACCTGAAAATTCCGAAAACCCATGTCATGTGTCCTCTTCCCATGTTTCCATGTCATCCTGTACCTTCGATCTATTGATGACATGATCCCATCGTGGTTGACATTTGTGCACCACATCATATTTGGCACACATATGTCTACACTAGGTCCCATATAGGTTAGGGTATGGGTGAGTTCAACCTATTTTCTAATAGTGCACCTACACTTTCCCCCTACTAGGTCAAATAGGTGTAAGTCCCAATGTCCTCTTTAATTCCACCTGATGTCCAAAATTTATTTAACAAATAAATTTAGCACAAAACACATGGTAGAGGTAGAACCTTAGGCTCTAAAACCCTGTTTTTTGACCTTTTGATCAAAATTCTTTTACCAACCATATCTTTAGATCCTAAAGGCATTTTTTGGACTACAACATACCGTTGGAAATCTCTTTTTGAGCACTATCCAACTGTGCTACCTATAGGAATATCTGATGATAGAGCTCAAATTGTACTTCAACATGACCTCTATAATCTTCAATAAAGAGCTTGATTATGGGAATAGTTTTTTCAACCAACGAGGTTAAGCGTGGTCTCCATTATTGCTTTGTAAGGCAAACAAGGCTCGTGGAGAACAATCTGTAGCACACCAACAAAGATCATAAAATATTATATGACTCCCCTTACCTATAGCTATTATTTTTTACTAGCATTGTGTTCTGAAATGGTTTATCAACTTGTGGTCAATGCTACATTAAGTCTCAATTTCCTAGCCTCAACAGTCACCATTAGAGCCATTTTTCCGTTCACACCAATTCATTCAAATCTAGCTACTAACTCATTCAAAAATATTAACTCCACTATGTTGAAATCCATATATGATGATATCTACCAAATGTAGCAGCTAGTGCCAAATATGGGACTCGGTGCTAAAGAGTTGTAGACTCATTCAAGTCTTGCGAACTCCAATTATGGCGAATAACTAATTTCATCATAACTACCAAATATGGAGGGACCTTACCAAATATGTTGTCGACCTATTCATGCCACAAGTGTTAAGCCCTCAACACATTAGAACATTTCATTATATAGCCTGTAGGCCCCTTTTGAACTCACTCTAGTTCATTTTATATTGAAATAAGCCCATAAAGCCCTTGGTTGCTTTACACAGAAGTATTTCAAAAAAATGGATTCTTGGACATCCCTTTCAATGGTAGTCAAGAGGTCAAAGGTAAACCTACTTTATTTGTATGTACCTACATTTTTCTCGAGTAGTTTAGAGGCCTGAATAACTCAAAACACTCGACTTAGGGTCATTTTCCTTTTGATTTTCATCAAGGACTGATTAAAGCATATATATAAGAAAAAATTAACAAAACGATCCCCTAGTGCAAACCTCAATGTCCTACCACATCATCATATAATCTCATGCTTGAATCTTGCTAACATCATCAAGGCCACATTGTGCCTCCTAGGTAGTGACACAAGTCACCAAGATTTGGCCCAGTTGGCCACCTTAAAATGTCAGAAACACATGCCCATGTCCTCTTCGAGTGCTTCCACATCATCTTGTACCTTCGATATTCTGATGATATGATTCTATCATGGTTGAAGCCTGTTCTTTTCATCATGTCTACCATATGCCTATCAACACCAGGGCTCACATAGGTCAAGGTCTGGGGACAGTTGACTCATTTCCCTGTAGTGCATATACACTTTCCCTTGACTAAGCCTAACCCTTAACTATTGAATACGTCGAAGTCCCTAAATCCTTTTTAATTCCACCCAAAGTTTGAAATTTCTCACAAAAGACATGGGAGAGGTGGAACCTTAAGCTCTGAAACCCTGCTTATTGACCTTTTTATTTTCATACTTTGAATGACCATTGCTTTTGATCTTGGAGGCCTTTTTTGGACTTTAGAATACCATTAAAATGATCTTTTCGAGAAATATCCAACTATGCTACTTATAGGAACATTTGATCTGATATTCAGAGGAAGAATTTCCTTCAAATCCTAAGCCAACCAACCACTTGTTTATTTAACTTGCTACTATGATGGTTCTCTACAAAATACTGCGGCAGCCATGGGACTCCCTTGAATCTTGACACTCCAAGGAACACCAATGCCATCCTAACCCAGTTGACATCAATGTTAGCTTATTTGACATAATTGCAACCCATTTGAAGCCACCATCCAACCTAAAAATTCCAACTATCCAACAATAACCCCCTTTGGAATTGATGGAAACACCTAAGCATTGATGGCCTCTCCTCATGCTACATCTAGACAACACAGTATCTTCCAATGAAAGGTTTTCATTAAGCTTTATCTTCCCTACTTGAACCACCAATAGTGCCACCGATAGCTTCACCAATATATTTTTCTCCCCCTTTGACATCAATGACAAAGGGTTACAAATTGCTTTCTCTCCCCCTCTATTAATTTATGTTTGAGGGTTGGGATGCTCATGTGAATTATCATTTGTAGAGTTATCTTATCAAGGGATGATATATCTTTAATGAGACTCTTGAAGTCCGCCATCCAAACTCAGCTACAGCCTCATGGGTAAAGACACCCGCAAAACCAAGAATTAGGTAAACATGTCCTCGTGTCCTGTTGTAGCAACTGCTACTTTATGAAATGGACATATATGATATGCTCCCCTTGAACACATAACACCTCTCTTTTATTGTTCATCCAATTTGAAAACATTATGGTTGTTGGTTCTCTTTACCAATACATATTTTATACAATTTCATACTGCTAGTGGTATCATTATTGTTGCACATACCAATCGTTAGTGATGCATTTTGGATTTTTTTTCACTATTGTTGTTGCTTCAGAGACTGTGCTCATTTCCTTTGAGAAAAATAACCACACGCTTCTCCACAAGAGATCATACATCCACCAATAGGGATTTCTACTTAAATAACACCAATCGTACCAAGAAATTGGTACCCATTGGATAGAACACTAGACAAACTCCACTGACTTCATCTCAGAAAGGGATGTCCTTTTATACAAAAGGTTACTCCACCTGGACCAAAGACTAGAAATTGACATAGTGATACCAATTGACAATTAAGGAACTTGTAAATATTGCACAAATTGTGTTCATTAATCCTAAATTTCTAGGCATAATCAACACAACTTAAATGAAATAAGGGTATTTCATTGAAGATGCAAACCTTTCATTTCTTTAGAAATCACTCTTTCTGAGACCAAATAATGCTACACGCTTCTTCTGATTTTGCAGCTCTCGCAAATCCTATGCTTCTCTTCTCCGATCTCTTTTCTTTTTTCTTCTTGCTTCTGATTGGGATTAGTCCTGTGGACCTGATTTCACTTTGGGCCTCTTATCACTCCACACTTTTGCTACAACTCATCTCCAATAGATATATTCAACTTCATGTGACTTGTGATGTTGCTGTATACTCCCCCTAAGGCTATGTTGGATGAATTTTTCTTATTTCTGCAATGTTGATATATATAAAAATAAACAAATTTATCATTGTGACTATCGTGGAGACTTTGTCTTACCTCCATCATTCAGATGCACCTATATGTTAATATTGATGCCTACATTTGACTTCGTTTAGCTTCAATTGAAGCCATTCTCTTATTTCAATGAAGAGAAATTGAGGATCTACTCCCTCTGAGAATATTATCCTCCTTTTTCTTCCAAATATTTCTAGGCTAAGTCTTGACATGGAAATTAATTTTGACCTACCTCTTATTTACTGTTCTTTGGGCCTTACCTTGACTTCTCAGAGCTAGAAGACACTCCTCTTTAATCTTTTCTTTATTCACCCATATATTCTTGATACCTCTTTTCTTTCTTTACAAAAAGGATTAAATGGGTTGCTTATTTATTTTCTAGCCTAAAGAATATGCTTAATGTAGCTGGTATTCTCAGAGAATCTTACTACAAAATTAAGAGGATCATACCTTTCAATTCTTTTCTAATTTTATTTTAGGGAAGGGTCAAATCTTTGCTTATTCCCTTCACTGTTTTTCATGGTTTCCTTTACGTAGAACGTTGATGACAAAATCACTTTCCTCCAATATTTTGTTTCTTCTCATCTCCAACATTTGAGTTTCCTCTTTTGCATGCATATTATGCGAAGTGGCCTTTGTCTTGCTATATCTAGCATCTACTACCTTGTGCTCAAAGTTTCCAAAATTATAGCATTCAACCTCACTTGAAAATGGGACAAAGGAATTTTTATTTCTTACAATATTTTCACTATATCTTCTTTTGTTGTAATAATACCTATTTCTTGGTATCTTTTGCATCCTTGGGTCATTTCTACCCAATTTTTTTCAATTTCTGCCATTCTAGATATTGTCTATGGCTTTATGCCCAAATGTTGCAAGAAAAACAATAGCCATAAAAGGGATTTTAAAAGATAAAGATGCCTTTTCTTTGAGGGCTTTGTTCTCGAGGGAAAAATGACCTCTATTTTTTCTTCATGTTCCTTCCATGGTTGTTTGAATCACTACCATTTGTAATTATTTGTGTTGTTTAACATTCCATTACTTCTATTTCTTTTTTTATTTCTACTGCTTTCGTCGTTGTTGTTGTTGTCCATATTTTCCTCTATCATTGTTGTTACCTTCAACTACTTTCGTTTGGGTATTTGACCCTTCATCCTTTTCTTTCATAGAGCTTGAATCTTCTTTTTGTTAGTCCTTACAATCTCCTAGGTTGAAAAGGGAATCGACAAGGGTAACCTCAAACCACTTTAGCTTAGTAGCTAGCCCTACTCTGAGCATGAGAGGGATCTCTCTAAGTCTCTTATCAGTGATATGAATTTAAAGAAAATGAATTTTGGGCTAGATATGTGTATTTTTTTGTGAAATTTTGGTTTTTTAAGTATTTGCTGAACTTAGGGTTTGGAGCCACAAGTAGGTCTAGGTTGTGGGAATGCAGGAGCAAACATAAGAAGGAGATAGATATTAGAAGCCATGGTGTAATTTGAGTATTTTTAATTGTAGTATAGAGGATATAGTGAGGAAGCAACTAATGGGCATAAATAAACATGATTTTATTAGGTTAGGAAAACAAAACTCAAAACTATGAAAACCAGATAACAAAGCTTGAAAAACAAGAATTCTGAGTATTTTATCACAAGCCATTCATAGAAAGAAGAGATATAATGTAGATAAAGATTTTTATACCATGAGAAAACAAAAAGAATGAAGTAAAAGCGCCATGAACTCACTGGGCTAGAGTTCCTTGAAAATAGTTGCAACCTATATCTGTATTAGCTAAAAGATGATTGCAATGCAAGTCTCCTTCAAAAAAAGTTCAACCTTCTTCTCGTGAAGTGAAACAGTAGTTATAAACTCTCCTAAACTACTTTCCCACCTTCAGGAGTTGAATTCCTTGGTGGAGGAACTGACTCCAAGATTCTCTCAACCAAAAGGTGAGAGTGAGAAGGTGCAACTCAAACACCTCATGAGGAGTATGTTTAGGAGTTTGCTTCTTTTATGAGGCCTAATAAACATCAAAAGCAACCTATGATATACATTTATTCATGCCTACATCACCTAGCCTCGTAACTTGTGCCATTACATAGAGAATCTTGACTTTGACCAAGTCAGACTAGAAACTAGAAATTTTACACAGTGAAAATTTTCAAATAAAAACACAGAAAGTGCAGAAGCGTAATTCCAACTTTGAGCTGACTTTCAGGTGCCTTCCAGGGGTCAAAATGCAAATCTGAGAGAATGGTCAACTAGCCCTTCAAGTCTAGTTTCTAGAACCGTTTTCATTTCTGAATTTGGAGCATGGAAATACCTTCGAATATCCATTCTCCGAAGGTCACTCCAGAAGTGTAGCGCTTGTCAAAAAATGGTCTAGAATGCTAGTTCTTTGCCACTTTTTTGCATTTTTCTCCAAAACTAAGGCACCTCTGCAAAATTTGGGCAAATGGGTTTTTAGAGGATGTCAAGACATTTCCAAAAATGTAGACCTTTCCTCAAATGGAGGCATGAGGAAAAAGCACAGCGCCAAAGTGTTGCGCTTCTTGAGTTGTTGAATTTCTGAACTTAGACCAAAAATTCTCAAAAAACTCAAAATGCTCATAATGTGCTCAAAATTGGAGGGAAGGTGTAAAAATATGTTTGTTATTAGCTTCATCGATGTTTCAGCAAGCATCTCCAAATTTCCCTCATTCTTTTGATGTTTTTTAGCCTCTTTGAGCTTATTTTCGAGTTATTTCACTTTGACATTGGCGATCATGTTTTGAGCTTGATAGTGATGCACCATGTGTCTGAGAAATTGATTGTCTCTATTTGACTTCTCAAGGAGCTTCTCCAAGTGTTCATTCACCTTATTAAGCCAGTATTCCTTATCTTGATGAACCTCTAAGGCGATCCTATCTTCTAGGTCAAGATCCTCATTAAGCAGAATTTGTTCTTGTTCCTCTTGCAAAGATTTCTTGAGGCCTCTTGTTCTTGGTATTTTCATTTTTCCTCTCACCTTTGATGCTTCAGGCTCGCTTGATGTAATGATCTCCTTACCTTTGCTGACTTTCTACAATAACTTGGCTTTTTCCTTTTCTAGGATCAACTCCTTTGCTTTGAGTTGACTGTCTTCTTGTTCAAGGAATGATAGCACATATTTTTCTCTTTCCAAATTCATTCATAACTCCTTTATTTGATATTACTTATCCCTATTTGTCTGTCAACATGTTTGAAGTCTGATTCTCAGCCTCTGAATCAACTAGTTCAAACTCATTTTCAATTGTGTCTTTCTCTTTTGCTACTGGTTCCTGCTTTGTTGATGAAGAAGGCTTGGCCCATTTCTCTCTGTGAGAAGAAAACACAAGCCTATGGCCGTTCTTGTACACTTTAGTCACCTCAGGTTTGGATAGCTGAGTCTTCTCCACTGATTTGCTAGAGGACCCCACCTCCATTTGAATGAAAAATAAACTGAGGTATGAATGGAAATGGAGTGATGTGAAGGTGGATTTCGACAAAATTATAGAGGAGGTTTGAAAAAGGTGGATATGAAATTTGTAAGCTAATGAAAATGAGTGAGGAAACAGCAGAAGAGAGATCTTTTGGCAAGCAGGAAAAACAGGGTTTGTAATGAAAAACCCAAAAACCTCTGGGAATGACCTAGGGTTTTACTATTTGAGAGGTAAAAATTTGTTTTGAGGTGAATTGAATGTTTAAAATGGTTTAATAAACATGTATGCAGGTGTAGGAAACCATTTTACATGTTTTAGAAACCAAAAACTAAAAATGGTCATTTTCACCTTCTCATTTCCCATGCAAATTTCACTACAAACCCTAACTTGAAGAATCATTGACATGAGATGAAATTGGGAAAGAAAAAGATGGAGGATGATGGTGTAATTACTTGTCCCTTGGCTTAGAAGTCAATAAAATCAAGCTTGCAAGTGAAAAATTGATATTTGGGAGAGTTTTGAAGGATTTTTGGGCACTCTATCCCGCGCACAGTGCAGTTCATAGAAGCGGAGTGCCATCTTCCAAACCACTTTTGGAGGCCTTAAACTGCTCCAAATTGAGATTTTGATAGTGCAATGGAAAGCTATTGAAGCTACTATAATATGGACAACTCAAGCATGTAATTTGGACACTCCATGAGGGAGAAAAATTGATTTTCCGAAGGTCACTCCAAAAACTCAGGGTTTCTCTGACAAAAGAGAAGCTCCAACATGCATAGCACTTTGGATGCCATTCACTAATACAAATCATGATCTGAAGGTACAATTGGAAAGCTTAGTATGTCTGATACACAATATAGTCCTTGAGAACTTCCAACACCTGCTCCAAACCCCTGAAAAACTGTCTTGAAGTCAAGTTGTCTAGATGTGTATTAACTCTCTTGTAGCAGGTGTATTTTGAGAATTTCTTTCAAATCATAACACCTATGCATAAACGGAAGGAGGTTTTTGTTACTTGGACTATAATGGACAAAAACCTCTTTCACTTTTGTAAAATTATTCTCCATTTTGTCAGAAACATATTTTGAATCAAAGATGTCCCTATGAGGAATGATGAGGTGAGGTAGTGTACTGCAACATTGTCTTATTTGAAATAAAACATTATCGTTACCTTTATTTTTCTTTCCCTAAACTGCTAACTCCCTTTACCCACTTAATCATATGGTGGACATACTTTTGGCAACATATGGTATCATGACGACACATGGAGTGAAACCCTAGACCATGACCTAAAATGAGGAATTTAACCATTTCATGACCCAAGACATTTAAATGAAGATATGATACCTCAAAGAAGAAAATGAACATGATGAGTGATGAATACCATGAGTAAGTTAAGGGAGCAACAGTGACCTAGACACAACAACCAGCGACAAAATTTTTATTTGAAGACTCACTGAAATGACAAAAATTTGACTTGACACCCTAACAACACCTTGTAAGAGCATATTTGATCACTGGTGATAGGCTGAACTGACTGACACTAACATTGTCTCCAACTAGGGATGGAAGCTCCTTGGAGGTGTCAAGAACACCATAGACCAATTAGCGTTATCCATTGGGCAATGGAGTCAAAATGCAAATACTAAACTCAAACTTAACACTGATTGACTAACTGACTGACTTGACTATAAAAAACATACTGACTAAACTTACTTATGGCAGCAGACCATCGGGATCTTAGGGCCTTCACCTCGGGCTTCAAATCCTAATGATAACCGCCCACCTACTGAAGATGTATATACAATCATGTGTAATGATCTCTCCAGTGTAACCAATCCAGCAAGTGGCTACTTGCTTGAATTCTGCTTGTACTTTCCTTGAGCAGGTAAAACAAACAAAAGCTAGGAAACTTAGAGTGTCCACTGAACATGTGCTCATGATCCATAAATACAAGAAAATTCATATTTCCAGATGGCTGCAACAAATCAGTGTAAGGATCCTTAAAAATCTGAAATGTTACCTTGTCTTGGAATCCAGCAAAAATACAAGTACTCCTTTCATTTTGATCTGAAAGAATACTTGGTTGTTGATCCATAGGAAGGCATAAGGAAATATGGCTTTCTGCCACCTAAGTGTTGGCTACAAATTTCTCAAGCATGAGAAACTCTAATTCTATCTCTGGCATATTGTCTATCTCAGACTCATACTCTTCCATTTCATATTCTAAATCATCCTTGAACAAAACATGTTCTTCAAGATTATTAAGCAGGTCAGCCCTATCCTTTTCATGAAAGAAAACAGTCTTTGTTAGCTGATCTCCTTGCAAGAAATCTACATCACAAATTGGCTTACTCACAACAACTTCATGTATAGTTTCATTAGTCTCATGACTGTCATCATTTAAACCCAGATTTTCATTTTCAATAATGGAAGAAATTTCACTCACACAATCTTGACTTTGTGAGCACTGCAAACCTGCCTTAACTTGGTCTGTAACATGTTTTTTCAAAAGCTGATCAATTTCATCTTCAGACAAAGGAGACAACTGAGTTTTATAGAAATCATCATTGGCTTGGTGATTTTCATTTTCAAGATCAGGAGTAGGCCTTTCTCTATTTTGATCCCAGTCTGTTTCATTCAAGGAGGAAACTGTTGATTCTTGTTGGGAGGAAAAATCATAAAGGGCTTCTAATATATCTTCTTCCATACATTCTTCATCCCCATATGAATTTTCAAGAAATTTAATGAAATTTTCAGAAATCTCACAGCAGCTATCCATCATTGATAAGGAAAAATTGCATCTTTGATAATGTTGAAAGAAAAATTAATGAAAATCCTTTAGAGAATATAAACTAGCAGATGGTAGACTCTCATACCATTTCCTCCAAGGTAGCCATGAAAATATTCATTAGACAATATTTAGGAAACTTAGACTTTAATCCCTGAATATGAAAATGAAATTTGACCAAATGCAAACTATGATCTTCTCCATCCTGACCTTTAAACTTTGGTGGCCCTCTTTTGGCAATCTATACAAGGAATTCGATTCGGAAAACTAGAAATATGAGCTCAATTCATAGGAGCAAACCTTCGAGCAGTTGAATCCATCTTGAAAACAATTAATACACCAAGAAGTTCTTCAAACCACTGGTTTTTGAACTGTGGAGTCACCATGAAAATTTTGAACCTATGGATTCTTCGACACTAGAGTCGCCAAGTCAAAGATGCACAACCTTTCTTGTGTTTGATCACTGTTCACCATCAGCGACCAGATCTAATCCTTGTCATTCTTTCCCACGAAAGATATGATCTTTTGTTCCCCAGCAGTGGCACCAAAAATGTTATTCCTTACAATCTCCTAGGCTGAAAAGGAAATCGACAAGGGTAACCTCAAACCACTTCAGCTCAATAGCTAGCCCTACTGAGGATGAGAGGGATCTCTCTAAGTCTCTTATCAGTGATATGACTTTAAGGCAAATGATTTTAGGCTAGATATGTGTATTTGTTTGTGAAAATTTGGTTTTTTAATTATTTTCTGAACATAGGGTTTGGAGCCACAAGTAGGTCTAGGTTGTGGGAATGCAGGAGCAAACATAAGAAGGAGCTAGATATCATAAGACATGGTGTAATTTGAGAATTTGTCAAGTGTAGTATAGAGGATATAGTGAGGAGGAAACTAATGAGCATAAATAAACATGATTTCATTATCTTAGGAAGACAAAACACATAACTATGAAAACCAGATAACAGAGCTTGAAAAACAAGAATTTTGAGTATTTTATCAGAAGGAATTCATAGAAAGAAGAGATATAATGTAGATAAAGATGTTTAGACCATGATAAAACAAAAATAATGAAGTATAAGCACCATGAACTCATTGGGCTAGAGTTCCTTGAAAATAGCTGCAACCTGTATCTGTATTAGCTGAAAGATGATTACAATGCAAGTCTCCTTCACAAAAAGTTCAACCTTCTTCTCCTGAAGTGAGACAGTACTTAAAAACTCTCCTAAGCCACTTTACCACTTTCAAGAGTCAAATTCTTTGGTGGAGGAACTGACTCCAAGATTTTCTCAACCAACAGGTGAGAGTGAGAAGGTGCAACTCAAACACCTCATGAAGAGTTTGTTTAGGAGTTTGCTTCTTTTATGAGGCCTAATAAACATAAAAAAAACCTATGATATACATTTATTCATGCCTACATCACCTAGCCTTGTAACATGTGCCATTACATAGAGAATCTTGACTCTGACCAAGTTAGACTAGAAATTAGAAGTTTTACATAGTGAAATTTTTCAAATAGAAACACAGAATGTGCAGAAGTGCAGCGCCAATTTTGAGCTGATTTTCAGGTGCCTTCTAGGGGTAAAAATGCAAATATGAGAGAACGGTCAACCAGCCCTTCAAGTCTAGTTTCTAGAACAGTTTGAATTTCTAAATTTGGAGCATGGCAATACCTTCAAATATCCATTCTCCCAAGGTCACTCGAGAAGCGCAGCGCCTGTCAAAAAATGGTCCAGAATGCTAGTTTTTTCGCCACTTTTTTGCATTTTTCTCTAAAACTAAGCCACCTATGAAAAATTTGGGCAAATGGGTTCTTAGAGGATGTCTAGATCTTTCCAAAAATGTAGAACTTTCCTCAAATGGACGCCTGAGGAAAAAGGCACTGTGCTTCTGGAGCAGCTGAATTTCTAAACTTAGACCAAAAATTCTCAAAAAACTGGCACTGCGCTTTTGGAGCAGCTGAATTTCTGAACTTAGACCAAAAATTCTCAAAAAACTCAAAATGCTTAGAATTTTCTCAAAATTGGAGGGAAGATGTAAAAATATGTTTTTTATAACTTCATGGATGCTTCAGCGAGCATCTCCAAATTTCCCTCATCCTTTTGATGTTTTTTGGCCTCCTTGAGCTTATTTTCGAGTTGTTTGACTTTGACATTGGCGATCATGTTTTCAGCTTGATAGTGATGCGCCATGTGTCTGAAAAATTGGTTGTCTCTGTTGACTTCTCAAGGAGCTTCTCCAAGTGTTCATTCACCCTATTAAGCCAATATTCCTTATCTTGATGAACCTCTAGGGCGATCCTATCTTCTAGGTCAAGATCCGCTTTAAGCATAATTTTTTCTTGTTCGTCTTGCAAAGATTTCTTGAGGTCTCTTGTTCTTGGTCTTTTCCTTTTTCCTCTCATCTCTGATGCTTCAGGCTCGCTTGATATCATGATATCCTTACCTTTGGCGACTTGCTGCAATAACTTGGCTTTTTCCTTTTCTAGGATCAACTCCTTTGGTTTGAGTTGACTGACTTCTTGTTCAAGGAATTATATGACATATTTTTCTCTTTCCGAATTGATTGCTATCTCCTTTATTTGATAGTACTTATCCCTATTTGTCTGTCACATGTTTGAAGTCTGATCCTCAGCCTCTGAATGTCCAGTTCAAACTCATGGTCAACTGTGTCTTTCTCTTTTGTTGTTGGTTCCTGCTTTGTTGATGAAGAAGGCATGGCCCCTTTCTCTCTGTGAGAAGAAAACACAAGCCTATGGCCCTTCTTATACACTTTAGTCACCTTAGGTTTGGATAGCTAAGTCTTCTCCATTGATTTGCCAGAGGACCCCACCTGCATTTGAATGAAAAATAAATTGTGAGGTATGAATGGAAATAAAGTGATGTGAAGGTGGATTTCGAAAAAATGATAGAGGAGGTTTGAAAAAAGGCGGATATGAACTTTGGAAGCTGATGAAAATGAGTGAAGAAACATTGGAAGAGTGATCTACTGGCAAGGAGGAAAAACAGGGTTTGTAATGAAAAATGCCTAAAAACCTCTAGGAATGAGCTAGGGTTTTACTATTTGAGAGGGAAAACATTGCTTTGAGGTGAATTGAATGGTTAAAATAGTTTATTAAACATGTATGCAGGTGTTGGAAACCATTTTACATGTTTTAGAAACCAAAAACTAAAAATGGTCATTTTCATCGTATCATTTCCCTTGCAAATTTCACTACAAACCCTAACTTGAAGAATCATTGACATGAGATGAAATTGGGAAAGAAAAAGATGGAGGATGATGGTGTAATTACTTTGTCCCTTGGCTTAGAAGTCAATAAAATCAAGCTTGCAAGTTAAAATTGATATTTGGGAGAGTTTTGAAGGATTTCTGGGCACTTTGTCTGGCGCACAGCGTAGTTCACAAAAGGGCAATGCCAAAGCGCAGCGCAGTTCACAGAAGGGTAGTGCCATCTTCCAAACCACTTCTGGAGGCCTTCAACTGCTGCAAGTTGAGATCTTGATAGCTTGTTGGAAAGCACTTGAAGTCTGCTATAATATGGACACCTCAAGCATGTAATTTGGACACTCCATGAGCGAGAAAAAATTGATTTTCCCAAGGTCACTCCAAAAACTTAGGGTTTCTCTGACAAAAGAGAAGATCCAACATGCATAGCACTTTTGGATGCCATTCACTAATACAAATCATGGTCTGAAGGTACAGTTGGAAAGCTTAGGATGTCTGATATAGAATAGAGTCCTTAAGAACTACCAACACCTCCTCCAAACCCCTGAAAAACTGTCTTGAAGTCAAGCTGTCAAGAAGTGCACTAACTCTCCCAGAGCAAGTGTATTTTGGGAATTACTTTCAAATCATAACGCCTATGCATAGACAGAAGGAGGTTTTTGTTCCTTGGACTATAATGGACAAAAACCTCCTTCAATTTTGTAAAATTATTCTCCATTTTGTTAGAAACATATTTTGAATCAAAGATGTCCCTATGAGGAATGATGAGGCGAGGTAGTGTACTGCAACATTGTCTTATTTGAAATAAAACATTATCATTACCTTTATTTTTCTTTCCCTAAACTGCTAACTCCCTTTACCCACTTAATCACATGATGGACATACTTTTGGCAACATATGGTATCATGAAGACACATGGAGTGAAACCCTAGACCATGACCTAAAATGAGGAATTTAACCATTTCATGACCCAAGACATTTAAATGAAGATATGATACCTCTAAGAAGACAATGAACATTATGGGTGATGAAGACCATAAGTGAAGGGAGCAGCAGTGAGTTAGACACAACAACCAGAGACCAAATTTTTATTTGAAGACTCACTGAAATGACAAAAATTTGACTTGACACCCTGACAACACCTTGTAAGAGCATATTTGATCATTGGTGATAGGCTGATCTGATTGACACTAACACTTTGAAGCCCAAGCCAACCTTGATGACAGGGTATCTCAGCTTAACAAGCATCTCATCCAAGGCCTTCGTGCTCTCCTCAAGCTTATGTTATTGAGATAGCTCTTTATTTTCCCTTTCTAGGTCATGTCTCAATAAGGCTACTTTAGTTTGTAGTATCTCACAATAGCATTCTTTATAATTAATAAGTTTGATCAATATTTAATTCAATTTCATGACCTCTCCTTGTTGAGCATTCAAACTAACAATTGTTTTTCTCAACTCATAATTTTGAAGCTCATATTCTTGCAAATGCTCCTTTTGTTTTTGTTTTGAATCTACAAGCACCTTGATCTCTTTTAGAGCATAGATGAGCTTCTTTCTGAAATAGATCTTTTGATCTAAATCTTTTTCTTCTCTAACAGAGGTACACTAAAAGACACATGGCAAAGATCTATTTGAATTTCAACTCTTTCTTCACCACTATAGGAAATGCATTCATTTTATCTTGTAGATGATCACTCAGGGGATCTCTCTTCATTAGTTCATGGCGTGTTATTTCCATTTATTTATAGGTGCCCTCATTAGCTATTGATACAAATGTAGGTCTCTCATCACTAATACTAGATGCATATATATCATTTTCTTCACAAACTTCATATGAACATCTAGATGAAAAAATGACCTATTTCAAGTGATGATCATCAACTTAATCATTAAGAGAAATATCTTCTATCTTTTGAACATTTTTCCTCTAGGATTTCTTCATGATTTTTCTCATTCTTTCCTTATCTCCAATAGAAGAATTTTCAATGTTTGGTTCACTGCTTGAGAAGCAAGGTTCCTCATCCTTCTCTTGAGCCTCATTACTATCACCTCCATATATATAGTGGAGCCTATCCCACATTTATTTAGCAGACTTGCAACAACTCACTTTATTGGAGTCTGAATATGGTAGACCCTTGAAGATGATCCTTATTAGTTTTCTATCATTCTCATTCTTCATTCCATTCAATATAGAGAACCATGCATCTAAATCAATAGCCATTATAAACTTCCAGACCAAATAGTCTAACAAATTAAAATATGGTACTCCTTCTGGTCTAAGCCAAACTTAATTAACCATGTTTCCTTTCGATCTACCTTCAAGTGGTTAAGCTATTCGTGAAGTAACCAGGTTCTAACACTAATTATTGGAAACAATGTTAATAATCGGGGGGGGGGAACGAATCAATATTAAGGAAAATTTTAAAATTTATGTCAATTTATGCTTATCATTTAATCTTGGAAATCATTACTTGAGAAACCACCATCATAACATGTGAAGAAAATAAAATCATGACATAAGAATTCATACACCATGAGTAGCATACACATGAGATAGCAAAGTTTAATGTCGAAACCATTCTAGGAGAAAAACCACCAAATATTTGTTTGTATTATGATGTAAAAATATGAGCTCCTAATCTATTTACATCAATCATTGTCAGGACCCACTCACAGGAAGCACAAACTCCCTTAGAATGTCTTTGATAGCCACTGTTAGTAAGAAGCCCCAATTCACTTCTTTGTTGACACCTGATAAGCTTACAGGAAGCACCAATTGAAGCATGGACTTCTTGGATTTGTTGCAAGAACTAGTTTGTAGCTTCATAGATTTGTTCCAATCACCACCTTGCAGGAGGCACCAACCTTCGAGCTTTCTTCAGACACCTACTCAAATGGAAGGCCCAACCTCTTATTTTGTAGGCAGTAACTTGCAGTCCATAAGAAGATTAATAATCACTATAAATGGTAGCTGATAAGCCCCATAGATTTGTTCCAATCACCAACTTGCAGGAGGCACCAACCTTCAAGCTTTCTTCAGACACCTACTCAAATGGAAGGCCCAACCTCTTATTCTGTAGGCAATAACTTGCAGTCCATAAGAAGATTAATAATCACTGTAAATGGTAGCTGATGAGCCCCACCCACTCTCACATCTTTAAAACCTTCAAAACTGCTCTCGACATTCTCTTGTAGATCCACTGTGTCCTCTTGTAGATTTTCCTGTAGGCTTCCTTTTGAAGGCTGATTGCAGAAAAAGTCTCCATAAGGCCACCTGAGACCTCCTAGGACCCATCCACACCATCCTACATTCTCTCAAGTCCCAAAACCACCCTCCATTGCCACCTATTCACTGCCACATTCACAAACAAATAAACTACATGCATGACAAATTCACATAAAAATACATAAAAATCCAAAAAGATGTTTTTTCCTCATTGTTTTCTAGAAATAGCTTGAGTAGATGTTGTTTACTTCCTTGAGTAGGTACTGGCATTCATTTCTTGGTTTTCATATTTCTTTCTGCAAAAGTAGGATTAGCTGGTTAAGTAGTGTTTTATAGGTTTACTTTACATTTCATTCTTTTTCCTTTCTACAAGTAGAGTAGCCTCTGTAGAGTAAGCTTTCCTTTCTTTCATCACATATAGAGCTTTTTCTAGAATCCATAGAAGTTGGCTTGAGCTCCTAGTGATCTTGCGCAAGTTGACCAAGTGAGAGCCTGCAGTAAGAACTAGTACTTGTGCATACAGCACCGTCGCTTCCAAGTTTGTTACAAATTACCAGGTTGATAAGAGTAAAGAATGTAGCCCAGGAGTTGCAAAATTATTGCTGCAATACTGGAAATTGAAACATAATTCAAGATCAACTCTAAAATGAACTGAATAAACCTAACAACGCATTGGAACATAACGCGCATTATTTATAGGTCTAGGCTAGAGACGTGCTCTGGCATCGTTAAACCTAGTCTCTATTGTTTTCACTTAACGTTGGGTGATTCCTCTTTTTGTGATCCAATAGCTACTAGTACGGACTTGCGCTCCCAGTACCGTTGAGTATATGTTGGGAGACACCACTAGGTTATCATACTATATCATTAGGAAGTCGTCTCTGCCGCCTTGCAAACCGTAACGCACCGAACACAACATTCGGGTAGATTGACTGCCATACGAAAAGTCCTTGGTCTTCATATGATTGCCAAGGTGTATATGCAGTTTTACGGGTTGTTTGGTAAACCTTTTGTCTAGTTCTCCAGAGTAGTCACTTTCGTTTCTTTTCGGACTCCCTAAAAGAAAAGGTCCATTTGAGCACTTGTCCCTTTAGGCTCATTAAATATTCGAAGGCGACTAGAGTCATATTTTCATACTTTTCTCAACTCTTTAAATATGAAAAGGTCAAGTTCTGTTCCTGTGTCTTAAAATCTATTTGGCCACGTTCACATTTACCTTGTTAGATCTTGTTTGCATTTTATTTTGCTTAGGGTTCTTTGCTTACTTGTTAGTTTTCCTAGGATTTTGAATTAAATCATCCTAGTGGAATCACCGATCCCATCTCCCATTCTGAGCGACCAATAGTCTCCATCTTCTGTTGCTTTCGAGGTACCGGTTGTTAGTGATACTCTTCCTATCATCCCGAGTATCCAACCACTTAACTCTCGCGCTCCAGAGGACAAGTCTTACGACATTCATTGGAACCCCATTTGGGAGCCTTCCGAAGAAGACATTCCTGTTACTTCTCCTAGTGTTTCGGTCCCAATGTCTTCCTCCAACATGGACGAGATGAACCCCATCCTGGGCGAAGAAACCTTCATGGCCAGCGGTGAGATCCCTATACCGCCAGAAAATTCACCCTTCTGTGTCACCGTTGTTGGTGTCACGTAGCATTTACGCTATAATGCTTTGGCGGATATCACGGGTTCTAGATCTCCCCTTGCGAGTTCCATGTGGTCTCGTAGCGTCACTCCAACTTCGGAGCCTTTTACGCCCCAGATTAACAATGTGTCTATCACATCGGTTCCAACTATTCCAACCGTTTGTGTGGCTTCTTTAGCCCCTATTGTTAGTGTTGTCATTGCATCTTCAGTTGTGACCACTGTTGCTGGATCTTCACCTGGTCATTAAAGTAGTGGTCCGTCAACATCTACATCTAGAGTTGTTAATCCTACCTTAACTGCCCTAGCTTCTTCTGGTTCCATTCCGGTGGGGGGGCATATGATCAATATTTCCAAGCTCTTCAAAATCCAGATCCACAAAATCCGTTTCATTATTATGATTCTTGAGGAGCTCATATTTATCACCTCAGAACTATACCATCTCAACTTGTGGTTGAGGTCTCGGTTCCGTTATCTGTTGCTTGGGGTACCACCACTTATCATGGTAGCCAAGCACCAGATTCGAATGTTCAAGGACCACCCTATCAAGGTCAACCATCTTACGGGTAGTCGCCTCATGGACAGCCATATTACGGACAACCTTATCCAGGGCAAACTGTCGGCCCATAAGGATAACCTTTCCAGGGACAACCTTCGGCCTTCAGTGGTTCATCTTTTACATACTTCGGGCAACTTTCTGGTAATCCAGGGCAACCTTACATCCAACAAGGCCAACTTGGTATCCAGCAAGGTCACCCTTCTAGACAAGTCTATCAGCCTCACATTCAGCAAAGCCCACCCACTGTCTAGCCTAGTCAACCGTCTGGACAAATTGGTCAGCCTCAAATCCAACAAGGCCAACCAGTTGTTCAGTCTGCTCAACCATCTAGTCAGTCAGGGCAACCCTCGGTTGTGCAAAGTCAACCCAATATCCAGCAAGCTCAACCTTCTGGGCAAATGGGTCAACCTCAGTCTCAACCAGGTCAACCTTCTAGCCAGATGGCTTAGCCTCAACTCTCCCAAGTACATCCATCTGGGACCGCTCAACCAGGCGCTCAAACGCTCGTTGCTTCTCAAGCTCCACCTGGCTTTCAGGCCTAGTCTGGGCCCCAAACCTAATCTGGTTTTCAAACTCAAGTTGGGCCCCAAACCCAACCTGCTCATCAAGTGCATCCTGGCTCCCAGGCCCAGTGTGGAGCCCAACTGCCTTATGGTTTCCAGCAACCCCAAGGGCAAACTCAATTTGCCCGATACCAAAATTATCAACAACCACAGGTTAACCCTTATCAGAATTTTTAGCAACCATATGTTGCTCCTGTGGGTTAGATTGGTAATTAGTGGAATGCAGGGGGTCAAATCCAGGGTCAACCGCCTAGCTACAGCTATAACCCCTATGGACAAAATCCCTACGGACAAAACCCTTATGGGCCAAATCCATCCGAACAAAACCAATGGGGGCAACCGGGAACTGGATGGAACTCTGGTGTTGCTTCTTATCCGCGGCCTCAGATGTCCTTTAGCCCTCAATTACCCTTTTTGGCGACGTTGGAGTTACTGGACATGTCCAAACTGACCAATGATCTTATTCTTCATAATCTGTATTAGCCACTGGTTACAACTAAGATTCCTGGTGATTGTCACAAATTCGATGGTAAAGCTGGAGAAGATCCCCAAGCGCATGTCATGACCTATCACCTATGGTGTTCGTCGAATTCATGGCTTGATGATTCAATCCGGCTCCGCCTATTTCAATGGACTCTCATTGGCTCTGCCGCCAAATGGTACATTGAGTTGGCTCGCGGGACGTTTCAGGACTTTAACTTGCTGGCTATGGCATTTTTAACTCACTTTCAATTGTTGATTTGATATGAAATGGGCACACACCTCCTAACATCTTTGAAACAGAACATGGCTATGCATATCTCTGATCACATCCATGAATGGAGACATCATCGTCGTTTAATTAAGTTTTGGATCCCTGACCAGCTTCTAACCGACAGGTTTACAACTTCGTTCATCAGTCCGATAGCCCACGACATTGCTATGGGGGCATGTGTAACTGAAGAGTAGGCCATTGCGCGTGCTCAATACCTTGCCTTGGTTTACTCCCAGTCTGGTACATTATATGATTATTTTCCAGATGCTTTGTGACTTGGAACTTCCCAAGCTCTGTCAATGCCATCTACTGATGGTGTCATAGGTTCCATTAACGCGTCCTCTCGAAAAGCGTCTGCCCACCCTGCGAAGCAAAAATCTAATGCTACAAATGAAAATGCTTCTCAACCTTTGTCCCATTTTGATAATACTTCGGAGGTTAACGTCATTTAGTCGACCGCAGCAAATAAACCCTCGAAAGGTAAGAAGAAGGGAAAAGGAAAAAATAAGGCTGATCAACCGAAGCAATATCCCCCTAAGCCTCCGGCTGAGGATGGTGCCAAGCTCAAACCTAAGTATGTTTGTCTTATTTGCGATGAGGATCACTATACCAAAGACTACCCAAGGCGGTTTGAACTTAGTCGTTTGTTGAAAGGTGCCCCCAAGACTCCTGCTATGCTCAAAGAGCCTTTTCCCTCGCAACAGACTCAAATGGTGGTCGATCCTTCTCAATCCTCTTCTCCCTTCAGCTCTCAAGTTTTTATGGTTGGGAAAATTCCCGTCCATATCAGTGCATGGTCAAAAGTGTATCCTTCACCCGCCGAGAAGGAAACTGAGGTCCCCTCTAGTGTTCCTCCGTCCAGTTCGGGTCCGCTACATATCGAGCGACCCAGTACTGAGATGGTCATTCAACCTCCTCCTAAAGGAGTACTCCAGAAGTCTTCTTACAACCCTAATTCTCATGCTACTCAACATTATAGCATCGTTGAGGACTTAGCCCAAGCTCCTTCGGCTATGTTTGCATTGGAGGTCCTCTAGAGTTGTCCCTCCAAGAGGAAGTCGTTGCTATCAGCCATCAGTGGCATTGACCCAGCTGACTCGGATTTGATTACCTTTGACCTGGAAAATCATGTACCGACACTGCCTCACCAAATACCCTTCCTTATTCAAGTCATCATCAATTCTAAGACTATTCACCGTACTGTTATTGATGAAGGCGCTTCTACTTGCATCATGTCTATTGCTTGTTGGAAGGCTATCGGTTCTCCAACCCTGAGCCAGTCTCCCAATACCTTGGAAGCCTTCGATGGGAGAGATTCTCGTCCTTATGGTATACTCCCATGTCTGCCTATTACTCTCGAAGGGAAGACGGTCGAAGTGGAGGTCGAACTTGTTGATGCCAATTTGACTTACAACCTCCTCTCAGGATGACACTGGACCTATGCCATGCGAGTCATGGCTTCATCTCTATTTTGTGTCTTTCGTTTTCCCCATGAAGGGAAGGTTGTCACAGTAGACCAGCTGTCCTTCACTTCCTCTTCTTCCGATGGCAATGTCCCTGTCATGGAGCATACCTCCATTCCATATGAGAGTGTGGGTGCTAGACTTTTTAAAGATCCTACCTTCATGGGTGTTTTTTCACTCTCACCTCCAAACATCACTCAGATCAATATGATTTTGGTTTGTTCTGATCCATGGGTTCTTCCTCTCGCTGATTAAATAGAATCTTGGGGTGATGTTATGCCGTTGAGTCTTGCCAAGCTCAATTACGTCAAAATTGTTTCTGCATCGGCTTCATTTTCTGAACCTACTTCTTCAAGTAGGGCTCTTGACATGTACGTCCAGTCCTTTTGGCTTGGAGATGGCGCTTCTTTAGACCCCTTACAGGAAATCTTTCCTTCTGATGAAGCGATTATCGAGACTATGTCTTCTGAGGAACCCCCTTGGTCTGATCATCACCATCGTTCCTCGTTTCTCCCTACCCATGGGGCTATGCTTACTTGTCTTGAGCAGTTTTCTTCCTGTCTCCCTTCCCAACCCCTTCAGACACCTATACAAATTCATCAAGTTTTCTCTGAAGGAAATATGGGGAACATTATGCAAACTCAACCTATCGACATCTCTGTTAATCCAGGGGTTGTCGAGCATATTCACATTGGAGTAACCTGTACTCCGGAGGAGATTCAACTTTATACTGATCTTTTTCGAGAATTTCACGATGTTTTTGCTTGGTCGTATGAAGAGATGCCCGGCATTGATCCTAGCATTGTGGTGCATGAAATACTCACTTATCTGGGTGCTAAACCTATTCGACAGCGTCTACACCCCGTGCATCGCCGAAAGGCTGCAGCTATCAAAGCAGAAGTTGAAAAGCTTCTTAAAGCCGGTTTTATTTACCCTATCCCGCTTACATATTGGGTTTCTAATATTGTCCCTGTGACCAAGAAACAAGGCACTATTACAGTATGTGTTGATTATCGCGACATTAATCGTGCTTGTCCCAAAGATAATTTCCCCACACCTTTCATTGACCAACTCATTGATGAGTGTGCTGGGAGCGAGATTTATTCATTTATGGATTTCTTCTCTGGTTACAACCAGATCAATATATCGCCCGCAGATCAACACAAGATGGTCTTCATCTGTCCGTTGGGTACTTTCGCCTATAAGAAATTCCCTTTCAATCTAAAAAATGTTGGTGCTACCTTCCAACGTGCAATGTCTTATGCATTCCACAATATTCGGCACATTGTATAGCCTTACCTAGATGAACTTCCGGCTCATTCAACAAAGCGCCAGGACCGTTCAAAACACCTTCGTGAAATCTTTCTTTGCTGTCGGTACTATCGTATTCACCTTAATCTGCATAAATGTGTCTTCTGCGTTGAATCCGGTAGACTTCTTGGGTTTTTCGTCTCCAAAGAGGGAATATGCTTGGATCCCCTTAAAGTCAAAGCCATCATGAATCTTCCTCCCCCTGCTTCTTTGTAGCAGTTACAGAGTTTGCAGGGTAAAGAAAATTTTTTATGCCGTTTTATTCCAAACTATGCTGAAGTAGCTAAATGATATACGTGGTTATTAATATAGGATACCCCTTTTGTCTGGGATGCCATTGCACAAGAGTCATTCGAGCAGCTCAAGGTGCTCCTTGTTTCTACTCTGTTGTTATGTCTGACTAATTATCACCGTGACTGTACTCTTTATTTAGTCGTCGCCGATACCACTATCGGCATGGTTCTGGTCCAAGATGACGATGATGGTACTAAGCACATTGTCTACTATCTCAGCCACAATCTACTCGACACAGAAACTCTATACGCCTATGTCGAGAAGTTGGCCTTAGCCGCCATTCATGCCATCCAACATTTTTGTCACTATATATTGTTGCGCACCACGACGGTGATTTCTGACTGCAACTCGATGACATACATCCTGTCACGTCAGTTACAGGGGGGAAAATACTCAAAATGGATTGTCATCCTTCGAGAGTTTGACTCGAATTTCACTACAGCTAAGTCTAAGAAATCCCGCGTTTTCGCTGAATTTCTCTACTCCCTACCATCTGCAACTACGCCCTCTCTATCAGAGGACCATATTTCGGACGAGTCACTATTTTTTATTAGCACCCTCGATCCATGGTACTGGGATATTATTGTCTATCTTCAGATGTCCTCCTTTCATTCTGATTTATCTAAGGATGCTTGGTGACGTATTTGCCATCATTCTCAACCTTATTTCATTATCGGGGACACCCTGTACCAGGTCAGCGCTGACTCCGTTCTCCGTCGTTGTTTGAAATTCGAGGAAGCAGAACGAGTCTTGAATGACTGCCACTCTAGCGCTTGGGGAGGTCATATGTCTGAGTATGCTACTGCTCAAAAGATCCTCCATGCTAGTTATTTCTGGCCGTCTATTTTCAAGGATTGCATTCTTGCCGTCTGCTCTTGTCACGCATGCCAAATCTACCAATGGAAGATGCGTGCGCCCCCTGCTCCTTTGCACCTTTTCATTATCGTCGGCCCTTTTGCCAAATGGGGCATTGATTATATGACCTGTAAACCTCGCTCGGCCGGGGGGCATGGGTATATGATCATTTTCATTGATTATTTCACGAAATGGGCCGAGGCGATGCCTACACTATCTAATGAAGGTAAGAAAACAGTGCAATTTTTATTTAATCATGTCATTTCACGTTTCAGAGTCCCTCAGGCTATCGTCACTGATCACGATTCTCATTTCCATAATCATATGATGACCGAGTTAACAACCCGCTGGGCTTGCGACATGATAGTTCAACACCATAAAATCCTCAGGGTAATGGCTAGGTAGAAGTTGTCAACAAAGTGTTGGTCACGATGCTTCAGCGCACCATTGGCATGCACAAGTCCAACTGGCACCTGATGCTATTTTCTGCCTTATGACCATACCGAACTTTCACGAAAGATGCCAACAGATTCACCCCATTCCAATTAGTTTATGGTATGGAGGCCACTCTTCCAATTGAGTGTGAAATCCCTTCGCTTAAATTAGCCGTCGAATTGCTCCCCAACACTACTCTGTTAGAAAAACATCTTCTCTACCCAGAACGGCTAGACGAGACCCGTCGACTAGCCTCTCTAGTCATTGAAACGCAGAAGAAGAGAGTGAAAGCTCACTTCGACCAAACTGTTCATCCTCATTCTTTTGTTGAAGGAGACCTAGTCCTGCTCTATGATCAAGCGAATGATAAGCTAGGGGCAAGTAAATTCGAGCCTATGTGGCATGGGCCCTACATTGTGAAATGTGTTTTGCAAAAAGGGGCTTATGAGCTGATCAATTACAAAGGAAATCCTCTAGATAAGCCCCAAAATGGGCTTTATCTAAAAAAATTGTATGCATGAATCCGGTGCATCTGATTTGTACATGTGTGTTTTCAGCATGTATGTTTTCAGTGTGTGTTCACTTATATGGCTTGGTGTGTAGGCATAATCGCCGCTTATTGTGTCTTTTCACTTCTTTTGCAGATGTCTGCTACATCTTACGTTGGTTTTGCTGATGGTCCTTGCTATAGTACCCAGAATCTTTCCTCCGCGGCATGGGTGATCTACGATCCTCTCGATGAGTTAGTAGATCTTCAGGGCATTTGTCTGGGTTGCACCACAAACAATGTCGCTAAATACAACATTGTTATTGAATTATTGACCGAGGTGGTTAACCTCGATATTCGTGCATTGGTTGTGAATTTGGATTCTCAACTTGTTGTCCACCAACTTAACAGGTGTTATTCTGTTAGAGATCATCGGATTTTAAGGTTGTATTTACGTGTCAAATTATTGGAAAGAAATTTTGATTTTATTACATATCAACACATTCCAAGAATATTAAACACATTAACTGATGCATTAGCAAATCATGTATTAGACAGAAATTTACGCAACATGTAATCAAACATTGTATAGAAGCATTTAGACACAATAATGAACCATAAGATAGCATGTATATATATATATATATATATATATATATACCATAAGATAACATGTATATATATATATATATCTGTGTGTGTGTGTGTGTGTGTTGTGTGGCGCACCGAGGCACTCAGAAATAAGTGTATATGTCAAAAAATAGAGTCTGTGTACATCCGAGACACATGTTTATAAAAAAATCAGTAGCAAATAAAACCTAGGCATCTACTATGGTGAGTTATGCTCTCTATAGCAAATCACTGTTCGTGCAACTCATCTCAAGAGTCTATGCACCCTAGGTATCACTCCTACTGTGTGTATCTGATACTCTATGGGGACCTCCTTGACCCCTCTGTAATCTGGGATCCTCTCTGTCAGGCCCTCCAGGTTACGCGCTACTGTCTCCACTGAACTGCCAGCTGGGGGAACCAAGGCCAGCTCTCTTACGCCTTGTGGATCCCTCCTTGCCTCCGGAGCTAGTCCCACGTGTTGGCATTATGATTCTGGTATGGCTCTATGTTACAGATGTTGTACTTGATGGCAACACCCGTGGCAATGCTCTGATCAGACTCTCCAAATGTTGAAAATTAAGAAGTACGCAGGAGAACAGTTCAGAAGACGCGTACACGCAGGTACACTGAGAAGGGACCGCAGCCAGACACGCAGGTCAGTCGTTCAGGAGGTGCGTACCCCTAGTGCACTCACTTCAAGGTAGAGAAAAGCACACGTGGGGTTTCTTATGTTTAACCCTTGGTATTTAGCCGATGGTATTTGTGTTATTATGGTTTTGGCTCGTGGTATTGATCCATGATTTTAGGAGGAGCTTGCCTATATAAAGCAAAGGAGATCACTTGGCTAAGTATCTTTTGCAAATTGAATATCTTAAGATCTGAAAGATTGGGTTATTGTCTTAAAAGCTTGATCTATATGAAAGTGAAGTTGAAAGCGAATCTGTGAAGGGTGATCTCTCGAGCGCATGATCAGATCTGGGCATCTGACTAACTGTGGCACACTGGTGGACTGCCAATTCGGCCCTAATCAGAAGTACGCAGGTGATTAACGGCAAAGGTGCGTGGGTACGCAGAGCAGAAACAGGAGAGCTGCGTAGGTACGTAGAGCAGAAGAAGGAGAGCTGCGTGGGTACGCAGCGCGACAAAGGTTCAGGTGCGTACGCACAGTAAAAGTATGCGGCGCGATAGTATCTATGAGTGCATGGCTACAGTAGCAGTACGCGGCGCGATAGTGTCTCTGGGTGCGTACTTGCAGTAACAGTACGCGGCGCGATAGTGTCTCTGGGTGCGTACCTGCAGTAACAGTACACAGCGCGGTTGAAGAAACAGTGCGTGGACACGCAGTGCAGCAGAAGGGTCTCTGCGGGTATACGCAGGGAAGCAGAAGGTGAAGTGCTTACGCACGCAGACCAGAGAAAGAAAAACTGCGTATCTGTCTTAAGACATTTTGTTTCGCTGTATTTTTCTGTTGATAAGGTGTTCTGGGTTTAGTTCTATTATTGTTGATCTGGTTACTACAGTTGACTGGGTGATTTTCTTATACTTGATGATCATTTGATGTTTATGGATCCAGTTTGAAAAGTGGTCCTTGTAAGAAAAGAAGTAGGGGGTTGTAGCTCCCTTCCAGGAGAGACTGGAAAATGAGAGAGAGTTGTAGCTCTCTGCAGGTTGCAGCCTGCGTACTGGTAAAGGACTGCACCAGTACAAAACCATTGTAAAAGGAGTTTCTAATTTGAAAGAAGATAGAGACATATTGCAGCAGGTGGTTTTCACCCACATTGGGTTTCCACCTTATATCTGGTGTTCTTTGGTGTGACTATCTGTTTTTCTTGTTCATGCTCATTATTTTATGGTACTAATATGCAAAAATAATTCAAAGTATAAATAAGGAAGATTTGTTAAAAGAACTTGATAATACTGATTCACCCCCCCTCTCAGTATTATTTTCAACAATTGGTATCAGAGCAGGTCCTTCAGAGAAGCTTGATCGCTTGAAGGAAGATCATTCATCATGAGCAACTACGAGAGGGAAGCATCAATCAGGCCACCAATTTTTGATGGGACAAACTTCAATTATTGGAAGGTAAGAGTTACTGCCTATCTTCAATCTCTTGGTACAGAAGTTTGGGATATCATAGATTGTTATGAAACCAGCTCACACAAAGATAGAAAAGAGAGATCCACGCCTTAGAATTCAGCCTCTTCGAGGGGGCAACCTCCTTTACATTACATAAATGAACAATTCTTGAATGATACAAATGAAAATACCTCCTTTCTATATATAGGAGTCTAAGTGGTCCCAATACAATCAAAGCCTACATAACAACAATATTGTAGGGCACAACAATAACAATAGTGGGCTTCTATGTGGCACAATAGTAACAATATGGGCACTACATGGGTACATCAATATAATAAGTGGGTTGTAATAATAACAATAAGGGGTTACACTAGTAGTGTAGGGGCCTAACATGCCCCTCTCCTTCAAAAAGCGTTGTCCTCAACGCTTGAGTAGTTCTTGATGCTTCTGTATAAAATTCTTGTCCTCCCATGTGGAAGCTTCAGTGGGTAAGTTCTTCCACTTGATGAGATACTCTGAAATTGATCGATTTCGTAGCTGTTGGGTTCTTGTTTCTATGACTGCTCCAAGTTCCAATATGATTTTTCCTTCTTCTTCAATTTCTGGCAATATTGTTTGAATTGGGATCTTTTGCAACTTTTGAGTAAATGGCCATACTTCTTCGTCCTTCTTCCATTCATTCCTTGCTTTGTTTATCCAATCTGGTTGGATAATATAAATAGCAGAAAACAATGCTTCCACATCCTCATCCTTGAAGCATCTTCCCATTCGGTAAGGTCGCCATTTTTTAAGTGCATGTAGTATTGCCAACATTTCCTTCTCATAAATAGCTTGCTTGCGATGTAGCAGTAAAAATACCCAATCACTTACATCAAAACATTTTTCACTACGATGTTGATCTACCTGTTGTTTCATTTGATTTTTCACCGAAGTGGCGTTATCCTTTAAAAGTTGGAGAACTTGCTGTTGATGCTCGATATGATCTTTCTCTGCTTGAACCTTTTTCTTCTTGATATGTCCTTCTATCTTTTGAGGAGTGGTAATTTCTTCCAGTCCTTTACAAGATATGGTTGGATTCATTTCTTGATGCTCGATGTGATCTTTCACTTCTTGAACATTTTTCTTCTTGATGTGTCCTTCTATCTTGATAGTTTGAGGAGTGGTAATTTCATCCATTGAATTACAAGATATGGTTGGATTCATTTCTTCTTTCTCGATGTGATCTTTCACTTCTTGCACCTTTTTCTTCTTGATATGTCCTTCTATCTTGAGAGTTTGAGGAGTGGTAATTCTTGCCAATGCTTTACAAGATATGGTCTGATTCATTTCTTCTTTCTTTGGGGTGGTGTCCTGATATATATCCTCTTCTTTTGATGTTTCTTGATCCTTTTCTTCCTCATTTTCATATTCTATGTAAAATAATTTCTTCTCGGCACACCTATGACCTTTAGTGCATTTGCTATCACAATTGTAACAAAGCCCTTTTTCTCTTTTTTCTTCCAATTGTTGTGGTGTAACCCTTGTAGGTTGTGGAAGGCTGGGAGAAACAACACTTCCATCTTTATAGTTGTGAGGGGTATGCTTCCTGGTTTCCATAATTTTTCTTTCCATTATGTCACAAAGCCCTTTTACTCTTTCCAATTGTTGTGGTGTTGCTCTAAAGAAGGTGTTGCTCTTTGTATCCTCATAATGTGCTATCATTTCCTCCGTGAAAATTGACCACGTAACAAGTTTTTTACGAGAACAAAGCCCTTTGTACCATAAAAATTGATCTGGTTCTAAATATGAAGATGCAATACATACCTTTTGTAACAGTTGAACACCATGTATATCAAAATATTGCTCCATCTGAAGTATCCAATTTACCGGATCCTTGCCATCAAACTTCCTCATCTTGCTTTTTCTTGATTTTAGGAGCTCTACCTTGAAACGACTATAATTCTGTACTTTCGGATCTTTAAGTTCTGAAACTGTGACCTGTAGTAGCCCTCTATGTCCTCTTTCCAATGCCACAAGTCTGATCCAAATTGGATTCTCCAAGAAAGAGTTATGCACAATCTCCCGTAGTGACCTGATTATAGACTAGTTCAGTAGAGCGAAATTGTATGAAGTGCCACGTGTCACTGTTTCAACCTTTGACTCTGAAAAATATATAAACAGAAACTACAGTCCGTCCTCTTTCTGTAACTTCTTACGAAATTTCAATCCGATACTCAGAAAGAAAGTTATGACGATTTTCCCCAGGTCACCTTTTTTGAGTGTAATTCAAGAGTCTGCAAAAAGACCAACTTCCTCAGATCATATGTCCGAAAATATCGCGTAAAAATATCTGAAATTTGGACCCAAGTTTCAGCGTCAATTCTTCTCAAATGGGTTTTTTTTTGTGACTTCTGAAACGTCACAGAAAAAAAGTTATAGCAAAAATGCCACGATGACTTGTTTGGAGCAGCGAAACCCTAGAATCCAAAGCTCTGATACCAAATGTTATGAAACCAGCTCACACAAAGATAGAAAAGAGAGATCCACGCCTTAGAATTCAGCCTCTTCGAGGGGGTAACCTCCTTTACATTACATAAATGAACAATTCTTGGATGATACAAATGAAAATACCTCCTTTCTATATATAGGAGTCTAAGTGGTCCCAATACAATCAAAGCCTACATAACAACAATATTGTAGGGCACAACAATAACAATAGTGGGCTTCTATGTGGCACAATAGTAACAATATGGGCACTACATGGGTACATCAATATAATAAGTGGGTTGTAATAATAACAATAAGGGGTTACACTAGTAGTGTAGGGGCCTAACATAGATACAGGCTATGCTTTTCCTTCAGCTACTCCTACAGATGCAGCCGAAAAGAAGAAATATGAAACAAATGCTAAAGCAGTTAATACTTTGCTGGGATGCTTATCTCAAACAGAATTCGTAAAGGTTATGCAATATAAATCCGCAAAAGAAATATGGGACAAGATTGTCTTGAGCTACGAAGGAGATGAACAGGTAAAGCGTGCTAAACTTCAAACTCTCAGGATTCAGTATGAGAATCTCAGGATGTATAATGATGAAAGTGTGGCTAACTATTTTCTTCGGGTAGATGAGATTGTTAATTGCATGAAAAATTTGGGTGAAGAAATAAAAGAGGCTATTGTGGTTGAAAAGGTTCTAAGATCACTGTCCCCCAAGTTTGAATCTAAAGTATCTGCAATAGAAGAAAAGGAAAATCTACGAATTCTTACTATGTGTCAGCTACATGGAATTCTAACTGCTTATGAAATGAGAAAGGGAGGTTCATCAGACAGAAGAGAAGCTGCTTTCAAGGCGTCAGGCAAAGGAGATTATTATGAAGCAAGTCACGTACCAGAAGAAGAAGAAGAAGAATCAAATTTTGTCAGAAACCTTCAAAGGGGTTCTAGAAGGTTCAGAGGTAAGTTACCTTTTAAATGCCTTGCTTGTGGAAGAGTAGGTCATTATGCTGCAAAATGTCCTTATAAGGATAAAGGAAAGGAACCTGCTAGATGGAACAAGAAACAGGGTGCAAATAAGAAAAGCTACTACACTCATGAAGATAGTGATGGTCTATCAAATAGTGATGAAGATGAACAAGGTAATGAATATAAACTATTAATGGCATTTGAAGATGATGATTATATGGATGCTATAGATGTGGATAACCTTTATGAAGAAATTACTAGACTCAAGAGATGTATAGAAGAAAAGAATATGATCATTGATACCCTACAATTTCAAATTGATGAAAAGGAAAAACATTTTGAAAAATTAGAAGGTGAAATTGTTGCTCTTAGAAAAGAGATTGAGAAAACAAAAGCTATTAATCTTAAGTTTGTCAAAGGATCTGAAACTCTGGATGAGATTATCAATGTACAGCGTTCTCCTCTAAACAAGACAGGTCTGGGCTATAATGGAGAAACCTCTCAAGCATCCACTTCAAAAAGTTATCTTGATGCAGCAAAAAGGAATGAGCAAAAGCACAATGGAGACTGTCAGGTAAAGCAGGGAAGAATTGCAAACAAAGACTATCAGGGGCAATCCGTCTTAAGAGTGAACAAAAGCTACAACCAGCCACAGGTAAAATCTTCTCAATTTGGTTCAAGAATGAATGACAATAGAAATTACAATCACTTGGCCGGTAGATTTGATAACCGCAGAAGTTTCTTCAATGGACAATGTTTCTCTTGTCATAACTTTGGTCACAAAGCAGCTCAATGTGTTGCATATAAAACAATCATGACTAGAGAAGCTCAAAAACAAAGAAGTATGATCGGGATTACAAAAGGGACCTATAACAACTTTTCAGCTCTTGAAAATGAAGTTGAATGTTCTATTTGCAATAACTTTGGTCATGAAGATTCTGAATGCAGGAGCAGGTTTCAGCAGAAAAAGGAACAAGCCTCAAGCACCAAAACATGGAAAATAAAGGAACCACAAACAGAAAGATGTGGGATAGCATTTTATGCAGAGGGACAGGAAAATCTATGGTACATTGACAGTGGATGTTCGAAGCATATGACAGGTGATAAAGAAAAACTTGAGTCATATTCTGCTCTAGAAAAGGGAAAGAAAGTTTCTTTTGGAAATGATACTCCTGCAACTATAAAAGGAAAAGGCATTGCTCAGTTAAAAGAAAAGGTCAAGGCTGGAAATGTTTTGTATGTTGATGGATTGAAGCATAATCTCTTAAGTGTCAGCCAGATGTGTGATCAAAGAACCGAGGTGATATTCAGATCAAATGGATGTCTTGTTCGTGATCTTGATACAGGTAAAACAGTGATCAAAGGCAAAAGAACTCCAAATAATCTGTACATATTTGAAGAAGGACAATAACAATGCTATCTGAGCAAGGATGATGATCACTGGTTATGGCATCGGAGGTTGGGGCATCTAAGCTTTTCACAAATAAGGAAAGCATGCAAATATCAGGCAGTTCGCGATCTTCCAGATATCAAAATTCCTGACAACACCATATGCAAATCATGTCAGTTTGGAAAACAAACCAGAACTAACTTTCCAGAGAAGGAAGGATCAGCTAGCATGCCTCTTGAGCTAGTATATACAGATACATGCGGTCCATTCAGGAAAAGAACACCTCGAGGAGAAGAATACTTGATATTATTCATTGACGATTTCTCCAGGTTTGTCTGGTTAGGACTAATGAAGCACAAAGATGAAGCATTCGAAAAATTCAAATCCTTCAAAGCCTTGGTTGAAAATGAATCAGGTCACAAAATTAAGTGCCTCAGATCCGACAGAGGTGGGGAGTTTACCTCAAATGAATTTTTCGATTTCTGTGAAGAACATGGGATAAGAAGAGAATTCTCTACAGCTAGAACTCCTCAGAAAAATGGAGTTGTGGAAAGAATGAACAGAACAGTCCAACAAATGGCTCGTGCTATGCTTGATGAGTCAGGAACTCCCGCAACTTTCTGGGGTGAAGCTGCACATGTTGCGGTTGTTATTATCAACAAAACAAATGTCCGGGTGAATAGCACTCAAACTCCCCATGAGCTCTGGAGTGGTAAGACTCCTTCGGTAAAGCACTTCAAAATATTTGGGAGCAAATGCTATATTAAGAATACTGATGAGCAGCTTGGCAAACTTGAACCTAGAGCAGATGAAGGCATTCTTCTTGGTTACTCTCCACATAGGAAAGCATACAAGTGCTACAATAAAAGACTTGGCAGAATTGTTGATAGCCTTGATGTAGTGGTTGATGAGAAGGGATACATTCCTAGGCAAGTACATCATGAAGACATCGAAGAAGATGAAGGCTACCCTCAAAGACAGAATGATGAAGAAGAAGAACCTCAAGAAGAACCAGAGGAGCAGACAAGAATAGAAGAGAAAACTCCATCCAGATATGTTCAGAAGAATCATCCAGAATCTCAAATTGTGGGGCAGAAAGAAGCAAGTGTACAAACAAGAAGAACAGTTGCAGAAGCTTCAAGCTATTTGGCATTACTCTCCTCCACTGAACCGCAAAATGTGAAAGAGGCATGCAAAGATGAATGTTGGGTGAAAGCAATGGATGAAGAACTTGAGCAGATCAAAAAGAAAAACACTTGGGAGCTGGTTCCTAGACCAAAGGATAAGAATGTTATCGGAACAAAATGGGTCTTCAAAAATAAATTGAATGAAAATGGAGAAGTAATTAGAAACAAGGCCAGACTTGTTTGTAAAGTGTATGCGCAGCAAGAAGGAATAGACTTTGAAGAAACCTTTGCTCCTGTTGCAAGACTTGAGGCCATTCGAATGTTCCTTGCTCTCTCAAGTTTTCAAAACTTCAAAGTATTTCAAATGGACGTGAAATCAGCCTTTCTGAATGGAGACTTGGAAGAAGAAGTATACATTGAGCAGCCAGATGGGTTCATTCTTGGAAATGATCCAAATCTTGTATGCAGATTGAAAAAGGCTCTCTAGGGTCTCAAACAAGCTCCAAGGGCTTGGTACTATCGTTTGGACAAATATCTTCATCAACAAGGTTTTTCAAAAGGATTAGCAGATAGCAATCTTTATATAAAAGTTGAAAATGACAAATTGCTAATACTTGTTGTGTATGTAGATGACATTATTTTTGGCAGCAATGAAGAAGCTATGAGTCAAAGCTTTGCCTTGGTCATGCAGAAAGAATTTGAAATGTCCTTGCTGGGAGAACTAACATATTTTCTTGGTTTGCAAATCCAACAAAAAGAAGGAGGAATCTTTTTATCTCAAACCAAGTATCTCAAACAGATTTTGAAGAAATATGGCATGGAAGATGCAAAACCAGTATGTACACCCATGGTCACAGGATGTAGCCTCAGTGCAAATGATGAATCTGCAGCAGTGCATCAACCAACCTACAGATCTATGATTGGAAGTTTACTTTATCTAACAGGTACCCGACCGGACATCATGCATGCAGTTGGAATAGTTGGAAGATTTCAGGCAAATCCGAAGGAGACTCATCTTCAGGCAGTGAAGAGAATTTTCAAATATCTTCAAGGGACTCAAAATTATGGCTTATGGTACCCTAGAGATACAGATCTCACACTTCATGCTTATACAGATGCAGATTGGGCCGGAAGCGTGGATGACAGGAAGAGCACAAGTGGTGGTGCATTCTTTATGGGTTCCAGATTAGTATCCTGGTTCAGCAAGAAACAGAGTTCGATTGCCTTGTCTACAGCTGAAGCGGAATATGTTGCTGCTGCATCTTGCTGCACTCAACTCCTTTGGATGATGCTCAGCATCTCAAAGAACCCAGTCATGCATTCAAAAACCAAGAACATACCAATCAAGTATCATTTTCTCCGAGAACAAGTGCTTGAACAGAAGGTCAAGTTGGAGTATGTTCCTTCTAAGGAACAAGTTGCTGATATACTCACCAAACCATTGCCCAGGGAGACTTTTGAATACCTCAGGCAAAAGCTGGGGGTTGTTGATGCATCATCTTATTGAAACTCTTTTGATTGATGGTTGTACGCATGGTTCATCTGGGGTATATGCGTACATGTGCTGGATGGCTGATTGGTTGAAGATTGAATGGCACAGGTTCAGGGGGAGCATATAATGCATTGTTGGCATTATGGAGGCTGTACAGAAGGAGATCATGGAAGCTTGTCTGAATATCGCTGCAATATGTCTCTATCTCTTTCATGGTCTTTTATGGTGTTTGGTGGATTATGGTTCTTCTTTACAGATCTGGTTCATATTCAGGGGAAGCATGCTCTTAGGGGGAGCATAACCCTTTTCCCTTGATGTCAAAGGGGGAGAATGAAGCTGAAGATTTTGAGGTTGCCATCAAGTCCAAAGGGGGAGATTATTGGCATTATGATTCTGGTATGGCTCTATGTTACAGATGTTGTACTTGATGGCAACACCCGTGGCAATGCTCTGATCAGACTCTCCAAATGTTGAAAATTAAGAAGTACGCAGGAGAACAGTTCAGAAGACGCATACACGCAGGTACACTGAGAAGGGACCGCGGCCAGACACGCAGGTCAGCCGTTCAGGAGGTGCGTACCCCAGTGCACTCACTTCAAGGCAGAGAAAAGCACACGTGGGGTTCCTTATGTTTAACCCTTGGTATTTAGCTGACGGTATTTGTGTTATTATGGTTTTGGCTCGTGGTATTGATCCATGATTTTAGGAGGAGCTTGCCTATATAAAGCAAAGGAGATCACTTGGCTAAGTATCTTTTGCAAATTGAATATCTTAAGATCTGAAAGATTGGGTTATTGTCTTAAAAGCTTGATCTATATGAAAGTGAAGTTGAAAGCGAATCTGTGAAGGGTGATCTCTCGAGCACGTGATCAGATCTGGGCATCTGACTAACTGTGGCACACTGGTGGACTGCCAATTCGGCCCTAATCAGAAGTATGCAGGTGATTAACGGCAAAGGTGCGTGGGTACGCAGAGCAGAAACAGGAGAGCTACGTAGGTACGTAGAGCAGAAGAAGGAGAGCTGTGTGGGTACGCAGCGCGACAAAGGTTCAGGTGCGTACGCACAGTAAAAGTACGCAGCACGATAGTATCTATGAGTGCGTGGCTACAGTAGCAGTACGCGGCGCGATAGTGTCTCTGGGTGCGTATTTGCAGTAACAGTACGCGGCACGATAGTGTCTCTGGGTGCGTACCTGCAGTAACAGTACGCAGCGCAGTTGAAGAAACAGTGCGTGGACACGCAGTGCAGCATAAGGGTCTCTGCGGGTATACGCAGGGAAGCAGAAGGTGAAGTGTGTATGCACGCAGACCAGAGAAAGAAAAACTGCGTATCTGTCTTAAGACATTTTGTTTGGCTGTATTTTTCTGTTGATAAGGTGTTCTGGGTTTAGTTCTATTATTGTTGATCTGGTTACTACAGTTGACTGGGTGATTTTCTTATACTTGATGATCATTTGATGTTTATGGATCAAGTTTTAAAAAGTGGTCCTTGTAAGAAAAGAAGTAGGGGGTTGTAGCTCCCTTCTAGGAGAGACTGGAAAACGAGAGAGAGTTGTAGCTCTCTGTAGGTTGCAGCCTGCGTACTGGTAAAGGACTGCACCAATACAAAACCATTGTAAAAGGAGTTTCTAATTTGAAAGAAGATAGAGACATATTGCAGCAGGTGGTTTTCACCCACATTGGGTTTCCACCTTATATCTGGTGTTCTTTGGTGTGACTATCTGTTTTTCTTGTTCATGCTCATTATTTTATGGTACTGATATGCAAAAATAATTCAAAGTATAAATAAGGAAGATTTGTTAAAAGAACTTGATAATACTGATTCACCCCCCTCTCAGTATTATTTTCAACACCACAGGCCTCTCTGGTCTCATCCGCAAATAACGTAAAATACATTATTAAGACATATACATGATAAAATCCCAAAAACATCATTAAAAACAAAATATAAAAATAGTGTGATCAAGTGTTTTACATCCATCGTCCCACTGCTTGCCAGCAGGAAGCATCATGTCGGGGTGTTCCCGAAAATCCATACCTGCGCATGGCTAATCCTTGACAAAGATTGTCTGATGATCTAACCACTCTCGGAATAGTGTCCCCCATGACACTAGTCGACCGCCACCCCCTCACGGCATGACATGTGGCCAGTGAGTGATTCGGGTTTCCCGCAGTCTCAGTCTGTCTAAGTCCATGTCCTGTAACTGAAGTGATGGCACTCGCTCCAGCATGAGCGGGATAAGAATAGACCCGTAACCAAACTGCTTTTCCTCCCCGCGAAAACACTTTGTGAGCTGCCTTTTCATGTTACTGGTCACTGCTTCAGCCTAGTTGTACATGGTCGGGTTAAGGCAATCAAGAGCTAACTGAAGGCGCATCTTTGTTGCCTCGTGTTGGGCTTGAGAGTCCACTGCTCTTGTCACCATGAATAAAACTAAGCGAAGAATCAAGTCTTCTACTGTTGGGATCGCCAATTTACAGCTAGAGTTTGATTTGCGTGCCCCTGGGCACACCCTTGCTATCAACATATCTAGTGATTTTCCGCCGGTTCATTGGCCCTCTAAGTTTGGCCTCTCGCCGTGACGAGACAATCCAGTAAGGAAATATATATCCGTAGCATCAAACTCAATGTCTTCGCACCGGATGACGAACTTCCCATCCGTCGGGTTCCAAGAGCGTTTTAGCAACTCTAGCAAATCAGGTTTTGCTCGAAGATGTGGAGTCAGGAAGAATTTTAACAATCCACATTGAAGTAAAGCTCTTCGGCACCCGGGATCATTAAACGCTTGTTCATCGTTGATATCGTGAGTTCTTTCTTGCCATACAAATTCCATGTTGCCCTGCGTCGAAGGATAAATGAATTATAACTCTTTTCATAAGTTTAAATCCATAAATTTCAACTCTACGACGTCGTCGCGGCTGTTTTCTAAAAAGCGGCGACGGCTCGAGGTCAATAGCCCATTTTTCCCATGATCATCGTGAGAGTACATCTATCTCTTGCGACGATCCCGATGGTGGTACATGTTACCATGCTCAGTCATCGCTAACCCGAGCGGATTTTCCGCGACGACCAAGAGGCGGACTCAGATTTGAAAATCTGCCTAAAAACACCTATCTAACACCAAATTATATGAAAAAATTACTAAAATGCAGCGCAAGGAAGAATTTACTTACTTGGAGAAGGTTTCAGGCGAAGCTGTGGACTGTTGATGCCCGAATCCACTTTGGAATTCTGCTCAGGTTTGTACTTCAAAATGACCAAAGGTAAAAATGCACAATGTAAATGTAAAAAAGAGTTACCAGGCCGCTTTTTATAGTATTTTTTTGGAAAATTTAAAAAATTATACTTTAGGGTGTGGGTTTTTTCGTTTATATTGGGTTTTTAATTAGGGCTTTTTTGGGTTTTGACCTAATTTCCACATGTATAAGTTGTTTATGTCGAATGGATCTTATGGTGTAATGTTTTGTGCAGAAATAAAGATGGCTGGCCTATATCATGATCTGTATACACTTGGTCCGTATTTTCCGCAAAGTCCTCTTTAAGCTCTTTTCCGACTTAAAAGATGAAAAGATTGCCGAGTTATTCCTTTTGACTCGTTAAACGAAATAAAGGGTGGTCCACTTTGAGCTCTTTTCCGACGTATAAACGTGAAAAGATTGCCAGATTTTTGTTGTTTCAAGTTTGATATTGGTTACGAAACGACGTGTCTTTAATCTCTTTTCTACTTTCTCGGATTGAGGTCACTAATTACAAAAATTACTCCTTGATTGTAATGGTCAAGTGGTTCTCTCGAGTATTGTTTTATACTTTTTTGGGTTCGAGGGACACAAATTTATGAAAAAGGACACCCCTGGAGTTTTCTTTTCCGTGTCTTTTTCAAACTCTCTAAACATGAAAAAGACTCTGAGTTTTACCTATGTCAGACTTGTTAAACCTTGACGACATTAGACTCGTCACCATGACGAGACTCGAGCTTCTCCTCCCTAGGGCTCGTTAACTATTACTAGGTTGGATTCGTCCAAAGGTCGAAATTATATTACAAGCATATGCTATCCCCTTCGAGCTTGTTTTCAAAAATAATTGGGGTACTCGCTAGCAATCGTGGGGGAAAATTTGGAAATCATCATTGGTTATTTGCGGCAGCTAGTCACTCTTGAACATTGACACTTTTGCTTCTTGTCGAGTTGGGATATCCATACATTATCATTTGGCCTTCCGTGGTTCTGGGTTGCCATTTTGCCTCATTCCATCTGATCCATGTTGTCTCCATCAAGCCTCCGATCCCTTGGTATCAAAATGCTGCCACATTCCGGAGTCGTGTCGCGAATATGTTCAAGAGTATAATCCTTCTGAAGTTTACAACCTTACCTCCTCATCTGATACTTTGTTTCACCATCTACCACTTGTTCCTTATCTCGTGTTGTTGATGGGGGAAACATTATGGTCCTCTTTGCGACAGATCGTCTCCTGTCGACGTCAACTCGTTACCCAAGAGATTGATCTAGAGATCCCTTTCGGTACCTTGGAGCTTGCATGCCTCAATGGCAAGTTCTTCGCACCTAACGATTGACTTTCATCATTGGTCTTCGATTGGGTGATTCCACGGGTGTTCGACTCCAGCTCATTTTTCACACTTAGTGGATTGTATTGGACAGTACTTTGAGAGCCATTGGCATTATTGGTGGTTTCTCTTTCACTTGTTAACGGTTTACATCATTGACCAGTAATCAAACGAATTTCTATCATATTCGACTTCAGCACATCTGTTCACATGATAGAATTTGTACTCTGATCAGTTGGGTTTCTAGACCCCGAACTAAGATTACATATGTTCAGACTGCGTAGATTGGTTCGTGATTATATATATGACTCTTTGATGGATGGCTGTGACCATACCTTTGTCATTATTATGGTCTTATTAACTGGATGGCTGCGTGCATACCACAGAACAAGTTTCATATGTCTTCTAGATGGCTGCGCCCATGCCTAGACTATATGTATTTCACTATCTCAGATATAGTTGTACTTGCACCTGCAGGATCTTCAAGGTGGCTCCAGTTCAGACAGTGTTGTAAAGCATTTCACCTCTCCCACTCTCTCAAGCTTCACGCTTTAGGGGGCATTTGTTACACAGTAATTTGTCACTGTCCTCATCTCAGTGCTTTTTCTGTGTCATATGTCAAATAAACATGTTCATATATTCCCACTGATGTAAGAAGATTAAGCAAATGCTCTTTGTTGCTGCCATTGACCCTCATTTCCTAGGTTTCTGCCTCGTTGCAAGTAAAACCTTAATATACATGACGTTCCCATGTCCATAACGGTCTCATCGCAACTTTGTTGTAGGTGTACATCTGTTTCCTGCGACGGTCGGATTTGTAGACATGGCGTGAGGTTAGGAGTTATACCTAGCGACGATGGGTCTGTGTGCATTGCCTCCTAGTGATGCCATTACGGGGAATTAGTTTACGGCTCCCGACGATCCAGATTGGGTGAATTTGTTTCAACAGTCGGCCTTCTGGCTGCCTCCAGACCTGGTTGTTGGGATAGTTTGGGTCGCCCTTCCCCCTCTAGGATGGTAGTTCCATCATTTGTGTTACCTTCCTTGAGAATGAGCTCTTCCTCCCACATTTCGTGGAGACTCCTCCTCCTATTAAAGCACTCACCTTTGCTATGATCTGCTAGTTCTTTTGGTTGGGCAGTGCTACTAGTGCTTTTGAGTTTGATAGGTAGCTGGTGTGAGTGTGACAAGTGTGGGATTGTCAATAGTTTGTGGAAAGTTGTGGAGTGCCCTTAACTTTGTGCTAAAACTTATGAGTGAGAGAGAGACATTGTGTGTTGGGAGATTCATCCTTGAAGAGTGAATGCTTGAGAAACATACTGGCTGGACCCTCTGAGAAGGTTTGCGATGTCAAGACTTGGTTGTAAGCTTGCTCTTAATTCATTATTAATACAATCAATGGTGTTTTCCTATGTCTTGTATGTAATTTACTTGATAGCTCATGACTTCTTGACTTTGTGAGTAAATAGATCAATGTTGTTTCCCAGTTACGTGCTTGTTCTTTTACTTCTATTGTTTCAGGTCAATTACTCATTAAGGAGAAGGAAACAGAAGCTGGAACAGCGCAACGGAACTTCATCAACCACCGGTTTGAGGTAGGCCTCCAACGATCATATTTTAAGGAAAACAATTGTTGATTTGTCTTTGCTGTGACTAGACCCACTCTAGGGCTAGAGGGGTTGCCTCTGTCCGCAGAGGGAACACTTTCTTGCATCACAGTATTTGGTCCTGAAGTCTTAGCCAACAAATTTATTTTATTCCCATCCCTTGAAAGTTTTCCTCTAATAAGATATTGACCAAACACTTTCCTTTATTGGCTTCACTGGCTTGATGTCCATGTCATACCACTGAATTTTGGCTATCCACTTGACCCTATTACCTTAACTATATCCTTTTATGAGAACGTCCTTCACAACGATTGTAGGAACATAGACAATGGTTTTTTACCGTAACACATAGGTCCTTAAAGCTTTCACGGCCTTAACCAAAGAATATGTTTGTTTTCCCAAGATATCATACTAAATTTTGCATCCTTCGATACTTGGCTAAAAAAGTCCATTGATTTCTCTGTTTCTTATTTATTATTTTGCAATAGGACAACTCCAATAGTGTTAGGGGATGAAAAAAAAAGATAAGAAATGGTTTTTTGTAATTAGGGCTAGCCAAGACTATAGCCTCTCAAAAGGCCTTCTTAATCATAGAAAAAGACTCTCTTGCCTCTGTAGTCTATTTGACCTCTCTTTCTATTTTCACCATGTCTATAATCGCCTTCATAATCTCAGCATAATTGGGTACAAACATCCTTAAGAAGTTTATTCTCCCTAAGAATACTTGTATCTCCTTTTTGTTTCTTGGCAAGGTGATGGTATTGATTGTTTCTACCCTGTTGCAATCGATTATTACCCCTCCCTTGAGACTATATGCCCCCAAAACTTGCCTTCTCTGAGAGAAAATTGATATTTCTTTGGATTCAAGGATAAACCATACTTCCTGTATTTCTCAAAGGTGTGTTGTAAATGCTGCAAATTTTCTTAATCAGACTTTGAGAATACAGTTATGTCATATAAGTAAATCACCACAAATTTACCCCTCCCCAACAAATGCTACGTCCATTGTCCTTTGAAAAATAGGTCCAACATTCATGAGACCTAAAGGCATTTGAGCATGCATGAATGTTCCCAGAGGAGTGGTGAAGGCTATCTTCTTTTGATCTTCAGTATCCACATCAATTTGGTTGTACCTATACAACCCATTAATCATGGACAATCATGAGGACCCCACTACCTTCTGCAAAATATAATCCATCTTGGGAAGGGGGTAATTATCTTTTAGGACAGACCTAATCAGATTTATGAAATCCACACACAACCTATTCTCTCCATTCTTACTTCGGTTAGGGATGATATTAGCCACCTAATCTAAATATCTTAGGGATACAATGGTTTTAGCTTAGATCATTTTCTTAATTTCATTCTTTAACAAGGGCAGAATCAGGGGATTTATATGCCTCTGCTTTCATTTGCGGGGTTTAATTTCAAACTTCAAAATAATATTATGTTGAAAAATGCTAATATCATAAGTATTCAAGTCATCATAAGACCAAGAAAAAATATCTGAATACTTTCTGAAGAGGTCAAGGTAATTTTTCTTGTATCGTTCTAGGATCCCTCGTGAAACTTAATTAGTTTGGGTAGCTCATCTATGCCAATATTACAGTCGTTTGTATCCTCTTCAGATTCCTTCTTGGATGGTTTGATAGCTACATCATTAACATCAAACAACCTTTCCAATGGAACTAACCCCTTTAGGATCACGTTTCCCTTCAATTGCATAATTTTCTGCCCGACCACATATTCCTCCCAAGACACTTGCTTTTCGGCTGCTTCAATTTTCTCAATATATTCACCCTCTTTGTCTATTAAATCATTAGAAAAATCTACACCTCCATAAACCTTTTAATTTGGTGTTCATCTTCAAATACTTGTCAATATTTTACATTGTTAGGCATTGAGGGCATGTGCCTAACTTCCACTTCATACCTTAACAAGGGATTTTGTGGGGGTTTGAAAGTGTTGCCTATTGTTGTCAAAGAATCTTCCATGTTGTTCTACTCCCTAGGCATAAATTTAATATTAAAAGTGAGAAGGAAATTCTCAACTAAATCCCACACTTCATTTCTGTAAGATTTCAGCTTGGGATGCTTGGTTTGGCATTGATTCTTAATTTGTTTCGTAATCTGTTTAAAATATCCAAAAAATATCAAAAACTCTAGTAGCCTGTAGGCCCAACACCAATGCTTCATACTCAACAATGTTATTTTTAGTGTTAAATTCCAACTTATATGAAAGAGGAATGAGGTTACCTTCAGGGGATTTCAACAATACTTCTGCTCCATTTTCTTCCTTGGAATAAGATCCATCAAAGTATAACTTTCACAGACAACCAACTTTTATTTGTTCTTGGTTGGCCTATGAGGGAATTTCCACTTGGGTATCCTCCATAACTTGATCATCCATTTCTAGTAGAAATCATGATAGGTCATTTTCTTGACCATACACTAGAGAGTTTTTCAAATCATATGTTATGGTGACAATTTTTACAAACTTGGATTCTCTGTACAACCTGTGCTCATCTCCACCAAATACTAGAATAGTGGAATATGTAAGGTATAGTTTTATAAACCCTCCAAGATTCATTCCCTAGGATCTAGAGAGGAGCATACCGAATCTTGCAGGAATGTTTGCAACCACAATATCCATTACCACGCTCTTCACATGATTTTGGAGCCAAGTTGACTACCAAATCCTTAATCATCCCGAGGCATTTGAATCTTTTGGAATCAAAGGAATACAATTCCTTGTAAGGTTTTGTTATTTACAGGCCTAATTCCTCCATAACAACCAAATGCATAAGATTTGAGAGGCTCCTGAATCAAGCAAGCAATTATGCAACAAAAAGTCATGGATCACTAAGGTAACATAGAATGGAGGTGTGTATCACTAAAGTAACATGACTACATGTCTTTCTTCCTACAGATTTAGACTATCTTGGGATGAGGCGATATGAGACACATCCATGAAGTCAAAAACATGTTTTTTTAACTAGGTTGTTTCAGCAATTCAGTCAAGGGAATGGATATCTTAACTATCTCTAACTCTTTTTGTAAACTAAACAACGACGTTCCTATCCATCTTCACCAGCTCAATTGGCCCTCTGTATTTTTGATGAATTGGCTTTATTTATAGTGATATTTTCTCTACATTTGTAGATTTAGACTTGGAATTGGTGGGGTGAGAGGTTTCTCCTCTAGTTGGTGGATTAGGGTTGACATGCTTTTTCCCTTTTTTAGTTGAATTTGTGGGGACACGTTAGACAGTTTCTTCGCTTTGATCTTGTGTCCGAGATCCTTTTTTGGATCTCAAATCATATCTCCTATGCAATTTTGGTTTTATGAAATCAACAAAATTCTTACAATAGACATATATCTCTTCTTAGTCCAAAGGGGGGCTTTGCCCATCCTCCTCTGCTCCCTATGCTTCTATTTTGTTTTCTTCTTTTGAGAGAGTAGAGAATTGGTTCTCGTGAACCTCAATAGCATCTTCAGTATTTTATTCAAGATCATCTTCTAAATACATCAGTGGTTGAATTTGGTCTTGTTGGTCCTTTCTTTCTCTTTGCAATAGATGCAAAGGAGGTCTCCTATAATGGGGGTTTAACTTTTTGTTAAAGTCTTGAGGGATTGGTCGAGGAGTGTTTTTTTTTCCAACTCTAGCTTCACCAGTTTATTTGAAAGGTTTCTAATCAACTTATTCATCTCATCTAGCTTATTCTCTTGGGCATCTGTTTCTTGGCCGGAGGAGTTGGCTTCTTCTTTTCCCTTTCCCTATCACCATGTTCTCCCTTTCCTTTCAACTTCCTTGTATATGAAAATTTTACTTCAACATCTAAAGCATCAGCCTTGATCTGATCCAGTGTGCAGGATTTCATCTATTTGAGGGTAAACTTGAAATCTAACTCAAAGGCTCCAGCAAACACCACCTTAGTTGCTACCTATGGGGGTTTAATCTCAACAAGCAAGATGCTATACAAATTATTAAATATTTTTATGAAATTCTTCATTATGTCTTTTCTTTATTGGATTAAACTCAGTCAAGAAATACCCGTGGTCTTTCTTCTCTCCTCATATTTGCGTAAAAGTGTTCTCTAATTCCTTCCAAGTGTTGATTGAGTTATTTGGTAAGGCCTTAAACGTTTTTGTAGCCTCTCCATCTAACGACTGAACAAATAGTCTCAGGACTACATCTAAGTGCTCCATATTCAAGTTTTCAGCAAATGTATAGAAGATCTCGATGTGTTATTGGGTTTTGACAACATCTTCCCTAGTAAATCAAGGCAAGAGCTTAAGATAGTCTTGTGGAATTGCATTCAAAGGCTATTGCAGATTAAGTGGGGCATATCTGTTGAATAAAAAGCCCGAGACAACCACATTTTTCAAAGGGGGTTGAAAATGATTTGTTGCAGGGCCTCGCTGAGAGTTTGGGTGAACCACATTGAATAAGATTTTGTGTGAAATGGCAGTGGGGGTTTGAGATGGACTAGTAATGAGAATATATTTGAATTCTTCAACTTCTTGGAAGGTATGATATGTAAAAGGATCATAAATGATAAAGGTTTCCTTAGACTTGGGTCCCAAGAAGTAAAAGTGATGTGGAGGAAAACGTTCTTCTGAACACTTTAAAACTTTGGATGAGGTTTCAGGATATTTTATCTCGTATTTTTTAGAGGTAGAAGTTGAGGTCTTTGGAGCAAAAAAAACATGATTTGTAGTTCTTGGGATTCTTTCTCTCCAAATTCTCGCGGAGACAATTATTTCTGGGGATTTTTCTGTTGCGAGGTATCTGAATGTGTATGAGACCTTTTAAAAGGCACGATTATAATATGAGGACCCTGCTAGGTGAGAAATCTCAACCCACACTTCCTTTTCTCACCGTACAAGAGAAATGCTCAAAAATCATACCCATGTAAAAATATTCCGATACGTTCCCCATCAACGATGCCAAAAGATGTTGTTGCTCCTAGAGACAACCCCCTAGTTGAGAGGAAGGGTCCATGCCAAGGACATCTTAGATTATCTTGTGATGAATTGTTATTTCTCAGGAGTTGAAATATAAAAGGATTTAAATCTAGTTCAATAATCATACTCAGAGACCAAACACATTACACTCATTGACAACATTTTGTTCCAAATAAGTAAAGTTTAGCCAGGGTGGCCTACACACAATTAGTGAAGCTTCTTTAACGGTTATAGTATAGGTGAGGGAGGAGATAAAATAAGGAAATTTGGTGCAAAGGGCCAGATATAGAATCCTATGCACTAAAATTCAACAAAATAATGTGTAGATGAAGGAAATGAAATTAGTAACCATGGAGCACATTTCAAGGCCTTCAACCTTACATTTATAGGTAATGCTTCCATAACATTACATAGTTAAATATGACATATAAGATTGAGTTTCGACAAATACATTTACACGATTTCTAAGAGGAAATAAACACACATGAAAATAATAAACATAGAAAGGAACACATAATTCACATACCAATGCTTCGAATCAAAAAAAGATTCTCCATTAGTCTTTCAGAACAACATAATGTCATTAAGCCTCAGAACTTGCAAAACTTGTAGAATATTGTAGTCTCTAGAATAGAAAATCGAACCCTTACAAATGAGTTCCTCTCCCATTTTATAAGGGGAGTCGTAACAATAAATAGTTACAAAATATCTCCTAGTGTGACAACTATCTAAACTAATCAGTTGTGCGAGCATGCCAAAGGCCTAGATGTTCTAATCATTACATAACAACTTGATTCTTTCTTGAAAATTAAATATTTACAAAATCACTAAAATGGCAAAGATATATCATGATTTCAAATCAAAAAATATCTTCAATGCGAGCTTGCTTGGTCCTTCAAAGTGGATCCATGCTTCGCTACCCATCTTTTCCATGATTCCTCAAGTTTGATAAGTATCACCAACATGAGACGAGAACAAGGCTTGATTCTAGATTGATCGCTAAAGATAGCCTCCCGCAATAGTGGAAACATTTGAGTGGAGATAATGGTAAGTGATATCAAAACCAACCAATTGATATGGGGTTTGACAAGAAAGTACCAATTGTCTTCGAGATCAATTTTTCTCAACTGGTTAACCTTCTCTATGAAGTCAACCCCCTGTTCAAGCCAACTCCTAAGCAGACTCTGCACATCTGGCAAAGGAATATTTGGGACAGATTGAGATGATATTCAATTCAAGTAAGGAATCATTAATGGACTCTGCCAGGGCATTTGACATCTCATGTGCATCACTGATGATATTTTTAAGTGATCATATTTAGGCTTTCCATCCCTTAAGGATAGTTGACTTATGAATTGCATCAATTTTAGGAAAATTGGATTTCCTCCCATCGACACTGTCTTTCCATTCCAAAATTTCATTAAGGTCTTTCTTAGCCTCATGAAAACATGAATCATCTCCACTAGCTCATTAGTCACGAAATTTTAGAACTTGCAAAACTTGTAGAATATTGTTGTCTCTAGAATAGAAAATTGAACCCTTACAAATGAGTTCCTCTCCCCTTTTATAAGGGGAGTCATACAATAAATAGTTACAAAATATCTCCTAGTGCGACAACTATCTAAACTAATCAGTTGTGTGAGCATGCCAAAGGCCTAGATGTTCTAATCATTACATAACAACTTGATTCTTTCTTGAAAATTAGATATTTGCAAAATCACTAAAATGGAAAAGATATATCATAATTTCGAATCAAAAAATATTTTCAATGTGAGCTTTCTTGATCCTTCAAAGTGGATCCATGCTCTGCTACCCATCTTTTCCATGATTCCTCAAGTTTGATAAGTATCACCAACAAGAGAGGAGAACAAGGCTTGATTCTAGATCGACGACTGAAGATAGCCTCCCGCAATAGTGGAAAAATTTGAGTGGAGATAATGGTAAGTGATTTCAAAACCAACCAACTGATATGGGGTTTGACCAGAAAGTATCAATTGTCTTCGAGATCAATTTTCTCAGTTGGTTAACCTTATCTGTGAACTCAACCCCCTGTTCAAGCTAACTCCTAAGGAAACTTTGCACATCTGGTAAGGAATCTTTGGGACAAATTGAGATGATATTTAATTCAAGTAAGGAATGATTAATGGACTCTGCCAAGGCATTTGACATCTCACGTGCATCACTGATGATATTTTTAAGTGATCATCTTTAGGCTTTCCATCGCTTAAGGATAGTTGAATTGCGGATTGCATCAATTTTAGGAAATTGGGTTTCCTCCCATCGACACTGTCTTTCCATTCTAAAATTTCATTAAGGCCTTTCTTAGCCTCATGAAATCGTCTCCACTAGCTCATTAGTCACGAAATTTTTGAGCCTGCATTATTATCAAATCAAGTTCAACTTCTCACAAAACGATCATTTCTTCTTCTTTAGGGTTTTCGATGAACCCTTTTTCAATTTGAGCATGGTGACGATTATGAAAGGACAAAATGACAATTAATTACTTGGTAAGTGGGGAAGACAAGGAATTGAGGGTGTGAGGAGGTCCTTATGCAAGCTGACAATTGGGTGAAAGAAGGTGTGACAGATGGAATGGCTCGTGATAGAACAATTTAAATAGAAAGATTTGAATTACAATGGTCAGCGTGCAGAGTGCAACATTCTGTTCGTGGGGATTTCAAGTAGGAAAGGGAGGAAATAGCATAGCGAAGACCCATGGAGGAATTGGATTGGGGAAAGGACAAGGGATCAGGGTCATATATCAAACAGTCTCATGCTCTCTTGCCACACTTGCTTGATAATGGTTCTAGCCGCTGACATGGCACCCCCACTAGCATGATAGGTGGTGGGACCATCTTATCATCTCCGACGGGGTGCCTGATTGGATTTAACGGAAAGGTTCGACCTCCCAAAATTAATATCAATCATTGATTTGTGAATGTTACTTTATTGACTCTGACTTACCGGGGGTAAGTGCTGGATTGTGACTAACGCGCTTCTTTACCTTCCACAATTCCTCATGGGTGTGGTTGCTTCAATATGGGCAGTGATCTGCCCCACAGGTGGCCGCTCTTTAATCATTTACATTTGAGAAATGGGGGAAGGCCCATTGCCACTTAGTGAATCCTCCATGCCTAGAATGGTGCTGCTTACTATTGAGCTGGAAACTTGATGTCTTGGAGCTCTAGTCCCCTGGTGCCCGGAAGCCCGATTCCTTTTGAAATCCAATTAGAAATTATTACAGGGTTTTGACCTTCAAGGGTATACCACCGAAATGATGTCATGATTATGACGTAATATATCTCACAACAAGAAGGCCCGACATAAAGTATTCAATCGGTCTTATATCCAGCTTCATGAAGTTACTAAGAGAAACTCATTGGAAAACAGGAAAAAATATTTTAAGGTATATTACAGGGACAATACAGTATGGAATTTTGTACACTAATTCAAAGGACAACCATCTTGTTGGTTACATATATAGTGACCTTGTGGAAAGTATTGATTATCGAAAGAGTACCTCAAGGTATGAATTTCACCTAGGTATAAGAATAATTTTATGGGAATCCAAGAAGTATTTCATTGTGTCCATTTCATTAGTAAGGTGTTCTTCCACTTAAGAGTTTTCTCGTCTCTTTTACCCATCGGTTCGTAAGAGAGTTATCAGAGGGTGTTTCTCCCAGACCATCTGGTGGTAATGAAGCGGCCTTGGTTAGAGTTAAAAGTGGTTGGCATATTCAAAATATAGATAGCTGAATGATCTGCGGCTCTTTCATATCTGCCGGTGACCACGCTTTGTGGCTCTTTCAGATCTACGGCTCTTTCAGATCTACCGGTGACCACGCTCTATGGCTCTTTTAGATAGTTGTAACAATCTGCGGCTCTTTCAGATTTGTGGCTCTTTCAGATCTGCAGATCTGTGATTGGGCATTTTCCTGAGACCACTTTCGGCCATCCTGAAGCTTCTTCTATGGCTATCTCAGAGCCCAAATTTCAGCCCCCTTCCTCGGGCTAAATCTCTTCTCATTGATTGGGTCTTTTGAGGTTTATAGATCTGCAGCATTTCTCTTTTTTTTTTCTTTTCTCTTCTCTTCGATAATCTTTATGCTCAACAGGAGAACATTCTCCAGATGGCTTCCAGCTTCGCAAAAATAGTTGCTGGCTCAGTTCCGTCCACCTCTGGGGAGCAAGCTCCTGCCCATATCATCAGTGAAGCCCCAGCTCCCACTGTCTAGGTGGTCCAAGCCTCACTCGATGAGGCTTTGAAGTTCTCTGAAAGTGCCCTAATTTGTTGATTCAATGGTTTTTGGCCACGGCTGACAGCTCTCCACAGTTGGATCTCGGAGGTATGGAAGCCTCTAATTCCTGATGCAATTAATATCTACCCCTGTGCTAGGGGTTTCTTTATAGTAGATTTTGAAAACCCTGAAAGCAGACAATGTATTTTAGATTCCGGCCCTTGGTTTTGGGATAAATCAGGCCTATTCATGAGGCCATGGAACCCATCATCTGATCCCTCAACAACAGTCATAACCTCAGCACTAGTTTGGGTGAGATTTCCAAACCTACCCTTGCATCTCTGGAATTTCTCTTCGCTAGAAGCCATTGGAAATGCAATTGGGAAATTTTACTGCAGGTGCCCAGAAATAGAGGAATATGCTAGAACCACCTATTCATGCATATGTGTGGAAATGGACTTCAGCGCTGAATTCCCAGCTGAAATACACCTAACAAGTAAAGACTGTGTGGAACCAGAAACTCAATTACAAAAGTGTCCTCTTCAGATGTCGATCTTGCTTTGAGACAAGCCACCTAGCTAAAAATTGCCCAAAAGCCTCCCAGAAAAATTCTACTAGAAAAAATCACCACAAATCTACATGGTGGGAAGGAGCATAAAAAGAACACTACACTGTCATCAAAGAAGAATACTCTCGAGAAAACTTTGAATTACAAGAAAGCGGGCAAGAAAGAAACAACTCTCAAGACAAGCAGGGGGAAAGCCTCGCCCAACAACAAAAAAGTGAACTCAACAACCCCTTAAGCATCAACAGTTATGAGGTTTTGAATACTGCGCAAAATAAATTTTCATTTAACAGCAAAGCAGATCTCCTAGACCAAACTTCTTCTCTGACTATCTCCAAAAGGACGAACACAATAGATCGTGAAGCTAAGACACCAATGTCCCAAGAACCAGAAGAGATGAAGGAGATGCAAGATAAAGAAAGTTGGAAGACCGTAGAGAAGAAAAAGAAAGCTACATCACCAATCTCACCAAGAAAGACGAGGAGCCAGACAATTAGAAATTAAGAAAATTTTAGGTCCGATAGACCAATTTGGTCTCAGTGGACGTTAACCATCATCATCATCATCATCATCACAACAACGGGAGCAACATGCCAAGTAGTTTGGATAATAATATCAATAAGTTATCTTGAACCTCAAAAGAAGGAGTAAACTCCTATTTTCTATGATAATAATTCAACTATTGCACTTTCAAGAAAACTCTTGTTTTCTTTGATAATAATTCAACTACTGCACTTTCAAGAAATCATGTGTTTCACTGAAAAGTAAACACATTGATACCATATATCACTTCATTCACAAGCTTGTCAACACTAGGGATATATCTCTTCAATTTTGGGAATCTAAAGAATAGTTAACAGATATCTTCACCAAACCATTGGAATGAACTTTTTTTGCGTTTCAAACACAGTACTTAGACATTGTTAGTAAATGCAACAATCATAGTTGGAATTTGGATTTCTCTTTACGCATCATACCAATAACTAATAAAAGCTTGATTAAAAATTTACCCTTACATAACATAATTAGGTTAAAAAAATTTACATATTTATGACAAGAAAAAAAAACAAATTTTCACATATTTTGTATGATTCTTATTTTATTTTTAATTTTATTATTAATTTAATTTATTTTAATTTGTTTTTTTTTAATATTTCTTTTAATCATTATTAAAAATTTTATTTATATGATGTACCAATGTAATGTTTTATGTTCTTCCAACTTTTATCAATTTTAATTTCAACTTTGTTATTTTTACATATTTTAATTACATGGATGGAATGATTAAAAATAATAAATTTGAAAATGTCCTATGATTGACAAAATTCCCTATGATTTTTGAATGGATACACTAAATCATAACCAAAGTGAATGGACCGATTAGTCATGAGAAGAAGAGGTTTGTTCTGAATAATGAAATATTCTATTCTTGGAAGAAGAGAGTAACCATTCATTAGTTTTTCAATTCTTATCATTATTTTATTACATATGCAATGGAGATCAAATTTGTGGATGATTAAGATTAATTGAATCTCCATGCATCAATTATAGTCATAAATTTCATTATAAAAAAGTACAAGAATACACAAACTAATCCTCTTTCCCCTTGACAAATAGATTACTAAGTCCTAGTTTGAATTATTTTTCACCTCTTGTAGAACCATGTATACTTTATTTTCATTATTATAGAATTTGCAATCATATGTTACAACTATTTTGTATGACTTCAAAAAATTATGGTAAGTATAAAATTGCTCAATCATTTTATGGTATGCTTTCAAACCTAATTAGTATTTTACTATTTTCAACTTTATAGTATTTCCTAAAGATAAAAATAAAATAGGTTAAAAAGTGTGAACACTAACCTCCAATCCAAGTTCCAACAAGCATCAATTTCAATATGGTGTGAACCTTCAATTCTATTGGAACCCAAATTTAAAACCATCCAACACCCAAATGGATTTTCTCATTCTTGAATTGAATTATTTCCATTATTTGTGTCACAAGTTCTTGTCCCAAAATAGAGAAATATGCTAATGAAGAAAAGTTACTTCAAGTAACTTCCTAGAAAGCAACTAAAACTGGCATATGCATTCCATTATGGTTCAAAACAATACAAGGCAAATACTTATTAGTACACCGAAAGAAAGAATCAAACTACACACATAATATCTCTCGTAATAAAAATTGGAAGTTCCCTTCTCCTAAATTATCAATTGGCCAAGACATTTGTAAGTGAATTTATATATGTTGGCCAAGACATTTGTAAGTGAATTTATATATGTAGCCTGCCTGAACTAAGAACTGTCCCTATAATCGCAGTAACCTGTGAGTATTTGGAAACACAACGATTAACACAATTGCATTCTATTATGTTCAGTTCACCTTCTTTATATCTCCTTGAAATGCATTTGCATAGCAAGTCTGAATAAGCTTCTTGAAAAACTTGACTTTGTGTTCCATTTCCAGATCTACTGTACCGATAAACTTATCATTGTCAAATCCAGAAGGGATTTCGGGGACTGTAGCCATTTTAATCTTGAACCGTTGATAAACAACCTGCTGCTCAATGAAAAGAAATAGCACTTCAACGTAAGTTCATTCTGGTTAGGCTTCACTCATTTTCATCGTATTGAATTTTGTTGTCAGACAGCTGTAGCTGCAGCGTTGCCTCTTCTTAGTGATGTCCCAGGAGACTAGAGAAAATTAGCTGTCTATGCTCACAGAAGGATTTAAGTAAATGAAAAGAAATAGCACTTCAACGTAAGTTCATTCTGCTTAGGCTTCACTCATTTTCATCGTATTGAATTTTGCTGTCAGACAGCTGTAGCTGCAGCGTTGCCTCTTCTTAGTGATGTCCCAGGAGACTAGAGAAAATTAGCTCTCTATGCTCACAGAAGGATTTAAGTAAATAATGATAATAGAATTATTTCCATTATTTGCCTTAATGCTTCTTCTAGTTTGATTTGGTTTCAAGCTTGACATGGATTTTCATGTTTTGTATTTTTTTTGGTTGGGTCTCTCCAGGCTAATCGCTACCATGCATTTAATTAACTAACAGTTGAGTTGTGTTTTAATTAACTTAATTACTTTATGTTTTGGATTAGAGTTTATCAATCGTGTTTTGCATGAATTTTATCAATAGTTTCAGATGGGTTGGTCAACGATGGCCTAATTAGAAATTTCAATTTCAATATAAACCTTCAAGGCTCAAGAGTTAACAATGCCATGTGTAAAGGAATACCTACAGGTTGTAGGTGTATCACAGCATTGAAAATTAACTCACAATTATGTTATATTTTGCGTTAGAGTTTATCAATCGTGTTCTGCATGAAAGTTTATCAATGGTTTGAAATGGAGTTTATCAATAGTGTTTTGCACGAAAGTTTATCAATCATTTGAAATGGGTTGGTCAACGATGGCTTAGTTAGAACTTTCAATTTTGATACAAGCCTTCAAGACTCAAGAGTCAGCAATGCCATGTGTAAAGGAATACCTACATGCTGTACTTGTATTACAATAATGAACAATGAACAAGTCTTATAGATGCCTAGTTCCGAGTCAACAGTGCCATGTGTCAACAATTCCATGTGTAAAGGAATACCTACAGGCTGTACTTGTATTACAATAATGAACAATGAAGAAGTCTTATAGATGCCTAGTTCGGATCGTCCTTGCGCGGCGGGCCATTCAGTGAGGAACCCCAAGTAGATGCCAAGATGCCCAATGCCAACGTATTAATAGCTATAAAATATAGTGAAAATAAATAGGCATTAGTGACGTTTTCGAAAAACGGTTTTCAACCACGTCTGAAAAAACGGTTATCTAAAAATTATAGGCCTCAAAAAAGGCTCATATGATAACTAGAGCTAAGAGTTAGTTGCATGTGAACTTTAGTATGATAACTAGAGCTAAGAGTTAGTTGCATGTGAACTTTAGTAAGACACTTAGTTGTGAGTACCTACTAATTTTAGATAACTAACATTTTTAAATCTGTTAATTCTAATTAGCTCTAAAATCTTATTGTGCTAGATAGTTCTAGAAATTTCTCCATGTATTGTAAAATCTATTTAACGGCTAGAAAGGCAATCTACCCGTATGGTTTTTTATGTTTGTATTTGTTCTCTCTATCACCAGCATGGGAGGAGATGGCAATGCAAGCGACCCATGGTTTTTGCACTTTTTTCATTGATATGTGTGCCTGCTCTATCTATCACCAGCATAGGAGGAGATGCCTTTTGCTCTTTTTTCATTGATATGTGTGCCTGCTCTATCTATCACCAGCATAGGAGGAGATGGCTTTTGAGACCAACACAAGAATTACAACTACGGGTTTGGCACTCTGTCAACATATCGTTTTTGGTACTTTGTCAACATATCGTTACAGGTCTAGCCTTGTATCAGCCTCTTCTTTTTTATTTTTCATGTTTCAATGTCTAATAGAAACACATTCACCATATCCATACATATATGCACTTGTATCGGCCTCTTTGTTTTAAGCTACAGTAGTTTTGTTTCCGTTTCTAGTGGAAACACATGTTGGAGTTAATGTTTACATTCCATATTTAAGAAGTTGGTTTGTGATGGTTGAGAAATTCTCTCAACCTCTCTATCTAATTTAGAAATAAGTTGGATCTCAGAAACTCTATTTAATAGAGTAATCTGAATGTAAATCTGTGTGTGAGTGTCTTTGCACATACACCATTTGTGCATAATATATGATTGAGTTTCTGTAATTGTGTTGTTTTAGCCATTTTTATCATGGTATCAGAGCGTAGGATCAGAGGCCTGTGTGTTGTGTTGTGATAAAATTCCTAGAACTGAGATGAGCTTGCGTTCAAGAGCTGTTTGCTTTGCGTTACGGACAGCGTATTCTCCATTTTTTTAAAATTGCTGCCATCTCTCCGGTCCGGTCCAGTCCAGCCACGGAATTAGCGAAGTGACCACAGATTTTCAGAACGTAATACATGGAGTGAACGAGAAGATCTACATATTTTTCATTCATTTTCTTCACAGACTGACCTTCCTGCTCCTGTAGACACTTCACACTGCGACATATTATGTCCTATGCTCTGAACATGGGAAATCGCTTAAGAGGGAGAATAATTTACAAAATCTCCATCTGAGTTCATATAAATCATGGGTTCAAACCATGATCAAGTGCTGTCAGAATAGCAGTTGGAGGGGATTCTTGCACGAGAGAAGTGGAGCTCCGTGAAGGAAGAGGAGATGTTCGACACATGGGACATGTTGCGTGCAGGCGAAGCCATTCGTCGATGCAATCCATGTGGAACATTTGATCGCAATCAGAAATAATCCTCACATTCTCCGGCTCCTTGTAATCGCTTAGGCAAATCGAGCAACACTTGTTATCCTCTGCTTCTTCTAACTCATTTCCGTGTAAAAAAAAATTGAGCGATTGGCAGGCTTTGATAGAATATAACATCTTGGGGAATGAATCCAAAGTCTCCTTATCGATCCCAATTACAGCGTCGTTCTCGTTCAAATGGGCGGTATGAAATCCGATTGCACGATCGCTAGCCCATATCTCGTTTCTTACATGTCTGATGTGTTGCCTATTTCTGTCACGGCATGGTTCGAGGTGTTCGGTGCTCTCGTATTCATAGCCATTATATTGTTGGTTCTTCTCTCTGTCTCAGTAAGCTGCCAAAACTATTCATATTATGATGAATTCAATGAAGAGAGTGAACCTATTAAACTCTTTTAAAAATAACTAGCAGTGCAACTATGTGTCTGATGCCAGTACTTAGTAGTAGTAAGACTCAATATGTATGGTTGTCCAGATAGTATGGCAGTTGCGGATCTAGGGAAGGATCCCTCATTAGTGGTAGACATGGAAGTGGTTTCCTAATAAGGTTATGCGACAGATTGGGATGTTGTCCAGTAATTGACTTCGGAAGGTCCTTGATTCGGGAGTTGACGAAGTGAACTCGGGAATCCAACTTGCCAACTACACCTTTCCGAGGGTTATGAGGCAACTTGATGGAGCATATACTGATAAGCTTGATTATTTTGTTATTTTCATGTAATGTAATCATTAAGGGGGGATGTTGGAGTTAATGCTTACATTCCATATTTAAGAAGTTGGTTTGTGATGGTTGAGAAATTCTCTCAACCTCTCTATCTAATTTAGGAATAAGTTGGATCTCAGAAACTCTATTTAATAGAGTAATCTGAATGTAAATCTGTGTCTGAGTGTCTTTGCACATACACCATTTGTGCATAATATATGATTGAGTTTCTGTAATTGTGTTGTTTTAGCCATTTTTATCATGGTTTTTGCACTTTTTCATTGATATGTGTGCCTGCTCTATCTATCACCAGCATAGGAGGAGATAGCTTTTGAGACCAACACAAGAATTACAACTACGGTTTTGGCACTTTGTCAACATATCGTTTTTGGTACTTTGTCAACATATCGTTACAGGTCTAGCCTTGTATCAGCCTCTTCTTTTTTATTTTTCATGTTTCAATGTCTAATAGAAACACATTCACCATATCCATACAGATATACACTTGTATCGGCCTCTTTGTTTTAAGCTACAATAGTTTTGTTTCCGTTTCTAGTGGAAACACATTCACCAACTTGGTGTCTTCACCAATTTACCACAATGGGCAATGCTAGAATTCGGTAAAGATGGAAAGCTTTTGTATTCTTCTCAAGATCAGTTGATCTCTGTCTAATTCTTGAAAGACATGTCAAAATAAAGGGATTACTGCCGGCTCCATGGCAACTGCACTAAAAATTCGAAGAAGTTGAGGATAGGTTTTATGATACTTTTAGTGGTTCTGTGAGAAAGTTCCTCGCAACTTCAGGAATTTGACCCTCTTGTATGAGCCAGATATCATAAATAATAGATTTGCTGGGCCACGAGTGATTTTGTCTTTGCCTTCATTGAAGTACTTGGACATCAAGTTCAGTGATTTCAACGGGTCCCTGCCTAAGAAGCTGTTTGACAAAGATGTCGAGGCCTTTTTTGTTCCCACATGGACTATGATTATATGGCCACACAATCTTTAATCTACCGCACCAAAACTACTCTTTATTTATTTTTAATGGACGGAAGAGGATAAGCTCTCAGGGATTGCATAATCTGGTTGTTCTGTTTGAAGAGACACCGATGTAGGATTACCTAATATGTACATGAAATGTGAGGGTTGCCTGGTGCAGATGCGAAGTTATTTTTCTTGCGGAGAATGAGAAGTGGAAGTTGTGTCCTGGCTGCTTGTTCATATAATCTGATTTGTACCTAGATCTGAGTCTTTCATGCGGATTTGGGTTTTTGCGGATCTTCCTTTATAGGGTGACTTACCTATTAAATACAGTCAACCTTCCCTGCTTCTCAACATTTTTGTAATAAACTGATCGAAACTAGTATAAAAAATGAAAGAATCCTAAGGTGTGCTTGAGATTTGAAATTCCTACCCGGCCTCCATCTGAACCATTTGTGGTGAGGTATGTCAGCTACAATGTTCATATTATTGGAGGAAGGGATTCTATAGTGAACACTATTGGGCTTTATTCATGTCCCGGTATAAACCATCGTGACTTGTAGTTGAAGACAGGTGAAATTTAGTAGGGACATGAACATTATACTAGTGTTGTTGCCTGCGTATTTGTGGAAGCAATCCATTAAATGGGTTATAGCTTGCACTTCTTGAAATTGTTTTATTTGATAAAAACTCCATAGCATACGTTACATATGGATAATGTCATACCTTACATTTAGAGGGCATGAGCATACGCTTTCCACTCATGGCTTGTGTTTATGTTTGGTTTTTTAGCATGGCTTTTTTGCAAGTTGTAGTAAAAACGTCCAGACACGATAAGATTGAGATTTCTGTGTATAATGTGACATTACTAGGGTATTTTTGCTATTAAGTTTACTTACCAAATTACTATGGTGTGACCAATTTTTTTGATAATGGGTAAAAGGAAAATTACTTTGGTGTGGTGAATTTTTTTGACAATGGATAAAAAGTTTCAGGAAGAAGGGAGCTGAGAAATCTCTTAATAGGTCATAATTTGCAATATGTTGTTTCTACATTGCAAATAGAGAATGAGTTCCAAATCATAATGGTTTTTGGAATCAATCATAGAATAGTATTTTCCAAATCTTCATATTAGTTTCACACCAAGATTGACCTTCTTGATGAATTGGAAGAGGATTCAAGAAGCAAATTTGCAAGATGGAGCAAAGTGGTTAGTGAGTAAATGAGGTTGCCTATTTAAAAGATTTCATGGAAATGCCTTGTGAAGTTGTCCCTCTTCAAGAAGGCAACAATAGACTCTTTGATCAAAATGAAACTTTGAAAGAAGATCACATGCATTGTTGTTGTAGTTGACGACCAAGAAAAAAGTTATTCAGGAAGCATAATCTTCATTTGCAAGTCAGTGAACTGCATAATGCTAAGAGGATGATTGTTGTTGTTGAGCTACCAAGCTTGTCTTCTTCCACGCTTCATGATCTTCATTGTATCCTTGCTATTTGGAAGAATATGGTTATTGATGATTGTGCCTGAACACATTATTTTGTGTATCCTAGCTTTGAAAAACACACTATTGGTATTGATTCTAGACTACTATGCAAAATGGGATATTTTGGAGGACTTGGGAAGAATAGATAACACAATGTTATTCCAATTTCTTGTGTTGAATTTGGGAAGATGACTTTTGTTGCATGTGGATTTCGGACTAAGTTGATGGAAGAGAAGCCCCTATTGATTGTGTTACGAGTGATGACAATGTTACTATTATAAAGGCTTATCATGTTGTTTGTGCACAACAATTTGAGTTTGTGTAAAGGAGATTCAAGCCACCTCAATATCATCATATGAAGAAGAGGAATTTATGTAGGATCAGAAAGCTATTGATTATGCAGTCAAATCATTGGAAAAATGATGAGAAAGGCTTAACAATGGACTAGCTCTAGTTCCTACCATCAAGATGAATTATGGTTGGATTGATGGATGGTCGTTGAATAAGTTGAGTAGATGAATTGTGGTTGGATTGATGGATGATCTTTGAATAATTTGAATAGATGAATTGTGGTTGGATTGATGGATGGTCACTGAATAATTTGAATAGATGTTTGTGGACTTCATACTGTTGTGTCTCATCGTTGTGTTGTCTTACAACATTCCTACCTAAGTTGTGTTTCAAGGGGGAAGTTTGATGATGACAAATGTTGTTAATTTACTAGTGGCTTAGCTATGTTTTAGGGAGGAGTTAGATGATGAAACATATTGTTGTTGTTTCTTTGTTATTATTGGCTGATTTATATTAATGTTTTTAGTGAGAGTGTTTAGACATTTCACATAGGAGTTTTCTACAAATATTATATCTATAAAATATTATGCATGTAGAGAAGAGATAGGAGCAATATCATACCACTTGTCTTTTAGTATTTTTTTGAAAAGATTTAATAAAATCACTTGTTTCAATCTTGCTTGTAATGCAAATAATTACAACTATTATTTATAAAAATAAATAAAAAATTAACAATTTGGTTTTAAACTTGAAGGTAGCATTGATTTAAAATTTCAATCCCCATCACTAAAGTGGAACCATATATTGCAATAAATGCAACATTGTGATGTATTAATTAGACAAATGTTTCATAAGAATGTGAGGTTAGAACATTGTTATGTGATTAAAGTGAACATTATGCAAGTATTATTAGTATTGGATTAATATTCTTATTTATTTCGACACAAGAGTATTCTAATTAATATAATAGTATTTTTAGAATTTTTTTTCTAGTATTTTTTTCACAATTATAAGTTTGAGTTATGTAGTGTGTAAAATGTGTAGGTGTTGAATCCATTTATCCATTCAAAAATATGTTTAGAAAAGTTTCTACTTTCATCCAAAATTATTTAAATGGAAGTTTACAAAACATATAATAACATTATAAAAGATTAATTCTCTACAATCAATATGTGAATTAATCTTTTATAATCTTATAAAAGATTTATTCTCTACAACTAATATGTGCAATATCGTCCTAGATGAGGGTGTACGACTAGGAATTTCAATGTCTTTGGGATAGCCATTGACGTAGCACTTGTTTCAAGTTGAGGTGGTGGTGGATGGATGGAATAAATACATTCCCTTTAGTATCTGTGCCTTAATGAGTTTTAAATATCAGTTCAGGGCTCAAGAATTTGGTGTATGGAGGCAAGGTCATTACCTTGTCCTCTATCTCTAGTGTTTCCTGTCCATGATTTGGCGGCTTCTTTACGAGTTTGTTTTCTTGCAATTGCACACAATATTTATCTATGTTCTGGCTTGGGAGTGGATTCCTTGAGTATGGCTGTGGAGTTAGTTTTCCCCCCTCTTCAATGACTTCTTCTCTAGGTGAGTTTTTATTCGTAAGTTTTTGTGTATCACCTGAATTTCCTATTCTTGGAGTGGGTATTGGTAAATTTAGGTTTCACCATAAATTCTTGTTCTTCGGGTGGGTATGTAGTCAAATTCAGAGTAGTTGGACTCTCAAATGTTGGTTCATTCCGGGTCAAGCTGATCCACTGCTTTTTACACAATTATCTTTCATTTTCTATGTTAATTGATATATTGCAAAGGTTGGGTCATTTGTCTTGAGGATTTATTTAATTGGGTTATGGTTCTGCCTGTGTTGAGTTTATATGGTGGATTTGTGGGGTTTTGCATTTGACGTACAATGAATTTCATGTTATGTTGGGCCTAGGTCCCGTCGAATGGTTTTACGTGGATAACCTTGTTGTTTATAGGTCAGGCCTTCAGGGTATTCCTTTTTGTCCTTTGATGTATTCCATAAGTGGTGGTATTTCTATTGCTTGTCCTCATTGTCTTTCTTTAACATTGCTTATGGCCCCAAGGCAGTAGACTGAATGATGGGGTGGAGGCTATGTGGGGGAAAAACAGTTGTACCCATTTTCTTATGATTCACTAGCCACTACCTTTGATTCAGTGCCTCTAGAGGTTTTTAGGGAGATTTTAGTTATGGAAAGTGTGGAAGGTGGCGATCATCCTTGTGGTTCAAATTCTGCTTTGGATGGTGCAAAGGTGAAGTGACTTCCAAATATTGGTCATTTCTAGAAAAGGAGGTTGAATTTTTTAAGCTCATTGGCATTAAATAAATAGACTGAAAATTATAATGTTTTATGGTCTCTAGAGGATATAAAGATAATGGTTGTGAAAAAAGTTCAAGATAACAAAATGATGGAGCAAAGGACCACTCTTCCCAGTATTACGACTCAGTTAAATAAGATTACATTAGAAACATCGGTAATAAATCACTAGAGTGAAACTCGACTAAACTAGACTAAGTGAAACTAAACAAGGACACAGGGACATTTTTGACACCTAACAAGTGGTTGGAATTAGATTCTCCAACACTCCCCCTTAATTACAACCACATAAACATTCAATTAAAATGGTTGTTAGTATATGTCTCAGTTAGGATATTTTTTTTAAAAGGAAACAATTTTTGTTTATGCTAAGTCCACTAAATGACAAATGAGGTCTGCATTATTTGTTCAATGATTAGTGTTAATTACAAGCTTGAATATCGCATGAAAATTGAAGAAGATTGTGTTTTAAAGGTACCAAAATTTTGGCATGAAAGAGTTAGTAAAAAGGGCACATGGAAGCACGTTGATTGGAAGCACCAAGTCAACATAGTGGAGAATGCACAGAAAGAAGCCAGATCGGTCAAATCTGTAGCCATCGTCAAAAGGGTTTTTTGTTCTTGGGATTTTTTTTTTACCAAAAAAGGAAAAGTTATTTTGAATGGCGACTATTAAATCTTCTTGAATTCATTTAGGAGAAGTATTTGAGTGGTCTATCTGAGTGATAAAAGAGAATCCATTTGGGATTCTTGAGCTACCATTGCTACATGCTCCCACCATAAGCAATAGCCACAACCATTATTGTTAGAGCCAAAAGTTGTGTAGTAGAGAAGCCAGTTGCTATGTTTGAAGATCGATTGCCTTGCTGAGTTGTAATGAGGCAACGCTCAACAAATGGGAAAAGGCAAGAAGCTAAGAAGGTCAAAAAAAACAAGAGGATATGTTTGAGATCTTGTTAGATTTGGAAGTAAAGAGGAAAAAATAATCTATGAAAGATAACATTCTTCCCCTGATTTATATGCGAAGACAACCAAAGAGGCCTAGGATACCCTTGAGAGGAGTTTTTGTGTAAGGGGGAGTATTGAAGTTGAAGATGAAGGTGGATCTATAGTAGTATATATACATCGACATGAAAAGTTTGTTGAATCCCACTATGCACATATGAAAGTGGATGAAGATTTGGTAAATCCAGCAAAAGAGCTAGCTGTTGAAATTTTAGTGAACCCAACAACAAAGCTTGTTGATGACAGTAAAGCGACCATTGGAGCAATCAATGATATGGTGAATCCAACAATTAATATTGCTGATGTAAAATTTAATGAAGAATGATTGGATAAAGATAAATGGTTGTACATGATGCAACAAAAACATTAGATCGACATGATGTTGTTTGGTGAGATAATGTCACTTGAATCTAAAAACCAAGTGGAAGACATCATGTTTGCAGCAGCATAGGTTAGTACATAAGTCGAAGAGATAGAGACATAGACATAGACAAAGAAAGAGATAGAGATAGAGGTAGAGGCAAAGAAGGTAGCCCATAAAGAGAAAACAGAGACAAAAGCAGAGGCAGAGAAAGAAGCGCAATAGAAGAAAGCTCTCATTGCAGAGCAAAAGGAACAAAACCAATGTGGTTTTGCAAATATTTTAATGCTAACATTAATTTCCAGTGTGCAAGTACACAAGAACATTTTGAAGAACATTTAGATTTCCTTGAAGCATGGTTTTCAACACCATGTCTAGATGAAGTCTGCATAGAAGTTGCAAAAATGAATGTTGAAAATAACATGCATGATGAAGAAATTAATGAAATTTTAAGGTATTGGAGTCCATAAGATATGTAATTATATTATGGTCTTATGTTGCAGAAGATTGATGATGAAAATCACCCTATAGATGATAATATGTGGTAGCAACCCACATACAAGTCATTTTCTAAATATGTCTAGGACATGCTTAGATAACTTGTAACAATGGAAGACCTGCTCCAACAAATGAAGAAACTGAGGTTTGAAGGATATATCAAAGAGGAAAAGATGAAACAATTTAGAGGCTATAGGATCTAGAAGAAGAGAAGAAAAGTAAATGTAGTTGAAGTCAATTTTGAAAAAGAAAAACATCAGTAATAAATGACTGGATTGAAACTAGACTAAACTGGATGAAGTGAAACTGAACTAGGACACGAGGACGGTTTCGACGCCTAGTAGGCGGTTGGAAATAGATTCTCCAACACTCCCCCTTAATTACAGCCACATAAAAATTCAATTAAAATTCCTTCTGGTCGATGTCTCAGCTAGGCTTACAATTTAAGAAATTGACTTCAACTATATTTACTTTTCTTCTTCTCTTCTTCCAAATCTTGTAGCATTTAAATTCTGATCTTGGCTTTAACTTTTATCTTCTTTTCTTCTTCTCTTCTTCCTAAGAAGGGTTTTACAACATTTTTGTTTGTTCTGGTATTATTTATTTTCATTTTTTGTGCTAAATCGAAGTTGAGTGATTTTAGACTAATCACTAGCTTCTGAAATTCAAACCCTCAAGTTTCAACTCTCGACGTCGATAGGTTTTGAGGTTTTCTTCTTCCACCAAGGTGATTCGATTATCCTTTCTATAGTGTAATAATGATGTGGAAGTCTAACAAGAAATCCAATGTAAAGGTTGTTGTCATTTCTCCAACTATTCCCTTGGTGCAAGGGAAGAAGGGAAAGCGACAACAAGAAGCTGAAGTTGGGATTCAACCATTACATAAGAAAGTAAAGTCTGCTACCAAAGTACCACAAAAGAAGAAACATGAGACATATTCTTCATCTAAGGAAGCTTCTAACTCAGAGGAAGAGGTCAAACTTCCTGTAAGCAAAGAACCTAATTTGGCAAAGAAAATTCCAGCAAAAATTGTGGAGGAAGAGAGTGATGAAGAGGATAGCTCAGGCGAAAGTGACGATGAACCAAAGGCCAGCAACAAAATGTCTAGGGAAAAAAGAAACAACAACCAAAAGAAATTGCAAAGAATGAGATCTTTCTCCTATTGAGCTTCTTTCTCTGCCTCTCCTTTTGTCTCTATTTTCTCTTTGTGGGCTTCCTTCTTTGCCTTTGCCTCTATGTTTGTATCTGTGTCTCTTCCACTTCTGTACTAACTTGTGGTGCTACGAACAAGTTGTCCTCTAAATTTTTTCATTCTTTGTCATGGTATCAGAGTTAGTTTGCATAAGACTACCTAAGAGAGCATCAACATGAGTGAAGTGAGAGCAAGAAAGAGAAGAGGCAAGCCTGCATAGGACTCTTTGAGAGAGCAGAAAAAGTTTGAAGAAGCTTGAATAAGCCTACGAAGAAGCAGCAAGAGAACGAAGAAGCTAGCTATGGCTAAGCTAGTAAAGGCGAGGGCAAACAAATTGAATAAAGTTAAGCTCAAAGTCATATTTAAAAAAAATAAAAATTGTTGTGATAATGCTCTGATAACAAAAATTGAAGAGAACAAAATGATGGAGTAGAGGACTGCTCTTCCTAGCATTAGGAATCAATTAAATAATATTACATTAGAAACATCAGTGATAAGTGACTGGAGTGAAACTCTACTAAATTGCACTAAGTGAAACTGAACTAGGACACAAGGACGGTTTTGACACCTAACAAGTGGTTGGAATTAGATTCTCGAACAAACTTGTAATATGCATTTATGTTTGAACAATATGGATTCTAATTTGGAGCGAGTGGAGTATTTCCTAGTCATTGATTGAGGCTCAGGTAACCTCATTGATCCCCTACTAACAACATGCATACCCTAGCCTTGTTACCTTCTCACAAAAAATTGTATCGGGGCGATAATCGAGGGTAGGTACTTCTGTGTCTCTTTTGTTAATATAATTGGCTCAGACTTATTTTATGGCATATTAGGGTATTGGTATAGGTGAAAGATATGTAGGTTTTGAGCCCTTTTTTCGCTTATGTGGGAACTGTTAAAATGATGGTTGGATGGAAGAAGTGTCAATGGCGTATAATGTTTTTACACTTTCCTTTCAAATTCTGTTTCATTTTGAATACACATTGCATTTTCTTGCGGTGGAACTTTGTAAATGTGTTAGAAAACCTGCACAGATGAATGTAGCTAGTAAAGGTTGAACACACAGCTTTGTAGAGCAAAAACACTAAAAGAAAATCGAAAGAGCAAAAAGAATTATTGATTTCAGAAAATAGTTACAATGCTCATGATATAGCATCACTTCGTGAAGATCCCAAGGTAATGTGCCATAGTGGTGATCAATGAGAGGGCTCAACACCTATAGCAAGTTCCAGAGAGAACTAGCCAGTTGCGGTGTGAAAGAAGTTGCAAAGCAGGGAGTAAATCATGCAGAAAAGATCTTGCATGTAGTTCCATGCATGCATGGACAGTCAAAGGCGCGAATCTGGTGAAGATTCCAATGCTGAAGCCTTGCATGTCAATGAATGCTCTAACTAAGTGTCCGCGTGTGCTAGTAATGAAGATCCTAGGTGTGTAGTACCTCCAACACCCCCCCTGAACACCACTATGGGGAAAAGTAGAAAATGGGCCCTGGCAATTAAGGCCAAAGGTCATCCAAAATATAGTGCAAATTGTACTAAAATTAAGGAAAGATGGAAAACCTTGTGGGAAACCCCCCCCCCCCCCCTCAAAATACAATGTAATTGAAAGAAAAGAGAGTTTTTAAGCAATTGTGTCCTTCACTCCAAGACGATCGCGCCGAGAGTGAAACTTCTGCTCAGTGAATGTCTTGGTGAAGATGTCTACAGTCTGTTCTGCTGAAGGATGGAACTGCAAATCAATGACCCAATCATGTACTAAGTCTCTGATGTAGTGCATATGGATCTCTATGTGCTTTGTCCGTTGTCGCTGTACTGGATTGTTGCAAAATTTGAGATTGCTCTTGATCCGGATTTAAACAGGAACGCAAAAAAATACAGATATAACCTGTTGTGTTGTACAACAACCCCTCATTTCATAAAATTTTACTTTGAAAACTATAATATGAAATGGGTCCCTTTTAGATTAAATTGGTATCAACTTATCATTCCTCAAAAGGTCCGAAAAGAAATAAAACATTATAAACCTTTTGAGACAATATATAATCGGTCTTATAATAAAAAATGAATAATTCTTTATTGTGATAAAGCGATCGCAAGATCGCATATCGCAATAACAAAGGATGCATAATAAAAGACCCATTGGTTTTCCCCGATGCGACAAGCGCAAATAACTATTGGATATCGGGAAGGTAAGCAATCGTAACAAAAGGCCCCTCTCTTTGCTCTGATGCGATATCACTATCAACGATCGGGGAATGTAACATGCATGCAACTAAAAGCCCTCTTCTAAAAATCTCCCAAATCGCTATCAGCGATCAGGGATTCCGTAATGACACCAATATAACTACTTAAACATTCCTCCGATCCCCGATTGCAATAAAGCTAAGTGCGACTTTCAAAAAGGATTGATAAGGCTTGGGTATATTGTGTTGAATTATTATTAAAAGCCTTTCTCTTCCCGATAGTGATTCACTTGCGCCCAACCACCAAAACATCAAAGCGACGCTTAAATGAATTATTGGGCCAATAAATGATATGATGAGCATTTAAATGATTGAAAGGTTTAAACGGCCAATTAATGGAGCAATTATGCCAAAATCTCTTCAGAGATTGTATCCGCGGCAGTCTTATGTTAATCCTCCATTATTCATTGATTGATATAACTCTTTCATACTTGGTTTACGCCACCTATTCTCCGCATTACGTTCATTTTATCTCCTGTGCAGAGCTCCTCCGAAGCAGCGAATTTAGGCCAAATGGGGAAGAAGTCTAAGAAATTTGGAACAACTTCAGCTTCCGTAGTAACAAGACAACACACTGCAGATCCGGGACCAAGTAAAAAAAGATTAATCTCAGACACCACATCTCTTGGTCTCAGTAATACTACTTGGCAGAGCATCTATAATCTAGTTGAGGCCGAAGAGCCTCAGGAAACATCAGTACAAGCTACAGCAGACTCAAACCGGAAGTCCCAGACAACTCTAAAGGATTTGGTTGATTCTTACCTACACCGGATAACGGATCGAGAGCAAATTCTTCCATACACAGATGTGGTAAGATGGGTGGTTGAGGAAATTCCAATTACAAAAAAAACATTTTTCACTATCGACAGGAGAATATTCGGTTCATTTCAGTCCAATGATTTGAGACAAATGTACCATTTGCCCGAACCAGAGAAGAAGTATAACAAAGCATTTCTAGAGAAGTTCAGAGATGAAAATGAAACTGAATCAGCACCTATACAGGAATGGAGACAAAACCCAGTGAAACACAAGCATGAGTCCTCGGGTAAGTACTCTGTCGATTCCTTCTGTTCTCCTTATTGTTATGATGGGGCGATGATGTGTAGGATTTGGGGGTTGCATGATTCCTCAAAATTCTCCATAGAGATGGTACCTTTAATGGAAGTAGCATGCAATAGTGAAATAATGGATTGGGGGAATATATAATCTGATAAGTTAGCAACAGCTATTCTTGAGTTCAGAAACAAATCCCGTGTTATTGATAGGTTCATTCCTCCATTTTACTTTAGTGCCTACATCTTAGATACTCTCTGTTTTAACTCTGAATTTCCTGTGCTAGGATGGAGATGGACTCCACGGGACCCCATGCCCATTCATATCTATCACCAGAAGTTGTGGAAAGCCCATTATAAACACCACCTATATCAAGTTTGCAATGGATTTATGTTACCCATTTACTATGCAATTTTTGACAAATCTTCTCCTAAGATTTCCTCACAAGCAGAGATTGACTTGACAGCCTTAGGAACCTGGTCCGGAGAAGAAAAATTTACATATGTAAGTTTTCGACAGTCATGCCAGGCCTCATGTCCTCCCCTTGTATATACCCGACAAACTATTGGCTCGAGAGATAGCATATCATCTTACATCCGCTAGAGTTACAAAGACTCTGAGGAATTCAAAGAAGCAAGTTTGGTCTCCTTTTCCTCTAAGGTGTGGCGTTAACACTCTGCATGACTACAAGAATGCAGAGAAAGAAGCAGAAAAGATAAATACACTGAATCTCGCCACTCTTCCTAACAGACAATTTGATCCAAACAAAGTCGTCTATAATGTACTAGAACAGGAAAAACTCACTAAATTTGAACATAAAAAAGATGAGCTTGATGACCTATTCTCCTCGGCTGAGTCATTATTTCAGGTTCAACCGATAGCTAAAATGAAATATCACGACGATGGGTTAGTCGAATTTAACAAACTTAGAGAGCAGAGGTTGCAAACTCTGCCTCAAGATTTGTTAGCCACTGCCCCGATGACACAGTCAAGCGAGCCTGAACAGTGACTTACCAACGAACCTCCTGCTACATCAAAATTTTTTGAAGAAGTCCAAAGAAGAGAGCAAGAGGAATTCCAGAGGAAAGAACAAGAGGAAGCGCAGAGGAAAGAGTAGGAGGAACTCCAGAGGAAAGAACAAGAGGAAGCGCAGAGGAAAGAACAAGAGAATATGTGAAGAGGAGCAGAGCAGCAAGGATGCGAATGTCGATACCCAGATTGACCCAAGGTTGCTCCAGGAATGTCAGCAATTCGATTCAATCATAAGCAATCTAGAAAGCTCAAGAGAAGTTGATACATCCAAAGCGGCTGATACACAGGATACAACATCAAAAGAGGTTCCAAGCAAAGGAACCAGCGGTCTACCTGTTACTACAGACTTATAAATAATTCCCAAAGATCCTTCGGATCAAATCATTTTGCGAGTGGAGGATATACCTCCATTGGATGTCTTTTACAGCCCAAAGCACAGGGCCGTAGTAAAGCGACAGCGGAAAAAGAGAAGGATTGATCAACCTTCCCTGTTCCCTGAACAAACAGTGACAGCCAACGTAGTTTGGAAAGAGGAGTTCGATCCTTCTGATGACCTAACAAAGTTGTCCCAATATGCTGGAGCCTATTCGGCAGCCACCATGGACAAGGCATCGGAAGTGAGTAATTTGTTAAAAGAAAAAGACCAGGCAATCGCTTCATTACAAGCACAGCTATCGGAGGCACTACAGGAAGCAGAACAATTAGAACAGCAATTGTCCATGTAGAAACAGTTAAATAATCAATTGAACGAGCAGTTGCATGAAGAGAGACATAGGGTAGATTCGAGTGCGATTCAAAAGCAGAAATAACTATCAGAGGCATCAGCAAAATTGAAGACAATGAATGAACAGATAGTAAAGACAAAGGATGAGAAAATTGCTCAATTATTAGGTCAAATAGAGAAGTTCAAGAGTCTTTCGCAGCCTGCCGATTTCAGAGCAGAAGCACTACAGATTAATAAGGCACTGGTAACACAAATAAGATTATTGTGTCATAAAATTGCTCAAGTTGAACCCCTGTGTAACATAACAACATCAGTAATCGATAAATCAGTCGATGCTAGACAAGACTTAGAGCAGGTTGATGAGACCTTAACAGATTTTCTTACTTGGCAGGACACTAATGAGGGACATGCAGCAAATTTGCCTAAAATCCTAGAATCCCATACAGAAATTCTATTTATGGAATGGCAATCCCAATTGATGAAGGCAGAGAGAGTAGTTTCTAGATGCAAATTATCCACAAGTAATTTGTTTGAATTAATTACCAATACTCTCTATTTATCTAATATGATCTCTCAATGTACACCAGGTAAATTACTATCAGCCAAAACATTGGAGCAATCATGTTATCAAGAGCTGGAAAAGAATGGGAGATTGATCACAGGTATTAAAAGTTTAACTTGGGACACCTATTGGTTGTTCCTAGTAAAACCATACAGCCAGAGAGCCGCCCTCAAGTGCCTAACAGATGCAATCGGGTGTATCATTCCCGATATACATGATGCCACCTATTCTGCTCAACTCAATTCTCGTCTCAGCCGCCCTCAAGAAGTGGAACCGATGCTAGCGATATGCCAACTCAGGTCGAAAGGCAAACAACCAGAGTGATGAATCATGCTGCCGACTACCAGATTGCTTTGGGGGAGATATTCAAGATCAAGTTGTACCAATTTAGTAGCATTTTAATTTTGTAGTTAGTTAGTTTAATTAAGTATTTATAGACCCTTTCATGTATTTAGAAAGGGTCGTAAGTTTTTGTATATGACTTAAACCTGAAGTTGCACTACTGTACTTCAGGTATATATTTTTTATAAAGACTGGGCCAATTATTCCAATTTTGATAATGAAGCTTTTATGTGGATGTGCACTACTGCCTTTATTTAAAAGTATTTCTGAGTCGGAAGAAGGAATTCGAATTGCGATTGATGTTGGGAATGATTTGCAGCTCATATGGTACTACTATCTATGTCTGAATTCATTCTTTTTATGTGAATTGTTATTTGATCATTCTTGCTATTATTGAATATATGCATGTGTTTTAACATCATTCTTTATACTTTCCACTATTGGATGTTTATAGCGTTCTTTTCTTCTAATCATACATGTATCAGTAATATAAAAAGATAAGTGTAACAATGTTTTATTAATTACTTTGTTCAACTATTTGAACAAAGCAATTATTATATGAATGAATATCTATGTTTATTAAATAGAGTCATCTATATGCCTATTGATGAACATACATCATCAAACGTTGCACTTAAGAATAGAAGCTTCCCGGGATAGAATAATCATTTGTATTTTCGCTTTTAGATTAAGTCATCCATTAATTATCACTTATTAGAAAACCAATCACTCATCCATCCCTTTTTTATTCATTACTGGGAAACTAGTCCCATTATATCCAGTCGGAGCCACCATCCCAAACGGAAAAGGAGTTGTATTAAGGTCCGAACCGGGTGGTTATCCCCCGATGTTGATGCAACGATTTTCGAGGCATCAACATAACCATATACACAAAGATGCAGCGGAAATAGTACTTCATTTCATTAATGGAAAATACTGAAATATGCTTACAACTAGAAATGGAAATAAACTAGCTAGGGCGATGGTAGCTTATCTCTGAGAAGAGATGTGGTGGCTACATGCCTCTGAACTATGTTACAATGAGGCTCAAAGGCCTATTTATTGTTGAGAAACAATGGAACACCCTTCACATCCCAAAACCTAATCCTAGAAGATGAAACACCAAATTGTGGGCCCCGTTTGGGTAAATTGGTACATCAATTTCCCGGGGTCGTAACTTTGGCATACGATCTCCGTTTGACACGTACAATAGCTCGTTAGAAAGATCTATCCGAGCACTACAACTTTGGGAAGAGAAACATTGGTCCATGGACCCATGTTGCCCCCAGATTTCCCAAAAAACATCGTTTAGGGCCTCAAAATGGCTCTGGAAGTTCAAGACCTGAAAAACTGCTAAAAATAGTAAATTGTGCTACAATTTAGGAAACTGAAAAATTGAAAGAGATAGTTGTGGAGGTCCAAATGGGATAGGTGGGTGGCCACCAAGATCCACCTGGATCATTCCTCCCCCTTTAGGAAGCAATGGTCCCCATTGGGTTGAGTTCCTCCCTGAGATGAGGAAGCTTTTGCTGATCTAGGTCTCTAGTGAGCTGTTCTGCAATCTATGATGTGTCCAAAAATGGTGGGAAGCATGGTCAATGACGATGCACATTGAACACTTGGTGCAAGCGAAGGAATGGAGGAATTTTGTGCTACAAAGCATTGTTTGTCGTAGCCTTGATACTAGTGTAAGGACCATGTCAGAGTGATCTGAGTTTCTGATGGGTTCTGGTAAGGCGTTCTCTCTACAGATGTAACCAAACTTTGTCGCCCACCTGAAACTTGTGTTGTACCCCTGTGGGTGTGGAGAAGTTGTTCCTGTGTTCTGTCATGACCGTATCCCTTTGTTGTTGCTGCTGCATGGAGGAACCCTTCGCGGGGGTCATGGATGTAGCAACGATATTCCCCTTACTTTGGGAGCGAACCAGACAAAAAATAAATTTCCTAGTCTATGAGATGAGCTTGCTTCTTTTCTTAGCAGTGATCAAAGAAGTGGCAGTAGGTGGGGCTACCTCTGGTATCTTGTATAATGAATTATTCAAAGAAATAATGACAGTACGAGGCCTTGACTCATACACAGCATGTTGCCTCCACAAGTATGGCTGGCCTAATAGTACATCACAAAAATTTGGAGGTGTAACATCACACAAAACCTCGTCTGTGAAGGGCTTGATGCTGTAGGGAAGGTGGCACTACTGGCGAACTTTGAGATCTCGTCCTTCATGAAGCCACCTGATACTGTACGGCTGTGGGTGTGGTGTAGTCGGTAGGCCCAACCGCTTCACGACCTCTGCTGAAATGAGGTTCTTTTGGCTGCCACTGTCGATAACGAATTGCAGTAGCGAACCCTTCACCCACAACTGTGAGTGGAAAAGAGGTTCCCCCTCCTTTGGATCTTCGGGTTCATTCTTTTGGATCTTGGCGGTGGCAACAGTAGCACTGGGCTCCACATCAATGATCTGCTTCCCTTTGCCATTCCCCTTGTCGGGTTCTGATTTAGGGTCAGAACATGCGCCTGATTTTGAAGCCTTCAACTCGGCCACCAACGACTGCTTGGTTCGACACTCACTTGTGTTATGAGTGGGACTCTTGTGGAACTCACACCACTTTCCTGTGTCCTTCTTCGACTTCGTGGTGTTGTTCTTTCCTTGCGGCTTCAATGGGTTGTCTTGGGTTACCCCGCCTTGGCTTTGTCCTTTGGTCTTCGGATTTGCAGATCCAAAGTCTCACTTCTTCTGTTTGAACTTTTGCTCGATTTTGACAGCGTATCGGTATGCCGTGCCGAGTGAGGAGATGTTTAGGAACTCCATCTCTTCCTAGATGTATCTGTGTAGGCAACCATGATATTTGAGTACCAAATGCAGCTCAGAATCTTTGATACCCAACTGTGTGCGAAGGGTATGAAAAATGTTTGTGAACTCCAGCACATCTTGGTCCTATCCCTGCCGCAGTGTGGTCCATTTGATGTATTTGTCCTCATAGCTTTTGACAGGGTAGTACTGTTCCATGATGGCATCCCGGAATGAATCCCAAGTGGGTGCGGCTGAAAATAGTGAGCTTGTACTTTCATCCTTCTGCTCGCAGTAGGTTTCCTACTAGTCCTTGACGTGGGGGGCTGCTTTGAGAAGAGCGAAAACAATCTTTTCCCGACTCGAAAATTCATGAACAAAAAAATACCCATCTAGCAGATTTAACCATTTATCAACGGCATCTGCGTCTATTTGACCCTTGAAGATGGGGATTTCACAATTAACTTGTACCTTAAACGGTGTGGCATTTCCATAGTAGCTAGTGGAAGCCGATGCATCGTCTTTGGGTAGTTGCTGAAGGATCTACGCGAAGCTATCCATCATCTCGTTCCTTTGCTACTCAAGGGATTCTTCGAGCAAGATTTTGATAGGATCTCCTACCCCCTTGTCTTTCTTCTCATCTGCCATGGGAGGCTGTCAAGATTTGCGAGGTTGGTCCAGATTTAAACAGGAACGCAACAAAACAAAGAGATAACCATATACACAAATATGCAGCGGAAATAATACTTCATTTCATTAATGGAAAATACTGAAATATGCTTACAACCAGAAATGGAAATAAACTAGCTAGGGTGATGGTAGCTTATCTCTAAGAAGAGATGTGGTGGCTACATGCCTCTGAACTGTGTTACAATGATGCTCGAAGGCCTATTTATTGTTGAGAAACAATGGAAAACCCTTTACATCCCAAAACCTAACCCTAGAAGATGAAACACCAATTTGTGGGCCCTGTTTGGGTAAATTGGTACATCAATTTCCCGGTGTCGTAACTTTGGCATACGATCTTCGTTTGACGCGTACAATAGCTCGTTAGAAAGATCTATCCAAGCACTACAACTTTGGGAAGGGAAACATCAGTTCATGGACCCATGTTGCCCCCAGATTTCCCAAAAAACGTTGTTTAGGGCCTCAAAATGGCTCCGGAAGTTCAGGACCCGAAAAACTGCTAAAAGTAGTAAACTGTGCTACAATTTAGGAAATTGAAAAACTGAAAGAGACAATTGTGGAGGTCCAAATGGGATAGGTGGGTGGCCACCAACATCCCCCTGGATCAACTCTGGTTGTCACACCAGATGACAGTGGGCTGGTGGAACTAGACGCCTAACTCAGTGAGGAAGTGTTGTAGCCACAGAGCCTGAATGGTGATGTTGACTACTCCTATGTACTCGGCCTCAGCTAAAAAGAGAGAAATAGCAGTCGGCTTCTTGCTCGACCAATATATAGGGACAGACCCTAGACTGAGTGAATATCCGGAGGTGGACTTGCGATCAATGTTGTCGTCCGCCCAATCAGAATCTGTGAAGCCAAGGAGATTCAATGCAGTGCCTACTACATAGTGAATCCCGAAGGTGATGGTGCCCTGCACATATTGGAGGATGCGCTTGGCAGCTTTCCTGTGTAGCTCATGTGGCTCCTGCATGTATCTGGAAACTGCACCTACTGCATATTGGAGATCTTGTCTGGAGTGGGTGAGGTACAGTAAGCTCCCCACTAGCTGTCGGTAGAGAGTACTGTCAATTAATGGAGTGTCACCTCCATCCTCAAGGTGGACCCCAGACAGAAAATGAGTTCGGTGCTGGCTTGGAGTCAGTCATGTGAAATCTCTCGAGGAGATCCCGTGCATACTTAGCCTGAGAGAGTTTGATACTTGTGGCATCCTAGCTGATCTTAAGGCTAAGAAAGAAGTGTAATGAACCCATGTCTATCATCAAGAACCTATCATGCAAGGTCCTCTTGATTGCAGCAATGGCTGAACCCGAGTTGCCGGTGATCAGGAGATCATCCACATACAAAACTAAGATAAGAAGAGAGTCATGTGTTCTGAGCATGTAAACATTCGGATTAGACTTACATTTTTCGAAGTTTTGTGATAAGAGAAAATAATCCATCTTCGCATACCAAGCTCTCGGGGCCTGCTTAAGGCTGTAGAGAGACTTCTTCAGTCTGCAGACCAAAGATGAATCCTGAATGAAACCATGTGGTTGCTCCATGTAGATCTCCTCAGATAGGTCTCCATGAAAAAAGGCATTCTTCAAATCCATCTAATGTACTTCCCACCCCTGGGAAGCAGTAATGGCAAGTGCAAGGCGTATGGAATCCATCCTTGCTACCGGAGCAAAGGTCTCATCATAATCAATGCCATGCACTCGCTGAAAGCCTTTGGCTACTAGCCTGGCTTTCTGTCTGGTGATTTTTCCATCTGCAGCACTCTTGGTACTATATACCCATTTGCATCAGACAAGTTTCCTTCTTGAAGGAAGGGGGACCAGATCCTAGGTCTGGTTCTCGAGGAGGGAGTTGTACTCCTCCTCCATGGCGGACTCCTAAGAGGGATACCCAACAGCCTCAACATAAGGCTACGGATTAGAAGACTGAACCAAATGAAAATGCCAGGATGGTGTTGGTTCAATGGCAGTGAGGGCAAGAGGAGGCTTAATAAACTCTGAGCTAGTCCTATGCGGATCATAATTATCCCCCACAAGACCATTTCTAGCAGCTGGGTGGTCTTGTGCATATATCTCACTTAAGCTCCTTGTTCTCTGATTTATGAAAGGGGAAGTTGATTCACTGCTAGAAGCCTGATCTGGGCTTGGATGTGGATCATCATATGCATGCATTGGATTTGTATTTGAAGACTCTGTCTCTGCATCTGCATGCTCTACCTCGGCATCTGCATGATTTGTATCTACATCTGAGTGTACTGAGTCATCATCTCGGTCATGAGGTAGGTAAAAGGTGTCTGCATGCGGCAATTGAGGTGCATGCGAGAGACTTTCCTCAAATTGGACACTTCGCTCAATGATGAGCTTGTCCTAGAGGAAAGCAGGAGTCAGTATCCCTTCACACCATCAGGGTATCCAACAAAGATGCACTCAATTCTATGTGGATCAAGAGCTTTCCTCTTTTTAGAGGGGATCCTGGCCCATGCTCGGGAGCTGAAAACACGACAGTGGGTGACCTCCGGTTTAATGTCACTCCAAGCCTTGAAGGGGGTCTAATCCTTGACAGATCTATGAGGAGATTTGTTTTGGATGTAGTTAGCACAATTAAGTGCTTAAGCCCATAGCTTATGAGGTAGTGACTTAGCATGCAGCACGCAGGAAGCCATCTCTTTGAGAGATCGGTTCTCTCTCAGCGACTCCGTTCTACTGCAGAGTGTATGCAACTGTGTGCTGCAACTATATACTGGACTCAAGGAAAATGTTCTGAAATGTTGTGTTAACATATTCCCCCCCATTGTCTATGCAGAGGGTTTTGATCTTTCTCTCTGACTGTGTCTCAACTAGTGCTTTGAAATCTTCAAAGTGCGCAAAAACTTCAGATTTGACCCTGAGAAGATACACCCAAGTATACCATGAGAAATCATAAATAAATGTAAGCACATACCTTGCTTTGTTGACGGAAGAATGAGTAAAAGGCCCCATGAGATCACTATGGATCAGATCTAGAGGAGAGGATGCTCTGTGAGTCTTTCTAGTGTCAAACCTTTCTCTAGGATGTTTGCCAAGGACACACCCTTCACAAACTCCTTTGGAGAAACTGATATTTGGCAAGCCTTCGACCATCTCATGCTTGCTTAGCTGCTGCATATACTTGTAATTTAAGTGACCAAAACTCTCGTGCCAAAGCCTACTACTATCATCAACATGTGTAAGCAATAAGGAGGATTCAGATTTAGTAAATTCAGAAAATGTATACAGTCTAGCTCCATTATTTACCTCACCGGTTGCAATTTTGGATTTGCTATGTAGGTCATATATGTTCACTACATCTGGAGTGAATTCCACTCTCTTTCCGATGCCAGAATGAGTGATCTAATAAACTGAAAGCAGGTTTACCGAAAGTTTTGGAACATGAAGCACATCTTCAAAGCTTCCATGTAAAAGTTCCACTCTACCTTTTCCAGTATTCTCAATAGGTGAGTCATCTCCCATGAGGATGGGAGGTCCTTTGCATGCATCCAAAGAGGAATAGACTTCCTTTTTAGTAGCCATATGATGTGATGCACCAGAATCTATAATCCATTCATTAGGGGAAGAGTTAATTGCAACTAAAGCATCAAAATTGTTACCTTTCCCGTGTGGCGGATCGTCAGTTTTCTTCTTAGCGCCCTGAGAGATGTGGTCCCCAAGGTTGTGCTTCTGAAGGATTTCTGCCATTTGGTCAATTTGTTTCTTCATTCAAGAGGATTCTAGATGGAATCATCGGTAACAGTAGGTGCATTTGTATTCTTTCTTCCCTTTCTCATTTCTGGAGTCGGAGGAGTCATTGAAGAGCTTGGTGTACCCTTCCTTCTTTGGATGGGAGTGCTCTTTTCCTTTGTCCTTTTGCTACTGATTTTTCTAATTTGAATCAAATCTGTGATTTTTATTGTGGCTGCCATCATGCACAACAAGTGCATGTGATTTTGGAGGTTTGATTTTCCCCATGCCAATGAGTTTATCTTGCTCAAAAGTGAGGGACTCCATGTACTCTTTGAGAGAAGGCATAGTGTAGGATTTACCTATTGCGAGCCTTACTGAATGAAATGTAGACACAAAGACGGAGTATTCTCGTCCGAGCTTTGATATAATTGAGAGAACTTGGCGACTCTCCTCCTTGGATTTGTCAATTCCGCAACCCTTGAGTTGCAACAATAGATCATTATATTTGGTGAAGAAGTATTGAATTCTGTCATAGTTCTGTGGATCCAATGAGAGCAACTCCACTTCGAGCAGATGTTCTTTCATCTCATCCTGTTTCCCGTAGAGTTCTTCAACCTTTTCCCAAATCTCACTGGGAGTACTGCAAGCAGATAGATGAAACTACAACTCTGGGGAGATGCCAATGCATATGGATCCGTGGGCCTCATCCATGCAGTTGAGGTACTTGGATTTCTCTATGGCTGAAGTGGGTTCCACTTCTGCAGCCATGGTAATCTTGTACAACCATTTTCTGACGAAGGTATCGAGCCATTTGGTCCTTCCATTTGTGATAGTTGTACGGTGTTAGGATTGATGCTTTGGGAAACTCTATTTTTCTGTCAATCTTCGATCTCCAAGCTGTAATACCTGCAAAATAAAGTACTGGTGCGCCTTTTATCTAGCAACTTGTGGGCTCTGATACCATGTAAATGTGTTAGAAAATATGCACAAATGAATCTAGCTAGTAAATGTTGAACACACAGTGTTGCAAAGCAAAAACACTAAAAGAAAATCGAAAGAACAAAAATAATTATTGATTTCAGAAAATAGGCTACAATTCTCATGATATAGCATCACTGGGTGAACATCCCAAGGTAATGCGCCATAATGGTGATCAATGAGAGGACTCGACACCTACAACAAGTTTCGGAGAGAACTAGCTAGTTGCGGAGTGAAAGGGTGAGAAAATCAGGGAGTAAATCATGCAGAAAGGATCTTGCATGTAGTCCCATGCATGCATGGATAGTCAAAAGCGCCAATCTGGTGAAGATCCCAATATTGAAGCCTTGCATGTCAGTGAATGCTCTAACTAAGTGTCCGCATGTGCCAGTAATGAAGGTCCTAGGTGTGATGAACAAATCAGTGAGTAAATCATGCAGAAAGGATTTTGCATGTAGTCCCATGCATGCATGGATGGTCAAAAGCGCCAATCTGGTGAAGATTCCACTGTTGAAGCCTTGCATGTCAGTGAATGCTCTAACTAAGTTTCCGCATGTGCCAGTAATGAAGGTCCTAGGTGTGTAGTACCTCTAACAAACTTGTATAGGGATGTCCTCATGTATTGTTTGGCTCCTCTTTTGTCTCACCGGGACTAGAAGAATGCTTAATCTTGCCACTATGAGCTGGGTATCTTTGTATCTTTGGTTACATAGTTGGATTTTATTTTTTTTATAATGACTGTATTGGATATGTTTATGTGAAAGGGTCATATTGTTATGTGATGTTGTAATCACTAATGGTTTCGGCCAAGACTGGGCCACGGGTCGGGATACTGATGTAAATGTTTTTTTATAATGAAATATGTAATTATATATTTACTTAAAAAAACATGTGCAATATGGAAACATTTCTAAAGTTTTTCGCATTTGTGCATGCGTTTAATAACGTTTTTTGGGCAATTTTGACATACAATATGTACATATTCACTCATGTTTTCAGGACTCTGCAATTTTAATATCTCTATACAACATATCGACTAACGTGAAATTGATTATAAAGATAACATGTTTCGATCTACAAATATATTCACTGAGGTAAAATTTATTCAGAAGGTAGTACGCTTTTATGAATTTATATGTTATATAATTCTTCTGTAGGTAAGAGATTGGCTATAATGAAATTTCATTTTGGATGCTTATTTTCTATTAATATTTCTGTAAACGTCACCATGAAGTTATATAGACGTCACCATGAAGCTTAATCTATAAGCATATTTCAAAATTTTAATCACCCACCACAATAAATATGTATTAAGATTTATAATCGAATACCTCTATTAAAATTTAAACATATTCTTAGAACCTCAAAATTTACCAGGATATGATCAATGGACTATAATAGAAATTCTTGCGTTGGCCATCAACAATGCTGTCATTACCCTCAGACTGTATGGAGAAATTCCAGAAGTGCTGGGTGTGCCACAGTCATACTTCTAGCTGCAGATTTCAGTCATGGAAGCAACTCGCGAGGGTTTGAATGTTGGTCTGGTGGCTACCTTTTTCCTCCGATCGTTTCTAGCGGGTACCAGCAACATATCGCGAAAGCAGGCCTCAGCAGCGACTCTCGACTGGCGACCAAGAATCGCAGCGGCAGCCCGCGAAGGTTCAAGTAGAGGCAGCTTGTGCGGGTGAACAAATGCGGGAGCAAGCAGAAAATCGTGTGGAGAAGTCAAAACCGGATTAGGGTTAGACTTAGGTTTCTTATGTTTTTCGTTTTTAAAGCTAACTTCATCATCAAGAAATAGGTTCAGTCATTAGACTCGCCCGATTTTAATTTTCCTTGAAATTCTTCCATCTTTGAATTTCAAGATGAAGCAGGGCTATCCGTGTGACTCAGAAGGGTTTGGCTCAGAGTTTTTCGTCATCTTCGAAAAGGCAAATGATCATGGAGTTCATAACAAAGCCAGATTAAATTTGAATTAAGTTTGTTTTATTACTATTGTAGATTCATCTTAAATTTAAGATATCTACATCTTAAATTTAAGGTCTACCGAGTGCTGAAAATGATCAAATGTATTTTTATTTTAAATAATATTTAAATATTAAATTTGATTTTTCTCTGGATTTTGTAAACTCGAATTAAAATACATTTAAATTAGTTTAATTATTAGTAATAGTTATAATTATTATTTTTATTATTATTTTATATTATATTGACTCAATCAAAATGTTTATATACATTATGAGACATAACAAAATTATAAAATATAATAATTATGATATTGGATATCCGTTTTTGGGATTCAACTGCATTAAGTAAATCATTCATCTATGACCATTTCCATGAGAGGTAGTCGTAGTTGCTCATGATTTTTGAATAGTCCATTTAGCACTCATTGCATCGTTTGAAACTAGTGAAATGAATCTCATAGTGTCAATCATCACTTTTGAGGTCACCCATCCCAGATCGCCTCTGGCTCAAGGGCCTTTAACTGTGGAGTTTTCCCCACAATCAAACCCACTTAGCTTGCTACCCCATTAAATCAAAAGACTGAAAGGAACTCTACTTGAATGACTCATGAGGCACAATACTTGCTAAGGTTTTGCAAATGGGATAGAAAGTTAAGTGGGCTTGATTGTGGGAAAACTCCATAGTTAAGAGCGCTTGAGCCATAGGCGATCTAGGATGGGTAACCTCCTGGGAAGTCCTGGTTACCGGGTGCAAGCCCAGGAAGTGATGATTGACACTATGTGATTCATAAGTGGACTATTCAAAAATCATGGTGCAAGTCCCATAAGTGATGATTGACACTGTGATTCATTTCACTAGTTTCACTCCCACTTCTTCACCCCACAAGATGCAATGAGTGCTAAGACTCTCATGGAAATGGTCATAGATGAATGATTTACTTAAAGCAGTCGAATCCCAAAAAATGATATCCACTTATGATATTATTATAATTTTTTTAATCTAAACTCACACATTTCCCTTTCTTTTTGGATTTTGATTTACTGTTAAATAATTTAAACAATGATATATTTAGCTGTTTTTTCTTTCCTTATTTCCAAGTTATTCATATTAAAAAAATTATATATGGTAAACAAGTTTCATTATCTTCTCATCCATGAATGCAGTTTTGAAAGGAGCTATTAAATGAGGTGTATGAAATGTTTCTTCATTGGAATCTTGTGAAATTTTTTCAAAGAAGAGTGTAATTTGATATTTTTTTAAATACATTTTTGAATGGATAAATGGATTTAACATTTTGAAAAATTTATTTGACAATCCAATTTATAGATTAAATAACTTAAACTCCAATTTAAAAAAGTTTCTATTAGATTTTCATTAAAATTAACCAGAAAAAATGTTTAAAAAAACCATTTCATTTATAAATTGAACTATGCCATTAGATTTGATATGCTAAAGCTTCAATGATTTCTGTTAAATATTAAATAGCATTAATGGTTTCCATTTTACATGCGCACAATATGCGTTGTAAAATTACTTTGCAAAATTAGAATTATGTTACAAATATATGTATTTGCTGGCCAATTCTGTTTCAATTGAAATTTTTTTGGAGTAGTTGTTAAGTGACTCTTTGGCTGGCCAGTTGATGCAGGAGCATCTGGTTAACAGGGTGAAGTCAGAGAGAAGGCAGACATGGTTTCTGAAAAGGACAGGTGGCGAGAATAGCTCACAGAACGGACAGCAAGTCTGTTTCGTTTTTATGTTTTTTTTTCTTTTCTTTTCAGTTAGTTTTATTATTATCTGTTGTTATTTTGGTATCAGTACAGAATGCCTAAAAATACTGTAATAAGTTCTAACCAGGAACAGTAATAGTAGTTAGAGTCATTAGTCACTTAACAGTAATTTACTATTGTAAAGAATAGACCAAGGGAAACAAGTTAACCATCAAGAAATGTCAAAATGTAATAACTGTTGAACTGAAATTGAACAACTGACAGCAGTTATCTAACTGCATAGAAACAATGTACAAAAACGCGAGCAAGCAAGCCCAGAGGGGTTCAGCACCGGAGCAAACAAGAGAGTAACAGAAATAAAGATACATTTCTTTCATTTTACAGTGCACAAAAAAATAATTCTTATATGCGTCCTCAGGAACAAAAGACTGTGCATTAAAAATGCTGTGTCAATAATTTATTTTCATTTTCATGTACAAAAGTCCATTACAGTCCTTGACAGGCTATGAACTAGCAGAATAAGAATGCAAGCACACGAGAGGTGGAACCGACCGGCACCAACTACGGGTTCATTGCCCAGACAAACACAGTTATCAGGTAAGCACACAAAACCGACAGTGAACGAGTTCCCTTTCCGCTTAAATTTGTAACATTTCATCTCAGCATAAATATCCATAGAACAGTCCATGTCAGCATAGCCAAACAACGTTGTCACAGTTACCAAACCCTACCTAGTTTACGGGCCAAGGGTTTGACAAAATCTAAAAACCCAAACCACGGCTAGGACCATACATCTCAGTGGCTAGCAACCGGAACAAATGACTAACACAAGAACTTAAAGCGGACAAGAAATAAGAGCAAGACTACCCGGGAAGAGACCAGAACAGTCGAACGCCGTTGCCATCGAACTAGTGAATGGCTTCACCTGTAAAAGAAACAAAGGGTGGGGAGTTAGTTTTCCAACCCCATGAATGAAAGCCGGAACCATAAAGACTGAGAACAAAAACAGAGAACAAAAAAAGAAGGTGACCATACCTGAAGGTGAGCCGCGATAGCAAGCAAGAAAACCTCGAACCAGAGAGCCCTGCTCACAGAGGGGCCGTGGCCATTAGAACCTGTAAAAATTGTGGTGAAGAAATTCCAGCAGGGAACGGAGGCATACCTTCTCAAATAGCCGAGAGCCGAAGAGGGAAGTCCCCGGAATCCATCAACCTTGGAGACTGTCAAGCCGAAGGCGAACCCGAGCACCATTAAACCATAACGACCAAATAACCATGAACTGTTGAGGAAGACAAGACCAGACAGTGCTAAGGCAAACGACAAGCAGTGGAGAGCGCCTGCAACAGAGAGAGAGAAACAAGCATATAACAACAGAGACAACTTACCAAGGAGATACCAAGTGACCGGGAAAACAAACCGAAACAGGAGCGAAAGAGCGCAGTCGAGCTCTAGCCATACCGCAACCGAATAGGCTGGAAGCGCATAGGGTTTCACCACAGGCCGAGCAACAACCAGCAAAAACAAAAAAACACAGAGACTGAAGAGCCAACCACCGGAGACAATAATAGACCCAAAGGCGCGAACCGGGTGAAAACCAAAGCGGGGATTTACCAGGATCCCGAGGAGGACAAATGTCCACCCAATAGACCTTGCCGGTACATGCAAGTTGATTGCATATCAAACCAAAATTAACTCCAATCAAACGTATATAGGCCAGTTCATAAAGTAGGTTACACATCAGCTGAAGCGAGGCGGGACCACGTGGGTTGGCCCCATCAAGTGGTATCAGAGCAGCGTTTTGAGGAAAATAGAAGAAGATGGAAGCACCAAGACGAGGACGTGGAAGAGGTGCACGTAGAGGAGCAGATGAAGGATTGAGAGAACATATCAGAGTTCTTACAGCTCGTTTGGAAGCAGTGGAGGCGGGCAGGCGAAGAGACCCGAAACTTGGAGATGACAGTGAGGAGGAAGCAGTAACTGCTACAGATGGGTCAGACGAAGAAGCTCCGGAATTGAGACTGCTGCGATCAGTTCTATTAGCCAGCAGCAAACCCAAAACAGATATTTCCAACTACGATGGCAGTCTGTCCGCAGATGTCCTGTTGGACTGGATAAGCGAATTAGATAAGTACTTTGAAAATGAGGAAGTCAGTGAGGACAAAAAAGTTAGATTCGCTGCAACTAAATTAAAAGGGCACGCCCTCTTATGGTGGGATAGTGTCCAAGCGGACAGAAAGCGAATGAACAAATTGCCGATACGAAAATGGCCCAGGATGGTGGCAAAATTGAAGGGCAGATTCCTGCCGAAAGACTACCAGGTTGAACTATATCAGCGAGTACAGAATTTAAGGCAGAAGGGTATGACCATCAAAGAGTATACAGAGGAGTTTTACCGAGTGAATTTACGTGCTGGTTATACGGACGATACTCCAGAAAAAACAGCGAGGTACGTGAATGGTTTGAGGATGGAAATATTGGATGAAATCAGTATTCTCTCTCCCCGGAATATTGAAGAAGCCTTTCAGAGTGCTGTAAAGGCTGAAGAGAAAATCAACAGAAAACAGAATAACAGGAGAGGGAGGGGTAATGGCAGAGGACGAGGACAGTCCTATGGCAGAGGGAGAACTGCCGCGAACAGCGAGGAAGGCAGCAGTTCCAGAACTTCAGGGACAGCAGAGAAAGGAGAAAGCACCAGAGGAGGTCGGTCGTATCAGCGAAGACGAGGAAATGGCCGCGGAAGAGGGACTAATGTCCAGTGCTACAGGTGCCATAAGTGGGGGCACAGATCCTTCGAATGTCCAGGAGTTGAACATGCAGGCCAGAGGGGAGCACTTGTTGCACAGCCTGAGGAAGCTGAAGCACAACCCAGGGAGGTGGAAAACATGGCAGAAACAGGGGAAGCTTTGATTTTAAATAAAGTACTGTTGAAACCAGCCAAGGAGGTGGCTGAACAGACCCAACGGAAAGCACTGTTCCAGACAGTTTGTAAATCACATAGAAAGTGCTGTAAATTGATAATAGACAGCGGAAGTACGGACAACTTGGTTGCCACCGAAATGGTGGAAAAGCTGGGACTGAAGCGGCTTAAGCACCCCACACCTTACAAGGTGTTGTGGCTACAGAAAGGCCACCAGCTATTAGTTGATGAACAATGCGAGGTAGAATTTCACATTGGCAAGTACCACGACACAGTGGTCTGCGATATTATGCCAATGGACGTGTGCCATATACTGCTTGGAAGACCATGGCAGTATGACCGGAAGGTGACACACGATGGGAAGACAAATTGTTATAAATTTACGAAGGATGGGATCAAACATACACTTGTACCCATCAAAGAGGAAGACACACCAGAACCGAGCGGAACAAAGGCATTATTAATTGGAGGAAAACATTTTGTAAAACAGGTTGAGGAAAATGAGGATAATTATGCAGTTGTAAGGAGAATGAAGCCAGTGTTGCTGAACATAGAAAAATCAGAACTGCCTAAAGAAATTCAGGAGCTGTTGGAAGAATTCCAAGATATTGTGGTTGATGAGTTACCTGATAAACTGCCTCCCAAAAGGAGTATCAGCCATCACATTGATTTTATACTAGGAGCAAGCTTGCCAAACAAGGCAGCGTACAGGATGAGTCCGAGGGACAATGAAGAAGTACGCAAACAAGTGCAGGAGTTGCTGGATAAGGGACTGATCAGAGAAAGCTTGAGCCCCTGTGCAGTACCAACAGTACTTGCACCTAAGAAGGGTGGAGAATGGCGAATGTGTACAGATTCGCGGGCCATTAACAAAATCACGATTCGATACAGATTTCCCTTGCCCAGAATGGACGACATGATGGACTGTCTTAGTGGGGCAGCTTATTTTACAAAAATAGATCTAAAGAGTGGGTATCATCAGATCAGAATTAGGGAAGGAGATGAATGGAAAATAGCCTTCAAGACCAATGAAGGGCTGTATGAATGGCTGGTCATGCCATTTGGGTTGAGTAATGCTCCTAGTACTTTTATGAGACTGATGAATGAGATGTTAAAAGAATTTATTGGTAAGTTCGTGATAGTTTATCTGGACGATATTTTAATTTTCAGCAGAACGAAAAGAGAGCATCTTCAGCATATTCGAAAGGTGTTCGAAAAGTTGCAGCAGAACAAGCTACTAATAAATTTGAAGAAATGCACTTTCCTGCAGAAGGAGCTGGTCTATCTGGGATTTGTAGTTGCAGAGAACGAGTTGAAGATGGACCCAGAAAAGATTGCAGCAATCATTAGTTGGCCGTCACCAAAGAGTTTGTTTGAGGTACGTAGTTTTCACGGTTTAGCAAGTTTTTATCGAAAATTTATTAAAAATTTCAGTGAAATCTGCGCACCAATGTTAGAGACCATCAAAAAGGCCAGCCAACCTTTTTGTTGGACCAAGGCGGCAGAAAAAAGTTTTCAACTTTTGAAGCGGAAAATAACGGAGAGGCCGATCTTGAGGCTGCTCGATTTTAGTAAACCTTTTCAGGTTCGTTGTGATGCAAGCGGGACAGCTATTGGCGCTGTGCAAGAGGACAGACCAGTGGCGTTTTTTAGTGAAAAACTAAATGAGAGTCGGCAGAAGTATTCGTCATATGACAAGGAATTCTATGCAGTGGTCCAAGCTTTAAAACATTGGAGACACTACCTACTAGGCAATGAGTTTGTCTTGTTTTCCGATAATTCAGCATTACAATATGTAATGCAGCAGCACAAGTTGAACCATAAGCATGCCAAGTGGGTGGAATACTTGCAGAGTTTTACTTTTGTGCTAAAACACATAAGTGGGCAAGCCAACAAAGTGGCAGATGCTTTAAGCCGAAGAGCCTTGCTCTTACAAGAAAGTGGCATACAGGTGATGGGATTCGAATATCTGAAGGATTTGTACCAGATGGACACGGATTTCAAGGAAGCTTTTGAAGCTTGCCAAAATCCCGTATTGAGGAACACAAGCCCATGGCTAGATTATAATTTACAGGAAGGATTATTGTTTCGAGGTGGGCAGCTATGTATTCCGGACTGTTCGATGAGGGAAAATCTAGTAAGAGAAAAACATAGTGGCGGACTAGCGGGACATTTTGGCATCAACAAAACTTTGGAGCAGCTCGGGCATTTTTATTATTGGCCTAAAATGAGCCGGGACGTGCAGAGATATGTAACCAGGTGTAGAGTCTGCCAACTGTCGAAAGGACACAGCCAAAATACTGGACTTTACACACCCCTACCTGTTCCAAGCAGGCCGTGGGATTCAGTCAGCATTGACTTTGTCCTAGGATTGCCTAGAACGCAGCGGGGATATGATTCAGTGATGGTGGTGGTAGACAGATTTTCAAAGATGGCTCATTTCATTCCTTGCCGGAAAACTAGTGACGCCACGTACGTGGCACACCTGTTTTTCACAGAAGTTGTTAGATTACATGGCTTACGCAGGACTATTGTTTCAGACAGGGATGTGAAGTTCACAGGCCATTTTTGGCGCACCCTATGGAAAAAGTTGGGCACGCAATTGAATTTCAGCTCTGCGTATCATCCGCAGACTCATGGACAGACAGAGGTGGTGAACAGGAGCTTGGGAAACTTATTGCGAAGTTTGACTGGAGAAAATTCACGATTATGGGATCGAGCTCTCGCCCAGGCAGAATTCGCTTATAACGATTCGCCCAATCGTAGCACCGGATTTAGCCCATTTCAGATTTTGTATGGTATGCATCCTCGGGGAATACATGAACTGCGAGATTTGGGAAAGCTGGAAAGGAGAAGCGCAGATGGGGAAGATTTTGCTGAAGCAATGAGCGAGCTTCATGAAAAAGTCAAATTGAGATTGCAGGACAGCACACAGAAATACAAACAGCAAGCAGACACAAAGCGACGAGAGGTGCATTTTGATGTTGGGGACGAGGTCATTGCGCACCTGCGCCGGGAACGGTTCCCTAAGGGCACATATAACAAGTTGAAATACAAGAAAATCGGTCCATGCAAGATTCTGCGAAAGTTTTCAGCCAACGCTTATGAAATTCAGCTGCCACCTGACATAGGCATATCACCTATATTCAACGTGGCAGACCTGTTCCCATATCACGCCCAGGCGGAAGATGATAGTACGGTACAGCCAGAACGGGACACCCAGTTAGAGAGCAGTCCTTGGAAGAAGCAGTTACCTTCGGCCCAGACCCATGAAATTGATAGGATCCTCAGCACCCAGGTAGCCAAGAAAACGCGCAGAAAGGAATATCTGCGTTACCTCGTCAAGTGGAGAGACCGTCCAATGGAGGACAGCTCGTGGCTCGACGCGGCGCAGATTCAGAAGGCTGGTTATTCGGTGGAGGAGCTCATGGAACGGAGCCATGAGTTCTCTTTTACCCCGGGAGCCTGATGCAGGAGCATTTGGTTAACAGGGTGAAGTCAGAGAGAAGGCAGACATGGTTTCTGAAAAGGACAGGTGGCGAGAATAGCTCACAGAACGGACAGCAAGTCTGTTTCGTTTTTATGTTTTTTTTCTTTTCTTTTCAGTTAGTTTTATTATTATCTGTTGTTATATTGGTATCAGTACAGAATGCCTAAAAATACTGTAATAAGTTCTAACCAGGAACAGTAATAGTAGTTAGAGTCATTAGTCACTTAGCAGTAATTTACTATTGTAAAGAATAGACCAAGGGAAACAAGTTAACCATCAAGAAATGTCAAAATGTAATAACTGTTGAACTGAAATTGAACAACTGCCAGCAGTTATCTAACTGCATAGAAACAATGTACAAAAACGCAAGCAAGCAAGCCCAGAGGGGTTCAGCAGCGGAGCAAACAAGAGAGTAACAGAAATAAAGATACATTTCCTTCATTTTACAGTGCACAAAAAAATAATTCTTATATGCGTCCTCAGGAACAAAAGACTGTACATTAAAAATGTTGTGTCAATAATTTATTTTCATTTTCATATACAAAAGTCCATTACAGTCCTTGACAGGCTACGAACTGGCAGAATAAGAACGCAAGCACACGAGAGGTGGAATCGACCAGCACCAACTACGGGTTCATTGCCCAGACAAACACAGTTATCAGGTAAGCACACAAAACCGACAGTGAACGAGTTCCCTTTCCGCTTAAATTTGTAACATTTCATCTCAGCATAAATATCCATAGAACAGTCCATCTCAGCATAGCCAAACAGCGTTGTCGCAGTTACCAAACCCTACCTAGTTTACGAGCCAAGGGTTTGACAAAATCTAAAAACCCAAACCACGGCTAGGACCATACATCTCAGTGGCTAGCAACCGGAACAAATGACTAACACAAGAACTTAAAGCAGACAAGAAATAAGAGCAAGACTACCCGGGAAGAGACCAGAACAGTCGAACGCCATTGTCATCGAACTAGTGGACGGCTTCATCTGTAAAAGAAACAAAGGGTGGGGAGTTAGTTTTCCAACCCCATGAATGGAAGCCGGAACCATAAAGGCTGAGAACAAAAACAAGAACAAAAAAAGAAGGTGACCATACCTGAAGGTGAGCCGCGATAGCAAGCGAGAAAACCTCGAACCAGAGAGCCCTGCTCACAGAGGGGCCGTGGCCATTAGAACCTGTACAAATTGTGGTGAAGAAATTCCAGCAGGGAAGGGAGGCATACCTTCTCAAATAGCCGAGAGCTGAAGAGGGAAGTCCCCGGAATCCATCAACCTTGGAGACTGTCAAACCGAAGGCGAACCCGAGCACCATTAAACCATAACGACCAAACAACCATGGACTGTTGAGGAAGACAAGACCAGACAGTGCTAAGGCAAACGACAAGCAGTGGAGAGCGCCTACAGCAGAGAGAGAGAAACAAGCATATAACAACAGAGACAACTTACCAAGGAGATACCAAGTCGCCGGGCAAACAAACCGAAACAGGAGCGGAAGAGCGCAGTCGAGCTCTAGCCATACCGCAACCGAACAGGCCGGAAGCGCATAGGGTTTCACCACAGGCCGAGCAACAACCAGCAAAAACAAAAAAACGCAGAGACTGCATCGGAGACAATAATAGACCCAAAGGCGTGAACCGGGTGAAAACTAAAGCAGGGATTTACCAGGATCCCGAGGAGGACAGATGTCCACCCAATAGACCTTGCCGGTACATGCAAGTTGATTGCATATCAAACCAAAATTAACTCCAATCAAACGTATATAGGCCAGTTCATAAAGTAGGTTACACAGCAGCTGAAGCGAGGCGGGACCACGTGGGTTGGCCCCATCACCAGTTCTGTTTTAATTGACATTTTTTGGAGTAGTAGTTAAGTGATTTTTTGGGCTGATTTTTCGCGAGAATCAATAATTTGTGGCTAAATTTTGATTTGTGTTTAAACTGGTTTTTGATTTGTGTGATTTAAACTGGTTTTTTGATTATATATATATGGATTCAACACCCTAAAAACAGATTATGAAAAGTTCACTCATTAAACTTGTAATTTCAATGAATCCCTACAAAATTCTAAACAGATTAATTTAAAAAATAAACCTAAAACTTTCCAAAAAATCATTCTTTAAAAGTACACTTATTTTTTTGTTATTTTTTTTAACAAAAGCTCAAAACCTTATCTCTGTATGTTTATTTTCATGGTTGGCCGTTCACCCGGTAGTACAACCGGCTGCTGGAACTTCTGCACGGGCAGTTTTGAAGACCAAATCCCTTCGTCCGCACGTCTAAATGGTTTTGTTATGTTTAGATGGTTTCTTGAGTCTCGAGAATAGATTTCAAGCAGAATACCTGAACATAGGTAACACTCATAACCGTGTTTGACCCGAGTTTGCCTGAATTTAAATTGCCCCATTGGCAACATCGTGCGCCTACAGGCAACATCGTGCGCCTATAAGAATATCTCTTTTATATATCTATATAATCATGCTCAAAACCCTACCTGTATATGGTCTTATTTTGCTTGGCCGTTAACCCTAGTGTGCAGGGCTGGAACTATTCAGTGGTTTTGAAATCCCAAACACTTCGGTCACACGTGTAGATGCGCATGGGGTCGATTTCGAGCGGAGCACCTTCGCATAAGTCACTGTGATGCCGCGTTTGACCCGAGCTTGCTTCTGTCTGAGCTAAATCACGCCATGTGTAACATCTTTTCACGCAGGGGTTGTGTGGACTCAATGTGATAGTGGCGTTGATGTAACCTTTAAATGTCGTTTTTAGAAATGATTTTATGCCTTCCTACCACAGAGCCCTTACTCTCACAAAAGCTTCTTCCGTGTTGCTAACTATAGAAAACGCTCTCCTAGATTTATTCCTTCCTACCACAGAGCCCTTACTATTACAAAGCTTCTTCCGGGTTGGTAACTATATTCATATTATAGAAGACAAATTTGGTAACTATATCACAAAGCTTCTTCCTAGCAGGAGCAGCAGCATGGCCATATTCATATTATAGAAGACAAATTTGGTTTTTTGAGATATGGATTTTTGATGAGTTTAAGTTAGCTTTTTGCTTTTTAAGATTTAATTGATTATATTTTATATGAGTACCATAAATCAATACTATCTATTAATATCACTAATTAATATAATGGGTTAATAATATGGTCACTACTTTTTTTTATTTATAAGATTTAGGGAAAACTTAATTCTCTTTCTTAGAATATGTTTGAATTTAGAAAATTAGGTGTTCCCTTTTGTTTAGCTAACTAAATTATTGATCTATTAAAAATATTGTCTCACCCAATCCACAGCCTGTAGAAACATAAATACTACAACTAAAATCTTGCCAGAAATATATAATAGTTAAACTCGGCCTTATACATTATGCTCATATAGATTTTTGTCCAAAGGAATTTGGCAAATAACATACAGGTAGGGCAGATAACATCTAGGTAATAACAGGTTTTCTGTGAAGATGAATTTGTAATATCATATTTTGTCTATCAACATATCATATCAAACCTGAAGATATATAAGTGATAGCATTGTTTGTGTGGGCAGATTTGGGAAGAATCGATTGATGGCAGAACTGAAAAGGGAGGTTGAGGAATCTCTGCTAGGAGTTATTGAGACCCGGCTATCCTCGAGGAAGGGGAGGAATTGCTCATATGAATGTGATTTGTTGGGATTGCTGCTCGCGGAGAACGAGAAAGGGACTACGCAGTTCACAATGCAGGAGCTGATGGACCAATGCAAGACCTTCTTCTTTGCTGGTCAGGACACCACGTGCAGTCTACTTACATGGACAACCATGTTGCTGGCACTCTATCCAGATTGGCAGCAGCGAGCTCGTGACGAAGTACTGTCAGTCTGCAATGGTGACCTTCCTGATTACAACGCCCTTCAAAATCTGAAAATCGTAAGATTTATGTTGTTGTTCAATCACTCATGGTTTGATCTTTAACTACCAGATATAACTATGAGAAATCTAAAAAATCATCAAATGAATTTTATGATACATTTTTTTCATTACATATAAATGTAAAACCCCTAAGTTTACAGTGATCTATTGCATTTATTAATCCAGATGGGGATGATATTGAAGGAGTCCTTGCGACTGTACACACCAGCAAGCTTATTCGCCAAGGAAGCATTCACGGACATGAGACTGGGCGATCTCTTTATACCCAAGGGATTGTCAATATGGATTCCCGTGCTGGCCATTCATCATGATAAAAACACATGGGGTGAAGATGTGAACGAATTCAATCCAGAGCGTTTTTCTGAAGGAACTGCAAAGGCCTGTAAAAACAATCCCATGGGCTTTATACCATTTTCCTTGGGCCCTCGCAAGTGCGTGGGGCAGACTTTTACCATCATGCAAGCCAAAATAGTGTTGGCCATGATCATTACCACTTTCACGTTTCATGTATCTCCTTCCTATCGCCATGCCCCCATTTCTGTACTTACTCTCAAGCCCAGGCATGGCGTCCAAATTATACTTCGCCCTGCCAACATTAACAATTGCTTTGGTTTTTTAGATGGCTCAAATTCCAGAACATAGTCCTTTCAAAGGGATAGAAGCAGAACACCAAATTGCCCGTTCCTCAACTTCACCCTGCCAACATTAACAATTGCTTTGGTTTTTTAAATGGCTCTAATTCCAGAACATAGTCCTTTCAAAGGGATAGAAGCAAAACACCAAATTGCCCGTTCCTCACTAGGTAGTTTCGCCGTCATATAGTGGAAAAGGTTCCACAATGTTTATAATTTTAATAGAAAATATTTTTCATTTTAATTAAATTATTTAATAAATTTTATAAAATCGTTAAAACTTTTATATTTGTTGTCTATTTACCTTTCTATTTTACAATAGAATTATCCCAATTATCAATCTGGACAAAATAGAGTTATCAGAATAATTTAATTATCAATATTGACCAATCGTCAATCAATGTGCGTACATGGCTTTCCTCATGGATGGGTGAGAGAAAGGTCGTCAAACATCACTGCACACGATGATGATGCTCTCGATGCTATACTTATCGAACTACTTTTCAGAATGCTTCTCTTCAAGATGTTTGTCAGGTATGATGACGCTCTTTATGCTTTACTTATCGAACTACTTTCAGGATGTTGGCCATGTACGTGGCTTGATAAAATTTATTTGTGGTGGACATTCAACCACTCCATATATTTTAAGTTTCTTCAAATACCTATATTTTAGATTCCCAAGCCCATTATGCCACATTCTGCTTTCTTAATTGGCATGGATTGGAAGGGACAAATGAAAGAAATTACACAACCTAGAATGATGCTTCACCTCACTCATAATAATTAAACTATTTTTCATTTTATAAATTACCATTAAATATGGAACTGTTTTTCATTTCAGAAATTACCACTAAATATGAAGCGAACTCAACTCACTAACCTATACCCGTGTGTAATGAAGGTCTACTCTGCCTTCTCCATAAACTTACCTATACCCATGTGTAATCAAGGTCCACTCTCCCTTCTCCATAAATATCAACCTGAGAGTCCTCCATGAGAACGCTAGTCTAATACAAAATTCCATGGTTGTAAAAACATGATGTGATGAAGTGATATGATTAGTGGCTCTTGAATAAAGAATCCAAGCGTTAGGAGAGGAAGTAATGGAAATCAAAGCATAACAGTTACCTCTATCTTTTGGTGGCTTGTTTGCTAGCATATTCTTGGTATTATCTAGAATTCATTCATTAAAATGATGCTATCACTACAAGAAAAAATGTCATTGGTAAGGGTCATGCCTGTGACGGACTTTTAAGGTCCGTCACCAATGTCACATATGGTGACAGTGTTTAAAGAAGTGTTCTTGTAAGTGTATATAGCGATGGTCCTTTGAGGTTTGTCATCAAAGCCATTTTCAATCACACTTTTGGTGAGGGTGGTTAAAGGCTCGTCATTAATTCTATCTTTGGTGACACTTTTGGTGAGGGTGGTTAAAGGCCCATCACTAATTCTCTCTTTGGTGACACTTCTAGTGACGATCTTTTATTGACCGTCACCAATGATCTTTTTGGTTACTTTTGGTGATGGTCAATAAATGTTCGTCATTATTGATCATTTCAATGAGTTTTTGATAACGCTTCATGCCTATGACAGACCTTTAAGGTCCATCACCAATGTCGCATATGGTGATGGTCTTTAAAAAATTGTTGTTGCAAGTGTATATAGTGATGGTCCTTTAAGGTTTGTCACCAAAGCCATTTTCAATGACACTTTTGGTGAGGGTCGTTAATGGCCCGTCACTAATTATCTCTTTGGTGACACTTTTGGTGAGGGTCGTTAAAGGCCCATCACTAATTCTCTCTTTGGTGACACTTTTGGTGAGGGTCATTAAAGTCCCATCACTAATTCTCTCTTTGGTAAAACTTCTAGTGACTATCTTTTATTGACTCTCGCTAATGCTCTTCTGGTGATAGTCAAAAAATGTTCATCATCATTGATCATTCCAATGAGTTTTTGATGACGTTATGTACCTGTTACTATAATTTTTGCTAAAATATAACAATTTAATATCAATGTTTTGGAGTCTTTTTCATTGTGTTTAAAGTCATAGTGGTTACAATAGTTATTTAATTTGTTAAGAAGTAATTAGTGTGTATCATTTCCCTCAAATCATAAGAATATATTCTTCCTATGATTCAACACATGATTCATCTCTATTAGGTTTATTATCTAGAAATGTTTCTCTAAATAAAGTTCCATTAGTGTGTGTAGGAACTATATTATTTAATACATAATCAAGCTCTGTCAATTCTATTAATGAGAGAGAGCTAGCACTCCTCAACGCTCATGGCACACCTTAACATGCTTTTGAATAGTACACTAACATTCCTTGGCACTTCGCATGTCTTGGAACATCTTTGTACCTGGAACATCTTTGTACTTAGAACATCTCGCCATGAGTAGGATGCCTAAGCACATGTTGGCATGCCATAACATAGCATATCACTCCCCTATCATGTGTTGGCATTCCTTGTAGTCCCTAGCATGCTCTGGAACTCCTTGGCATAATATTGCATTGACAAACATTAGCACTTGGAACACATTGGCACTTGGCATGTATTGGAACATATTGTTAGTGTGCCTAGCATGTCCCTTTTGAAAAAGATAAAGTCCCAACTTATTAACCCTCTTATGTGTTCATTTCCTTGCATTTTAGCTTGGTTATTCTTTTTGGTGCCTTGAAACTCCTTGACGCATATTGCCATACTCTGACACCCTGCACATCCTAGCATGTCTTAGCACCTGACATGCCTTGACACTATTTGGCACATGTTAGCACACTCCGAAACTACCTAGCACATTCTAGCACTTCTTGACATTCCTTGATATTCCTTGGCATTCCTTACCCGTGCTTAGAATACCTTGTCACTCCCTCCTTTGCATGACAGCTAGCACTGATTGACACTCCCCAACACACCCTCATATTCATTCACTTCCATGCATTTTGACCTAGTGCTCTCATGTGTTGTCCTAGAACTCCCTAACACTCCTCAGCATGCTTTGGCACTCTCTAGCACACCTTAGCACTCATAAGTGAAGAATGAAAGTTGTAACCAATGTTACCAAACTCGGAATAGACAATAAATCGGTGAGGCAAAAGAGCTAAGAGTTTTAATCGGATTGGGGAAAATTAGCGAAAAATCGGGAAATAATCAGGAAAAAACCAGTGAATTCAATAAATAAAAATATACACATATATTGAATTAAAAAAAACATTTTGTATTGATATTCAATAAATCCATGTCCAAACAATTAATAATATCAATAGATGTCCAAAATATCATGAATGAATAAACATTTCATATATGTTATGAGTCTAAACATGATCCAAAGCACTGAGTCATGACTCCTAACTAGTGACTACATAGAACTAGAAGCAACTGCTTCTAAAAGTTTACAAACAACTGCATACTAATTAGAAAAAAATCAGTAACTAAGAGTCTAAGACTCTTAAGAGTGAGAACTAGAATCGATTCCTCCCACTCCTTTGGTTGCTTGACTCTCAAAGTTCTTCAAGTTATGTAAGCTTAAAAGAGAAGCCTCCTAATTGGACCCAATCTGCTGCATTTGTAGTTTGCAAATCTATCTCTTCAAGGTCTATTGGTGAATGATCGAAACCTATCATTATCATGAGACATTGAAATGTGAATTTAAGTTTGACTTTGAAATTTAAATTTTAAACTCTAAATTGCAAATTAGATTATGAAACCTTCAAATTCAATCTCTCACCTAGTATTTGCTTGTTGCGAAGTCATAGATTGTAATGGAAAAATAAAAGGTCATTTAAGCACTTTTGTGCCAATCGATTGTGCTTATTAGAATGTATTCTCTGAAACATGCTCCAGTTGCACTCACAACTTGAAGCACTGCGTATTTGGTTTAAGATTTGAATGGTGAATCTCATTAAATCTAGGGTATCACTACAAAAGTTTTTCCACCAAAGACCTAGCAAGTGGCAAGGGTTCGTGAGTAGACGTACTAAATACTAAATAGTAAAAGCTTAAAAATACAACAAAATTTAATAAAACATTTAACATACAAAATAAATTTTAAACAAATTTAATGAATTGATGAAGGCTTCAACCCTCAAAGGGTACAGGGCAACATCTTAAACCTTTCTCGTATAACACTGGTATAGGAAAATAATTTAGTTGGTGCTCTATAATCCTATAGTTGGGAAAATATATGACTTTGAATTGGATAAGGGAAGCACCTTTCCATGCATGTCATAAGTCCCCTGCGAACCTCCCTATCCTCATTAATTTTTCTCTTATCATAAAAATATTGTGGGTTTAAGAAGTACCTAGAAACATGTAAGGGGGAACAAAATTTCCTATCCCAACGTGCATCAATAATGTCCCAAAGAGGTATATACTTTGCCTCCTCATCCCCATATCCTCTTTTGATGGCCTCCTTTGTGAGATCCATCGCCTCATAAATATAACCCATAGCGGGTTTGTCACCATCAACCATCCTGAAAGTTCAAGCTTTCAAATTTAAATAAATATGAAACATTGAAAATAGAAAGAAGCTTCAAATGAAATTTAAAACATGAAAATGTTAAAAGACTTGAAGTACATGAGAACTCTAACAAGGCACTCCATCACAGCAATAATCTTTTTTGCATCTTTCCAGAAACCTGTAGGTTTTAACCCCGTACAGAAATTACCTGCATACAAATTCTAAAACATAGAAAATAAACAATGCGAGAGCATAACACATAAAACACATATACACAGAGATTTTCCCTTGGATCCCAAAACCGGGACTACCAGCTTGATTTTTCATTATATTTCTTTCAATGTTACAATACAGATTTATGCATGTCGAAGCATCCAATACCATGGATCGAAAACCATCGCGTCCAAAACCATGGACTGAAAAGCCATAGGTAGGTTCGCCCAACCTAATATAGGGTCCAAAAAAAAAATTCACAAGGCGTTGCCCCAGACCCCGTAGAGGAGGGCTACCTGCCCCCCTCAAATACCCCAAACAGGGGGGGTTTTTGCCCCCCGTATGACCCCTCTGCTGTGCAATTGGCACAACAGAGAGGGGGCTTCACCCCCCCTCTAACCCCCCGGTTCACTACATAGATTAGTCGTGAAAAGAATATAACACAACCCAACATTCTCCCACTTGTTGTTTTCTTTCCATAGGGGACCATAGGAGAGCTTAGTCATTTTTCCAGCCCTAAAATGCCCAATGTTTCTCTACACCAAGAGAACTTCTCAAAGCTCGCAGATTTTGTCAATGCATCTGCAGTATTCTTCAAAGTGTCCATCTTTATCAGCAACACCATTTTTTCTTCTATCATATCTCTCACAAAGTGATACTAAACATCAATGTGCTTTGTTTTTGAATGATAAACAGGGTTCTTTGCCAAGAAAATTGCACTTTGGCTGTCACAGTCTATCCTTATAGCTCCCTGTATTAACCCCATACTTGAACACAATCTCTGCAACCAAACTGCTTCCTTGCTTGCATGAGTGGCTGCCATGTATTCTGCCTTTGTAGTTAATAGTGCCACTACAGATTGTTTCTTACTCGTCCAACTGACTGCACCTCCAAATAGGTTAAACAAATACCCACTTGTAGATCTTCTCTGATCCAGATCACCAACCCAGTCTACATCAACAAAGCCATGAATATCCAACACTCTGTCCAATCCTGGTCTTCTTTGGTAGCACAAACCATAATCACTAGTGCTACGCAAATACCTGAAAACCTGCTTCACTGCTGTCCAATGCTCCTTCCCTGGTTTTGACATAAACCTGCTCAATACTCCCACTGCATGTGCAATGTCTAGTCTAGTACAGACCATTGCATACATCAGGCTACTGACTGCACTTGCATATGGAACACGGGACATATCCTCTTCCTCTTCTTGTGTCTTGGGACACTGTTCGGTAGATAACTTTACACTTATAGGAATAGGAACCTTCACCGATTTACTACTCTGGATATTAAACCTCTGCAGTATTGTCTCAACATACCTCCTCTGGTTTAACCAAAGCTTCCTCTTTGCCTGATCTCTTTTAATTTCCATGCCCAAAATATAGTTTGCAGCAACAAGATCTTTTATGTTGAATTTGGAGGACAATTGGGTCTTCAAATCCTGGATAACTTCTTTGTTATTTCCAACCAGCAACATATCATCCACATACAAGACCAAATAAATAACACGGTCACCAATTAGTTTAAAATACACACAATGATTTGCTTTGCTTCTAGTGAAGCCAAGTCTCTGTATAAATGTATCAAAGTTTTGATACCACATCCTTGGTGACCGTTTTAACCCATACAGAGACTTCTTTAACTTGCATATTAGTTCTTTCTTATCCTTCACCATAAAGCCTTCAAGTTGCTTCATGTATATTTCCTCTTCCAGATCCCCGTGAAGAAATGTTGTCTTCACATCCATCTATTCTACTTCAAAATCAAAAGCAACAACAACAGATAAAAGTAACATAATAGAAGTTACCTTGGCAACAGGAAAAAAAATATCATCAAAATCAATTCCCGGCACCTAGGAATACCCTTTTGCTACCAACCGAGCTTTGTATTTCTCCACCCTTCCTTCTACATTTGTCTTCTTCTTGAACACCCATTTGCTGCCAATGGGTTTCCTTCCAGCTGGCAACTCCATTAGATCCCAAGCTTCATTTTTGTGCAAAGATGCCATTTCATCAACCATGGCCTCTTTCTAGAGTTTGCCATCCTCTGAATCTACTGCTTCCTTCACAGTTCTAGGATCATCGTCAGTAATAGATAAAGCAAAAATTGAATAGAAAGTAGATGGATTATACCTTTTTGACTGCCTTCTTTCTCGAACTGATCTTCTTACACTCGGAGTTTGCGGCTTTTCATCTTCTGATTCCTCCTCTGCTGTAGAGTCTGATTCTTCCTCCTTTAGCTCAAACTGTATCTTCTCAGGTTCCTTTGATTCGACTTCATGTTTAATAACATCTTTCACCTCTCTGAACACCACATCTCGGCTGTACACAACCTTCTTTGTTGCTGGGTTCCAAAACTTATAACCCTTTAAACCATCCTTATACCCAATAAAGATACACTTTTCAGATTTACTATCCAACTTGGTTTGTTTCTCTTTTGGAACATGTACATATGCATTGGTGAGCCCCGAATTGGGTAACTTATTAGGCTTATTTTGCCTAACTTTTCTTGATCAATCCACCATTTTTCATAGTTTATGCATGTTTTTTGAGTATATTTATGTTAGTTGAACGAATGAGGATGGTCACTTTACCATGAAGGCTAATACGTGGTTATTTCAGGATTTTGGACAAATTTTGAAACAAAGCCAAGCAATTATGAGCTAGATGACAGTCAAGCATGAAGGAACAAGGGTGAGGATTCGTAGGAATGGTGTCTCTTGCATTAAATGGCCCTTCCTCGAAATCTCCACTCTCAACTCGGAGCTCAGTAGGCCACCAAAACGAATCCTAAAGGCAGCCGAGTAGCTTTGTGAAAAGCGATTGTTTACTAGTAGTTTGAACAGCCGAGCCCCTTGAGTTAAGGAGGGCTGCTAAAGACCCTCGTAGTGCATAAATAGGAAGTATTTCAGCCTTCGTAGGTTACTTTTTGAACTGTTGTGTTTTGCACTATAGTGATGTCATTTTCTCAGCTCATTTTCGTAGCTACTGCGGTATAACTTTCTTGTGACATGGTTATTTTTGAGTAATGAAAAGTAGCTTTGTTTGGCATCAGTTTTGAGTTTTTCTTAGGAGCCTATAGCTCTTAGGGTTGGGCCCAACCCAAGTGCGAAGGCTTCCTTTGTGTACTGTTATTTGCTTTTAATGTCTTTGCAAAATAATTTTTGTTAAGTAGATTAAAATCTTGCTGGTTACCTAGGTCATTGTTGATGATTAGAAAGGCTTTTTATGTTCAGATTGAGTTGATAGGTTAGTAACAGGGAAGATTTTCATAAAAAGGCCATCAAGCACCTCTGATCTCACCTCTCCCTTTGTGGGATCGTGAGCTAGGACAAAGGTGACCTGGCTGCCAACAAAAACACTGTCTTTGCCTCACCATGTAATCATTAGTGTTAGATTCTCATTTGCAGAAATTGATACCAGTTGTGGTTACGTGTTCAAGTTCATGATTTCTTAGTTTGCATAGCTATTTCATGTGATTCCATTGCAAATAAACTTTTGTTCATTTCCTTTGTTGTTACTTAGGTAAGATTAGAGTAAAGTAGCTAGGTCACTGGTTTTCCAAGTCGTTGTTTGTTCAGTTTGAGAAATAACATGCGGAGCGCCTGTAATACCTCTCCATCCACCCGTACTCCATCAATCCCATCTTCTCCATCCCCTAACTCAGATTCTTGCCTCACGTTTTCCACATTCGCTCGCGTAGCCCTAATTTTTGTGCAACATTGCTCTACTCCTCCTTGAACAAATCCAACCATCCTCATCACTCCTCAGCTCCATCCACCAAGTCCTAGACCTCCTCACACCCTTATCCTACCCCCATACTCACTTCTCCACCTTTCTCTCTCCATCCACCCTCTAAAATCCCATTTTTGAACATCTTGTAGAAAATACAGAGCATCCCGTAGAACCCCTGCAGACTTCCTGTAGAAGCTCACGAAAGCGGTTTCTTGATAGACAAACTCTATGAAACTCTCTGGAAGGGTGCTAGGGACCCCTTAGGCCCTCTTCTAAGCTTCCAAATCTCCTGCAAGCATTTCCTCTAGCCAATCCACCTCTGCACAGTCAAAAACCAGTTAAAGCACATGCGTGACAATTCTGACACTTTACTCAAACATACAAAAAGATGTTTTTTTTTTCTTCAGATTTTACTATAGAAGTAGCTTAGAAACATGCGTCTCACCTTCTTAGAAGTCAATGGCATCTCTTTCAGTAGCTTTCGTCCTATTTCTTGCATCAGTAGGATTAGCTGATAAAATTAGGGTTTGCATTTCCTTTCAGCTTTTCAGTTTCTTTCTGCAAGTAGATTAGCCTCCTTTGAGTTAGCTTCCATCCATCAGTTAGAACGCTTCTTCTCAGAGCTCATAGAAGTTGGCTTAAGCTCCTAGCGGACTTGTGCCAGCTGACCAAGTGACAACTGCAGCAAGAGCTAGTACTTGTGCATACATTACCGTCGCTTCCAAGTTTGTTATGAACTACCGGGTTGATAAAAGTAAATAAGGGAGTCCCAGGAGTTGCAGCATTATTGCTGCAATACTGGAGCCCACCATCTTTTTGACGCCGTTGCTGGGGAAGCGTCAGAGTATTTGTGATTGCTTCTTTTCTTCTATTTTTCTACTACAACCTTCTGCTAAGTAGTTTATTTCATTTCCATTCTGTAATTTCATTTCTGCAAAAGTAGATTAGACATTTCCTGCTTTCATAGATTAGCCTTTTAATTCCGCAATTTCAATTCTGCAAGCGCAAATTAGCATTTCAATTCCGCAATTTCAATTCTACAAGCGTAGATTAGCATTTCAATTCCGTAGTTTCATTTCAGCAAAATAGATTAGTCCTTTCCTACTTTCATTTCAATTCCGCATTTTCATTTCCGCAAGAGATATTTTAGTTAGTTTCAATTCCATCTGTTTCAGTTTTGTAGGTACAAGCAGAAAAAAAGCAAAAGCAACCAAAAATCTTTCATTTCATGCCTGGTAGGAATAGAGACAATACTGGAAAATTCTTGCCCAACACTCCCACCACATCACTGAGTCACCCTTCTCTCTTCTTTGGTGGCACTGATCCAAACGAACCCATAGGTGAACCTCTTGAGATATACGAAGATCCTATAACAGAAGAAGAGCGAGAGAACATTCGTCTTGAGACCGTGGCTGAGCACAGAAACAGTATAGGAGATGACGAGAGAATAGAAGATGCCTTCCCCATCTCAGAGACCAATGGGGACATGAAAATGAAAAATATAAGTCCCTCAACCTTACCTCACTTCCATGGATTGACCACTGAAAACCTTGATACCTTCATGTTTGAGTTTACTGTCCTTTGTCAAACTTATGACTATGCTGAGGACGAGCAAAAGTTGAAACTCTTTCCTTTTACCCTCAAGGATGTAGCCCTACGCTGGTTCATGGGGTTACCTGGAAACAATATCACCACTTGGGCTCAGATGCAGCAAGCCTTTAACAATAAATACTAGGACTACTGTAGGTCCAAGGAAACAAAGGGAGAAATCTTCCCGATGACCATGGGAAATGATGAGTTTTTAGAACACTACGAGGAAAGGTTCCAACTTAGTTATAAACGGGCTAGGTGCACACTTGATCCTGAATCTCTGAAGCTGGTTTTGCTCTGAGGAGTCCCTGAAGACCTTCTAGATACCCTTCATTTGCTAGCTAGAGGAGACATCTACCAACTACCTTATGAGGACATAAAGTTTGTGTTTAGAAACCATTTTAGGGCAGCCCGGAAAAGAGGTAGGGGGAATCCACTTTCAGCTAGTGTCGCCTTCTCCAAGCATGAGTTTGCTAATCAGATGGAAGACCTCAAAAGTGAGATGAGACAAGACATTGCCATGCAACTTGATACTTTCCGAATCCAACAAAAGAAAGAGGAAGCTGAGAGGGCTTTGGCCATTTTATGTCACAGATGTACGAGGAAGCACCCTAAGAACGAGTGTCCATTGCACTCAGTAGAGGTATGTTTCATTTGTGAGGAAGACCACCCCACAAACCAATGCCCAACCTTACCCAGATTTAAAGCCATGTACCAAGGGACTGAGGCAACCACTGAACCTCTCTACTTCCTCAACTAAAGGAGGCCGCATGGGCCCAGACCTTACCAGCAGGGGATGCAAGGGACATCCCAAGCTTATTATAGCCCCAACCAATCTGCTCACATACCTTCTTGGGGCCCCCTTGCTCATCCTTCCTAGTCCACACCGCCTCCATGGTCTTATCCATCTCAATACCATACTCAACCCACTGCTCATTCGTTTCACTCAGAAGTATAGCCACAACCTCAATGGAATGCACCTCAACCAGGGTGGAGGCCCCAATACAACTCTCCTCCTGCCATTCTGCCACCACCACCGACTCAACCATAACCATTACCTCCTGCTCCTCCAAGACAACCCCAGATGCCTGCTCAACCGAACCCGAAACCCATCAACAGACAGGTCCAGCAGGTATACATTGGGGAGACAACATGCCCTACCTATGCTGTGGAGATCCAGGAGATCAACCTGCGATCTGGGAAGTTCCTTCCAAATCGCCAACCTCCTCCCCCAGAGGATGAGGAAGAGAAACAGGAAAGTGAACCCAAAGCCATTCCACCCTTTCCTGAGCGACTAACAGTAACCATGCAACCAAACCGAGAGGAGACTAAACTTCTAGGAGAACTTAAATAGTTGTGTGTGAAAATACCACTTCTCCAGGCCATAAAAGATGAACCAATATACAACAAATTGATCAAGGAGAAGTGTTTCAGGCACCCAGGTAGGCAAAAGAGAGATGCCTCGACTATGAATGTCATAGGACAACTGTTCGATCTAATGTTGGGGCAAGTAATATGTCCAAAGTATTTGGACCCTGGCAGTCCTCTAGTTGATGTCTACATCAATGGCACCATAATCCCCCATACCTTGATTGATCTAGGGGCTACTATTAATGTGATGACCAGGGACACTATGCTTAAACTCAACCTTCAGAGTTCCTTAAGGAAGACATCGGCAGTACTGCAGTTAGTAGACTGCTCCACCATGACTCCCGAAGGGATTGTGGAAGATGTCCTGGTCTCTGTTGACTCTTGGGAGTACCCTGCGGACTTCTTGGTCCTTCAGCCAAAGGCAAAGCTCACTGGATACCCCGTCATTTTGGAAAGGCCTTGGTTAGCTATTGCGGATGCTTACATTAGTTGTCGAGGTGGAAGCATGACCATCAAGAATGGGCCTATGTCCAAACAGCTAGTCCTATACCCTCCTGCCCAACCTCTACTAGAACATGACTTACCACTCTGGTTGGAAGAGGGAGATGAGGATGAGGTCTAATCTGCACCATTGTGCACAGTAGAAACCACCAGGGGAGGCCCTCAAACCGAGGATGACTTGATTGAGCATTTGATTCAAAATCCACCTCCCAGTGCACTGTCCTTAGAGGAGTTGGTGGAAGGTACCCAAGTTAGTGCTTTAGTGGACCTCTGTGTGACTGATCTGACCTCTCCCAGAGTTAAGAATGTGGAATTTGGCCCCAAAAGAACCTTAAAGATTAGCTCCTCCCTATCTCCCTCCCAGAGAAGGAGCTGTGTAGCCTACTGAACAATCATCTAGATGCTTTCACTTGGAGCTATAAGGAGATGAAAGGAGTCCACCCTTTGGTTTGTACCCATCACATTTACATTAAAGAAGATTGTAAACGAGACAGGTAGCCTAAGAGGAGAATGAATCCAGCCCTTAAAGACATCGTCAAAGAAGAATTGCAAAAATTGTTGGATGCAGGATTCATCTACCCCATCTCCAACATTGAGTGGGTCTCACCTCTAGTTCTTGTGCCCAAGAAAAACGGGAAGTGGAGAATCTATGTAGATTACCGAGAACTTAACAAAGCCACCAAGAAATGCCATTTCCCTTTGCCTTTCATAGATCAAGTGTTGGATGGACTCGCAGGGAAGAAGTTCTTCTCTTTCCTAGATGGGTTCAGCGGGTATAATTAGATCCAAATCAGCTCGAAGGACCAAGATAAGACGACCTTCACTTGTCCATGGGGTACCTTTGCCTTTTGAGTCCTTCCCTTTGGGCTATGCAACGCTCCTGCCACTTTCCAGAGAGCAGTATTGAGCATATTTTCTGAGTTGGTCCATGATTCGGTAGAAATCTATATGGATGACTTTACTCCTTATGGGTCCAACTTCCAAGAAGCATTGACTAACCTAGGAAAAGTTTTAACCAAGTGCATTGAGATGAACATGTCCCTCAGTCCCAAAAAATGTGAATTCCTGATGACTGAATGGATTGTGCTAGGTCATACAATTTCTCAGCAAGGATTACAGGTGGATCCTAACAAGATTGCTATCATCCAGAAGGTCTCACCTCCTCAAAAGGTAAGAGATGTTCGGAGTTTCCAAGGCTTAATAGGATATTATAAAAGATTCATTAAAGATTTAAGTAAGCTAGCCTCGCCATTATTTGGCCTCTTAGGGAAAGATGTTGAGTTTAAATGGACTGATGACTGTCAAGGGGCTCTGGATGAGTTGAAAGGTAAGCTGATGTCCGCCCCGATCTTGAGAGGTCCAAACTGGGCCCTACCTTTCCACATCCACACCAATGCCTCGAACAAAGCCATAGGGGCAGCCTTAGGACAACTTGAGGAGAAACTACCCTATGCCATATACTTCGTCAGCAAAAACCTATCCAAGGCAGAGATGAACTATACTGTAACCGAGAAAGAGTTCTTGGCTGTAGTCCATACCCTAAACAAGTTCAGACACTACATCACTGGTTATCAAACATTTGTACACACTGATCATGCTGCGATTAGATATTTAATGAATAAGCCTGATGTAAATGCTCGTATCATTAGATGGTTACTTTTGTTGCGGCAATTTGATTTGACTATTGTCGACAAGCCAGGTAAGGAAACTGTTGTTGCTGACTTCCTATCTAGATTGGATTTTCCTGCAGGTGAAGAAGGGACAGTGGATGACCAGATACCAGATGAACACCTATTTGCTATATCAGTACTCTCTCCATGGTTTGTTGATATAGCAACTTACTTGGTCTCAGCACAGTTCCTTCCGCATCTATCCTCAAAGGAGAAGAGCAAAATTGCGAGGAAGAGTGCCCCCTTCACATGGATCGGGGGCAACCTATTTAAACTTGGCTCAGATCAGATCTTGAGGCGTTGTGTTAGGGAGGAGGAAGTCTTTGACATCCTCCTAACCTATCATGACGGGCCCTGTGGAGGCCACTTTGCAGCAAAAAGGACTGCCTTCAAAATTCTACAGGCAGGCTACTATTGGCCTACTCCTCATCAAGATGTCAGAAGATACATCAGCTAGTGTGACTGATGTCAGAGGATGGGGAAACCGACTCCAAGGGATGAAATGCCTCTCCAGCCTCAAGTGACCTTCGAGCCATTTGAGAAGTGGGGCATGGATTTTGTGGGTCCTGTCAACCCTCCTTCAAAGGAAAGGTCTTACATCATTGTGTGCACCGATTACCTGACAAAGTGAGTAGAAACAAAGGCAATCAAAATAGCAACATAAGAAAAGGTGGCTAAGTTCTTAAGGGACAATATCTTCTACAAGTTTGGCTACCTAAGAGAGTTAGTCACCGATCAAGGAAGCCAGTTCACCTATAACCTGATTGAAGAATTGTTCGCTTAGCACAAGATCAAGCACAGGACTTCCACCCCATATCATCCACAAGCAAATGGGCAGGTGGAAGTCACTATTAGAGCATTGGAAGGGATTTTGACTAAGGTGGTGAGCAGCAACAGGAAGGATTGGGCAGATCTCCTGGTTGAGGCCACCTAGGCCTACAACACCACTTGGAAGACTACAATAGGTTTCACACCTTATGATCTGGTCTACAGGAAGAAAGCTTTGTTGTCCATAGAGTTCGAGTACAACATATTGAGAGTGGCAGCTCAGCTGGACTTAGATCTTAGCCATGCTCAATGTGAAAGATTACTGCAGCTGAATGGATTAGATGAACAGAGAATTCAAGCTCTCCTCCACTCAGAAGTAGTTCAACTCTAGAGGAAGATATGGCATGATCGACACCTTAATGAAAAGCAATTCCAGCCAGGAGATTGGGCATTGCTGTATGACTCAAGATACAAGGATTTCAAAGGGAAGCTGAGGACACGATGGTTAGGACCATATGCAGCGGAGAAATGAAATGACAATGGTTTAGTTCTTATCAGGACCATTGATGAAGAAGCCATCCCCATGCTTGTCAATGGGCATCAATTGAAAATCTACAGGAAACGCCTTTCGAGGCAGGAGTTCATTGAAACTTTGGAAAAATCAATGCTGGTAGTGGAGCAGGGCTCTGCCTCTATTCCACCCACACTTTGATCATTAAAAAAAAAAAACAGGAATAAAAAGATCCTTGGGCAAAAACCTCTCTGAGGCGCCTAGGGCAGACAGTGAGGGTGAAAACCTCATGGAGGCGCCCCAGCGGTCTCTCAAAAAATAAAGAAATGGAATAAAAAAGATCCTTGGGTGAAAATCTCTTCGAGGCACCCAAGGCAGATAGTCGGGGTGAAAACCTCATGGAGGCGCCCCAACTATCTCTCAAACTTAAAAAAAAAAAAAAAAAAAAAGAAACAGGCCTAATCTCTGTAAAATAATTGCAGGTTGCAGGGAATACGTTGCAGGTAAAGAGAGTCACGCAAAACGAGGACAGGGTTCCATACCAGGCTACAGGACATCCTTACAGACACTCCCTCCATGTCCACTCGCCTTTCCTAGGATTTGATCACATTCGAGTCGAGATTCCACCTCCTACAGGAAGTTCTGGGCTTTCTACAGGAAGTTCTGTATTTCTACAAGAAACATCTTGTAGAACCTTCGAGCGGGCCAAATTCGATTTTGGAAGGGGATCTGAAGCTTGGAATCTGTTGGTTAGGCCTGCGGCCACCCCTCTATTCCATCCATCACCATATGTCACCTCTGTTTCATCTCTTTCCACCTCCATTGCACCCACCTGGTTATGTGTTCCTGCACAGTCATACAAGAAACCCTGTTTTCTTCAGATGGATATAAAAATTTTTAAAGTGACAAGTCAAGCAGCAAAGGCTCACACACTATACCTGTTCAAGCTCCATCTAGACTCTTCATCAGCGAATATATCCCTACTCGTTTAGCCTGCATCCGAAGAGGAGAAGCAGCTACAGGACATCCTACAGGAATCCTATAGCGGCTGATCCCTCTAGAAGACATACTCTAGAGGCAGGGGCAGCCGAAACCAACAAAAGGAAACATGTAAAAAGGCTCCTCCTGGACGTGAAAACATCCTCGCCAGCTGAAACCAAACCGAACCTATGCATGCAGCATTGCCAACCGAAGGATCGGGTTCCAAAGTCATCCATATAGCATCAACAAATGAAAGAATGGGTTCTAGCACTTGTGCATGAGGCAACAACAAGTGAAGCAGTGGTTCAAAGTCCCAAAGTCTGTATAACGCGTCCACGGCCACGTAGGTAAGTGTCTAACCTCATTCGTCAATTGCATAAACTATATTTTGAAAACTGCATGTCTGTGAAAATGGTTCGGATTGAATGAATTCGGTGGCTAGTCAACTGGCCACCCACAGCCAGTCACATAGCTTCGTGGGATCCGAACAAGCTCAGTTACGTTCAAATTTGCCAACGAGATGTGCAGCTGACACGTGTGGAGTGTCCAGTCGAGGAAAATCGACAGGACTAGCAGTGGTGGTGGCGGTTAATGGCAGAGGAGAGGTAATGGCGGTCAGGGACACGCAGAGAAATGATGGCGGTGACATTGGCTAACGATTCGGTCTGGCCACCTCACCCCCTTGCCATGAATTGTGTCGTAGTCGGCTGAAGACTCGCGTTACCCGTTGTTCATTTGCACTTGCAAACGTCATCGGCTGAAGTATGCGTCCTCTGGTTCGACAATCTATTAACCCGTCATCCTCCACTGAGCTTTTCGGCCTGTTTCAAAATTCTCCCGCATACTAGGCTCGTTCAGAAGTGCAGTGACATCCTACAGAAGTTGGCAAGAGTTCTACAGGAAGAAGCTCTACAGGAAGTACGACATAGCCTTCCGGAGTAGAGAAGCCTGGACTTTTCTTTGTCAAATTTGGAGTTCCAAGAGAGGTAGGCTCATAAACACTCTTCCATGCATGGTATATTTCGAAAATGTGGTGAATTGAGCTTTCTTGAATTGGAGGGTTAGAGACAAGTCTGTCTGTGAGTCGAAAATAGTAGTTTACCTATGTGTTGCACGAAATTTCTCAATTGGTTCTACGTCAAAATTCTCCTCCACCGTTCCTGTTAAGAAAATTCCTCCTGTAGAAAATATAAAGCACTGTGAGGGCTAACCTGTGTATGAAGAATGTGAATTTTACATGGTTGTATGTATGCTGGGGATGAAAATTGAGCTTTGCACTCTATCTATGGAAACCTAATTCTTCCTTTTATACACGGACAACCGAGTTTTGGGCAGCAAAAGCATTAGGACAAGGGAATTGGTGCAAGTTAAAAAATAAACACCTAAGAGATCCTGTCCTGAGGTTCAATGGAGGAAACCATAAAACAATAGTCCCTCTCTGCTCAGAGCATAAAACAGATCACTCTCACTATGCCAGGGGGGTTTATCATGAAGGAACCCTCGGATTCTAGAAAATTGCGTGAACATCCCGAGATGGTGAACCTCTTCACCCGTGCCAATTGGATGACCTTTTGTGACAAAATTCAGGGTCATGACGATGAGATAACAGAGGAATTATTAATGTCCCTGCAACCTAAATTAAAGACATTGGCCACAATGAATTTCAGAGGGTTGAATCTGAAGCTTACCCCTGAACTCATTAATTGAGTTACTGATCTGCCATTGGGGATACCCTGGAGCAAAGAGGAGAGGGCATTGGGCCAAAAAGCCAAGAAAGAATTATTCCTACCTGAGGAACAGTTTGCAGACGATAAGAACGGGATCCGAAGAGCCAGCTTACATCCCTTTTGGAGCGAAGTCAGTTTCCAAACCATGAAATGCATTACCTGTGAGGGGCAGTTCAGTATTGTCTACAACTATCATTTTTGGTTGCTAAGTGAACTCAGACATAGGATGGATTTACCTCCAAAACATAAGTTAAGAATCCCTTATTTTCTTCTGCAATCATTAATTGAGTGTTGCACAAAATTGAAGGAAGGGACACCGGATCAGCTAGCCCATCATGGGCTCATCAAACTTTTAGTGGAAGATGGCCTTCACATCTACACTGTCCCCCTCTCTTGGGAGATTTTCCGCAACATGTCCAAAGATGACGATATTCGAATTCTGGTCGAGGAACTCACCTCATCCAGCAGTGAAGAAAGGGAACACACTGAGGCAGGAGAGAAATCCAGTGGTAAGGAAACACAGGATAGACCACCACAGAAAGAACAAAAGAGAAACGAGGGAAAGGCCAAGTCACTGAGCCTAAAACTGTGGGAGGAACAATGGCACAAACACCTAGGGAGAAATGATCACAGAGTAGAGCAGAAAGGACTGAAAAAGTCCAAATAAAGGAGGGCACAACCAAGGCAACCACATAGAAATTAAAAGGAAATACACATCCAGCCAAGCAGACCGAGACAGTTGGAACAGTTTCTACAGGAAGCATGAAAACAGTCGACACAGTACCTTCTATAGGAAGCATGGAAACAGAGCAGCAAAAGGAGAAATCACCTGATATTTTGGCCAGGGAGGTAGCAACTGTGTTGGCTGCCTTAAGCAGATCTCCAAAGAAAAAAGGGAAGTGAAAAAGGGAGCCTTCCATGTATTTTAAGGCAAGGAGCATGCGGATAAAAACTGGCAGACCCCAACCATAGTCAAAGGAGCCAATTATGATTGTGGACACCCCAGCTAAACAAAAGGAAAGGTATCCTTCAAAGGCATCCATCACCTACGAACGGGGAAGCCCGAAAACATCCACCTGGAGAGAAAGGATTAAAATGTTGGATACAAAGGCCTCTCTACAGGATGCTGACACTGTTCTACAGGAATCACTGGCTAGGCTATAGGAGACCGAAGAATTGGAAGGAAAGGCAGCTAAATCATCACTGGAGGAAGAAAAGGCTGAGAAAATTGTGGAACCAAGCCCCCAACACAGCTTGGGCTCCTACTATAACTTGTTATAGGTTGGAAAGATCATTCCCAAAAATTCTCAGTGCCACTTTTCCTTGCACTAGAAGAAGAGAGAGTGAGGACCCACACTTGGATGAAGATCGCCAAGTCCAAGGGTGTGGCAGATATAGGTCCCCTGGAGGAACAACTCAAAGAGGCGAGAAAGGAATTGGCTATGGTACAGCATGTGGAAAGCAGCCAACGGGCCAAGCTACAGGAAGAAAACGAGCTGCTTAAACAGCAGCTACAGCTACAGGGACAATATAAGGAAGACAGGGCCCATATCTTGGGAGAACAACATCAACAGGAGGACCCATAATAGGCAAAGAAACCCTTGATGAACAATAGAGAAGAGATGGGTTGCAGGCTGAAATTGAGACACTAACTAGACAGCTACAGGAGAAGGACTTGCAAGCAGCACAGGAGATACAATGTCTGAAACAGCAGGTGCAAGAAAAGGAGGCCCAATTGGCTTGCATGGCCAGCTAGGTGATGGAAGCTCTACAGTGTAGGCAACCTGCCAAATCATACGCCCTATACCTTAAGGATTAGTGGTTGCAGTTTCAGATTAACACCTTGGCCTAAAGGGGCATTACTCCATTTCAAAATTACCATCAATTCATGGCTTTATGTGACAGCAGCTCATCAGAGGACAAGGCTAAACTATCAAAGTTCTACCTCCACAATTTGGCCCTTCCCAACATGAATTTATGGGACCCCAACGCTGCGGTAGGAGACATGCAACTTATGGCCATGGCCTCATGGCTAAATCATGAAGAAAAGGGAGCAGCAGAGGTCCGAAATATTATGGACAGGGAACTAATGGAACCACTATTGATCAGAGCAGAGCTGGAGGATCCCTCAGCATTAATATCTACCCACCAGCACTTGGCCAATGACTCTTAGGCCCTACCAAATTACATGGAACAACAAGCTCAAGCCATAGCCCATTTTGGGGACATGGAGAGATTGTTGGGGGATAACTGTGTTCATGCTTGCACACGAAGGTGGAACGCACTGTCCCACAGCCTAAAGATAAGAGAATACCACTCCCTAACAAGGATGAGGGAGGCCTTGGCAAGAGTACCCCTCTACAAACAGTCCATGCAAAATCTTCAGGCCAACTGGATCGGCCTCAAGTTCAGTCCTCCCTTGCTTTTGGGACTGCTGGAAGGAGGCAAAGAAGAGGAGGAACGCAGGCAGTGTGAAGAAGTGGAAAGAAAGGCCGGATTTCATGACCGTGAAGAAGGTATCACCTCGGAGGCTTGGGATGTGAGAGAGGCAGTCAAGGCAATCAAGGATAAGGAGCTGGATTAGTTGCTCAGAGGATGAGCAACCCATTTAGGAGGGGGGTGATGATGAGCCCCAAATTGGGTAACTTATTGGGCTCATTTTGCCTAATTTTTCTTGGTCAATCCACCATTTTTCATAGTTTATGCATGTTTTTTGAGTATATTTATGTTAGTTAAACGAATGAGGATGGTCACTTTACCAAGAAAGCTAATACGTGGTTATTTGAGGTTTTTGGACAAATTTTGGAACAAAGCCAAGCAATTATGAGCCAGATGATACCCAAGCATGAAGGAACAAGGGTGAGGATTCGTAGGAAGGGTGTCTCTTGCATTAAATGGCCCTTCCTCTAAATCTCCACCCTCAACTCGGATCTCAGTAGGCCACCAAAACGAATCATAAAGGCAGCCGAGCAGCTTTGTGAAAAGTGACTGTTTACTGGCAGTTTGAACAGCCGAGCCCCTTGAGTTAAGGAGGGATGCTAAAGAGCCTCGTAGTGCATAAATAGGAAGGCTTTTAGCCTTCGTAGGTTACTTTTTGAACTGTTGTGTTTTGCACTATAGTGCTGTCATTTTCTCAGCTCATTTTCATAGCTACTGTTGTATATCTTTCTTGTGACATGGTTATTTTTGAGTAATGAAAAGCAGCTTTATTTGGCATCAATTTTGAGTTTTTCTTAGGAGCCTATAGCTCTTGGGGTTGGGCCCAACCCAAGTGCCAAGGCTTCCTTTGTGTACTGTTATTTGCTTTTTATGTCTTTGCAAAATAATTTCTGTTAAGTAGATTAAAATCTTGACCTAGGTCATTGTTGATGATTAGAAAGGATTTTTATGTTCAGATTGAGTTGATAGGTTAATAATAGGGAAGATCTCTAGAAAAAGGCCATCAAGCACCTCTGATCTCACCTCTCCCTCAGTGGGATTGTGAGCTAGGACAAAGGTGACCTTGCTGCCAACAAAAACACTGTCTTTGCCTCACTATGCAATCATTAGTGTTAGATTCTCATTTGCAGAAATTGATACCAGTTGTGGTTACGTGTTCAGGTTATGATTTCTTAGTTTTTGTAGCTATTTCACGTGATTTCATTGCAAATAAACTTCTGTTCATTTCCTTTGTTGTTACTTAAGTCAGATTAGAGTAAAGTAGCTAGGTCACTGGTTTTCCAAGTAGTTGTTTGTTCAATTTGAGAAATAACTTACATAGTTCCTGTAATACCTCTCTATCTACCCGTACTCCATCAATCCCATCTGCTCCATCCCCTAACTTGGATTCTTGCCTCACGTTTGCCACATTCGCTTGCGTAGCCCTAATTTTTGTGCAACATTGCTCTTCTCCTCCTTGAAAAAATCAAACCATCCTCATCACTCCTCAGCTCCATCCACCAAGTCCTGGACCTCCTCACACCCTTATCCTACCCCCATACTCACTTCTCCACCTTTCTCTTTCCATCCACCCTCCAAAATACCATTTTTGAACATCCTGTAGAAAATACAGAACAACCTGTAGAACCCCTGCAGACTTCCTGTAGAAGCTCACGAAAGTGGTTTCTTGATAGCCAAACTCTATGAAACTCTCTGGAAGGGTGCTACGGACCCCTTAGGCCCTCTTCTAACCTTCCAAACCTCCTACAAGCATTTCCTCTCGCCAATCCACCTCTGCACAGTCAAAAACCAATTAAAGCTCATGCGTGACAATTCTGACACTTTACTCAAACATACAAAAAGATGTTCTTTTTCAGATTTTACTGTAGAAGTAGCTTAGGCACATGCATTGCACCTTCTTAGAAGTCAATGGCATCTCTTTCAGTAGCTTTCATCCTCTTTCTTGCATCAGTAGGATTAGCTGATAAAATTAGGGTTTGTGTTTCCTTTCAGCGTTTCAGTTTCTTTCTACAAGTAGATTAGTCTCCTTTGAGCTAGCTTCCATCCATCAGTTAGAAAGCTTCTTCTCAGAGCTCATAGAAGTTGGCTTAAGCTCCTAGCAGACTTGTGCTAGCTGACCAAGTGACAATTGCGGCAAGAGCTAGTACTTGTGCATATAGTACTGTCGCTTCCAAGTTTGTTACGAACTACTGGGTTGATAAAAGTAAGAAGGGAGTCCCAGGAGTTGCAGCATTATTGCTGCAATACTAGAGCCCACCATGCATCACATCCAAATACCCTTAGATGTGAAATAGATGGTTTTTTACCAGTCCATACCTCTTGTGGAGTCCTATCCTCCAATGCTGACGAAGGTGACCTGTTGAACAGGTAACATGCAGTATCGACCACCTCTGCCCAGAATTCTTGTCCTAACCCGGCACCATTGACCATGCTTCTTGCCCTTTCCATCAACGTCTTATTCATTCTTTCTGCAACTCCATTTTGCTGAGGTGTATATGGGGTAGTCTTCTGTCGTGCTATACCACACTTCTTACAGAATTCTTCAAATTCCTTACTGCAAAACTCTCCACCATTATCTATCCTTAACACCTTTATATTTTTCTCTGTCTAATTTTCCACGAGAGCCTTAAATTCTTTAAACCTATCAAAGACTTCAGATTTCTTCTTAAGAAAATATATCCATATATTCCTTGAGAAGTCATTTATAAATGATACATAGTACACAGACTTACCTAGTGATAGAACCTTCACAGGTCCAAACACATCACTGTGCACAAGTTCTAATATCTATTTCGCCCTCTTACTACCAGATGGGAAACTCACCTGAATTTGCTTCCCATATACACAATTTTCACAGAAATCAAAATCCAGAGAGCTATTACTCATACCTTCTACCATACCTTTACCATGATGTATTTGAAGGTCCTTCTCTCCAATATGTCCAAGCCTTTAACGCCACAGCATGGTCTTCTCTCCAAAGACCACTAGATTTTCTGCTCCACTTTAAGTAACCATAGAACTGTTGCACCCATCAACAACTGTGCTACCTTGCAGCTTATACAGAGTTCCAATCCGAACTCCCCGCATCAATACCAGTGCCCCCGAACCATCTTGCAGGTATCCTTCTTGAACACTGTTTTTACACTTGCATCATCCAACTTGCTTACAGAAATCAGATTTCTGGCCAATGTAGGAATATTCAGAACACCCAGAAGTGTTCTAACTCTTCCACCTTGCAACTTCAACTTTACTTTTCTGCGACCAACAATACTAGCCTTCTTATCATCCCCTAAGAAGACATCATCACCATTGTATTTCTTATACTCGCAGAACCACTCTCTATGGGGAGTGAAGTGAAAGGATGCACCTGAGTCAATCAACCATGCCTCATGATCTACATGTGTACTTGAAGAAGCCAAGTACACATTTGCACCTTCATTTGAGGTGGTTTTCACCTCTGTAGAAGGAGCATCATCAGATCCCCTTCCTTTGTTAGGAGCTTTAGATTTACAGTCTCTTTTGTATTGCCCTTCCTTTCCGCATTTCCAGTGCACCACCTTTACAGGTTTTCCCGGAGATTTAGATATCCCTCTGGATTTAGATCTACCACTCGATGACTTATTTTTGTTTCTATTCTGGGACCACCCACATACAGACAAGGCATCACCAAAATGCAAGGATGAGACTATTTCATCAAAATCCAAGGCAGTTTAATTGCTACGTATTGCAATAACTAGACTATCCCACGAGTCTAGTAGAGAACACAACAAACTGATGCACTTATCTTCATCTAAAATTTTAATATCAACATATGCTAACTGACCTACCACAGTATTAAATGCGTTCAGATGCTCTGTCACTAAGTCTCCATATTTCATCCTCAGGTTATACAAATTTTTCCACAGGAACAGTTTATTCACCAGAGACTTAGATTGGTACAAAGTCCCTAACTTGTCCCACAAAGCCTATGCCGTAGCTTCCCCTGATACATTCAGCAATACTGAATCTGAGACACACAATCGTATTGTGCTCGTTGCCTTTCGATCCAACTTCTTCCATTCTTCATCGGACACTCCTGTTGGTTTAGTACCCAGATCTACTGCGATCCATTGATCTTTATCCACCAACAGATCCTCCATCTTGAGTTTCCATAACTCAAAACTCTGACCATTAAATTTCTCGATCTCTATCTTTCCACTGCTTTCCATCTTCTTTCACCACTAGAATCGATCTTGCAGATCTCCCACTGAATAGGGTCTACCACAGGCCTAAGCGAAACCCCTCAGCAACAGAGGTGTCCCCTTGAAGCCAAAACAGCTCTAATATGAAATATAGGTTTTAACCCCGTACAGAAATTACCTGCATACGAATTCTACAACATAGAAAATAAACAATGCGAGAGAATAACACATAAAACATATATACACAAGGATTTTCCCCTGGATCCCAAAACCAGAACTACCAGCTTGATTTTTCATTATATTCCTTTCAATGTTACAGTACATATTTATACATGCCAAAGCATCCAATACCATGGACCGAAAACCATTGCATCCGAAACCATGGACCGAAAAACCATAGGTGGGTTCGCCCAACCTAATATAAGGTCCAATTTTTTTTTTCCAAGGGGGGCTACTCAAACCCCTCGAACAGGGGGTGTTGCCGCCCCCCCGTGACCCCCCCGCTACGCAATCAACGCAACAGAGGGGGGGCTCCACCCCCCCTCTAACCCCAAGGTTCACTATGTAGGTTAGTCGTGAAAAGAATATAACACAACCCAACAAAACCATCATTAAACACAAGTGAAACAACTTCAATGCCTTCAAGGGTCTTGGAAAGTTTAGATGCCATTCACTCAGGTCCCAAGAACATCCTCTTCAGATTTATCTTTTGCTCAACCACAAATTACAAAGATATGAAATTTGTTGCAAAGCTAGTCACTACAAGCTGAACAATTTATTTACCTTCAGTGTATTTTATCATGGTGCTTAGGAAAATAGTGTTTTTGTATAGGTATTTGGCTATGGATTTTTCCTTCTCCACTACCTCATGTATCCAATGAAGCTTACGAATGTCCTCAAGCATTAAATCTATGCAATGGGAAACATAATAGGTCCAAAACATAGTGGGGTGCCTAATCTCAAAAAGTCTACCAGCAGCCATATAATTAGTTGCATTGTCGATGGCAATTTGTACAACATGTTCTCCCACTTCTTGAACGACTTCCTCCATCATTTCACAAATAAGTTGTGCAGTCTTAACCTTGTCTGAGGCATCCAATGGTTTGAGAAACATTGTACCTACTAGACAAGATACAAGGAGATTTATTAAAGTTTTGTTCCTCTGATTTGTCCATCCATCACTCATGATGGTGCACCCTGTTTCTACCCATGATGAACGAAACTCAGATAGCACAAGCATGACATGTTCAACACTTTCTAATAGAAAATTTTTCCTAATTCTCTCTAATGAAGGGACTTTGAATCCTGGACCTGCAACAACAACTGCATCAATCATAGCTTGCCAATAAGGACTTATGGCATAGTGGAAAGGTATGTCAGAATAGTATCAAAAGTTAGCAATGGCCTTCCATTCCTTACTATGGATGTTTTTTTTCCAATCAGTGGTATCCAAGGTAGGTTGGGAACCGGTTTTTGTGCGGGGAGAAAAAAAGGTGTTTATGTTTCCACCTCCAATGTTGAATGCAGGAGGATTTAGCCTCGAGTTTGACTTGGACTTGGAGGCATGTGTGGGAAATTTGGGAACTGCATTGAGGATTCAACATAGGGAGATGACAATGGGGTAGTCGAAGAAAAATTGTCAACTCCAGGAGTTTCTATTTCTTTTTTTGCTTTTCTTTCTTTGCATTATGCTGACTCAACATATCAATGGCCAAGGTTTCATGGTGTTTGACATTTTCGTCAACGTTTTTGCAGAGACCTATATCATGGTTGGGTATATGTGCAAGCTGGTACTTGAATCTATAAATTCCTCCACTACATTTCGCTTTGCAAAATTTACAAAAGTGTTTGGGGTCTCCAAGAATCTTGTCGCAATAAGCCCAATCAAAGTTGTTCTCCGTCAACATTGTTGTTGTTTTGGACTTGTGTTTAAATTGCGGCTTCTGTTTAGATTTGGAGTTGTGTCTTCTATTTAATTCGGCTCCTATAAAAGACAATAAAAAATTAAAATTAAACATGCCATATACAACTTCACAAAAGAGAGGGTTGGTTTTAAAGATATGAGGTTTTGTTAAGGATCAAAGAAGAGCATGTCCAACAACACAAACACATTTTGACCTAATATATCATTATGACCTTGAAACACAATTAGGTATATATGAGGAAATTTTACCTAAAGGAAATATTATCAACATATATTGCATTGTAATCTTGAATTTGCAAGTTCATTTAGCATAAGACAACTGAACCAATACATCAATAATAGATTCTGGAAGAACAAAAGTACCCAAAGTTGTGAATGCATGGTTAAAGCTTTTAGAGCGGGCAAGACATCGACCAAGGAAGGAATGCTTGATGACTTGGCCGGTGGTTGGTATGAAACCATTTCTTAGTGCATTTTTAAAATCTATTTAAGCCCCATTTATAGGGTTGAAAAGTCATAACCAAAGGAATACGCCGAACATTCGATTTTCGAATAGTGAAATTTGAAACTTTCCATTGAAACTTCAATATAGTAATATACATACTATTTAAGTCAAGTGCCAACGTACCTCAATTGTTGAATAGTGATGTAGTTAAGCCTGAAGGTAACACACTCTGAAGGTGACACACAATTGCCGGAGGGTCGATATGGAGTATGGATAGAGCACACGTTGGCGACTACTCGGTATGGAGTCTAGACTTAGGCTCACACTGGCGGTTCCCTGATATGGAGTCTGGACTATGTAATACTGAGTAGTGATTGAAAACTAAAGGTCTCGACGTATGAGTTGTGGGCCTAAGAAATGAGAAATAAATTTTGGAAATACCGATGTTTAGTTTTTAGCAATGCAGCATACCTAAACTTGAAAAATTCGTGCTTCTTGAGTCAAGGCTGAAAATTGAATAAATCGGAATCAATCACAGGAATATGATTTAATCAGCAAGTCACAAGTCAAACTTGCGTTGAACACGAGTTAATCTTGGTCAGCGTGAGTTTGACTCGCAAAGATTTGGATAAGATCATTTGGAGAGCGAGTAGATTCCGACTTGTGATTAATCGCGATTGATCGGTGAGCCCTATTTAACTGCTTGTAACTGAATCTGAACTGAAAATAGGAGATCTTACAATTGAACCTAATTGTGAATTTTCTAAATTGAAATTGGCCCATCGGCATCATTTCTATTTGCGGTTGGTCGCATCAATGGAAGATATTCATTTTAAATCAGGGTCATGGAGAAAATATTTTATGGAAGATGTTTGTTTTATGTCGAGGAAGACATAGTAATATTTTTTGATTAAATTTGAATAACAATAGTATATAACCTGTATCTCCCTTATCTCATTATTTTTATCTTCTGTAACTCATACAGAAAGTGGGTTAATAGTGGACATGTAGCATCAAGCTCCACTCATTTTTATCCAAAGTTCTACATGCAAACCTTTGTGTCACTTGCGCCTCAAAAGCCTTTTTTTTAGAGTGTGAAGTTAACACCTACCTCTTCATGACAAAAGCTACACATACATTTTGACTTGGTTTCTTCACCTTTTTTCCATTCTTTGTGTGGAGTCTAGGACAACAAGCTCCACATACTTTTTTTCCGTACCTCTATGCGAGTGTAACTTTGCACATTTTCTTTGCTTCAACAAATATCAAAAGCATTTGTGAGCTTATTTCAAGGCATGAATACATGCTTCAATCATGGAAATTATCAAAGTTTATAAAGCAAAAAATAGACATGGAGTTTAACATTTTTCATTTCAAATATGTTAGGATTCTATTGAGAGTTTTTTAGAGATAATTATTAACTGGCCCTCTACTTTTCCCTTTTCCTTAATATAAACTACATCTCTTATTACATTTCTAATCAAGATATTTACATCAAATACTGGATCAAAGGGCGAAGGAATTTTCATAAATGCTTCCTTGTCTAGTAGAAGAATAAATGGTCAACATGTCAGCTTGGCTCCAATTTCTTGGGAATTAATAATTGTTCTGAAAAATGACTACTCTTGTTTGAATATAAAACTATGTTTAAGCTTTGAAAATGGATTTTCCTCCGAATTGATCTTGGAAAGGTCCTTATTAAAGGCTTCTCTATATCTCCTCCACTAGAATGAATGGCTTGTATGTTGAAAACTATAGTAGAGCTCCCTTCTGAAAACCCTGATCATCCCATTGTCACCAAGAGCTCCTCCTTTCCCCCAAATTGGACCCAAAACAACATTGAGTACTTAATTATGATCCAACTTGAGAAATTTTGATTGACACTGCAACTCGAGCTATTCAGTTTAAAGTACACTAATACGATTCATCATTCTTTCATTGAATAAGTATATTGTTTTTGAATTTGTCATTTGTGCTTGTAGTATGTGGTATTGACCTTGTTTCACGTGATAGGGTTTTTATTCTTGGACTATGACAATGCTAGTAAGATTTAGGCCTTTTGTAGTATTTGTACCCAATGATCATTTTTGCAAGATGTATGTCCTGTGTGGAAAGAAATTAGCATTTAGTTATTACCTCCTAAACTAAAGCATTGTTTCTTTTGTTAGGTGCCATGTAACATCCTCTACAAATTGAGGATAAATGGGACGTAATATCCTATCCATCCCCATAGGGTATAGTCCTCCATAAAGGGGAAAAAACCCCAAAATACCCATTGTTCTGCAATTTTTTTGGGAACTGGGCTTAAAAATCCCAAACTTGGGGTTTGGAGTAAGGTTTACTCAATCACTTAAGAATATGAAACTCCTCCAGAAAATTTATAAATAAAGAAGCATTGAATTCATTTTGGATCACCAAGTGTGGATTAATTCACTTGTTCTTGAGAATTAGGTCTGATTGTTTTTTACCCCTTCTATCTCTTATCAATTTTAGTGGTAAAAGATTCCACCCTAGTTGACATTCCCTTATTATCTCTCTATTTAGGCACAAGGGTCTTTGGCTGGTCAGCAAATTCTGTTGGATATTAGTCTCTTGTCTTTTTCTGGGCATAAGATTTCTATTAAAGGTGAATGAATTTGGAGGATCGTGTAAGATAGCTTAGTTTTGTTTGGCATACACCTCTCTTGAAGGAAGCAACAAATTTTCTGAGTCCTTAATATCTTGTTTTGGGCAAAGCACTTACCTTAGGCAGTGGATTTGTTTTTGGCACCTGGAGTAGCAAAACTCTTTTCTTTATTTAGTTTTTGCATGCACAGTTAAAAGGATCACTTCCCTAGATAATAATTCTTAGCCTTAGCTAAGGAACCATGTTTGCATATCTCATATCATATTCAGTAGAGGCAGACTTAAATTGTCTTGTCTATCCATGCAAGGAAGGTGCAATAGGATTAGGAGTTAAGAAAGTTGAGACATTGTTGTACATGTTTCCAGATTCATTGTACCTTCTAGACTAAAGGGAAAGTGAATAGTAGTGTTTTAAATTTTTAGTTATTTCTTGTTTCAAAGAGTAATAAATAGTGATGTGATTTGAGTTTCAAATCTATGTACTTCTTGTTACTTTATTCAGTGGCATGTGCTTCCCTATTCAAAACAAGGGGTTTTTTTGAAGTGTCTAGCCTCCAAAGCTTCCTCAATGCAAACTAAATATCAAATCATTCCCTCTTACTCCAAAGAATCTAAGGCATCACCCTAGAGAAGATCCAAAGTAGACCAATGAGATTTGACATGCAAACACCAACCCCATGTCACCATACAAGTGTTGACATCACTGCTACAAAAATTATTCTGAAGTTTTGCATCCTACACCAATTCCTAAGATGGATGTCCAAAGGGGTTCTAGAACGAGGCTCAACCTTCATTGCCACATTCAAGACTTTTCAAAGGGATTGGTCCCTTTAAACCATACCAATTTTTACACTTTCACAATTTGGCCCTGTTCCTATCAACTTTATATTTTGTATTCAAAAGTCAGTCCTATTTTATAAGTCAGCTCCAGCAAAATGTCAACGAATTTGTGGGTTAGGTTGGCATTTCTTCAAATACTATCACACATGTATATATAATCACACATTTTCCTTTTTAGATCTTGATTGGTAGAACAAAAAGGTTCGCTGCTTGTGTAATTGTGTCCCATACATCCACATCAACTCTCATAGATAACAATATTCTTAATTATTCATCCATGTGCATAGTAAGGTCCCTTTTGGTTCCTATTTTTGATGGAGTAACCTTTGACAATACACCTTTTACCACAAAGATATTGTTGTTGGATATTAGAAATCTCCATAGGAGTCTTACACCAGACATATAAATGGATATTGTATATAACACTAATAAGCATTAACATATGAAAATGTGGCAGACCCTAAACTTTGTTCATTCAATCCATTACATTTTCTTTCATGGAAGATTTTGTTCTGCATAGTATCTATGTGTTGTGGCACTTGAGTGTGTTCGCATAAAAAATTCTAAGGTCAAACCCGGATTCTCATGTGTCATGGAAATTAACCATATGCCTTGTTCACCTAAGAACTACTTGTAAATCATATTAGGGTACTCATGTATAATCTCAACTCATCCCACTTAACAAGTTACCAAGACAAGGATTATCACATCCAACCTTGGTCTAAAACAATTAAGAAACACAATTTAAATCTTGACATGCCATAGCACCTGACATGTCTTAGAATGCCTTGGCACTATGTGGCATGTGTTAACATCCCCTACATTCCTTCGCATGTTTTGACACTCCCTAGAACACCGTGGCACTTCCTATACATGCCTTGGTAGTTTAGCATACCTTGGCGTTGCCTAGCATATAACCTTGTCACTCCCTACTTTACACACCTAGAACTCATTGAAACTCATCACACACTCTTATTCGTTCATTTCCATGCATTTTGACCTAGTGCTTCCTTATGTTCTCCTGACACCCCTTAACACTCCCTAGCTCACCCTAACACCTGACACATCTTGGCCTATCACCTTAACACTCTAGAATTCCTTGGCACTATTAGCTCCGCTGACAAAGGGATAAAAAATGGATTCAAAACACTCCTAAAGTCTGCAAATCTGCTTAAAAAACACACCAAGAGATCCATTCATGCTATTGAGATCTTCATTTTTTGTCAAAGGTCATCCACCGATCGAAATAGTCGCAACTGGAAAGCCCTTGGAAGGGCGGAAACACACTATTGGGAGGCTTAAACACTTCAAAAGCTACAAAAAAACCCTTTCCACAGGCGTAAACCCAACAATGCACAACCACCGTTCGATCTGGCCGATCAATGGCCCAGATCTAATCGGCGGATCGCAGATCAGGAAGACCAAGGGGCAGAGCCTTTACATATAGCAATATGTGATTGCGATCAAATCGCATCATTGTATCACATCGGCAGAGGTAAGCTGGCGGGGTAAACATGGACCAAGTGGGACTGCGATTTGCGATCAGCGATGAAGGATCACTAATGGAGTTAATTGGCGCCATACCAAGGGTTGGAGGGCCCACTTCGCATCACAGGATCGCAAATTAGTGTATCGCAGCGACGCTTCACCAAGGGTCAAGGCCTTTCACACATACATATCTGCAATGTAATAACCAGACCCGATGATTATATAACACTCTATGGCATATTATTTTAGGTCCGCGCTAAGGCCGTTTTCAGTGGTTTTTGGTGTATTTTCGTTGCATGAGTGAAATACAAAGGGAAGTTAGGTTTTGTGATATACGATAAGACACTGACCCAAAATGGTTCGGGAAGGAATATTTTATGAAGATTGAGGTCAGCAAGGGGTGATTTTTCCCATTTTTTAATGTTTTTCCCACATGGCGAAATCCACAAAAAAAACACAGGAGCGGGCTTTGTGTGACTGGCTATGGCAGCAAGGGCGGATCGGAGAAGACAATGAACCATTTTTCTAAGACCTTTGAGGCCCGAAAGGGATAGTGATGGGCGAGATTTAGCAGTATTGCATCGTTTTCGTTGTTTATGACCCAAACAGCCATAACAACAGAAAAAATTTGTGGCTATCATCTGAAAGGGACCGGTGCAGGGATTTCATAGGCACGATAGCCACTCCATTGTAGGTTCAGGTGGCCAAACATCCTTAGAGGAGTCTTGCAGTCATGTTACATACCAGAAGAAGGATTCGACGGAGAAACAACGACCAAAAAACTGAGCCCGAAAGGGGAAGGAGAAGGGCCACTACATGTCACAACCCAAATCAAATGAAATCATGGGGCATTAACAGTGCTTCCAGCACAACAGCCATCCTAACAAACATGATGAGGCATCTTTGGCACGAGAGAGTTCCTAGGCATCATAGCAAGCTGCTCAAAATAATATGGTTATTCCTATGTCAGAAGAGGAAATCCTCCAAGCCATGCCTGCCTATTGAGGGAATCAAACGGTTAAGGGATAGATCAGACAATTTTAAGACTCCAAGCCTTCTAGAGATCTTAGGAGCATTTTAAAGGTCTTATAAAAGGTAGAAAACTAGATGTAACAGGGGTTCAACTTTTGGAGATTATCCCCCCTCTGTTTATTCAAGCTTCTCATCTTCATCCTAAGAAATATAAGCTTATTTTTCCATTAGATGTTCAATGTCCATTCCCTTTATGTTGTTCTACACTTTCACTTGAATAGTTTGTTTAGGTTTTCTGTGTGTAAGGCCAGATAACTGTCATCTTATCTCTGCTTTGATATATTAGATTAGCAAGCTTCTTTTTCGCCTGTAGCTAGCCATTTATATGTGTTATTATATATGCATATGCCAATATAGTTAGTAAGTTCATTGCTTCCTATAGCTAGCCATTCATATATGTTCATGCATGCAATCTGCTAATACTATCAGAATTCTCCATCTATCCATTAAATCTACAAACGTTTAGGCATTTGTGGTCTAAAGCCTTGTGTTTTTAAGGGTGTTCATGAATGTCTTGAGTAAGAATAGAGCTGAAATGGTTATCTAACTTGATCCAAACCATCATTTATTCCAATAGTTCAGAGAACAATATTGAAGGTTACATGTTACCAGACATCTCCGATTTACAACCTAGGAAAGTTTCTTGGAGTGTTAACATAATTAGCGTCGTTGCCGTGGAAAGGAAACTGAAGCTCAGCTTCCCAGGGAAATGACACAGGTCTAGCTTTGATGATAGACAAAGTCTGGGCACATTTTTGGTTGTAATCATCTATCTGGCGACTCTGCTGGAGCCCTAACCTCTTGGTAACTCCATTGCAAAGTTATGGCTCAGTTTGTGAGGCACACTTGGAGAAATCCTCAAAAATCACAAGCTGATCCAATACCTGACCTTGGAAAGACCTTCAAAGAAAGAAAGACATTGCAGAAAGGAGCATCAGGTTCAGGTAAACCTAAACAATGTTCTATATCTCTTCAAGAAAATCCTGCAATTGAACAAATACATGTTGAGAGTACAAATTCTAATACTAGCAATGAAGAAAAACTCTCATAAATTCATAAAGCTCCTTATTCTTTAGTTTCTCCTTTTGATGTCAGCCCAAATGGAACCTCACCTCCTATCCATCATACTCCTTTAGTCTCATCAGTCACTCCTCAGCCTTTTTTCATTCAGACTTCTAGTATTCTTTTAGTCACCACAATGATGGCAGGTCCACAAGGACCCACCAAAATGGAAAGAATCATAGCTGCTATGTATGGACCTCTAATACTGCCCACTCCTTTGAAGGCTATGCCTACTGGAGAATACCAGAAGTATATGCCTAAGTTCGCGAGGCTAAAGGTGTTACTACTGAAGAACATCTTGAGTCATTTTATAGCTATGATGATAATCTAGACATTAGTGAAGATGATGTGCGGATGAGAGTTTTTGTCTAAAGCCTAGATGGGGAGGCTAGAAAATGGTTCAGAGAACTAGCCCCAAGATCCATAGCGAATATTGAAGCCTTAGATGATGCATTTCTAAAACATTGGGGTGATAAGAAGGATCTCCTCTACTACCACACTGAGTTTGGGAACTTGAAGAGAGAAAATAGTGAACTGTGGTCTGATTTTAATAAGAGATTTAACCGCATGTACAATAAGATACCATCTAAAGCAAAGCCCACTACTACCTCTGCTAAACTCACCTATGCTAATGCTTTTGACTTTGACTTCTACCTACTGTTGAGAGAGAGGCGATGCGCTATTTTGGCTAACATGCAAGATGTAGCCTTGGAAGTAGAATCAGATATCATGGTTGCACAAAAAAACAAGGGGAATGTTGATAGAAGAAGACAAAGGGGCGAGTCTTCATCTACCTCTGACCCTAAGATAGATAAAATTACCAAAATGATCAAGTCATTAGCCTGTGAAATCTCCAAATTAAAGGTTGAGTAGTAGCCAGGGAAAGGAAGAATGCCTAATACTTATGCCCATAGAAATCCAAACCCAAATCCATATAGAAGAAATAATGAGCACTTGTAGACTTTGCAACGAAACAAAGATGCAAATGAAGACCAAAGGGTGAAGGCTCCTTTTCAAAATGCAGTCATGGAAGAAGAGCAGTTTGAAGAAGATGATAAGATCCATTGTTTGGAAGACGAGCAATGCTTCCTTTCTGACCTCATCTACCTATAAAAAATCATTATGTAATGACCAAATCAACCAAGAATGGGATGATGAAGCTATCCTACAAACTGAAGATCAGCGCAAATATAATCTGCGGTCAAAGATAAATAATGCCAAGGAAACTCCTGTTTAAAAAGCTACTTCCCCTGCAATATAGCAAGCTAATAAGCAAAAACAGTTGGTAGTTGATCCAATCACCCTGAAAGCTCCAGCCCATGAGGTAAGAGGCCTTGACAAGTCTCCTCCCCCTTTCAATTTTCAATCATAAATTCAGAAGCTAAGAATACCTATGCCTCTAATTTAATTAGTGAAAAATGAGTCCTTTAAAAGATCTATTCTCGAGGCTCTTGAGCCTAAAGCCATCCAAGCCTCCAATGATTGTGTAAATATGCAAGATGACAAGCCAGATGTTATTCTCAGTCCAATGGTTGAAAATGATGAGGACAGCTCCCCATCATTCTATGTTTCTCTGACTATTCATGATAAAATCCTTCACAACTGCCTTTTGGACACTGGAGCTAGCCATAACCTAATGCCCAAGGATGTTATGGATGAGCTGGGTCTAGACATTACCAAGCCTTATCATGACCTATTCTCTTTTGACTCTAGAAAAGTGAAATGTCTAGGATTAATCAAGGACCTAGCCATCACTTTGTCTCAGCTGCCCATGAAAAGCATGATGATGGATATTGTGGTAGCAGATGTACCACTCAAGTTTGGCATGTTACTTTCCAGAGGTTGGATCAAGAGACTAGGTGGATCATTACAAAATGATTTGTCCTATGCCACTGTCTTAGTTTTTGGAGGCATGATACTCTAAGAATAATCCCATCTATGCTATGGATACTGATTTTGGAGCATCTATTCTTCATATTGAAGAATCTCAATTGGCCTCCACACAGCTCAAGAAACTAGTTTGCCAGATCGCAGAGGATGGAAACCCACAGATTTGGGATATGTCCTTTGATGGGGCTTGCTCTAAAGAAGCCGTAGGGGTAGGTGTAGTCCTTGTGTCCCCAACACAGGAATACATTCATTTGTCCTTCAAATTAACCTTTCAGGTCACAAACAACATAGCATAGTATGAAGCTTTGATTCTGGGCTGAAGCGCTGCTAAAGAAATGGGTATCAAAGGCCTGCAAGTGTTTGGAGATGCAGACCTCATCATTCAGCAGGTAAATAAAATGTTCCAAGCAAAGCATCCAAGGCTGAAAGCATACATGGATGAGGTATGGAGGCTTAAAGATTCTTTCAAAGATTTTAGCATTTCTTATATTCCAAGGATGAAGAACTAGTTTGCTGACTCCCTCGCTATCTCTACTAGCACGTTTGTTCCTCCTTTGCCTCCTAAATTGACATATGAAGTTCATGTAAAATACAGACCGTACCTGTTAGACAATGTAAAATATTGGAGATTTTTTGAAGACGATGAGGAAATTAATAGGCTTTTACAAGTCGTTGAGGAATTCGCTGAAACACACATCGACCAAGAAAATGAAAACATGGAAGAATTCAGTTAGTCCAAGCTAAAAAGTGAAATCAGCTGAGAAAGCATCATCTAGCTGCCCAGTAATCACATACCAAAGGGATTGGTGCCTCTAGAGAAGCTTTTCAATCATAATGACATGCCCTACAAGCTGGCGAAAACAGAAAATGAGTCTGCTATTTGTAAACATAATATAGCGAGTCCAACTCATCCGAAATTCATCAATCTGTCTACTCATTTGTCTTCTGCCTAGAATTCCGAGTATTGCACCCTCATGAAACAATTCACTGATATTTTTTCCTGGGAATACAACGATCTTAAAACCTATGACCCAGACATTATTCAACATAGGATCCCCCTGGAAAAGAACACCACCCCTTTTAAGCAGACATTAAGACCTGTTAGCGTTGTCTTACTGCCTTTGATTGAGAAAGAAATTAAGAAGCTGTTGGATGCCAAAATCATAATTCCCCTAAGGTATTCGAAATGGATAGCCAACCTTGTGGTGGTAAGGAAGAAAAATGGAGAAATTAGGTTTTGCGTCGACTTCAGAAATTTGAACAAGTGCTCTAAAAAAGATAACTATCCCCTCCCAAGATGGAACACTTGCTGCAAAAAGTTTCAGGGGATAGAGCCATGTCTTTCTTAGATGGATTTTTAGGTTACAATCAAAATGCTGTACATCCTGAAGATCAGGAAATGATCGCCTTCACTACTCCTTGGGGTACTTTCCTGTACTCCAAGATGCCTTTCGGGCTGATGACTGATGGGGCTATGTTTCAGAGGGCCATGGACATAGCTTTCGTGGGAGAGAAGGACAAGTTTGTCCTTATTTATCTTGATGACATAACAATCTTCTCCAACAGCCACAGAGACCATTTACAACATTTGAAGAAGGTCTTCCTAAAGTACAAACAATTCGGAATATCAGTAAACCAAAAGAAGTCAGTTTTCTCTAGAAGAAGGTAAACTTCTGGGACATATTGTTTTCGCTGAAGGTGTGAAGATTGATCTAGCAAGAGTTCAAGCCATTCAGACACCGCCCATTCAAAGGTCAAAAAGGGGCATCCAATCCTTCTTGGGTAAGATCAATTTTGTAAGGAGGTTCATTCCAAACTTTTCAGAGTTAGTAAAGCACATCACTTCCATGCTGAAGAAAGGATCAGAGATAAAATGGACAGCTGCTTCAAGAAGCTCTTTTGAAGCCATCAAGCAAGCTATCATGGAAGCTCCCACTCTAATCAGCCTAGATTACACTAAGGAGTTTTGTATCTTCTGTTTTACCTCTTATGATACATTGGCAACAATTTTGTTGCAGAAAAATGATGAAGGCATAGAGCACCCCGTGGCCTTTTTCAACAAAACTCTAAGGGATGCTGAACTAAGGTATGACCTTATGGAGAAGCAAGCTTATGCTCTTATAAAGTCTTTGAAAGCATTCAGGATTTATATTCTGCATTCCAAAGTAATTGCATATGTGCCCTCAGCCTCAATGAAAGATGTCTTATCTCAGCGAGATATTGATGGAAAGAGGGCAAAATGGATTGCAAAATTCATAGAATTTGACATAGAGGTGAAGCCCACTAAGCTTGTGAAAGGCCAGGGCTTGGCTAAGCTCATGGATGAAGAGAATTGCATCTTATTAGACATAAATGCATGGGTCTAAATGCAGATGATGAGCAAACAGAGGAAGGATCAGAAGAGCAAAAGCAGAATCAGTGCTTGGCTGAAAATCTGGCCACATGCGAATGGTATTCTAGCATAGTTCATTTCTTGCAGAAGCTGGAAGTTCCTCCAGGGCTTAGCTCAAGTCAAGCTCGTACCATTAGACTCAGATCAACGAAATTCTACATTGACCAAAATCTGCTTTATTGGAAAGACCCATCAAGAATCCTCTTGAGGTATCTAGATAAAGAACAATCTGTGGAGGTCATACACCAGTGCCATTATAGCATTTGTGGCGGGGATCATTATTGGAAAACCACAACTCACAAAATCTTGAGGGCTAGATATTATTGGCCTAATTTGTTCTCTGATGTGTTTTCTTTTGTAAAAGCTTGTGATAAGTGCTAGAGGTTTGCAGGAAGACAATAGCTAAAGTCTCTACCTTTGAAGCCAATACATGTCAATGGTCCCTTCTAGCAGTGGGGCTTGGACTTCATAGGTGAAATAAACCCACATTCCAGTGACCAACACAAATGGATCTTAGTAGCCACTGATTATTTCACCAAGTGGATTTAGGCTATACCCACTAAGAATGCCAATCATCAAGTTGTCATCAAGTTCTTGAATGAGAATATTTTCACTAGATTTGGTTGCCCAACTAAACTAGTCACTGATAATGCAGCAGCTTTTAAGGCAAAAGAAGTGATGGACCTGACTAAATCCATGGGAATTCAAGTGGTGCATTCTACCTCATATTATCCTCAAGGTAATGGCCTAGCAGAATTATCTAACAAGAGTCTGATGAGGGTAATCAAAAAACTGTTAGACGACAACAAAAAGAGCTAGGACTCCAAATTGAAGTTTGCGCTATTGGCTGACAGAGTTACCATAAAAAATTCCATAGGGAATTCTCCATTCAAACTGATTTATGGCACTGATTCAGTTTTCCCCATCCAGCTGATTCTCGTTGTGATTAAGTTCTTACAAGAAGAACAAGATGAAGAAAATTACATGGTAAGAAGAATGAACAGCCTAGTGGAACTATAGCGGATCAGAGAGCAGCTGGTTGAGAGGTCCAAGGCTTATCAGAAGAAAATCAAAGAAACCTTTGACAGGAAGGCGAAAGTGAACAATTTCCAAGTTGGTGATTGGGTGCTTAAATGGGATGCATTGAAGGAAAAGAAAGGTAACCATGGCAAGTTTGACTCCTCATGGACAAGTCCGTTTGTCATCACTCAAATTTAGCAAAACAATACATTCATCCTGCACAATCTGGAAGGAAGATATACTTTTGGTAGCCCAATGAATGGGCGGTTCTTGAAACTTTATTTTGTTTGAGGCTTTAAAGCGTTGTCATTGTAAATATGTTTTTTTTTTTTTTTTTTTCCTTTTACAAAATAGACTCCATGCCCAATGAAACACTAGGGTGAAGATTTAATTTTGTTTTCACAGGAAAGACATTGATTTGTGATTCTTGAAACCTCACAAGGAGGATTTCATGCCCAGAAGGAGCTAGTGTTAGTTCCGCTGACAAAGGGATAAAATATGGATTCAAAACACTCCCAAAGTCTGGAAACGTGCTTAAAAAACATGCCAAGAGATCCATTCATGCTCTTGAGATCTTCATTTTTTGTCAAAGGTCAGCCACCAATTGAAATAGTCGCAGCTGGAAAGCCCTTGGAAGGGCGGCAACACACTATCGGGAGGCTTAAACACTTCAAAAGCTACAAAAAAAGCCTTTCCGCAAGTGTAAACCCAACAATGCAAGCCACCGTCCAATCTGGCCAATCAATGGCCTAGATCTAATTGACGGATCACAGATCGGGAAGACCAAGGGGCAGAGCCTTTACATATAGCAATATGCGATTGCGATTAAATCGCATCACTGTATCGCATCGATGGAGTTAAGCTGGTGGGGTAAACATGGACCAAGTGGGACTGCGATTTGCGATCAGCGATGAAGGATCGCGATCGGAATTAATCGGTGCCATACCAAGGGTCGGAGGGCCCACTTCGCATTGCAGGATCACAAATCGGTGTATCGCAGCGGCGCTTCACCAAGGGTCGGGGCCTTTCGCACATACGTATCTGCGATGCGAAAATCGGACCCGATGGTTTTATAACAATCTATTGCATATTATTTCAGGTCCGCACTAAGGCCGTTTTCAGTGGTATTTGGTATATTTTCATTGCATGAGCGAAATACAAAAGGAAGCTGGGTTTGTGATATATGATAAGACATGGAACCGAAAGGGTTTGGAAAGCAATATTTTATGAAGATTGAGGTCAGCAAGGGCCGATTTTTGCCTTTTTTTAATGTTTTTCCCACATGGCAAAATCCACGGAAAATACAGAGGAGCGGGCGAAAACCTTAATTTAATCTATATGGGAATACTCTTAGTAGTCTTGAGGATAGAGGGTTTATATATATCTCAAAACTAATTACAACCCTTTCCTATTAGCTTCAAATAAAAAATGATATAAAATTAAATTAAATTAAAATATTTTTATTGTGAAATAAGTTTTGGTTTTTGGGCATGTGGTCTTGATAAGCCATGGTATTGGCCCATGGTATTGTAACAAACCCTATTTACAAGTTAATAATATCCATGGTAAAGTGGGGGTGAATATCGATGATTAACAATCTTGTCATATTGTTATAGAATATTTAGATTGTAAAATACTATATGATTTTTTGGCATGTGGTATTGATAAGCCATGGTATTAGCCCATGCTATTGTAACAAAGCCTATTCACAAGTTCATAATATCAAGGACAAAGCAGGGCTGAATATCCATGATTAAGAATCCTGTTATATTCTTATAAAATATTTTGATTTTGAAATAAGTTATGTTTTTTTGGCATGTGATATTGTTAAGCCATGGTATTGGCCCATTGTAGTGTAACAAAGTCTATTTCCAAGTTAATAATATCCATGGTAAAGTGAGAATGAATATCCATGGTTAAGAATATTTTCATATTGTTATAAAATATTTTGATTGTGAAATAAGTTATATTTTTAGAGCATGTGGTATTGATCAGCCATAGTATTGGCCCATGGTATTATAACAAAACCAATTTTTTACAATTTAATAATATCCACTGTAAAGTGGGGGGTGAATATCCCATGGTTAAGAATCTTGTCATATTGTTATAAAATATTTTCGTTGTGAAATAAGTTATGGTTTTTGGGCTTGAGGTATTGATAAGCCATGGTATTGGCTCATGGTATTGTAACAAAACCTATTCACAAGTTAATAAGAAAATCAAAATATAACAAATTGAATTTTATTATTTTTATTATTAATTGAGCCAACATTTATATTTTTGCACTCATCCCCATACTTTTGACATTTATTATTATTATTACTATTATTATTTAACTAAACCCATATTTAGAATTGTTTACATACTTACATTACACCTACACATTTACTCTATACTCTATAAATATTGTATTTATTTTTTTTTAGGGAGGGAAATTTTAACATTTTTGAAAAAAATAGCCCTCCCAATTTCAATCTTCATTGACATTCTAAAAAAAATAGTATATTTTCACTTTTCATAGGGCAGAGGGAAAACGAGTAGATATTTTCACTTTTCACAGGGCGGGAAGGAAAACAAGATTGAAGAGAGTTGTGAATTAAATTTTCACTTTTCATAAGGCGGAGGGAAAATGAGTAGCATATTTTCACTTTTCACAGGCGGAGGGAAAGCAAGATTGAAGAGAGTTAGAATTAAGGTTTTACCAGTAGTAGATTGATATGAACCCCACCTTTGGATCTTCAATCCATTATTGGTGCCCAAGTATGTTTCATTTCTTACCTCGCTGCATTTCCACGCCACTTTTAGTGTTCTTCCACACAGGGAGGAGTACACACACCTCAAATCTTTAACCCGACCATTGGATTTTCAATCCATTAATGGCACCTAGGTATGTTTCATTTCTAACCTCTCTGCATTTCCACCCCACTTTTATTATTCTTCCATACAAGGAGGAGTACACACACCTTAGATCTTTGGTTCAAAATTCACTATTTTTTTCATCTTTGCTTTTAATTTTACGAGTAGCATATTTTCACTTTTCACAGGGCAGGAGGGAAAACGAGATTGAAGATAGTTGTGAATTAAGTTTTTACCAGTAGAAGACTGATATCGAATCCCACCATTGGATCTTCAATCCATTAATGGCACCATGTATGTTTCATTTATAACCTCGTTGCATTTCCACCCCACTTCTAGTCTTTTTCCACACAGGGAGGAGTACACACACCTCAGATCTCTAGTTCAAAATTCATTATTTTTTTCATCCTTGCTTTTAAGTTTATGCTTTAATCTCTATGCTTGACTTTGTCATTGTTTGCAGGGATGGCATTGGCATTTGATGACTTTGGGAAGCCATTTATTATAATAAAGAAGCAGGGGTAGAAGACCCAAAGAGGCTTAGATGTTCAAAATTTCTAACATTGTGGTCATGAGGGTTGTTATGAGAATACTGCACACCTCACTGGACTCCAATGGAATAAAAATGAAGCTCTAGAACCCCTGCAATGATGTCATCATCAATAAGCTCCTATTCTTTTTATTCATTCTCTATTTTTGGATCAGTGAAACCGCCCTTCAATTATGAAAATTAGTAGAATTTATTTTAAAAATTGTATGATTCATAACTAAAAATCACTTAAATTTTCTATAAAAACCGAAATCAAACATTAAATTATGAAAATTAATAGAATTTAATTTAAAACCTATATGATTCATAACTAAAAATTACTCAAAAAATTTTGTAAATGCTGAAATAAGCCAATACTCTGCGATGTACTCACTCTTTCTCACAAACTCTGAGGCCCATCGAGCTAGATGCTCTACATATGTCGATGCCTTCCTACTGAAGCTCTTAAAATTAGAGAATGAGTTCAGATTTCGTTTGGATTAATGGACGTCTAATGTGTATTAAGGGAATCTCAGCGCCTAGATTTGTATGTGCCATATTCCATCATGTTGGTTTCATTTATAGGTACATGTCGGTTTTCTTTGTGGGTAGTTATCCTCTTTTATAGGAGCTAGATTTTTAGGTCCTGCATGTCAAACATAGCTACACGGTATTGGTTCATGCATGTAATATACCCAATAACTTTTGTGCACTTTGAGGATGTGGTACTTCAGTTTACCACCCAAATTTACACAAAAACTGAACCCAAATTCACACAAATTTATGAATTCACACAAATTTACGAAGTAACTGAACTGAATAATTCACACAAAAAGTGAACCCAAATTCACACAAATTTACGAAGTAATTGAACTGAATTGTTTCTGTTATTAACTATTTACTATTGACATGCATGAAACTATAGATTTATTCAACTTAAATACACAACCATTCCATTAATCACGAATTCATAAATCACAAATGAGGCTAACACAAGCAAGGCAACCTAAAAATTAATTTAGGGATGAAATAAACCATAAAAAATAGTAATAATTCAATACAATTCATATATACAGTTAGGAATACTTATCTATCTGGAATTGTTCAACAATTAGTTGCAGAAGAGGGAAGTAAGATCAGAACTATATAACCTAAGATCAATCACAGTTCATATTTTACTTGATCACTCTCTTCATCATTGACATTAGCACCATTTCACTTGATCATAGGATCCATTGTTAGTAAGATATTTGTTTGACAATAGACCACACATAGGGGTATGCAGGTGTATTGTCTTACTGTCCATAAGCATACCTGAAATAGAATCTCTTCAGGGGTAAAATTAATGGTCTTTAGTACATTGGAGCATCTGTATTTTTCATTTTTTTATTGTTTGTCTCTATAGAGTTGATTTTAGTGGGTGTACATTGTATGCATCTCAAAATTTCTCTTTAGGAAATCCTATTTTTATTCTTTCCAAGAAAAAATCTCTGGGGAATCCCAATGGATGTTTCCCCACATTCATGGATGGCATCCTTGGTAAATCCATTGGCATTGACAAGTGCACCTCACCCAAGGGATTTCGAACAGTGCACCTACCAACACAGAACTAGCCAAATACCAAGTAACATTAATGACATTCGGTTGGGCTAACCCCTTGGGCTCAATAAATCATAATCAACTACACTATTTTCCATATTAACATATTGATCCTATTTAACATTTTTTTAGAGTAACCATAACAATCCAAGTCTATTCCTATTTTTATTTTGGTTTTTAATTCATTTTTTGGTGTGGTGACAACTTTATATGACTGTATAGTTGTTTATTTTTGTTAGAGTATATGTTGAAAAGTAGATGCTCTCTTACATTCTACCTTGTCTGTTATGTATTATGGAGTTTAGTTTCATTCATTGTGACCAAAGAACTGTGCCAGGCATGTCTACAAGGATTATTGTATCACCATTTATACACTAAACATTGTCCTTAAACAAGCAAAGTAGATCCTTAATGCTACACGTTTGCATCTCAGGGACTTCCAATCCTAATCAATGAGGTGAAATTTAAGTGTTTCCATAATCCAAATCTCAGGTTTTCTGAATTTAGTCATATATGGTCCTAGAAAAACGAAGTGAAATTTAACTATTTCCAAATCTTAAGTTCTGTGAATTCACTCATATTTGGTGCTGGAATATTTTGAGCGAACAGGAAGAATTTCTTTTAGTTGCATTCAAATTTTCCAAAAATAATACTAAATTTCCCCCTAACTAAAATTTTCCTTGAAATGGCTTTAGGATTGAAAATTTTGTAAATATTTTTAGGGAAACAACACAATATGCTTTTTCTAGATTAGAGTTTTATAACTCTAGGTACTAAAACAGTCTTCTATTTTCTGCTGCAAATGTCTGATAGAGTCTGCCCCGAAATTGATCAGAAAATTAGGTAGATGCGCTAGACGGATTAAATAATTTTGAATGAATAATAACTTAACATAAATGATATATTAGGTTCCATAAATATATAACTTAGAAGCATGAAATGAAGAAGAAATATCAACAAGATTGACATATTCTTATTTGAGTTGAATGAGGCCGAGAATAACTTTGACTAGACAGTGTTGAAAATGGCATAATTTTGTTCTGGTTGGATAGATTTAGAACTAAAAATTAATAGTTTTCTTTCTTGTATAACTTGGGAAGACTTTTGTATCTCAAGCCTCAACCTTATTGAATAGCATGATTTATGCCAATGTTGAGATACACTGTGATACCACTTTCTAGTAACCTAAACACTTTGGATGGAAATTTAGTTTTGAATTTTACTTGCAAAAGATATATATGAAAATATAGATTAATTGTCCCTTGTGTAGAATTTCCTTGAAATTATGCTACTGCTTGAATGAATAAATATGAAACTAATCATTACACCAAGACAAAAAATATCTCTACCAATTTGTAGTGGAATAGAACAAAAATAAAACACAGTCACACTATAGAAAAAAAAAAACAAAATTTTCTAGGGAACCTAACTGGGAAGACCCTCTGCTAGCTATAGAAATTTAAAATACGATCCATATTAAACTTTGAGACACCTTCTTCAAGACCAAGTTCATCGATTCTTATTGATTTCCATATTCATTTTCATAAGCATTAGGGTTGTTGTCTGTCAAATCAGAGTAGCTAGAAAGTGTCTCTTTGATTTCAGAAAGCAGATCAGGATCAACTTCATCCAAGAATACCCTAGAAGGCTCATCAGTGGCAAGAAGAAAGGTATTTTTTTAGTTTATTTTATCACAAGCATCCATCATAATCATTGATTTGTCTTCACTTCTTTCACATTCATTTTCAATGTTAGATGCAAAAGGTAATTTAGTATGATATAATCCTTAGGTAACCAACCTCAGACATATTGTTGGTTAATTTACGGTGTTTGAAGTTTATTGAGTTTGAGTTTTATCATGAAACTACTAGAAGCGTACTAGCATGGGTGAGTTGATTATCTTGATAACAATGTTATGGTTTGATCTAGTCCTTGAAAGGAACTTAGAGTTGATGGTCAAAATTTCACATTCCATTCATTTTTTTATCTTCACATATAACAAATATCTTTAGGTTATATCCTCTAGCTAGATATATATAGTCACTGCCACTCAAAAGTTGGATGCCATCATTTTGGACCTTGAGCTTACTCAACTTACCTTTGTTTGAGTTGAAAATGTCATTAGACCTCCTTATATCTTCTATGCAGAGCATGAATCCAATTTACCTTTGGTTCAATTTAAAATGTAATTAGATGTTGCTATATCATCTTTTGTAGAGAACGAATCCAATTTCTCATAGTCCATTTGCTTGAGATATAACAAAGCTACTTTAATTCATTACACTTACTTTTCATATTCTATTTGCTGATTGTGATTCTGCAGGCCACATCTGCATTGGAAAAGGGGCATATTTAATGAAGTGTGGAAGGAGAGGGAAGCTTCAGTTATGTCCTTTCAAAATTTCTAAGGTATGTAATAAAAAATTAAAAAAATTATCCATAGATTTATTTTGATAATGAATTATTTATGTGATCTCCCCTCTCTTACACACAACCAGAGTCCAGACATACATGGTTTTTTGGTACATGTGGACAATGGATAGATTTATGCTAGCCATTTATCTAGAAATTTACATTGTAGAAGATCAAGCATTTACAGTTGAATATTTCCTTGTCACTAAATTACAGTTGAAGAGTCGGACTCCTATTTGTCAGGCATATACCTCACTTTTAAAGCAATTTATTTCTGACTCTGTATAGACCTTCCATGGGAGGGAAAAGAGTGATCACTACCATTGCTTAATCTTTCTGCAGACCAAGTAAGGATTCCAAAAGTGTATAAATTAGTGGCTCCTTGCATAATCCCAATAGTGACGTTATTGAAGCAACAAGAAATTAATTTATTTTGAGTTCTTCATTAGTGCATTGATAGTATATTGTTTATTCCATACAATACCTCAACAATGTATGATCAAATTACAGTTAAGCCTCTCACAATAATTTGACTTACCCTCCTTTAGAGGGAAACTAGAGTGTGTGTCAAGCTTGCACGTCATAATTGTATCATGCAAATTTTACCTGGGATAAGTTTTGTGGATCTAAGCAGCAAGATCCCTATTGGAATTCAAGAGGAAAAAATACTACAAAGTGGGAAAGAGGTTTCACAGTTAGCCTAGCTTTCACGTTATGGTTAGAGTTAGTTTTTTGGCAAGATGTTGGATACCCAAACTTCCTTTTTATGACTGAGTGCATGATTGAATCCTTCGACATATTCCTCACTCAATTTTCATTAAGTGATGTGTTTTCTCAAAAGTTCTTCACACCTATAAACTTTACTAGAGTTGTTCTTGAGTCTTTGGAGGTGGTTAGCTTTTCAAAGCACACATGTATAAGAAGAGGAGAAATAATATGCTCGCATAATTTGAAGTTATTTACCTATGAATAGGGTGTTCCCATTCATAACCCTGATGACTCGCTCTACTTTTTTCTAGTGAACAACTTTGGGACTTTCCATGAATCGTGAGGCAATTCCAACCCCATAACTATAAATTTATTATTTAAATCTATACCCAATATATTAGAATCTGCACAAGGAGAACTCCATTCTTGTTTTTAAAGAACTTGGAATCGACTTGTACCATGCTATTTAATCTTTTCTGTATTTATCAGTGAAGATAATATCGGCGATATATTGCCGAATATTGAAAATATCACGATATTTTCGGCGAGCTGAAATATCGCCAAGATAATATCGCGATATTTTTAGCTGTCGAAAATATCGCGATATTTATGAGATATTACCGATATCTCGGAAAAATATCGTGAGACGACGTAAAATATTGCCGGGCGTGTTTTTCCATGGCTAGAAAAAGGGAAAATCGTTTTTTTTCTTCTTTGTTGTTTCTGAGTGTTGGAGAAGGAAAGGGAAGAGTTTCGTGGTGGTTATCAAGGAGGGTTTTAAGAATCAAACAATGATCATCACCACCAAGATTTTTTTGTGGATCAAAGATTGAAGAATAGTGAGACAAACTTCATTTCTTCCATTAACAGGTATGTTCTTAAAAGCCTCTATGTTAATGATTTTTTCATAGATTTAGGGTTATGCTTGCTTGCCTCTTTCCCCACTAGCATTTTGTTTCTTTGTTTTTTTTTCCATTTTCTATGATTTTCATGCCCATGAGCCAATGCAAGGGTTTTCTCCATATTTGGACAGCAAGCTTCATTTTTTTTTCAACTTTCTTATTCACCCTCTTATTTTCATTTTTCATTCACATTGCAAAATGCAAATAATGTAGTAAATTTTTTAAAATGAGGTGGTTATTACTTATTATTTTTTGTGTTGGGGGGTTTAATGCCAATTTTTTGTTTTTTTTTTTGTGCCCTAGATTTGAATTAGTTCACTACAAATGTCAAATATGCCAAAAGCCTTGGACCCATTTTGGGAGTATGGGGAGGATGTTGGTGGGGCAAATCGGACATATATATCATGCAAATTGTGTGGGGCCAAGATGTTAGGAGGGTTTACATGATTGAAATACCATCTGGCTAGACTCTTTACACATGATGCAAATGTAATGCCTTGTATGGTTTCTAGTGCAGAGGTTATACAAAAAGCTCTTGAAGCAATTTCTGAACAAGACAGAAAGAAAGCTGCTAGGGAGAGGCCAATGGTCTCAGATAGGTAGCTGCTACTTTTATTTGTTTTGCAACGTTTGCTACATATAAGTTTATAAATCATGATGATGAAATACTTTTAAAGTTTTATATATGTGATGTTATTTTGTTTGAGTCCTTGATTGGACAATTATCAGGGATTAGCAGGATATGTGATGTTATTTTGTTTGGGTCCTTCATTAGACAATTATCAGGGATCAACAGGATTTGGTATCACCTTTGAAATTTGATGTATGATTTCTATTTAAAATCATATATATCATTTCTTTCTTCATATTTATGTGTCAATGTGTTTAGTTCACGTTTTTATTGCTTTATATGTTTTAGAAATCTGAAAAAAATGAATATATTATGTATTTTATATGCTTGCCGATATTTGCCAATATTTTGGCGATATTTTCACCGATATTTCCGATAAGGTGTTTCCTAGACCCTCATCGATATTTTACCGATACTGATATTTTCAACACTGGTATTTATTCGCATCCTTGGATTGTGACATAAAGATGCAACAAGATACCTTGCATTTTCTATACTAACACTCCTAAAAAATAATAAAGTATGCCAAAATCTATCATTTCAAATGATCTATGTAGCTCACCTTTTGGTTTTTCAATTATTGAAGTTGTTACCTATATTGATGAGATCTTATACAACATATACCACAGTGAAAATATATGCTATAGTTTTATCCGTGTTTCTCTAAAGGTGTTTCTCCTTCAGTAGAGAAGCAATACACTGCAGTTTCCATTTAGGGGAGAAGTGTACCTAGTAGCAACTGTTGGAAATAATACTGAGAGGGGGGGGGGGGGTGAATCAGTATTACCACATCAATAAAAAAATTTCATTTCCATATTCAGATTCATATATGCTACTTCCACAAATTCTTATGATTCAGTTAACTGATCCTTAATGAGTGCATTAGAACATTATCAACCATATTAATAGTAAACAGGTGCAGTAAAATAGAACAAATCATCACACATAAGCCACACACATGAACACCATGATATAAGGTGGAAACCCAATGTGGGAGAAAACCACCTGCTGCAAGTCATCTCAATCTTCTTCTTAATAAGAAAATCCTTTTACAATATTTCTGTACTGGTGCAGTCTTATACCAGTACACAGGCTTCTACTTGCAGAGAGCTACAACCCCCATAGTTCTTGTACTAGCCGATCCATTTACTAGTACGCAGGTTGCTACCTGCTACAATGCTCCAAAGTTTTCAACTGCTACTGGAAGGGAGCTACCACCCTCGTAGCTCTTGTACTAGCTAAGATACTAGTACGTAGGTACCGGCCTACAATCTTCTCTCCTCCGGGTACCATGTTTCATACATTTTCAGACTGGATACACCTGAAGCACAACACATAATCTGAAAGGCCACGTTTCATCCAATTTTCATACTGGACCCATAAATATCATTGAAGCACATAATCAATCAATCTTCTGAATCACCCAATCACTAGATCAATACATATACAAGGATAATATGAGTGTTAGCAACCCGATATAGTCCATTAGATCCATTACTAGATCTCATCCATCAATACAATCAATCAAACTGAATATGTAGAATACTGACACCATTAAACAGTCATCAGAATACATCAACAACCTGAACCACCTGTAACATTAAACATCATAGCTCAAATGGTATATGCTACTACAATGAACCAAACCTGCGTACATACGTGCTTTCACCAAAGCCAACCCGCGTACAGATCTTCAAACTTAAGTTATACCTAGTTCAGATCATTACAAGCGTTAGTATATAGATCTAGAATAAGCATAATCAACTATATAGAGATAGTTCATTTCAAACCATTTGATCTTGATCTATCCTTAGATCTTGTTCTCCATCAACCAGTGAGATCCCTCTTTAGCTCAGATCCAGATCTGCACCATAACCCAATCACAGTATTCCAGATCTAGATATTCATTAATTCAGATGATGCTTTGCCAAATGATCTCCTTCCTCTTTTATAGCCTTAGTCCTTTCTCAATACCACGGTCCAAAACCATAGGATCAAAATACTGTTGGACTAATACCATGAACCAACCATGAAAGTGCGTGAGATCAACACTTTTGGATGCAATACCACGAACCGAAACCATAGGATCAAAAACTGTCGTACTAATACCATGAACCAACCATTGAAAGTGCGTGAGATCAACACTTTTGGATGCAATACCACGGGCCAAAACCATAGGATCAAAAACTGTCGGACTAATACCATGAACCAACCATGAAAGTGCGCGAACTTTTCTCTTGCATGAAGGGAACTTTTTTCTGCATGAAAGTGCGTAAACTTTTCTCTACATGAAATAAACTTTTTTCTGCATAAAAGTGCCTGAACATTTCTCTACATGAAATAAACTCTTCTCTGCATAAAAGTGCGTGAACTTTTCTCTACATGAAATAAACTTTTCTCTGCATAAAAGTGCGTGAACTTTTCTCTACATGGAATAAACGTTTCTTTGCATAAAAGTGCGTGAACTTTTCTCTACATGGAATAAACTTTTCTCTGCATAAAAGTGCGTGAAATTTTCTCTACATGGAATAAACTTTTCTCTGCATAAAAGTGCGTGAACTTTTCTCTACATGAAGGAAACTTTGTTGCACTATAATTTATCAAATAAATTTGCTGCACTATAATTTATCATTTGTGTGATTTTCCATCAAGGACAACACTTGTCTCAAAATGCCAACAATCTCCCCCTTTGGACTTGTCATACTGAGAATTGTCATCTGATATCTCTTACGTAGATTCATCCAGATATATATAAGTGAGTTGATATTCTATGAGTTGTTTGCCATCAAGTACAACACATGCATCATAATGCCAACAATCTCCCCCTTTGGACTTGATGGCAACAATACCAAATCACTCTCCCCCTTTGACATCAAGGGCAAAGGACGAACCAAGATATTCTCTTTCCTAGAAAGGCATTCCGTTGTTCATACTCCCTCTGAGTACCTGTTGAAATCTCTGAATGAGCTCCCCCTTTGTATATGCCATGGTGCACCAATTTGTCTGTGCTTTTTTTGAGAACATGCTGAAATCTTTGCTCTGCTGAAATATGCTTGTTCATGCTCCCCCTGACTGTTAAGCAAGGTCTGCAAAAAAGATGTTCTACAAGAAGTACATGACTCTATACATCATAAATGACCTTCCTATCACCAAAGACTCATACATACATCTATCTCCCATCACAATGGTGATATACCAAAAGTTTACAGATAACATAAGAGAATAACATCATTCATCCCAGGCATAGTGGGGAAACCAACATAGGCCGTTACATGACCTGAAGAGATCTCATCAAATGACTACAAAAGATAGAGACACACTATTACATCATGAGTCTTGATATGACCTTTACATCGAATGATATACATGACATTTATATAGAGACCAAACACCTAAATAAGATCATGATAAACATCAGCAACGACACTGTATGATCTGCTCCATAGTATCTGTCAACAGCAACTAGACCAGCAACTTGTATTAGTGCATGAATCATCAAGGTATGCCTGTATCAGCTAACAGAATTCTGTATATATAGAAACATTCACATTCTATCATATGAGAGAAACACCATAGCCATCCAGATCTGCATGAACCAAGTATCATCAATTGGGAATATAACAACCTATCATCATATAGGTAAGAACTCATCATCATCATGTCTCCAACAATGCAACATTGAATAATCATCCATGTATCCAGCCAACAATCCTCATCCATATATGTGCCAAGAACAATAGGAATCCTGCATCATAACTGTAATATATTATCTTTATGCATATGACGACAACAACATATGAGTGACTCATCATCAAGTAAAGAAGATGTGAATTCAAGCTATGTACTTCTCCTTATCCTTATGAAGATCACCATGTAAGCACCATTAGAGAATCAACCACAAATCTGATCTAAATATCAACTATGTAACCCCAAGAATCATCTGAACAACTCATAACCATATCATAGCAAGATGAATCATTTATCCATATAAGCATCATCACCAAGGACTATTAACCATAATGCCAACAATGCATTAAGAGCATATGATCCCCCTAAACTTGTGCCATCTGTCAGATCTGATCATGCATATTAATAAGAAGTATCAAGACATCAGCAATATCAAGTTAGAACCAAAATACTTCTAACCATCATATCCACACATCATTAGCAAAATGCAACCATTATCAATTAGAGCAAAACTGATCCTTTTCTTGAATCTGTGCCTACTGCCTTTCTTCAAACAATCATATACGCGACTGTGCAGTAACAAATTCGCGTATATATGCAACTTCCCTTTATCAATCTTGCGTAGGAGATTGAAGTTTTACACTTTCGGCTCCCTCTGTTATGTCTGTATAATGTGTTGTGCCGCCACTTTCTGACTGAACTTCCTTTTTCTTCCATATCTTCAAGTGTGATGATGTTTTCTCCTTTTGGTGTGATGTCTGTGCTTTGTTCCTGCATTCCTTTGCTATATGTCCAAGCTTGTTACATGCATAACATCTTACATGTTTCATATTCCTTTTGTAGCAATCAGCAGCTTTGTGACCAAACATATTGCAAGCAAAGCAATATCCATTAAATTACCTTGACTGAGATGATCTGTTTGTTTGATGATCTTGAACCCTTCTTCTTCTACATCTGGCTGAAACATGTCCAAGGTTATGACATACGTAACATTCAACATTATTCATAGGAGGAGTAAAATATTTTCTTTGAAGAATTTCTTTCCTTGGTTGATGATGCGATTGACCTTTCATCTCTCTTATCTCCTTGTTGATCATTTTATATTTCTCTTTAGAGTTCCTTGCCTCACCTTGTGAACTACATTCACCTTCAACAGATTCATGAAAGCCAAGACCAGTTTTGATAGTAGGAGATCTTTGACTATTAAGAATATCATCCAAGACTTTAGTACTATATTGAAAACGTAAGAGCTTATCCTTTTCTTCTAATTTACTTTTCAAGATATTTACCTCAACCTGAAGTTGTTCTTCTTTTTCTAGATATTGCTTCTTCATGTCTTCTTCAACTTTCCTTTCTTCTTCCAACTGATGCTTTAGCTTGAGAATCTCCTTTTCTTGTTCTTCATTCAGATCCTATTGCATTTGATGAATTCTGAAGGCACATTCTAGCTGAGATTTTAAGCTGATAACTTCGTTTCCCTGTTTTTCAATATCTTGGACTAGATCTTTATTTTGCTTCTTTGATTCTTCAAGATCTTCCTTTAGAGAGCGGGTCGTGGCTTCAAGACTTTCATAGTAACTGGATCTATCTCTGAGTTTCTTGATGGTTGTGTTATTTTCATTGACTTCATTTCTTAGAGATGTTGCTTCAACCTGCAACTTTTGATATTTCTCCTTGAATAACTCTCGTTGAGCCTTTTGTCTAGTAACAGCTTCTTTGAGGGCACCACTCTTTATGTTCAGAAGTCTTTCTTGTTCACTAATTTTGTTTGTCAGCCTGTTAAATTCTGCTTCTATTTGATATCCTTCTTCCTCACCCATAAGAGCACATTCAGTTGTTTCGTTATCACTTCCATCTTTTCCAAATGGATAAATAGCCGGAACATCAGAGGATAACAAATTCATACCTGATAGTTCATCTTCATTCTGAAATGATTCCGAATCTGAATCTGAATTTGAAGAGCTTCTTATACCTAATCCCCAATCGATTCTCCCACTGTCATAGTTCTTCTGAGATGTCTTCTTCTTCTTATGAGCTTTCTTCTTAAGCTTCTTTCCCATTGTTCCACGGATCTCCTTCAAGCGATCAAGCTTCTACCAAAGGAACTGCTCTGATACCAATTGTTGGAAATAATACTGAGAGGGGGGGGTGAATCAGTATTATCACATCAATAAAGCTTTTTCATTTCCATATTCAGATTCATATATGCTACTTCCACAACTTCTTATGATTCAGTTAGTTGATCCTTAATGAGTGCATTAGAACATTATCAACCATATTAACAGTAAACAGGTGCAGTAAAATAGAACAAATCATCACACATAAGCCACACACATGAACACCATGATATAAGGTGGAAACCCAATGTGGGAGAAAACCACCTGCTGCAAGTCATCTCAATATTCTTCTTAATAAGAAAATCCTTTTACAATATTTCTGTACTGGTGTAGTCTTATACCAGTACGCAGGCTTCTACTTGCAGAGAGCTACAACCCCCATAGTTCTTGTACTAGCCGATCCATTTACTAGTACGCAGGCTGCTACCTGCTACAATGCTCTAAAGTTTTCAACTGCTACTGGAAGGGAGCTACCACCCCCGTAGCTCTTGTACTAGCTAAGATACTAGTACGTAGGCGCCGGCCTACAATCTTCTCTCCTCCGGGTACCACGTTTCATACATTTTCAGACTGGATACACCTGAAGCACAACACATAATCTGAAAGGCCACGTTTCATCCAATTTTCATACTGGACCCATAAATATCATTGAAGCACATAATCAATCAATCTTCTGAATCACCCAATCACTAGATCAATACATATACAAGGATAATATGAGTGTTAGCAACCCAATCTAGTCCATTAGATCCATTACTAGATCTCATCCATCAACACAATCAATCAAACTGAATATGTAGAATACTGACACCATTAAACAGTCATCAGAACACATCAACAACCTGAACCACCTGTAACATTAAACATCATAGCTCAAATGGTATATGCTACTACGATGAACCAAACCTGCGTACATACATGCTTTCACCAAAGCCAACCCGCGTACAGATCTTCAAACTTAAGTTATACCCAGTTCAGATCATTACAAGCATCAGTATATAGATCTAGAATAAGCATAATCAACAATATAGATATAGTTCATTTCAAATCATTTGATCTCGATCTATCCTTAGATCTTGTTCTCCATCAACCGGTGAGATCCCTCTTTAGCTCAGATCCAGATCTGCACCATAACCCAATCACAGTATTCCAGATCTAGATATTCAATAATTCAGATGATGCTTTGCCAAATGATCTCCTTCCTCTTTTATAGCCTTAGTCATTTCTCAATACCACGGTCCAAAACCATAGGATCAAAAAATTGTTGGACTAATACCATGAACCAACCATGAAAGTGCGTGAGATCAACACTTTTGGATGCAATACCATGGACCAAAACCATAGGATCAAAAACTGTCGGACTAATACCATGAACCAACCATGAAAGTGCATGAGATCAACACTTTTGGATGCAATAGCACGGGCCAAAACCATAGGATCAAAAACTGTCGGACTAATACCATGAACCAACCATGAAAGTGCGTGAACTTTTCTCTTGCATGAAGGGAACTTTTTTCTGCATGAAAGTGCGTAAACTTTTCTCTACATGAAATAAACTTTTTTCTTCATAAAAGTGCGTGAACATTTCTCTACATGAAATAAACTCTTCTCTGCATAAAAGCGCGTGAACGTTTCTCTACATGAAATAAAATTTTCTCTGCATGAAAGTGCGTGAACTTTTCTCTACATGGAATAAACTTTTCTCTGCATAAAAGTGCGTGAACTTTTCTCTACATGGAATAAAATTTTCTCGGCATAAAAGTGCGTGAACTTTTCTCTACATGAAGGAAACTTTGTTGCACTATAATTTATCAAATAAATTTGCTGCACTATAATTTATCATTTGTGTGATTTGCCATCAAGGACAACACTTGTCTCAAAATGCCAACAATCTCCCCCTTTGGACTTGTCATACTGAGAATTGTCATCTGATATCTCTTTCGTAGATTCATCTAGATATATATAAGTGAGTTGATCTTCTATGAGTTGTTTGTCATCAAGTACAAAACATGCATCATAATGCCAACAACAACCTTGGCCTATGTGTAGATGGGTTGAATGCATATTAGTCTCTATCTGTTGTTTTGAAGGTGTTTCTCCTTCAACAATACTTCATCTCAGTAGATCCTTTCGTTCTGCACCTTTAGTAGATGCATGCAACCTTTGGATACATGTTGTAGATTACAATTTTCATATGAGGTTGTAGCAGTGATGAAATAAGTGCATCGTTTTTAGGCATCTTGTGGTTGTTGTATGAAAGTATGTTTGTTTAGTGTTTCCCAAACTTAGATACAACCATATTTAGTATTCTTTTATAGTTTGACTTAGATGCTCAATTTTCTTAATTTAGGTGTTTTTCTTAGTTCTGTTTTATGCATAGATTTATCTTTAAGAAAAGTGAACAATAGAGAAGGGTTCTATATTTTCACCAGGGAACGCACTTCTAGGTAGGAGGTACTCTATTCTACGAAGAATTTTCCGTGTAGGTTAGGTGCTTTATCCAAGAATCCCAAGAGGCACTATTGTAGCAATAAGAAATTCATTTATTTTGAGTTCTTCATTAGTGCATTGATAGTATATTGTTTATTCCATGCAATACCTCAATAGTGTATGATCAAATTATAGTTAAGATTGTCATAATATTTTGACTTACCCTCTTTTAGAGGGAAATTAGAGCGTGTTTCAAGCTTGCACATCACAATTGTATCATGCAGAGTTTACCTAGCACGCATTTTGTGGATCTAAGTAGGTAGATACCTTTTGGAATTCAAGATGCGACAATACTACAAAGTGGGAAATAGGTTTCATGGTTAACTTGCCTTTCACATTATGGTTGGAGTCAGTTTGTTGGCAAGATGTTGAATACCCCAACTTCCTTTTTATGATTGAGTGAAATATTGAATCCTTTGACATATTCCTCGCTCAATTATCATTAAGCGATGGGTTTTCTAAAAAATGCTTCACATCTATAAACTTTATCAGAGCTGTTATTGAGTCTTTGGATGTGGTTATCTTTTCAAAGCACACACGTACAAGAAGATGAGAAATAATATGCCCGACTAATTTCAAGTTATGTGCGATGGGTTTTCTTAGAAGTGCTTCACATCTATAAACTTTACTAGAGTTGTTATTGAGTCTTTGGATGTGGTTATCTTTTCAAAGCACACACGTACAAGAAGATGAGAAATAATATGCCTGACTAATTTCAAGTTATCTTTCTGCGAATAGGGTGTTCCCTTCCATAAACCCGATGACTTGCTCTGCTTATTTTTAGAGAACAAATTTGGGACTTTTCATGAATTGTGAGACAAGATAAGATGTGCCAAGTGCTAAGTCATGCCAAGATGTACAAGGGTTCCAAGTTCCTACCTTCTCTTCTTCCATATGCTATCCACTTATGACATTTCCTTTGCAATATTTGGTGCATTTGATAGTTAAGCTCATTTGTAAGCTATAAATGTCTTCGGAGTTTCACTTCTAATTGAGTATTCAACTAAGCATATTGATTCTGTTATATATAACTATTTCTCCCTCCACCCAATTTTCATAGCTTCAATAATCATTAGGTAGGGACCTACAACTTCAATGTTGCTTTGCTTGTTTAGTAAAATATTGCTGAGACTTTAATTCATTGAAAGTTGTAGAATTTACAATTTATGAAGTTTTAAGGTCTAATTTTAAAAATATAATTCTTTAAAGGGTGCTAGCTCAAAGGAAGAGCACCTACTTTACAAGTAGGAGGTTGATGGTTCGATTCCATCGTGCCCTGACATCCATATGGAATGGCAATGATCAATTTTTGGTGACAGAGGCTCTTTTGACTATCACCAATGAGCTTTGGTGACATTTCTTGACCCTCATCAAAAATATGAAATGGTGACGGTCAATGAACACCACCATATACACGCATCAATAATGACAACCCTCAAATGTACGTAACCATAAATCATTGTTGTTGACATGAAACGGTGACGGTCGTTGTCCGCCATTATAGTCATTATTTGTGACAGACCTTGAATTTAACCACAACACCTATACTTCTTGCAATGCAACTTTTGGTGACGATCAATGAACGTTACCATATATATGCACCAATAGCCACGGTCATTAAAGATCCATTACAATAAATCATTATTGTTCATATGAAATGGTGACGGTCATTATCTGTTATTATCATCAATATTCGTGATGGACCTTGAATGTCACCATAACACTTATGCTTTTAGCGACGCCACCTTTTGTGATGTTTAGTTTTTGGTGATCGAGGCTATGGTCCATCACCATTTCTCATATGCAATGGCGATGGTCACTATCCATCATTATAAATAATTATTGGTGACGAACTTTGAATGTCACTGCAACACCTATACTTTTGGCGACGCCACCTTTGGTGATGTTTAGTGTTTGGTGACGGAAGCTATGGTCCATCACCATTGCTCATATGAAATGGTGACAATTGGTTTTTTCCACTGGGAAAATCGTAATCTTTCATTGATTTAGAAAAACTACATATTGTAGATGCATTTTGCATATGCTGTAAGTTCTTCCACCACACATGTGGGTAGCTGTATGTTCTATTCTATCTATTCAAATAGCAAAAATCATCTTGCAGGATGTTCTTTGTTGTCATATATACATATTTCCACGCAGGGCTATCAGTTTTAATATTTATCATCTATGTACACAATTGTTCAAAAAAATATCTGTTCATATTTGTTTCTCATGGGCTGGTTGCCCTATGATACTGTGCATCTATGTATGGGCGATGGTAGTACTGATATGCATTCGTTCCTCACTGCTCCTGTATCATCCACTCTCCTCTGGGAAGTGCCGTGGCCTCCTTGGATAGTTGGTCGGCACTGTTGTTGTGTTCCTAAATTCACCCTGCGTGAAGCACCAGTTCGTATCGCCCTCCATGTTAAAGGATGCACCTCATTCCAACACCACTTGTAATCCGTGATCAAACTCCCTGGAGAGCTCAGAGACCCTACGCCACTGCCAGGATGTTTTAGGCAGACTTCAATGTTTGAACCGGCGAGGTTCGATCTCGGGATGAACCGTTTCTTTTGCCGCTGTGGTTTTGTTCGGGTTGCAGATGTTCCTGAACTTCCGTTTTTTTGCCTTTAAAATATTACTTTCCTTTTTTGGGTTGGGTCGATGAGGATCTTCGATTTCCCAGAGCAAATGGAAAAGGCCCACCCAATGGTGACAGTTGTTATCTGTCATTATAAATAATTATTGGTGACAGACTTTGTATGTCACTACAACACCTATACTTTTGGTGACGCCACCTTTGGCCACATTCAGCTTTTGGTGACGAATGCTCTTTTGACCATCACCAATGAGCTTATGGTGACATTTTTTGCCCCTCACCAATGTCCTTTTTTCTTGTAGTGTATTGAAGAGCCTACACCATAAGTTTAATGGTCTTCTTCATACATGCACTCTCTAATTTAAATCTGTTGATGTAATAGTTGCACTTTGTTCTCTCCTTCTTAAAATTTCAACCATTGGAATTTGAAAACTCATTAGTGGGCTTTGGCTTTCCTTCTTATGATTCGGGTCCTTCATTTTTTTCCTTGTTCTTCTTCTTACTCTTCTATATTGTAAGTTCATCGACCTTGGTATTTTTAAGAGCTCCCATTTCAATAAGCTTATTTTTCATGAATGAGGGAATTTATGAATTCATCCATAGAGGGATCCTTCCAAGTGTCTCAAATAGAAATCATTGTAATGTGAAATGAAGGAACACACATAGAATATTTAGGTTCTAGTTTTGAAAGAGATGAGACAATACGATTATCCTTTTTTCTATCAATGCCACATGATTTTACTTGTTGAAGCAAATTATTGAAGTTTGAAAATAAGTCTTCTAGGGTCTTAAAGTTCCTTGGGCTCAAGGATATGATCTTACTCTCCAATTTATGTAATCTTAGTTAATATAGCTTTTTAGATAATGCCCCCAAATTAATCCATACTTCGTTGGGACATATGAAAGGCTCAATATGGAAGTGCAAGTCTAGAGAAATGAATAAGCATAGAAGCACAGGAGCCTCATCCATTCTATTAAAGTCATTTGACTTCTTTATAGATGAGTTGGTATCTATTTTAGAACCCATGGTCATTCTATCAAGGTCCTTACTTCATAGTAGAAGTATGATGATTCTTAGATTTCCATTCAAAGTAGTTGAATGGAGAAAGAATCATAGTAATGGGTTGATCCATTGACTTTGGGTTTTTTAATCCCATGTGAGATGTAGTAAAATATGTTCTTTCCTCTAAAGCTCATCATATACTCTAATAAAATGTAGAATTTTATGCACAAGCACAAGATCTAGTTACATTAGGAATTGTACGACAAAAGAGAGAAGAGATAATAAAATATCCCTATTTAGAACAACAGATTGAAAAGACCAATTTGAATTCCTTTTATATTATTTCTTGACTTGACTACAATAAAATAGAACTCTAGAGAGGAAAAATGGAATTAGGTGTGGTTTCTTAATGCATGCCACAAAAGAAGACATACACTCCCTCCTAGTGTTAGTTAACTAGCCCAAAAATTCTAACAACCCCAAAATTAAAATATGCAACTAATTAAACCAATTTTGTGACTTACAATCAACAAACCTCTATTCAACTAATTAGCATAGAATTTTTGAGAAATATGAGCAAAGACAACTTCCTTGTAGCAATGATATTCGTTACTTGTAATTTCGGAGTTGAGCGCTATTTAAATCCCGCTAACTGCAACAAAGTTTTGGGGACGACTCTCCAGCCAACCGTAGGCTAAGCTGCAGATAATCTTCTATAGTTAGCCACCCCTAGAGCGCTCAATCAACATATTACTTCCAGGGAATCCTTTGTCTCGCCACACTTTTGTCCCCAACGAATGGGGGAAGGAATGATGAATCTCATCTTTCTCATCGTCTATTGAATAAACTAAACAATGGAAAGGGGTTTGCATGCACACATTCAATGTTTCAACCTGCAACCTTTATTTCTTTATTTTAAGTTTTACTTAATTTGATATTTCTCTTAATTTAATTATTTCTTATTTTATTCCTTTTTACGTCTTTTCAACTTTACTTATTTTTACTATATTTATAGTTTTGTTAATTTAACTCTTTCTTATTTTATTTTACTTTTTGTTAACTTTGTTTATTTTTACTATTTTCATAGTTTACCTTTGTATATTTATTTAAAACTTCATTATTGTTATTTACTTTTAGTTATTATTATTATATTCTCTTCATTATTTATTATTTATTTACTATTATTATCTTTTTTTTATTGTTTATCATTTATTTGGTTATATTTTAATATTATATTATATTATTTATTATTATTATTATTATTATTAGGAGACATTACATACTCTCCTTTTTAAAGGACTTCGCCTCAAAGTTAAGTTGAATCATTTAGCATTTTATTTATTTAGTTATTTATTACTTCACATTTTCCCTACACCCTCTCATGAACTAGTATATAGTAGGCATTGAAATTTTCGACAACACCCGAGAATTTCAACGAATATCTCTCCTTTTTCCCACTTTCAAAAATATGCATAAGCCTCATTGGTCTGTACCATAGCCCAATGCTGGCTGCAATGCTCGCACTTGACTGAGACCTCATTTTCCCCAAGGCAAGTGTTTGGTCCAGTACTCAATGTCTCTGGACATCTTGCAAGGCTGATCCACTCCCTCCACACCTACTAAGGTGCACAAATCAAGGCATCAAAGTCCTTAAACCCCCACTAGACTTCGGTCTCCCAATCCATTACTAGGCACCTGGGCTATAATATTATGCACTTGGCCTCCTCAAGATCGTTCCATAACCTCTCAAGAGTGATCCATCAAGAGTTATACAAGACAAAGGTACCACTGGCATATGTAGTGTTTATTGAGTATGACCCCAACCCATGTGGTGTTACATATTCTCCCTCACATGTATGGACTCCCACAAGATCATCAAATAAACCGGCCTTCTCAACACAATTGTGTAGTTCATGTCAGTTACCACATCTCAACATGTATCCAATGCATTAGTTATAATCATAACATCATAAAAAAATAATCCACATTCCAACTCTTTCGTGTTATTGTAATAACATAACATCATTGTTAACCACAACATTTTGAATAGTAAAGAAATGCATGCTCATGCATGTCATAAAATTTTCATGCAATTACCACATGCTTCACCATCATAAGTTAAAACATCAATATTTCAACATCAAGGATATATCATGACATCACATACTAAATGAACCACATGTCAATGTACCTCATATCATAACATCATAATTCCTATGCTGCATTATGAATATCATATCCCTTATGAGCATACAATATTATTATCGAACAACTAAATAAATAAAAACCATGTGGGCAACATTATCCTCATACCATCATATCATGAAATATGAGAATCATCTCAATACTTATCAAATATAGAAAAATAGTACACTATAATCATTCTTATGATGATTCAAGAAAAATCAATTTGCTTGTATAAACATTGAATACCAACTATGAACTAAGATTATTCAACATCTATCTAGGATCTAGGCTATCTCATCAATATTATTAGTGTCATGTTTTCATCAAGATACAAATTGCTTTCCAATATTCATTTTCACTTCTTTCAACTAGGAATTTGACAATTCACTTAGTCGATATAGTCATTTAAGTACATCATGAGCCTCATCAGGTTGAACTTTAATCTCCAGTCATGTTTCCTTCCTTCGTCAAATAAGATTTAGTGAAATTCATTATTACGATATCACTAGCCTTACAACATTCCTTAAAATATTAATATATGATTTTACATCAATTTACACCTTTGGCTTACTAGCTCATTATATTCATCTTTAGTTAATCATTTAAATCCCAAAGCCACTATTATCCTTATCATCCACCAAAAGATTTCATGTGCTTGACATGCTTGGTAACTCCTTCCATTTCCCATGGTATAAACTCGATAAATTCTTATACAAAAGCCTCAGTGTCATGAATCCAGTACACCCTCTATTAATTTATTTTCACTTCTCTTATCAATTTATTTGTAGTCCTTCTCAAGATTTCATTATATAATTCTTTTTTGTAGGCGTCGTGTTTGGCATTTAATATTAGTCTACATAGTCTATATTATTTTCCAACAGTTAACCAATCATTTTCCTCCTAGTTTACCACTTGAAATTCTCATCAATTACAAGTATTCTCAACTTCCAATCTAGAAACTTATAAATATCAAAGGAATTTTCCTTGCATCTTCTCATGAAATCATCCAATTCCCATCATACAAATATTCATGGATTTATTACTTATATAACCACATGTTACCATAATTTCATTATTGCCTTTATGAAAATTGTCATGTTATAGGGAGCATAAAAATAATTTCCATCATCACATGGCTTCTTCTTAACATATGGAATTTCTTATTATGACTTTTTGATCTATCCACAAGGTTGCCTTCAAACTATAACAAAAGATATCAAAAGAATTGATTACAACTTTTTACCAATTCAAAAAAGTAGATACAACCATAACTATCATCATACACAAATTGGACAAGAAAATAATATTCACAAAGTCAAGGACTCAAACAACTACAAAGATAAACCACATTTCACCAATTTCATTATTCATGATTCTTATCAGATTTATGTATAACTTGATCTTTTTTTTTTTTTTTTTGCTATATCCATATAAAGTGTATTCAAATTTTGAAATAATACCTGTTTGCAACCATATTAGATATCTTAATTCCACTACTAAAATAAATAATACTTTATAAAATGGAATTTGACAAAATATTTTCATTAATAACAAAATGTATCGCTGGATTTTAAATTCAACAAATCCTTTAGTTTAGAAAATCTGGCTACTATTAAATTCTTTGCTTACATTATATATATATATATAATACGAACCATAATTAAAATATTATAATTTTTTATTAATGCATAATTCAAGCTAACCATATATATAAGTTATATATTAAAATAAACTACCATTCTCAAGGAGAATCAAAATAATAAGATTCGTCAATAACTCAGTGTTGTTGTCATTTCTTAAAGCGTATATATATATATATATATATATATATATATATATATATATATATCCAAAATTTTTAATGGAAAAGAGTTCAAATTTATAGTTGGATGAAATGTAAGTCTTTATATTGCAATTGATTTTATGTTGTATCAAATTTACATCTTACATAAGTTCTATGTCCAACATTATTGTTATAGTCAATCTTAATATAAATTTGTCATGATACTCATTCTTTCATTTCTACCGCTAACAGGGGTATGGTCCTTGTATGGTTTAAGGAATACCTTGATACTCAACCTCTTTTTTTTTCTTTTTCTTTTTAAACAATTAAAGAGAGGGTTTGTGGCCTTGTTCAATAGGCCGAGTAATCAAAGAAATGAAATCCATCTCCATGAAAGGATATAATCACCATATTGAATTGATTTGGGTTCTATGATCCAGGGAATGTATACAATTAAAAGTATTGAAGGTTAGTATATGGGCCAACTATATGACTTCGAGTTGTCTAATAAATTTTATACATCTACACATGATTAAACATTCCAATCAAACATTAAATCTAGAAGTTACAGATTCTAATCGAACATTAAATTGAGAAGCTAGACAATGTTTTTCAGTAGGTCTCATTAGACCCGAAAGATAGCCAGAGTTTAAACCCGCTCTCATACCATATGTAACAACCCCAAAAATAAAATATGAAACTAATTAGATCAATTATGTGATTTACAATCAACACACCTCTATTCAACTAATTAGCATAGAATTTTTGAGAAATAGGAGAAAATGAAACTTACTTGTAGTGATGATACTTTTTACTTGCAATTTCAAAGTTGAACGTTATTTGAATCTAGCTAACTGCAACAAAGTTTCGGGGACGACTCTTAGTCCAACCATAGGCTCAGTTGCACATAATCCTTTTACAGTTGGCCACCCCAAGCCCTTAATCAATGTACTACTATAAGGGAATCATTTGTCTCACCAAACCTTTCTCCCTAGAGAATGGGGGGAAGAATGATGAATCCCATCTTCCTCATCGTCTATTAAATAGACCAAACAATGGAAAGGGGTTTGCATGCGCATATTCAATGTGTCAACATGCGACTTTATTTCTTGATTTTAAGTTTTACTTAATTTGATATTTCTCTTAATTCAATTATTTATTATTTTATTCCTTTTTACTTTTTGTTAACTTTACTTATTTTTACTATTTTCATAGTTTACCTTTATATATATTTATTTAAAACTCCAATATTTTTATTGACTGTTTCATTTATTTATTATTATTACATTCTCTTCATTATTTATTATTTATTTACTATTGTTATCTTTTCTTTGTTGTTTATCATTTATTTGCCTATATTTTAATATTATATTATATTATTTAGTATTTATTATTATTATGGTGAACAAAATATAGTTGATTAAGGATAGGTTGACCCATAAATAAGTGATAATTGAAGAAATAACTCACACATGCAACTCCTAACTCCATAAATATAGATAAACCCTCAAAATAGGACTAAAATTGAGAAGATACATTGAAAAGGTTATCTCATAAAATCAGACAAGGAAGCGTGCTTTGAATGACATTTCACATCCATGTCACTCTCTAATCAGTACTTAGTCACTACCATATGTCATCCTACATAGCGACATACACTAAAAATAGAATTACTGAAAACAAAAATTATTGTAATAGTTAGTCCTCTTAAATGGTAGGTAATGTAGGGTAATAAATGTCTATGTACTCGTACAAATTCCATGTTAACTACTCACACTTGTGGCACTAGCTCCACATGGAATTTAAAGAATATTTTAGAGGGTCCAAAACCTTATCAATAGTTGAGGGTCAAGGAATTCAAAACTCTTAACCATAGATTATTACCAGACTGCGAAAAATAGTGGGCTACTCGAAGGAGAGGGGCTCCATTATATAGACTTGGACGTGTTCCATATCTAATCAAAACTTCTAGGAGTGGTATTTGAGAGCATAATAAATGAGAAGGAAGATTTTGTAGCCATTTTTCATGTCATAATGTTAAAAGTTAAGTCCATGGTGATTTTTCATTCCTTTATATGTGCATTTTTATATATAAAGCAAAGAGAGAAGAGCATATACCTCATCTTCTAGTTTCTTTTTCTCCCATATTATGTTTCCTAGGATAAACCTTGTGTTATTTCATTCTCATATTTCATTAATTTCATAAACTTCAAGAAAAACTAGTAATTAACTAATCTATGATATACGGAAAATTAGTTTTCATAGTCTAAGATTTGAGAATTTTGTATGATTTGTTGTGATGAGCCATTATGGTGAAATATCAATGGTAGATTTATAGATAATTAATAAACATGCTAAATATATGAATATTTCTTTCACAACTAAAATTCCTAATATCCGAATCATCTTTATTTCCTTCTTGCTCATTTGAAGAATTAGGCTTGCATTCATTTTTTGTGTTCCATATATAATAACATCTCCAACTATATAACTGTTGGCACTTCCTACTTTTACTAGAACATCTTCCTCTAGATCCATATTTCCTTGAACTACATATCTCACTAATTTTTTTGTTGTTTTTATTTTCCCCTTAGAGTGTACAATAGGTATTAAAGCTTCTAAATCAATTCTTATTTTAATATTTATTCTCCATGACTCATCTTACAATAATTGACGCATGATCTCATCCAACTTAAATTTTTGTAGCTTTGTAGTTTTGGAGATTGAAGCTATCACATTATCCTAAGATTCAGAAGGCTAGAGAGCAAGTATATACGTTTTTTCAATTTTCTTTATTTCTATAAGCCTATTGTTATCATTCATATTTAGAGCATATAACTTTCTTCACTTGAATATCAAACTCATGATTGTGTTAGCATTATATAAAAAGCTAAGCTTACACCTTTAACACAAAGTACAATAGATTAAGGCTAATAAATGAATCATTTTCTCATTTTTCTTATTGTAATATTCTTTACTTCATATTGTTGAGCTCCATGTCTTTCATGATGACTTCTACCTTCTTTCAACTAGTAGATCATCCATCTTCAACTTCTACAAATTAAAGTTATGGTTATGAAATTTGTTAATGTTTGAACATTTAGATGCAACTCATTTCAACATATATAATTTCCCAGGTTCCCGTTGAATCTAGATATCCTAAAAGATTATTGTTAGAACAACACAATAATATTTAGCTTCAACTTTTAAACTGGATCTATTTATATCTTCAATTAAGACCTAAAAACAAGGCCTCAACAAACCAATATTTCATGAATTGTGTTTCTTCAACTTGGCCACCAAGGCATCCCCTTAGAGCCAAGAGCTTCTCTTAGGGAAAATTATTATGTTCCTTGAGGGAAAGCTATAAAAAATGAATTATATTTTATGGTGAAAAGTTATTTAGCATAAAGAGGATCTTGACAAAATATTAAAATAATGATAGAAAAGAAAAATGCACACTACAATAAAAAGTATTTGTGTAGGGACAAATAATTATTCTCTTTGTTTCTTTCTATTGATAAAAAATGTACATGGAAACAATATTACACCTAAAACCATGAATACAATAGAGAACTACCATACTCCTAAAATAAAACAATGCAATTTGGAGATTTATTTACACATTCCATATACAAATAGAATCTACTAATTACATAGATGATGTAGTTGAAATATCTTAACAAAAATTGCTACAATGAAAGCAAGTTGTAAAATAAGAACCGATTAATTGTTAAAAGTTCAGTATATAGGAACTTTGTTAAAATTTGTTAAAGCTACATATGGAAATATCTAAAACCAATTTAATGCTAATACCAATGGTGTTTTTTTTTTTTTTTGGAAAAACAAGAATTCCATGATTGAATTCTATGGGATTAATTTCACCTAAGATGATTAAAATACAAAAATACAATTTGAAGATTTATTTACACATTCCATATACAAATAGAATCTACTAATTACATAGATATGTAATTGAAATATCTTAACAAAACTTGCTACAATGAAAGCATGTTGTAGAATGAGAACTGATTAATTGTTAAAAGTTCAGTATATGGGAACTTTGTTGAAATTTGTTAAAATTGCATATGGAAATATCTAAAACCAATTTGGTGCTAATACCAATAGTGCTTTTAGTCGCAAGAATTCCATGATTAAATTCTATGGGCTTAATTTCACATAAAACTATTATTTTTAAATAATCAGCACACGTGTTCTATACGGAGTTGTCTATAATGCGACTTTTTGGAGATTCCGGTGACGGAATCCGGCGGAAGAAATTGAGGCTAAATCTTGATTTGTTGCAGTTAAAATGGTTTTTTAACTGCATATTTGGATTCAGCACCCTGGAAAACCCCTGGGATGCTTTCATTGTGCAGAAACTAGCTATCAAACTTGCGATTCCAATAAATTCCTGCGGGATTTCAACCGGAAAAACCCGCCGGAAAGGCTTTCAAAAAGTCGCGTTATAGACAACTGCGTTCTATACACTATTGGCATAAAATTTTTAAATTTTTAATATCACATCCAACATTGCATACCATGTGTGTTAACCCCTCAATTCTACCTCTAGCTAACGGAATACGTTATTTATATACTTTTTGGGCCTATCAAGGTTGGGCCAATTGCTTCTATGAATACTTGATTAATAGTCTCCGTGAGCAATATGTAGATTCTGAAATTACTAAATATTTACGAGTCTTCTGCATAGGTAAAAATTGTATCTGTCTCAACATGCTATTAGAGAGGTGCGTCACTTGGTCAATAGACTCTTCACCATGTCCTTTTTGGATGAAATGAAAGATCACACTATTAATCACTTAATTTCAAAAAATATGTTATTTAAATATGGATGGTAGACATAAATTAATTATTTCAATTGAATTATAATCCAGAAAAATACAATATATTTAATGATTGGTGTTTTACATAATTATGATTATTGTTTTTCATTTAGCTTTAATTCTTAATTCAGTTCAAATTTTAAGTTCATTTTTCTCACATTAACCTAGATTGATGGTAGGAGGAGAATGTTATTGGTTTATAAGGTAATACCAATCAACAAATAGCTAAATATCAGGCAAGAGAAAACATTAAATTGGAGTTTGGAGAAAAAAGAGAATGGGAAATAGTATTTTATATTCTATAATATAGAAAACATATTGTAACGTATATGTATATTTTTAGTATCAATTTTTTTTGTAATAATATTTTTCCTATATTATATTTTTGTGATTTAGGTAATATTTATTAATATGAATAATTTGATAATAATTTGAAATATTAATCTTTTTAGTCTAATATTTAGTGATATTTAATTTGAAAAAAGAAGATCTTCTTAAACATAGATTACGCTAACTTTTAATATGAACAAACCTTAGTGTCACTGTAACAAGATCCGATCTTAATAATATTGAATTTTATCATTTAAATAAATTAAAAATATTTTTCAAATCTATACAAATTTAAAAACCTAATCATTACATAATTTAAAATCTTATATTTATAATTTATGTCTAGGAAAAAAATAAAATACTATAATACTCAAAGTGAATACTTGAAATACATCTTGACAAAGCGAATATGGTAACATATCCACGTAGTCAATACCATGAATACTAAAAATACAGTCCAATATTAAAATATATTTTAATTTTCTTGTGGAAGATATCCACTTCCTATTATTTTGAACATTACCAACTAACATTACCAACTATGTGATTATGATATATTTCTGTGCAGGTGTGATAGGCTTCTTCGTTATCACTTTGGAATTTGTGCGTCGCTTGGTGCAATAATTCTTGTTTATGATAAATTTCTGTCTAATTATCATAGGCTTCTTCGTCATTAGTTTGCGCTGCGCTTGGTTGTAATCACTCTGATTTGTTTGTTTTAATTTGTATGGAATTTGCGCTGGAGTGTGTATATTGTAAATGTGTTAGAAAACCTGCATAGATGAATCTAGCTAGTAAAGGTTGAACACACAGCTTTGCAAAGAAAAAACACTAAAAGAAAATTGAAAGAAGAAAATAATGATTCATTAGAAAATATGTTACAATGCTCATGATATAGCATTACTGGGTGAAGATCCCAAGGTAATGCACTATAGTGGTGATCAATGAGAAGACTCAACACCTACAACAAGTTCTGGAGAGAACTAGCTAGTTGCGCAGTGAAAGAAGGAGCAAATCAGGGAGTAAATCATGCAGAAGAACTAATCAGTTGCGAAGTTAAAGAAGGAGCAAATCAAGGAATAAATGATGCAGAAGGAATCTTGCATGTAGTCCCATGCTCTAACTAAGAGTCTGCATGTAGGTGTGTAGTAGTTCCAACACCCCCCCTGAACACCACTATGGGGAAAAATAGAAAATGGGCCTTGGCAACTAAGGCCAAAGGTCACCCAAAATACAGTGTAACTTGTACTAAAATTGAAGAAAGAGGGAAAACCTCATGCGAAAAGCCCCCCTTCAAAATACAATGTAATCAAAAGAAAAGAGGAAGAAAAGACAGTTGCTTAGTTGCTAAGCAACTGTGTCCTTCACTCCAAGATGATCGTGTAGAGAGTGAAACCTCTGTTCAGTGAAGGTCTTGGTGAAGATGTATGTAGTCTGTTCTGCTGAAGGACAGAACTGTAAATCAATGACCCGATCATGTACTAAGTCTCTGATGTAGTGCATATGGATGTCTATGTGCTTCGTCCGCTGCCACTGTACTGGATCCCTACAAAATTTCAGAGTTCTCTGGTTGTCATACCAGATGACAATGGGCTAGTGGAACTGGACGCCCAACTCAGTGAGGAAGCGCTGTAGCCATAGAGCCTCAATGGCGATGTTGACTACACCTCTGTACTCGGCCTTAGTTGAAGAGAGAGCAATAGCAGCCTACTTTTTGCTCAACCAACAGATATGGCCAAATCTTAGACTGAGTGAATATTTGGAGGTGGACTTACGATCAATGCTGTCTCCCGCCCAATTAGAATCTGTGAAGCCAAGGAGATTCAATGCAATGCATGTTGCATAGTGAATCCCGAAGGTGATGGTGCCCTGCACATATCGGAGGATGCGCTTCACAGCATTCTAGTGTAGCTCGTGCGACTCCTGCATGTATCTGGAAACTGCCCCTACTGCATATGAGAGATCTGGTCTGGAGTGGGTGAGGTACAATAAGCTCCCCACTAGCTGTCGGTAGAGAGTGCTGTCAACTAATGGAGTGTCACCTCCATCCTCAAGGAAGACCCCAAACAGAAAAGGAGTCGGTGCTGGCTTGCAGTCAGTTATGCGAAATCTCTCGAGGAGATCCCGTGCATACTTAGCCTGAGAGAGTTTGATGCCTGTGGCATCCTGGCTGATCTCAAGACCAAGAAAGAAGTGTAATGGACCCATGTCCATCATCAAAAACCTATCATGCAAGGCCCTCTTGACTGTAGCAATGGCTGAAGCCGAACTGCAGGTGATTAGGAAATCATCCACATACAAAACTAAGATAAGAAGAGAATCATGTGTCCTGAGCATGTAAACATTCAGATCAGACTTACATCTTTCAAAGTTTTGTGATAGGAGAAAAGAATCCATCTTCGCATACCAAGCTCTTGGGTCGGGGCCTGCTTAAGGCCATAGAGAGATTTCTTCAGTTTGCAGACCAAAGATGAATCCTGAATGAAACCATGTAGCTGCTCCATGTAGATCTTCTCAGATAGGTCTCCATGAAGAAAGGCATTCTTCACATCCATCTGATGCACTTCCCACCCCTGGGCAGCCACAATGGCAAGTGTAAGGTGTATGGAACCCATCTTTGCTACTGGAGCAAAGGTATCGTCATAATCAATGCCATGCATTTTTTGGAAGCCTTTGGCTACTAGCCTTGCTTTCCATCTGGTGATTTTCCCATTTGTAGCACTCTTGGTCCTGTAGACCCATTTGCATTGGACAAGTTTCCTTCCTGAAGGAAGGGGTACCAGATCCCAGGTTTGGTTCTCGAGGAGGGAGTTATACTCCTCCTCCATGGCGGACTCCCAAGATGGATGCCGAGTAGCCTCAGCATAAGACCGTGGATCAAAATACTGGACCAAATGACAATTCCAGGATGGCGATGGTTCAGTGGCAGTGAGGACAAGAGGAGGCTCAATAAACTCTGAGCTAGTCCTCTGCAGATTAGAATTATCCCCCACAAAACCATTTCTAGCAGCTGGGTGGTCTTGTGCATATATCTCACATAAGCTCCTCGTTCTCTGATTTATGATAGGGGAATATGATTCACTGCTAGAAGCCCGATCTGGGCTTGGGTGTGGATCATCATTTGCATGCACTAGATTTGTATCTGAAGACTCTGTCTCTGCATCTATATACTCTACCTCGGCATCTGCATGCTCTATATCTGCCTCTGAGTGTACTGAGTCATCATCTCGGACATGAGGTAGATAAAAGGTGTCTGCATGCGGCGATTGAGGTGCATGCGAGAGACTTTCCTCAAATTTGACACTTCGCTCAATGACGAGCTTGTCCGTAGAGGGAATCAGGAGTCGGTATCCCTTCACACCATTAGGGTATCCAACAAAGATGCACTCAATGCTCTGTGGATCAAGAGCTTTCCTCTTTTCAGAGGGGATCCTGGTCCATGCTCGGGAGCTGAAAACACGGAAGTGGGTGACCTCTGGTTTAGTGCCGCTCCAAGCCTCAAAGGGGGTCTGATCTTTGACAAATCTATGAGGAGATCTATTCTGGATGTAGTTAGCACAATTAAGTGCTTCAGCCCATAGCTTATGAGGGAGTGACTTAGCATGCAATATGCAAGAAGCCATCTCTTTGAGAGATCGGTTCTTTCTCTCAGCAACTCCATTCTGCTGCGGAGTGTATGGAACTGTGTACTGCAACTGTATGCCGGACTGAAGGCAAAGGTTCCAAAGTATTGTGTTAACATATTCCCCTCCATTGTCTGTACGAATGGCTTTGATATTTCTCTCTGACTGTGTCTCAACTAGTGCTTTGAAATCTTCAAAGTGCGCAAAAACTTCATATTTGGCCCTGAGAAGATACACCCAAGTATATAGTGAGAAATCATTAATAAATGTAGGCACATACCTTGCTTTGTTGATGGAAGGATGAGGAAAAGACCCCATGAGATCACTATACATTAGATCTAGAGGAGAAGATGCTCTGTGAGTCTTGTCGGTGTCAAACTTTTCTCTAGGATATTTGCCAAGGACACACCCTTCACAAACTCCTTTGGAGAAACTAATATTTGGCAAGCCTTCCACCATCTCATTCTTTCTTAGCTGCTGCATATACCCGTAATTTAAGTGACCAAACCTCTCGTGCCAAAGCCTACTACTATCATCAACATGTGTAAGCAATAAGGAGGATTCAGATTCAATAAATTTAGAAAATGTATACAGTCTGACTCCATTGTTTACCTCACCAGTTGCAATTTTGGAGCTGCTATATAGGTCATATATGTTCATTGCAGCTGGAGTGAATTCCACTCTATTTCCGGTGCCAGAATGAGTGTTCTGATAAATTGAAAGCATGTTTACCGAAAGTTTTGGAACATGAAGCACATCTTCAAAGCTTCCGTGTAAAAGTTCCACTCTTACCTTTTCCCGTGACCTCAATAGGTGAGTCATCTCCCATGAGGATGGGAGGTCCTTTGCATGCATCCAAAGAGGAATAGAATTCCTTTGCAGCAACCATATGATGTGATGCACAAAAATCTATAATCCATGCATCAGGATAAGGATTAATTGCAACTAAAGCATGAAAATTGTTACCTTTCCCGTGTGGCAGATCCTCAGTTTTCTTTTTGGTACCCTGAGCGATGTGGTCCCCAAGGTTGTGCTTCTGAAGGATTTTTGCCATTTGGTCAATTTGTTTCTTCATGCAAGAGGATTTTGGATGGAATCCTCTTCGACAGTAGGTGCATTTGTTTCCTTTCTTCCCTTTCTCATTTCTCGAGCCGAAAGAGTCATTGAAGGGCTTGGTGTACCCTTCCTTCTTTGGATGGGAATGCACTTTTCCCTTGTCTTTTTGTTGCTAATTTTGCTGATTTGAATTAGATATATGATTTTTATTGTGGTTGCCATCATGCACAACAAGTGCATGCACTTTTGGAGGTTTGATTTTCCCCATGCCAATGAGTTTATCTTGCTAAAAAATAAGGGACTCCATAAATTCTTTGAGAGAAGGCATAGTGTATGATTTACCTGTTGCGAGCCTTACTGAATGAAATATAGACACAAAGACGGAGTATTCCAGTCCAAGCTTTGACATAATAGAGAGAACTTGGCGACTCTCCTCCTTGGATTTTTCAATTCCACAACCCTTGAGTTGCAGCAATAGGTCATTATATTTGGTGAAGAAGTCTTGAATTCTTTCATAGTTCCGTGGATCCAATGAAAACAACTCCACTTTGAGTAGATGTCCTTTCATCTCATCCTGTTTCCCGTAGAGTTCTTCAACCTTTTTCCAAATCTCATTGGGAGTATTGCAGGCAGATAGATGAAACTGCAACTTTGGAGTGATGCACATGCATATGGATCCGTGGGCCTCATCCATATGGTTGATGTACTTGGATTTCTCTATGGTTGAAGTGGGTTCCACTTCTGTAGCCATGGTAATCCTATACAACCCTTTATGATGAAGGTATCAAGCCATTTGGTACTTCCATTCATGATAGTTGTATGGTGTTAGGATCGATACTTTGGGAAACTCCATTTTTCTGTCGATCGTCGATCTCCAAGCTGTAATACCTGCAAAATAAAGTACTGGTGCGCCTTTTATCTAGCAACCTGTGGTCTCTGATACCATGTAAATGTGTTAGAAAACTTGCATAGATAAATCTAGCTAGTAAAAGTTGAACACACAACTTTGCAGAGCAAAAACACAAAAAAAAAATCGAAAGAAGAAAAGAATGATTCATTAAAAAATAGGTTAAAATGCTTATGATATAGCATTACTGGGGGAAGATCTCAAGGTAATGCACTATAGTGGTGATCAATGAGAAGACTCAACACCTACAACAAGTTCCGGAGAGAACTAGCCAGTTGCGGAGTGAAAGAAGGAGCAAATCAGGGAGTAAATCATGCAAAAGAACTAACGAGTTGCGGAGTTAAAGAAGGAGCAAATCAAGGGATAAATCATGCAAAAGGAATCTTACATGTAGTCCCATACTCTAACTAAGACTTCGCATGTAGGTGTGTAGTAGTTTCAACATATATCGTTGACGGCGTTGTCTACCCAAGCTGCTTGGACGGCAAAAAATATCCGGACTCTGGTTATTTTTGTTCTGTAAAAAAGCCTTGAATTTAAAAGTAGATTCAATATCATTAAAGAAATTTTAGTTACCCAAAATTTTAAAACTTCATTTAGATTTGTCAAAATTTCGACCATATTTTATCAATTTTTTTACCAATTTTTTTTATTATTTTTTGGTCAAATTTACAACCTCCTGACCCGGATTGTTGACAAATTGCCATTTGAATCCAAAGAACACTTCACTCTAAGAGGTTTGATTTCTATCAAAACTTGAACTTGAGGAGTGGTGTAAATGTTGTTTTTTTTTTTGTAAGCTGAGGCAAGATTCTATTACTATAAGAAAAAAATTATGTACATATACAGGGCGCCACCCGCCCAGCAGGGAAACCGGGTGGCCTTCGAAAGTATATAACTGCCATCCAAAAGAAGTATATGTGCAGTTTATCAAACCAGATTAAAAAGCCCTCTATTCTGCCTAAAAACATACTAAACATAGCTGTAAACATAATCATGTTGTGCTTGAATGGATACTAATCCATCTAATATAGCAAAAAAAGAAAAAAAGTCATATAATAACCTCCATAGTCTACTGCTTCATGGCATCAGTCTTGATATCAGGGTCTGCCTTAACCACGATTCCACTGTCTTTGAGCAACTGGATCAGCTGGTCCATCTTCCTGTCCTGCATCATAAGAGTCATTTGGATATTCTTCATCTCTTTTTTCAGGTTAGGCATTCTGTGAGCGAGCTCCACCATTTCAACTGCTACTTGTTCCATTGCCTTGGCAAGTAAACGTTTCATACCCCAATATACATGCAAAGACTGCTTGTAGAGAGACATCCTCCCTCTGGTGTGGCCCGGATCAGGGAGAAAAGTCTCCCAGTCTGCCATCTCAGGGTCAGATTGGTCCTGCAGCGCCTCTTCTTCCAGGTGGTCGATAATCCTCCGAATATGGTGATGGGTTTCATTTACATAAGCGTCCTCGGCTTCCTGCAATTTCCTCCGCATATCCTTTTTACCTCGCTTCCTACCTGGAACCCCAGTACTGAAACCTTCCTCATACATGTCTCTGCGAGCTCGGTTCTTACCTCGACCCCGCGCACTACCTCGACCCCTTCGGCCCCGACCTCGACCGCGGCGTCCATCAACCTCCTCATCTTCATCGTCCTCCGGGCGTCCGTCATCCTCCTCATCATCATCGTCCCTGGCGCCCACTGAACCAGAGTGCCTCATCCATTTTCCTACCTTTCCTCCCGAGGTCGGCCGTGGTGTCTCTTCTGCAAAAAACTCCCTTATATCCCCTTCTTGCTCTTCCGACTCTTCAGAGATGTCCAGGTAAATGGACCGTAACGTTTCCTCAGCCACCTGTTTCCCTTTCTCCTCCAGAGCTACCCCCTAACTACGCGTTCTCCTACCCTCACTTCTAGCTGGATCAGCTGCCATACTCGTAGACAGCAATTTCACAATTCTTTTCTTAGGCGGACCCAATTCCACCAGACATTGCTCCAACATAAGCGCCGAACCTCCCACGCGCTGTTGATTTTTGTACAGACTGAGCCCTATTCTTCTAGAGGCATGCAAGAACAAAACGCTTCCATGCAACATTATACCTCCGATCGACCACCTTCCCTCGTTATTGTTAGTTAGCTCCCAAGCCTGCTCATTATTACACGTCGCAGGACTGAGACCCTGATGTGATGAGCTCCCTGTCCTCCTGATGCCACCGCATTCCCACCTCAGTACCCGCCCTGCATTCGGCCTTGGGATGGTCATTTCGTCCCATGTCTGCATAAATTCATTCTGCCATATGGGAATTTTGACATCTTCGTACTTGATCCCACCGATGTCTTCATAAATAATCCCTTCTTTTCCCCTCCGAATCATTATGGGAAGGTAGCTAAGCAGTCCTGTCACGCCCGATCGCCTCATCATTATCCTGTCGTAAGATGGTTGCCAACTCAGCCCACCGTGGATCCTCCTGTAACACACCCCAGCTACCATCCATCACCCGAGTCGATTCGCCACATGCCCAATTGGCTAAATAATCGGCCGCCCTATTCCCTCGCCGCAATACATGATTGAGTGTAATATAATCTACCAGCCTCATCTGGCCTTCAATATCCTGTATAATTGCCGCTATCCTCCAGCTCTTGGCAACGTGGTCCCATGTTTTGCCCCTCTGTAATTTCCTTAGCATTTCAATGACAAGTTGGGAGTCGCCTTCTATATCGAGGTTTCGGTATCCATTCCTTACAGCAATTCGAAGGCCATGATAAACCCCCCAGAGCTCCGCCTCATTATTTGACATTTCCCCGCCCCATTCTGCATATGCCCATCGCGAAACCCCTCGACTATCCCGGAAAATCCTGCCCCATCCTGCTTCCCCAGGATTGCCCTTGGATGCACCATCAAAGGACAATTTAATTTGATTATCTCCTGGGAAGCGAAAATAATTGGGGCTCTGCATACTATAACTATGACGCCTATCAGTGTTGGGGTATAACATCGTAAAATTTATGTTCAATTTGGTTATTATTCGTTGCTCTTCCACATTCAATTTCCAATCCTCCTCTCCCCAAGATTCGGAGAGGACCGTTTCTTTAATCGACCGGCAAACTACCTCCCATATTCTTGCCTCGCAACAGCTTCGACCTTTGAAAATTCGACGGTTTCGTTCTTTCCACACCTCCCAAATTACAAAACCAAGCGACAGACTCCATATCCTCCTAACAAGTTTACTATGAAAATGCCCCGCTCCCCATTGTAAAATGGTACTCCTAAGACTGTCAGGATCCCTATTCAGGTGACCAAAGAGAACCCGAATTTCTTCCCACAGACTCTGAATATACAGACATCTATTCAACAAGTGTTCCTGTGTCTCAAATTCCCTGTTACACAAATAACACCAAGATGGACCAATCATGCCTCGTTTCTGCAGATTATCCCACGTCAAGATCCTACCTCTACACACCAACCATGCGAAAATTGTGACTTTGGGCCACCATTTACCGTCCCAGATCTTTTTCCAAGCCGTTGGGTCATCCATTCTATCCTCCTTTGTTAACCAATAATAGGCTTCTTTAACTGTGAACATACCTTGCGTTGCTTTACCCCAGCGGAGGATATCACTGCCTGGTCTTATCTTAATTTTCCTGGAGTCTAATTCTCTGATATACATTTGTTGAGTCTCCGGATTTATTCTCTCATCCCATTCATGAGGTCTTTTCCAGATTCGCCACACTTCATTCAACTCTGCATGTCTCCAATAATCCTTAACATATTCCATTCCTTCCTGTTGCGCCCCAACTTGAAGGTCATGTAAAATTGGATTTCTCTCCAGCTTTTCCCGTTGTTGCCAGCCATCCGTCCAGAACTTCACTAAATTGCCTTCACGGATTTCCCAGAAAGCGAAGTCCCGAACCAGGTCTTTGTTATTTCTTGCGAGTTCCCAGATGGGTGACCCTCTTGGAGTTTCTTCTACCCGGAGGCGTCCCGCCACTGAGTGTGGCATATTGTATTTGTGATTCCAGATTCGTTTCCAGATATCCATACCCCCCTGCACCCAGCGCCACCATAACTTCGCCCCTAAAACCTTATTGACTAGCTCCAAATCCCTGATACCAAGGCCTCCCTCCTCTTTCCTCCTGATGACATGTTGCCATGAAACCAAGGTCCATTTTCTTTGCTGATTTGGTCCCCCCAGAGAAATTTACCGAAGATTTCCCTTAATTTACAAAAAACTCCCTTAGGAGCAGGCATAATTGACAGTGGGTATATAGGAATGGATAGTAAAACTGATTTTAAAAGTACAACCTGACTTGCTAAATTCAGCGCTCTAAACGACCAATTATGCAATCTTTTTCGAACCTTATCAACTAGAGTTTGCCAATTCTTTATACGCGTTGAGTTAATGTCTAACTGAATGCCTAAATACCTTGTGGGTAATTCTCCCTGTCGAAAGCCTAGCACACGAGTTAAATGGGCCTTAACAGCTTCAGGTGAGTTAAAAATAAAAGTACAAGATTTATCGTTATTCCCCGCCATACCTGAAGCACTCATAAAACCTTCTAAGACATGTTTGAAGCCCCTTACCTCTCTGAGCGATGCTTCACCAAACAACATCAAGTCATCAACAAACTGCTGATGTGTTATGATGAGAGTCTCTCCCCATAATCGAATGCCTTTGATCCTTCGTGCCCTGACCTCCTGCTTAATTGTCCTGCTTAATCCTTCCATAGCCAAAATGAACAGAAACGGCGAGATCGGGTCCCCCTGTCTGATACCCCTGGTGGCATTAAACGTATCTGAAGGTATCCCATTAATCAATATTGAGAAGTTCGGAGTGGAGACCAGGTTGATGATCCAAGCTATCCACCTGTTGTCAAACCCAAAAGCTGCAAGAACCGCTCTTAGATAATCCCAATTCAAACGATCATATGCCTTAGATAAATCCAGCTTCATGAGCATCCCTTTCTTCTTCCTCTGTTTTAAAGAATGTATCACCTCCTGGGAGACCACAATTCCATCCAAAATTTGCCTACCCTCCACAAACCCAGTCTGCTCAGGCGCAATCAAAGTGGGTAGGAGAGGCTTCAACCGTTTCGCTATCACTGTAGATATAATCTTATAAATTACGTTACACAGGGCTATGGGTCTGAAACCCTGTGGTTCATCAGATGTTGTACTCTTAGGGATCAAGGTGAAGAAAGTTGAGTTAAGACCTGGCCATACTTGCTGTCTGATTCTTGATTCCTCCACCGCTTCCAGTATGTCTTTGCCTATAAATTTCCAACTTGCCTGGAAGAATTCAATGGTATATCCATCCGGACCCGGAGCCTTATTTTTAGGCATGTTCATCACTACTTCTTCTACCTCTTCCATAGTGACTGCCCGCATTAATGCCTTATTTTGGTCTTCTGTAACTGTTCTTGGTATGTTTCTACATATATTATTGATAGCCTCCCTTCGATCCCTTTGATTTTCTGTGAGCACCCCCCTAAAATAATCCACTAAAGTCTTTTCAATACCGACCTGCTCCACCTCTCGTTCTCCCGCTACATTCTTGATAGAAAAAATCCTATTCCGCTGCCTATGTTGAATCATGGCTTGATGAAAAAATTTGGTATTCTGTTCACCTTCTCTTAACCATCTTACCCTTGATTTTTGTCTCCATAAAATCTCCTCTTGTTTACGGCGTTCCTCTAACTGGCTTATGATACATCCTTCCTCCCTACTGGTAGCTTCATCTCTGCCTTCCAATATTATTTTTTGCTGGAGATCCTCCATTGCTCCTTCCAACCTCTGCTTGGCCTCCATAATATTCCCAAATTCTTTTCGATTCCATTCTTTGATTCGCTGTTTGAGTTCCTTAAGCTTCAGCTGGACTGTATGCATTCTTCCTTTTCCTCGACTAGTGCATTGACTCCACCAGGTTTCCATTTTCTGAACAAATTGGGGATCCCTCAGCCAAAAGGATTCAAAGCGAAAAGGCTTTCTCCCTTTTATCTTCTTAATATCTACCTCCAACCGAATTGGCCAGTGATCTGAGCCAACGCTAGGGAGAATTTTAGCTTCAATGAAGACATCCCTATTTAAAATTTGCTCTGATAATAAAAATCGATCCAGTCGAGAGGCAATTTGGCTCTGTCCTCCTCGCCGGTTATTCCAAGTATGTACACCATTGGTTGTATGTATGTCTACTAATCCTAGATCCCTGATCAAATCATTAAACTCCTCCATAAGTGAATCTTCTCTCCTAACCCCTCCTCTCTTCTCTCCTAAATGCCTAATTAGATTGAAATCCCCCCCTATCATCCATGGGAGATGCGGAATAAGATTTCTCATAGTATGGAGGTTCCTCAAGAAAGCCTGCCTGTCTCTATGATTATGAGGCCCATATACCCCAGTGAACAAAATCCTTTCCCCCATCCCGACTAAGCGAAACAGACCTGAAAGTATTCTAGGAAGAGAATACCAATGCTCAAAAATGACCTCCTCTGGATTCCACAAAACGGCCAATCCCCCTGCTGTCGCTATTGCATCTAGAGCCATAACCTCATATCCGAGTTTCATTTTCTTAACAATTTCTTCCATCTGTTGACTTTCCATTTTCGTTTCCTGAATTACCAGAATACTTGGCTTATCTTTCTTTACGCGTTCCTTCAAATATCGTTGTTTCCCTTGACTATTAAGTCCCCGTATATTCCAACTTAAAACAATCATTTAAAACTTTCGATGATTTGGTAGAAATACCTCGGACAGAGGTATCACCCTTCCGGAGTTTACCAAAGTCTCGCCCACTGCTTGAATGGATTCGTTCAACGTTCGTCTACCTTTTTTCCTACCGGGCTTACCTTGACTATCACCTTCCTGATTGTCATGTACCAACCTCGGTTCTAAACAGCCAGCCGTCTTCTCCTTATACCGTTGAAAGGTTTCCTTATATAATTGTTTCTCTTTCTCTGGAATGAACCGTTCATCCAATTTTGTCCAATCAGTAAGTAGCTTCTTCATTATGATTTCTTCCTCTGTACCCACTGCTTTGATAGCTTCCTGCCCCTTCTGAGTTGGATCTATATGTTTATCATCTCGGGCTCCTTCCTCGCCTTCCGGTTCGTGACTTGGGCTTCAACTTTTCCTCTTGCCATCCTTAATAATTTCCATCGGCGCAGTCACATTGATCTCCTGGTCCTGTACAGTTAGGTTGGTTTCACTACGATCCTTACCCTGAGTTCCTTCTTCGGCTTGTGTTTGAAGAATAGTATACTGATTTTGACTTTCAGGTATTGTGTTTCGTTCCTGGGTGTAGACTTTAAGATTCCCAGGAGGAGGTCTCCTTTTCCTCTGCACCTCTTGAAACTCAGATGCTTCCCCGACTATCCCCTCACGTGATCGAGTGCCATCAGGCATATCCTTTGTCATCGGCTGTTCGTTACTTTGTGGGCAATCCCTTGCGAGGTGACCATAAACATGACATCGTCTACAGCGAAACGGTATATGCTCATAATCAATAGGCTGTTGCCAAATTTCGTCCTGATACTCAAGCTCAATAAAGTCTGGTAAAGGGGCTGAGATATCCATATACACACAAATCCTAGCATACGATGTATATTTACCCCTTTTCGTGGTCTCAGCCACCTTGACAAAGGAGCCAATTGAATTCCCAATTCCTTCTAATATTTCCGGATCCCAAAATTCATCTGGTAACCCAAAGAGACGAACCCAGATCGGGGCAGCCTTGATTTGCTCTGCTTCAGGATTATATCTATCCTCCCAATACCGTGTAAACAGTCCCGCATTATTCATAAAGTAGGGTCCCTCTTCAAAAACCTTTTCCTTGTCCTGTAAATTTGCAAAAATGACTGTAAAGAACCCCTTAGCACCCAATTTAAGATCAATATGGCCTCGTGGTTTCCATCTCTGTTGGATCCATCTCAGGAGATCCCTTTCAGAAGGCCAATACCCTATGAATTTACAAATCAACGCATGGTCTCGCATATAGCAACGATAATCCTCCAACTTGTTATTCGGAATTACATACCTTGGTTTTTTCTGTGCCCTTGGGAGGCATTTATTGACCAGCCTTGCTTGCCACTGGTTCCCCATGACTGGATTATCATCAACTGCTTCTGCCAGCCGTCCTTTCCCTCTACTGTTGCTCGATTAACCCGCCGTAACATCCCTAAAGGAGGGGATTTCACCCCTCCCCTGCCGTGCGTCCATTTCTAAGCTCAATCCGTGAAGAAATCCCAGCTACTGATCACTTTCCAAAAAGTTGTCCGTAAAATGTTGCACAAGTGTACCCTTGTGCGGAATTACCTCTTAAGCCTTGTGCTATTAAGATGCAGAGCGCTAATAGAGGGTGAGGAAGTTTCTCGATGCTTCAATGTAATATAATCTTGTATTTTGTTGAGCGCTGTTTTACTATTCACTTTTTAACAGGCCGGTTCTTCATATTCTGATGGGGCGTTGAACTCCGTCTGGCGATTACAGAGCCAGAGGTAATCAAAGAACTCTCTGCAAAGCAGGCACGCTCTTTCCTATGTAAGATCGCAGTTGCAGCAAAAGGGTGTGAAGAATTTCATTGGAAAAGGCGTGTTGATGGCTAATGGGCATGACTGGGCAAATCAGCGGCGTGTTATAGCTCCTTCCTCTCACAAGGGGAATCTCAAGGTACTCATTCTGCTCCAAAGCTTCTTCAGCTTGGCAGTATTCGCAGTAAGCCTGCTATTTATTGCTTGCAGCATCACCGGATTTGTAGATGGCAATCCTCTCTTTCTATTTCCTCCAATCTGGTTGTTGACAGATTTATCTCCTTCTCTATGTGCGTTCCATATTCTGCGTGCTCTATCTCATTTGTTTGCTGGCCTTCCAAGGTTGCAACACTAGTTATAATGGGGAAACGAAAGGTTGTGACAAGCTCCAGAGTAAACACATTGACAACAAGTATTCCTTAGATGCAAGAAAGCTCGCTTCACACATTGACAACAAGTATTCCTTAGATGCAAGAAAGCTCGCTTCTCTGCCTGTAAAGCTAGACGACTGTTGGCCTGAACAGACTTGTTTTTGGAGATCTCAAAAGTACCAGACTCAAGGTTTAGGGGAAGGACATCTTCAAAATTTCCTCTCAATTGCCCTCAATTCAGACTGCTCAATCACTAGCCCATAGCCTCTACAACGGACTCAAGATATTCATTGGCACAAGCAATACTGGACTTGAACTAGGCAGTAGAAGAAAACATTGAAGTTTAATAGGATTAGTCTATTTTACAGCATTTTTTTTCCCTAAATTTGTTTGGGTTTTTCTGACATGGACTTGAACTAGCAGTAGAAGAAAACATTATAGTTTAATAGGATTAGTCTATTTTCCAGCATTTTTTTTCCTAAAATTGTTTGGGTTTTTGTGACATGGACTTGAACTAGGCCGTACAAGAAAACATTATAGTCCAGTACGATTACTCTATTTTACAGCAATTTTTTTCCCTAAAATTGTTTGGGTTTTTCCGACATGGACTTTTCCAAGGAGGCTTTCAATGAGGCAAATGAGGTAATTTAGAGTAAAAGTTTTTATTTCTCAGTTTATAGTTATTGTTCATAGAGGTTCATTTTACAGTCTATTATTTCATAATGTGTAAAGGCATGTGTAAGTATGTGTTTTTTTAAATAAAAATAAAATATTCTCTAAATAGAAAGGTAATGATAACTATAATAATAAAAAAATATGCAACCCATATCTAATTAATTGTCTATTTGAATATAATTTTTAGGACATGATATCAACTTCACATATATATAGTATTAAAAGGAAATGTTTTAATGTTGTTTAGAATAAAATATCCATTTGAGTTATTAATAAGATATTTTAATATGAATTAATATTGATCTATACTTAAAGATATATTAATAAAAAAAATTCAATTTAACATGAGCTAATAAAATAACTCAATGCACATGCTATGTAATCTCCATAATATTCAAAAGTATAATTTAAACAATAAAAAAATTACATATTGTCTTTTACACTCTAAATTATATTTACACTCTTAAAATTTGATCCCTTTCTACTCATATTTAAATCATTGATTAATATGAATCCATTGGTGTTCTATTATATAAATAAAATACATTTCTATGTATTTTTCATATAATCAGTGATACTTTTACCCGGTACCAGAGCTAGCATTTTCTGCGCGATAAATTTTTTATTTTTTATTCTTAAGATCTATATAAGGTTTCTCACATTCTTTTTACGTATCTATAAATCTGCTTCTCTGGGCTACTATGTGTTGCTAACGAATGATATTGTGAGCTTAGATCTATACCACACAAATCTATACCAGTTTGGTCTCAGATTATGATTGGAGTACGATCATATGTGGGGCTGTTGCTATTATCTGCCAGCTTCATCTGCGTGAGACTGATGTTGCGCTGCGGTGCTAAGGATCATTGTTGCCCTTTTTATGCAGTAAGCCATTATTGTATGTGCTTATCGGATGTGTTGCTCAACTGAGACCAATTGGTATCATGAAGGTGTGCGAGCTACGAAGCCCAGGGGGAGCTGGTTTTGGGATTTGGTACTTTGTCAACCTTTTTGTTGCAGTAGTTTTGTTTCGGTGCCAAAAGAAAACACATTCACCAACGTAGTGCTTTGACCAATTTACTAGAATGGGCAGTACTAGAATTCGTTGGAGCTTGAAAGCTTCTGTATTCTTCTCAAGATCAGTTGATCTCTGTCCAATTCTTGTAAGACATGTGAAAAGAAAGGGGATTACTACCAGCGCCATGACTACTGCACTAATTATTCGAAAAAATTGTGGATAGGTTTTATGATACTTTGGATGGTTCTGTGGGAAAGTGCCTGGCAACTTAAGGAATTTGACCCTGTTGTATGAGCTAGATATCATAACTAACAGGTTTGTTGTGCCAGGGGTGATTTTGTGTATGCCGTCATTGAAGTAATTGGACAAGAAGTTCAATGATTTCGTTGGATCACTTCCCAAGAAGCTGTTTTTCAAAGATCTCGAGGCCTTTTCTGTGCCCACTTTGGCCGTGATTATTTCAGTGGGTAATCCTTGATTCACCACGCTAAAAATCTCTTCTCTTTTTTTTCTTTGGTTAAGGTTTTTTTAATGGACAGAAGAGAGATCAACTCTCCGGGATTACATAATCTGATTGATCTGTTCGAAGAAACTGCGCTGTAGGATTACATAAGGTGTGATGGTTCCCTCGGGAAGATGCAGAGTTATATTTTCTTGCAGAAAAAGAGAAGTGGAAGTTGTGTCCTGACTGTCGAAATACATTTTTTTATTGACAAAAGAGGCCTCATGCATAAGGATTTTCATTTGGCATTATTCATTTTACTACATGAACCTGTAGGTACTCTCTAGGTGTAGGTAAACTTTCCAAACTAGTAACTAGGATCTCCATGGTGGAAATTACTGAACCAGTAACTAGGATCCCTATAGTGGAAATTACGGATGCCATAGAGGTGCGGTGATTCTTCCAACACCCCCCCTCCAACGGGAATGAACCTGGGTCCAAGCTCTAATACCACATGGAGGTTTTATGTTATACCAAAACCAACATGTGTTGGTAAATGTTCCAAACCAGTAACTATGATCCTCAGGATGGAAATTACGGATTCCGTAGAGGTGCGGTGATTCTTTCAACACACCTGTGATAGAACTCATGGCAAGGAGCCTAGGTTGGTTAGTATACAGTAAAAAAAATAGGTATCTTTCTTTGTGTACCATTTTTTGCAGCATGGAGTCAACCAATATTCAATGTCTTATTGACCTATTAATGTGTGGGGTTATATATATTTATCTTCTGATTTAAGATAAGTATATTAGTTGGGGGGTGGACATATACAATTCCAGCATATTAATGGGTCAATAGCACAGTAAATATTAGTTGCCATGACATTGCACTCTTTAGAGAAAGAATTGGCTTTGGTGCAGCTCCATTTAAAATATTCCAAGAATATCTCCGAATCTAAAAGTGACGAGGTTAGGTTTGGACATATTTCCCAAAGCTGTAATACAAATAAAATTCAAGCTTTGTAATAAGATATGGTAGCTACAATATTCATGTTGATAAGAGGGGAAACTCAATATTTATTTGAACACTATAATTTAACCAGCCTAGATCCATCTTATTCAGGATCTACTAAGCAGCAAGAGGGATCAAATCTCTTTTCATTCTAAAAATTGCACCTCAAGAAAGTGTAAAAAAATTTACACAAAATTTGATCATGTTGGACACCTAATCCGCTAAGGATAAAGATGTGTGAGTTGAATAGTCAAAGGGAATCCAAGAAATGTTGGAATATAAATCTAATGGTCATATCAATATGTTATAAATGTATATTATTGTTAATAATAAATACATTCCGACCAGGGTTGGAATTTGGATTTCTCTTTATCTGTCATACAATTTTTTTTTTAATGTTTTGGGTCCTTATGCTTCCCGTCAAGAAACGTTATATTAAAAATTTTGCCCTTCAAGAGTGATGTTCTCATAATAAATTAACCCTTCACTAAAAAAGTTTTGATTAAAAAATTACCATTCAATAAATAATTATGTTGAAAATTTTCATATATTTATCGTAAGGAAAAAAAACCAAAATTTGAAAAATCTCAATTGTGGAGGTTTCAATAAAAAGTGTTGAACATTTGAAATTTGCTCATTTAAAGTATATAATCAGTCCAAGGTAAAACGCTTGATGGTTATCCATTTCATATATTTAAATTATCATTTAAAGCCAACAATTTACATTATGCTACATGAATATTTAGATGCCTAATAAGACTAAGTTCCATCCAAATTCAGAGATAATTTATGACATTATCTAATATAATGTTTGATACAAAATATAAATATATGACACCTTAAAAAGGCATAAGAATGTACCACCAACTTCCAACCATCCAATAAGAGAAATACGTTTGGAATCAAATTATTAATTCATACATATACATAAATGATGGTTTACTCAAAAATCCAGTTACACCAAACTAATGTCACAACTTACAAGTTTCTAAATTCCATTGCTCCAATGACAATGAAAGCAATAAAATGCTTCATGTTTCATGAAAGTTACGCATTAAAGCCAAATAAAGAAGGGAATCACATATATGTGCAAAAAAATCTCCTTGTATTTAAATGCATCTTGAGAAGCATAAAGCGAGAAAAGATATGCCATAGTACCAAAATGATAAAATCCAAAGGCATCACATCTTTTATCACATTTTCTACAAGATTGGTAAGATGTGGCCATTTTTCAGCCTTGATGGCATTTTTCATGTGCCATCAACCTATAACAACAACACATGAAAAAACTTTCAAATGATATCTTCAATTTCTTTTTACATCAGTGATCATCAATGTAACTGTTCATGCCTGTATTCCACATTCCATCAATAAACAAAGAACGTTAAAATTTCATATAAAAAATATAAATATAGTAGAGGACAACTATATATAATATATATAAACTTTGTGCAAAGTAAAAAAACATGTAACTTAATAATTCACACCTGTCAAAGAGTCTTCTTTCCTTTGCAGTTTTCCAAATCTCATAAACTCGTTCCCATTCCACATCTGTTGTGTTAGGACCTATTAATGATATACGCATCAATGCATCAAGTGTGTTAATTGATAGTCTTTTTCTCCTTATATCTTTGATCATATTTTGCTTAGAGAACCCTCGTTCACATGCGACAGTGCTCGCTGGTATGACAAGCATTGCTTGCCATAATTTTAGCATATTTGGATACCTAGAGTGCCAATCTTTTGTTTGAGAAAAAACTTTCCATGCATCTTTCATTGGAAATATTTCTCCATTCAAATAAACCACATCAATAAATTGGTATAGTTCTCTTTTACACGCTGTAACATCAAATGTTGGTACATTTTCACCTTCATTACATGTTTTATGCTGCAAATGTGAAAAAAGTATTTCAAGCCAATGCTTTGCATTATTTTCTCTGACATAAAGATCTGATGGATAATGACAAGGACTAAACAACCTCGCTGCATTAAAAATATGAAGATCTGGAAATCTTGAATTGAAATTCTCAATCAATGCTTGGACATAGTTTCTTGTAAGTTGTATGCAACTCTCAAGGGAGCCATCAATGCAAGTTGCCATTGGTTGTGGCAATTGTTCATCATGGATTGGAATATACAACAAATCATGTCTATGGGTATTTCCCTCTTTGTCAACATTTTCAAAGAACCCATCTTTAGAGTCTTAAAAATTTAGTAAGACGTACAGCTCCTTCAGCAAAAGAATCTGATTTGCAGAAATATCTTTTAAGAGAATTTAATGTATGGTCAATAGCTATTCCAAGTGATGTGACATCCACATTATCTTCTTGAAATTTTTTGTTTAGATTATTCAGCTCATTCAAAACTTCAGCAAGCATATTCAAACAAAATTGAACTGAAAAAATTGTTGCCTTATCATACCATGAATTCTTTCTTTCTCTCTTCCACAAACTCAAATAGAAGGCATTAATGTAACTAGTCTTTCAACCACTTGACCCCTAGAGAGCCATCGAATCCCATGGATTTGAAGAACCTGCAAGGATTCTATTTCCATTATCTCCAATAAAGAAACAAGTTCATTATTTCTCTTTGCCGAATTTCCAACCCATGAGTATACCTTGTTTGCTATTTTCTCAACAAACAAATACTCTGGTATCTTTTTTGAAGCATCTGATGCTACAAGTGCTTCACGATGTGCAATGCAATGAGTACCAATAAGATTTGGTAAATCATTCTTTAGCAATGTGACAAATCCATTTTCACATCCAACCATAGATGAAGCACCATCAGTCGAAACTTCTATTAGTTTCTCAATTTTCAACTGCCTTGTTTCCCTTAAATTAATGATGGTATCATATATAGTCTTTCCTTTTCCATCAGGAACAGTAATCGTTTTCATAAATTGTGACACTGGAGGGCCCAATCCTTTCAAGTCTAGATATGTAGAATACACAACAAGGTGTTGTTCCAAACCATTGTCTATACTTTCATCTAACATTATAGAGAAAAATGGGATTTCTAACATTTTTCTAGTTTGAACCTCTTCAAGGTAATCTGATATAGAGTGAATAAATTCAGTAGCTGCTTTTCTATTTATGTAGGAAGAATACTCCACTCGAGAAGGCATATTAGGTGTTCGAAGATGCATTTGACGATGACAAAGATCTTCATAAGTAGCAACTGAAATATCCTTTTGCACAATAAAATATGCTAACTTCATAGTGGTTATGACCCTTTCCTTATTAGCCTCATTTATTGTCACTATGTGTTCTGTAATGGGCTTTGCCAACCTTTCAATTTCATACAATTTTTTCTGAGTTGATGTTTGATGAATAATAGATTTTGCATGAGTTGTTATAGCATCATATTGAATGGTATTACATCCATCTCCAATACCCCATGGACCTTGAGCTTTGTATTTCTCACAAATTTTGCACTTCATACGAATCTTTCCATATTCAACGTTGATACTATAAACCCAAGGATGTTTTATCGTCCACTCTTCTCGAAATTCACGTTTTGAGAAAGACTTCCTCCTCGAACTACTAGATCCACCATCTTGTCCTTCCTTTTCATGGCCAGGAATTTCTAGATCAACAACAAACTCTTCATTTACATCTTCATTAGCATCATCATTCAAATCGGGTATAGATGGAATATCTTTAACATTAGAAGTCTTTGATGTCTTAGAATATCCATAAAAATTGTTAATAGTTGATTGACCCTTTCTTTTTGGAGGCATTTCTATTTAAATAATGTACCTACATGAAAAACAATAACAATAAATTAATAATTTAAAAAACTTACAAAAAAAATAACTTTATATCTACAAATAGAACTCTTAGAAACTTAAAATCCTACCACAAAAAAAATGCCTTAACAATGCACCATGTCACCATCTAATCTAAATCACGTGACATCAATTTAGGCTTCGATTTCAAAGGAACTCTAATTATGGTAAAGCTTCGATTTATGTTCGCTTTTAGTATCGCCAAGTGTGTCGGTTATCCCACTGTGCGTGAGAAGGCCATGTTTTTAGCAGTCAAAATGGAGCACGATTTTGGTTAATTATTTTAAATCTAGTGTTCTCCCTAAAAGGTTATAAGTTAAAACTTAGGAATAGAGTATTCCATTTTTCCTGAGATAGTGTGGCTATTAGTAGATAAACTGTAGTAGGATTTTGATAAGAAGATGGTAGAAGACGGATTATATGAGAGTCATGAGTCACGAATGAAGATGCAATTTCCTAGGAAAGTGTTTTTGGACAAGTGGAATCTTGTGACAGTGAAAGATGTTGATTGTCACATGTGTCTCATTGGGGGAATTATCAGATTATTGAAAACAATAAAGCCCTTTACTTTCTAGTAAAGTTAATGGATTATCCGACGGAAGCCCACTTCCTCACACAATAGACTTCTTAAGGAAAAAAAAATCAATTCACAGTAGCATACATGTAGTTATCCAAATTTTGCGAAAAATCAGATATTGAGTCATCCTGAGAGGGCTAATATATTCCTTGTTGGATAATACATTCCTTCTTAATTTTTGGTTGAAATAGTATTAAATTATAAATTTGAGTGGTACAATTTATAAAACCATTTTAATTAAGAGTTTTTAAAAATTTAAAATCAATTTATATAATAAAAATATATTTTAAATAGTTTTAAAATTTTGAATCAATTTATATAATAAAATTACATTTTAAATAATAAATGTCATGACTTCACTCACAATTTTAAGGTTAAGATAAAGCGAAAACTCCTTTTACTCCATGTAAGTTCTAAATAATAGTTTCCATACTTCATATAAATAATAACATAATTGTGATTATTGCTTGATGACTCATCAAAATATTTGATCTTAAAAAATTCCAAACGTAATCAAAAGTAAGGAAAAGTACTAGGATTCTCGTTAAGAGGGATTCCTTGGTTGGTAAATTCCGGAACATTTGCCATTATATTCAACTTCAGTGAATTTTATTAACAATTTAAAACTAAAATTAACAATTCACAATTCACACCTATGGTCTCTAAAAGTAAAAACAAACAAATTCACACGCACTATCAAATCTAGGAGTCAAACCACACACAAACAGTAACTTTCCGTATCGAAAACACTAGTTGGTGATGAAATCCAACGTCGCAGAATTCAATACAGAAATGGCAGTTGGAGCAGTTACCCCGACAACCTGCTTAATGAATAGACTGGCACAAGTTTCTCCACTAAACCGTCTCGAGTGAAGAGAACCCCCCAGAAAATCCAAGTGAGTCTAGCCGACGTCTGCTCCAGGTACAGTGGGATCTTCCCTCCATCATCACCTTAGGAAAGAATCCTATAGAATATGGTCACTAAGGTTACCAACGGAAACAAATATACCTGGGGGAATAGTCTATGATCCGATACGCACGCAAGGGCAGAGTAACAAGCTCAATCCCCTTGAAAGCTCCTTGACATAATCCAAGGTTTACTAACAAGTGACCTCAGGCTCCTCGACAATGGTTAATCCGAGGTTTACCATTTTTAATACGTGAATATCTTCTATCGTTCCCAATGAGGAAGGATTTATTCCCACATTGGTTCAGATATGATCTCGTGCTTCTCCTTTAAGAGGAGCTTTCCCAGAGCATAGATGTAACAATTGGAATTTATCTCCTACCACAAGATACAGTTACTTGTTTGTTTTACTATCTTGGAGAGTTAATTACTCCCTACTCCAAGATACTAGCCTAAGCTAGATTGGTGGAAAGAGCCCTAAAAATGTAAAAATTACTAGATGAATTTTAATTAAGTGCTGTGTTATTTAGGCTGTTATTACTCAAAAGGATAAATGGATATGAAACCAATGGTGTTATGACCCGACACAAAACTGAATGCAATCGAATATGATAATGTAATCTTTTCAATTCGATGAATCCTAACTAAAGTAAGGAGAGAGTTTCCATTCACTTCCAACAATGCAAGAAATTGATCACTAAGGGAAAATATAAAAAATTCTCTAATGCACTAATTTCATCAAGAAAAACTAATGCAATTCAATTCCAAAAAGTTTTTATTTTTTTATTTTTATGTGTTAAAAACAAGCATAAAAATATGTAAATTGAAATCAAAGAAAGCTGATCTATATCTACGATTGATTTTTCAGAATGTAAGCTATGCAATTGTATTCTATGCACAATTCATTTGAAAAGTATGCAAATGTAATCTATGCACATTTTTCATTCATAGTCTGAAAATGAGAATTCTAATTATGCAAATGTGATCTACGCAAGAGAATTCTCAAACACAAGATGATTCTAATGTAATCTAAGAACCAATCAAGTGCAAGTCAGGAAAATTGGGTGAGAGATCCACAGATCAAAAAATAAAAACACTCAAAGGCGATTAACACTCATACATAATTTAGCCAAGAATCTTTTTAAAAACAAAAAATAATTTTTGTTTTTATCACTGTCGGTTGAAGTTTTAACAGATTTATTCACTGTAAAATAAGTTTAAAAACCCATAAGCTTTTTGAAAACCAAAAGAAACTTTCAGTGGAATGTCAATTTCCAGGCCAAGAACCCATTTTCTACATAATGATAAACCCTTGTTTTAAAGAGTTGTGAGTAGTTACACATACAAATCTCTTGTGAAATAAAAAATTAAATTACTTATTAAATAAAAAATTAAAACGTAGCAGCAATCAGACCCACAGTGTTTGAAGAAAAAAAAATCAATCACTAACCTGAAGCACAAATTTGCAGTTTCCTGACAGTTTCCTTGGAGTCAATCTTGAACTTTTCTTGGAGTCAATCTTGAACTGGGCGTGGAAAAATAAAAAGAGCAAGTAAAGACGAGGGCAATGGTTAAGGAATAGGTTTGAGCTAAGATGTGAAGACTTATAAGTGGATGGAAGCATTGCAATGGAAAAATAAGAAGAGCAACTGAAGACAAGGGCAATGGTTAAGGAAGAGGTTTGAGCTAAGATGTGAAGACTTGGAAGAGGATGGAAGCACTCGAATGGAAAAATAAGAAGAAAAAGTAAAGACAAGGGTAATCAAATTAAGGAAGTTGCTATATATTGAAATCCTCATATCTATATTAATATTTATTTGAACAAGAAGTAAAGACAAAGGCATATCAAATTAAGGAAGTTGTTATATGTTGAAATCCTCATATCTACATTAATATTTATTTGAACTTTGATTTTGAATATTAATCTATATAGTTAAACTTTTAAATTTTCTTAGCATTTCAACATTTTAATAATAATGTTAAATCTTACATATAATTGTAATCTTAAATTTGAAATATTTTTTTTTATAGAATTATCAACATTTTATTAGATCCTCATATATATATAAAAAAAACATAATATATAACAATTCCATATTTTTTGAACCACCCCCTATTTTCTCTAAAGCAAAATATAATTTAGGTTGATTATATATATATATATATATATATATATATATATATATAATTTTAATAATAATTATTATATATTTTCTTAATTGGTTAAACGCGTACAAATGATTTTCTTGATTTTAGGAAATCTTTCAACATATTACAATTTTTATTAAATTAAAAAAATAATTAAAACAATAAAGTCAATATTAAAAATATATAAAACACTAATATATAAAAAGTTCAAATCGAAATTCCAACCCTGCATGTGAACAACTCCTATACCTTAAAATGCAAAGATCGTAGGTACTAGGCATAGAAGACATTTTCAATGTCTAGAGTGAAGCGAATATCTTTCTTTTATTTTTACTTAAAATGATCTTTGCATCAATAACTTTTACTGTCATAGGATGATGTATTTGTGACTGTAATTGCATTTGTGCAATACCATGCCATTTTACAGAAAGCAATGGATTATTTTTACAAGCTTAGCAATACAAGGGAGCAGATCCAAGCTTATGTCTTTGATGGACCCGTCTTTTATGATGGTTCTGTTGCCCCTTTTTAAAAGGGATGTCACGGTTTATGGTTGAATAGATTAGAAGGAAAAAATAGTCTACAGCAGTTCATTCAAAGAACAACTGGTTTTTTGTTGAAGGTAGGACGTTTTTGTTGGATAGCAAAAGCAGTCTTACAGTCCAAACAGAGATGCTGACACATATGCAAAGTAACTTTTTATTTCTTCAATAAAAGTTCGCTTTTTCTTCGGAAAAGAAAAGTAAATTAATAATGTGTATTACGTAAATTTTGGGAGAGACTTCTAGAGAGTGAAACAATCGACAATCATTTCATAAAAGAATTTAAATCTCCAAGAAACCATATTCTCCATAATGATAAACCCCTGTTTAAAGAGCGGTGAGCAATTACACATATCCAAATCTCTTGTGAAATTTATGAAATAAAAAATTAAAAGCTAGCAACAATCATACCCACAGTGTTTGAAGAATAAAAAATCAATCACTAACCTGAAGCACCAATTTGTAATTTCCTCCCAGTTTCCTTGGAGCCAATCTTGAGCTAGGCGACGGGCGTAAGTTTGAATGGGCAATGCATTGAGAGAGAGTGTGAATCATGAACTTGAATCTCGATTGTACAAAGAAAACAATCCCACATTCGTTTGGAGCCAATCTTGTGCTGGGCAACCGACATAAGTTTGAATGGGCAATGCGTTGAGAGAGAGTGTGAATCATGAACTTGAATCTCGATTGTACAAAGAAAACAAGCCCACATTCGTTGGGTTTTCTACTGTTGGAATCCGAAGATGAAAAAGGAAAGACAAGGAGACAGAGACCATGCAGTGGCATGCACAGATCCCCGAAATCGTCCAGGGAAAGATTCCAAATTAATGTTGGTTTGCTGACCAGACCATTCCGTATTTGATCAACATTACCATCCCGAAACTATAGTATATCCTTTCCGAGAGAAAAAATCTTCGGCTAAGGGAATAGGTCCCGACTCCCAACACAATAACAGGTATTAATAACGTTTTTCAAAAAAATTCCAACCCTGGGCGTAAGAACGTTAAAGTTCTAAACGTCAAAAATACGTTTTTTACTCTTCCGGGCACGTCACTCAAAACGGGCATTGACAAATTCCAGCCGTCAAATATGTTCAAAAAGCCTTATGACGGGCAAAATGCCCGTCAAATTCCATCCCTGATTCCGACTTTATTTTATTTAGCTGTCCACCTTCCATATGTGTTTAATATGATGTCACAGCGACCATGTGGCCCTTTCCCACCCATAGTTGTGGTGCCTTTCCCGCCATTAGTTGTGTGGTCTTTTTCAAACTAGGTGCTCTGCCATTTGACCGTTAAATATCTGACCCTTTGTGCACTATTTTAGCTGTCCTCTCTGCCTTCTGCATTGTCCTCCTCCTTGCAGAAACGTTACATTTACCTCAGAGCAAATCCTGTCAGGCACTGTCCTCCTTGCAGAAACGTTTCATTTACCTCAAAGCAAATCATGTCAGCTATATTATAGTTGCAATTTCTGCCCTGTTCTGTAGTAGCTCTGAGAAACACCAACGGTGACATATTAATTCACCTGATAATTATCAATCTTGGCATAAGCTCAGTCCTTTCATTTCTCAGGTTTTCCATTACCTCATAACGCTCCATCAATTTAGCCTCTGTCAGGAAATCCATTTGTTTCCTCTCTATGCGACTGAGGTAGGGATAGCTAAAATCGATTTTGATTTCAGACAATGTACACACTCAGTCCTCATTCTCTGTGCAAAGTTTCAATATTTTCTTATGCATTTACCTTATAATAAGTTGAAGACTGTAACTAGGATTAAAATGATTTTTTTTTCTCTATGTCGTCAATGTCGCTATTTATGATGGGAACCTGTCCGCTCTAATGTGCTGAAGAAATGCCAAATGCATTGTCATTGCTTCTGTGTGTCTGGCTAGAGAAGTCTCTAATTGCGACAACGTTCTTTCTTCAACTCCGTCGACCATCATATGTGAAGATGTTCTACTAGTTCTTGGTGCTAGTGGCAGAGACCTGGCAGCTCTGATATTGACAGCTGATGGCAAAGATCTTGAAAATTCGTCTTGTTCCCTTATTAGAGAACTAACTAATCTGGGTGGCACTATTTCTTCAACTTCGTGAACTAGTGATTGTGGAGATGTTGCAGATATTGATCCCAAAAATGGGACTCTTTCAGCTTCAATATTTTGATGAAGAGAAGTAGGATGTTCTGACATTTTCGTCTGTTTCCTGGATGTAGCGGCAGAAGATTCCAATCCTTCAACATCAAGCATTAATGGGGAAGTTGTCCTCCTCGTTCTAATTGCGATGACCATTTAGATCTAACATGTCTGTAAAGAAGAGCCAAATGTCTTGACATTTTCTCTTGATCCGTGGAGAGGGAAGCCCACATTCCAAGAGGAATCCTGAATCAGAAAGGAATATATTTATTTTGTCATTGTAAGAAGCATCAACAAAGGCGGCATATCTTCATCTGCACTGCATCCCAACATGCAAGGTTGTGTAGACAGTGTGAGGCTATTGTATGTCTGGGTGACTTTGTAGCTCCTGTTCACCATCTCCATCTACGTCCAACAGTGAAATTGTAAACATTCTCACGAGTGAAAGCATTGAAACAATAGTATGCAATGTAAGCTCTCTAGGTTTAGCATTGACTATGTATGCAACATTGAATTGACGATCGTGAGCTCTCTTGAGCCTCCGGTAATAAACCACTTGGATTTGGTGACAACGCATTTGCATCTTCATGAGGTTTTACCATTTGGGAGAAACAGATTTTGAAGAAGCACATCATCAATGATATCGTCGCATAAGGTAGCCAGTTTCGTGGACTTTCCTTCGGAGAATTAAAATCGGCTTCAACATTGTTTTGTGTTTAATATATCGGTCAAGACTTTTGCCACGGCTAGAAGGGTAGAGCAAAGAGCTCTGAGGGTGAGACAAGCAAGTGACCAGTTTTCAAAGACTTGTTGCTGGAGGCAGATTACCGAAAGCTGATAGTGCACATGCCAACTGAAAACTTCTCTACTACAGAGGGTTTTATGTTGACCTGATTATGAAGCATCATTTATTATGAAGCGTTGAAACTCTAGTAAATGCATTGAGTCTTTCAAGTCGCCTTACTATATACCGTGCAAGTATTTCTCTTCAATATACAGTGCAAGTATTTCTCTTCAAAGTATTAGGCACACTTGTTTTATACTAAGACTTCAATTTGTTTGGCTAGTTTTAGAAGAGTTCTGGAATAACACGAAACTTTATAGTGTTGGTGATTATCCTTAAACCATCATCGGTTGAGACTTTCAGTTCTCCCACCTTCTGCCATCATCATAGAGAACATTTAACTTATTACTATCATGTATTATTGTATTTTGTATTATAGTTCTCTTCTTGGACTTGTATATATAACCCTTCATATTAACGGAGAATGTTGGACACCTAATTTGGTAAGGCTTAAGCCGCTAGAGATAAACAGACAAAGAGAGTCCAAGAGAGGTTGGAATATGAATCCAATAATCATATCAATGTATCATAAATGTGCATCATAATTAATAGTAAATGCATTTGTGCGTTATTTTATTTGGTTGTCCACATTCAATATGTGTTTAACATATCCATTTTGATGCTTGGTAAATCCAAAATTAACATGGATCAAAATTGGTTTAATTATTAATAATTAATAATATAATTATTTATTTTATCTTTTATTTGAAGTAAAAAAAATATTTTAATTAATAATTATTATTATTATTTTTGTTTTTATATTTTATTTATTTTTTTAATAGTATTTTATTTTTTCTGTTTTCTATTTTGATCTAGTTAAAATATTTTAACTGACATAACCTTACAACATGACTTCTCTACTCATTAGAAAGTGCCTCTCGGCAAAAACTTAAACATCATATTATGTTGATTACATGTGAATTTATCTAACCAACCTATTAAATGGAGCATATTTGGTTGATTATGGTTTGCACTTACTAAAATTATTTTATTCGATACAAACTCTATAGCATATTCTACATTTTGATTGCGTGAACATGAGCTCTTAATTTATGGTTGTTGTATTAGGGTTATTTTTTTCACAATTTGGTGGAAGATTTTAAGGCGTCCGAAGAATGAGAATTTTGTGATTGATGTTTTTGGTATTGAGTTTACTTACTAAATAACTGTGGCTGACTGATTTTTAGTTAGGTCGATAGGTTTTTCCTATGCATCAATTTTTCGTCAACACTTTTACTCTGATCCGTTAGATCAGATGAAACACTTTCAACCGTTGATCTGAACCAGAAAACAAAACAATGGAAAATCAAGAAAGCACGGAAAGTCAAGAAAGCACAAAAGCTCAAAAAAGATTCTATGCAAAAAAAATCAAGAAAGCACGAAAAAATCATAAAAATCAAAGATCGAAAGAAAAAAGCTCAGAAAAGCAAAGATTTTTGAGGATTTTTATTTTTATTTTTATTTTTTAAATGCAATGTATTATTAGTTTATTTTTATAATTTAATTGAAATATAAATTTTAAATTTTAAATTTAAAAATTAGTTTAGATTTATTTTTAGTTGTAAGTTTATTATGTGTTAAGAGGGACTTTTTTTTTGAGGTATTGATTTTTTAAGTGTGAAAAGAGATTTGATTTTTTTGGCATTTGGTAGATGTAGAGTTAAAATGAATTTAGATTAGTTTAAATATTAACCTTTAAATAACTCACATTAGAGAAAAATACCATGGGAAAAAACCATAGATTAAAAATATAATAAGGAAAAACCATGGGTTGGAAAATTTTATATTTTATATTTTAATTTTAATTTGACTAAGTCAAAATGTTAAACATTGTAACATCTCTCTAAAATAACGAAATTCAATTTAAGTCCATGCTAGCTCCCATCATTTTCCTGCTCAAAAGATAGGCGTTCTCAACACCTTAGCTACTTCGGCGGGCGTTGCAAGTTTATGACGAAAATCACCTTGAAGATGAGAAAACTGACCTCCTGGAAGTTTTTAATAAGAATGGTTATAGTAGGTCTCAAGGTCTTAAGGCTTTTCAAAATGCTAAAAAGGGTCCTAAGAGTAAGATTGACCCCAAGGATTGGTCTTCCAGTGTTCATCTTCCCTTTATTCTAGGGACCACGGATAAAATCGCTAGGATCTTGAGGAAGCATAAGATTCATTCTTCTTTTAGACCTCTTAACACTATATGAAGTTCTCTTCATTTTGTTAAGGACCCGATTAACCCCAAGGATTAGAAGGGTGTTTATATCATTCCCTATTCTTGTCGAGCTCCTTATATTGGTGAGACCGGTCGATCCATTAACCGAAGGATTTGTGAACATGCTGCGACATCAGGCATGGAAGGTCTCGCTCCTCCGCTTTGGTAGAGCATGCAGAAAAAACCAATCATCACATCTCCATTGAAGAGGCTAAGGTCATTGCAAGGATTGACCATTTTCATTATCGTAAATTTAGAGAGGCATTAGAAATTGAAAAAAAGACTTGTTAATTTAAATAGAGATGACGGCTGGAGTATCAACAGATGCTAGATTCCTGCACTTTCTTCCTAAAAAATTATTTTTATTTATTTATAGATTAATTAATTAATTTTTTTTGTTAATCCCCATATTGCTTAGTTTATGACTCTCTTAAATTATTCTTGGTAATATGAATAGGATTAAACCTTAATATTAATATAATATTATATATAATAATATTCATTAATAAGATTATATAGGGTTATGGATCCTTTCTCACCTGAGGGGGGATGTGAAAAAGAGAGCGAGGAGGGTTCCGTCGGCAGGAGGACTCGAACCAGGGCAGCCTAGGCCATCGACCTAGGGTGCTGCAGACTAGACCTCATTTTGGATGACGAAGACTAGGAGGTACGGGGTGGGTCAACAAGTTTTCTGTGGAGATGGTCCATACAATGGCCATGTAGGCTGTGGGTTGGATCCAGGGTGCTCAATCTGCAAGGATCCCAAGGAATATGTTTACTGGGACAAATTTCATCCAACTGAGAGGGTACAATGGATGATTGCAGAGGAGGTTTTGGGCAGGGATTCTTCCTTCGTTTCTCCCATGAATCTCAGAGGCTTGATCTAGTACACAAACCCCACCCCTTCCACCTTTGATCCTTTGTTTACGTAATATATTATACCCTAAATTATTCATTAATCGAGCATGTCCAAAGGTATGAATCAACAATCCAACTGTATATATTTGTGATGCTTACTGGTGCAAATTTTCATTTTTCGACAAATGCATAATAGCGAATAGATTTACCTTAAATTATTCAACGTCCAAAGATATCAATCAACAATCCAGCTGTATAGGTATATGTGTGACGTTTATTGGTGCAAATTTTAATTTTTCACAAAAGCAGAATCGCTGTCAGGGTTTACCGAGAAGAGTTGTGGCAGTGTAGGCGACTAGGCTGATTGAACCAATATCTCTTCTAAAAAAATTCAACAATTCCAATTTAATAATCCTATCAGCCTCTCTTTGTACCTTTTGGGACAATTGCTAGTTTACTAATTTGGTTAAAAACGGCAGGAATTTCTTAAGCAGAAGGAACCTTCATAAAGGCTTCCATAACTTGTAGGTTTTTTTGGCAAACATAGAATGCAATTTTTAGTATGTATGTCATGGAAGTATAGTCCTCCATTGAGATTTCAGATAATATTGTTACGAAATTTTCATGTAAAAGTTACTAATATAATACATATACAATATACTATTAAATATTTAAATTTATATTAATATAATAGGAAGAAAATTAATATATATTTTCATATATGTAACTTAATAAAAAAAAGATTATTTTGTGATTTGTTTTGGAAAATCATAATTGTTTTAGATTTGTATGGTAAATTTAGACTATTTATATTCCTCTAAAAAATAAAACCTTGTAATTTAATTATGAGGTAGTAATTTTGGTAGGATTTGTTCTAATCACATTTAAATTATGTACATATACAACTAAACAAATGTCACATTCTTATAGATGTGAATTAAAAATTGTTTAGTACAATGCACAATTACATAGTGTTGATTAATTTTGCATGACACTTAACATGATGCTAGACTCTTGCCTAGGCAACGACTCATAATGTAAAAATTGTGAGATTTTTTTTGGCCTAAGTATTCAATCATTGACCATCTCATAAATTGTAGATGTTTTTAAAAAGAGATGAAGAAGCAATATTTAATAATGTTTCTTATTTTTATTTTTCCTTAAATTATGATATATTGGCTAGTAATTTTTAAAAATATTGGAGAAAGTAGAAATTCTAGTAGAGTAGAGAAGAGCTACTTTCTAATTATATGAAAAGTTTATTGTAAAATTGAGGATTCTAATAAATGATGAAATTAGAAGGAATAGTCAAAATTAAGAGTAGAATAAAAATGACATAAAAATGTCTTTTCTATTTGACTTATAAACTTATATATATAAATTAGTTAAAAGAATTGAATCATAAAAAATAAAATATGCATATAAGAAGCTATGCTTTCTTAAAAATATTTATAATAAAATATAATCATTTCATATAACAGTGATTATTAAAACTCGTGTATAAAAACAAGTAATCATAAACATGCGTCCCTAAATTATAGGCATACTTCCATAAATTATAGGTAATGAATTATAGAATAAATTTACCTAAAATTTTATATACATATATAATATACAATATACTATGATAATTAAATAATATATTCTTAAATATAAAATTTATTAAATTGAAATTATTTATTTTTCTAAGTTCAATCATTAATATTATTAATAGAATTGATATAAAGTATCATATAAATATACACAATGTAATTTAACTTTCATTCCTTTTTAGTAAAGCAACTTCTAAATTCTCTTGATTTTGTTTTCACTTAATATCAGCATATAAATTTAAACTCATGCAAGATGTGGAAAATTTAGATTATACTATTTACATAAAGTTGTGGAAAATTTAGATTATACTATTTACATAAAGTTGGCTAATATTTTGTAATTGTTTTTTAATAAATTTTATTTGCAATAAGATAAATAATATTTAAATTACCTTATTTAAAATAATAAATGGTAATTGAGTGTATTGAGTATATTGTAATGTTATTTTTATTTTAGAATTAATTTATTTAAACTTTATGAACAATCAATACACAAATTAAAAAATAAAAAATAAAAATAAAAAATAAAAAATATATTTTATATATTTTATATTTTATAATGTAACATTTTTACTTTAATTTTATTTAAAATAATGTAAATTTTATTATTGTTTTTTAAATAATATAAAAAAAGTTATTGATATAAAAAAAATTGAAATCAAAATAAAAACTAAATTATATATATATATATATATAAAACTAATTTTCAAAGAAAATATATTTGATTTTAGTTATTACTAAATTTACAATTTAACTTTGATTAATTTTTTTTAATAAATATTAGTAAATTTGATTAAGCTTATAATAAATATTAGAAATATTTTAGGAAAATATTGTATTATAAATATGGGTTGGATGTTGGAAATTTAGCCTAACAACCAATATTTTCGATAATTTTCTATTTTCAAAGCTGTGTTGATTTTTTTTATATAGAGATTTGTGAATGAGCTTTAGATCATTTTCACATGTATATAGGAAAAGAGAAGTATAAACTCCTAAGATCATTTTTTCATAACAAATTTATGTTAACGAAAAACAAATTTTAAAGATAATATATTTGTATTAAAGCAAAATGTTAAATATAATATTTCAGCGATATTACTAATGTTTATTTAAATTGTATGATCGAGATGGCTGTAAAAAAGCTCAAAAAAAATTCCTTGGATTGCAATGAAACTAGGATCAAATTAAATATATTGTCACAAACTTTCCAATGACACAAACGACACCTCAATACGAGTTCGTCTGCAAAAGTAATGGCGAGTCAAAGTTTTGGTCAAACTAGGCCAAAGTCAAAGTCAAAGTCAACATTCTGCCATGTGGCAAGCGCTATAGATGACACATAGAAGAAAATTTAGTAACCCTAGTGGGACCCATAAAGCTAATGTTGCAGTTCAGTCAACAAACCAAGTGGACCCACAAGCACGTGATGTGGTGGCACCACAAGTCGACACATTGCAAGTAGGTGACAAAAGTGGCGTATGATGTGGACCAATCAGAACTTGCCACATGGCCCAATATTTCGGTGCCACATGGCACCTAAAATTAGGCCCAAGTGGCCTTGGCATGGTGCAACCTCCATTTTTGTGTTATTCTCATGGTTTTGGGAGTCGTTACAATATGGACATGCAATTTCTATATATTATATGGTTTGGAAACTATATTAAAACCATATTAAAGAAAGATTGGTAATCCATAGGTTTTGAACCCAAAACCTCTCCAACAACAAGTAACTCAATATGACTATGCCAACGATTATGCCAAATACAAACTTTCTTATTCACCCTCACACATTACTATAAAATTCCATTCAAATGGTTTAAACGGAAGCATGGAGGATATGTGAGAGATGACGATACAGATAGGCCAATGAATACATGAATCTCAACAAGATTCTAAGAATATTGTTAGAGCATATGTTAATGCATATTTCAAAGAATTTTCTCTATGAGGAATCTTTAAGATTCCCTAGGGGTTTATTTCTGATAGTGTCATAATTACGCCAAGTTTATACTCAAACGAACCAGCTTTTTCCAAGAGTATAATGGCATAGGCCATTTCTTCATCTGAGCAGTAGAATCTTCGTTCGTGTCTAGAAAATAGCCTTTGAGGAATGTTTGAGATTCCCGAGGGACTCGATTTTGACCGAATTAGAAAGGTATCAAGTTTATAGCCAGATTTCACAAATTTTCACCAGGAATTCTACTGTGCAGTCTCTTTCTTTAGTAGATGTGTGCATTTTCAGGCCATCCCCAAAAGTGGAGGTATAAGATGCATTGATGTAATCTCTCTCTCTCTCTCTCTCTCTCTCTCTCTCTCTCTCTCTATATATATATATATATATATATATATATATATATATAGTAAGTGAAATTTCTATTCATTCAGCAAAAAACGAGAACATCAGTTTCAAAATGTAGGTAGTCTCACCCCGAGTAGGTTTGATGACTACTGCAATCGATATATGATAAAGAAACAAAATAATAGTTGGAGATACAATCCACAACTTAGGAGGCTAAAAGCATGAGAAAACATGTAAAAATAGTAAAACACCTGTAACCATGATCAATCATTTGAAGTGATTGAGGCAATATTTTCTGGAGCAGGCCCTAGAGGAGGAGGAGGGCGGAAGGAACAATGGACATGCTCCTCAAAATGCACCATTCATGACTCCAGATTCTCCACCTTCTCTGATATCAAATTCTAGTCATGCCACATCACCACGATCTATTCTCGAACATGAAACTGGAAGTAATACATCTTGTTTAATGTGGAAATGAGTGCGACACATGCTTCTTGCCACACCCTCTCATAAGTTTCCAAATGTTTCAGTAGAGATTGAATCAAATACCTAAAGGTATCTAGAAAACATTGTTGTTCTTCCATGCCTCCATGCCCAGGCCATCGTGTTGTCCCTAAGCTACCAATTCCTCTTTGTCATGATCCCCCACCCCGCTTCGAAGTCTGTGGGGTACTCCCTCCACGACTAGCCAAAAAACCACCATGAACACCATGACCAACCATCGAACCACCACATCCCCCATGACCTCTAGAAGGTGCCCGACCTACTCTGCCACCGGTGCGACCGGCTCGACCAGAGGATGGAGATGTGTTTGCTACCATTGCCACATGCAAATAAGAGGCATGCCCTCCCTGCCTCGTAGAAAGTTTTTTGGTCGAAGGGAGGGAGTAAGCATTGCATGGCTTTGGACGCATTGTAGTAGTACTTCCTTCTTTAGGAAAAGACAAAAAAATAACACAGAGGATATCCCACACTCGATTTATGGCTTGATCCAAAATGGATCTAACTTAGACTTGTAAGTCTAAAGTGTTCTTCACAGAGGAAAAATGAAAGTCAAAGGATGCTCCTGGAAATAGTCTCATTGCAGAGATCTCTTCATTCTGAATCTAATGCAATTTGAATGGGCGAAAAGGGACTTTGGATGAAGAAGTTATAGCAGAAAGAAGATTGCCCATTGTCCTTTGAAAATGAGGCATTTTCTTATTAAATGGGACTTAGGAGAAATAAAGGCTTTCTATATAAATATCACATTGCAATGCTAAAAGACCCGACCTTAAGGAATTGCGATAGAGGCAGCGTGATTGCATGTAGACCATTAGATCGAACGTGCAGATAAATGGTCAGGACCTGATCGGCGGATCAACGTTAGCGGTATTTATTGGATCAACGCAGTCCATTGGCGGAGGAACAGACCCTGGACCGTTGCGACTTGCGATATGTGATGCGCAGATATCACGATCGGTGATCGGTGATTGACGATCAGGATCACAACTATATAAAGGGCTGTTGACATTGCGACATGCGATTGGGCCGATAGCGATACACCAATATCGGCGATCGACGATCGACGATCAGTGATCCCCGGTACAAAAGGACCAATGCACATTACGATTGCAACTTGCGATCAAGGCATGGACTCGATGGGAATTATGAGCGTGAATGCATAATATTTGAAATTTGGTTTATTCAGATTTTCTATATATTTCTCGTATATTGAGGTTTTGACCTCTCACCTAAGTGATTGCAATATGCCAACAGAAGGCAGACCCGATGGGGATTATAAATGCGATTGCATAAAATTTGAGATCTAGATTTTCAGATTTTCAATGTATTCTTGTGTATTTGGTGTTTTTGTCCATTTCACCATGCAACTTGCAAATGCGATAGGATGACGGACCCGATAGGTTTATAGGGGTGATTCCATATTGTTTGAAGTCCGAATAAACACTCCAATCATGTGTTTTCAATAGTCTTCCTATGTATTGCATTATTTGGCTATTTCTGTAGGAGCAAGGCCAAACATTTGGGTTTCCTATGCCTGCTGATTCATTGCAATGGGAAATTGATTCTTTTATGGAAATGCATGGTTTTTCCATGATGGAGGACTGTAACCGATGTGTTACAAATACACAAAGAGCACCATTGATGGGGATTTGCACAAAGGCCAAGAGTAATGCAAAGAGGTAGCTTGGAGAAGCCCAGAGCTGTTTGAATGCCAAGGAATCCTTTGGAAAGCTCAGTATATGCTAGGAGGGCAGTTTGCAAAGTAGGAGTTGCTCGGTGCAGAATAGAGGTTGCTTAAGAGGTTGCTGGAAGGTTGCTAGGAGTCGCTTGGAGGTCGAGTGAACTACAGAGTCACGTAGAGGCCAAGAGAAGCTCAGAGATAGCCAGAACTAGAGCCAGAGAGCCAAAGCCAGAGCCAAAGCCAAGAGCCAGAGCTAGAGGCAAGAGCCAAAGCCAAGAGCTAGAGCGAGAGCTAGAGTCAAGAGCCAGAGCGAGAGCTAGAGTTGAGAGCCAGAGCTAGAGCCAGAGCCAGAAAGCTTATGAGCTTCATAGCCAGGGATAAGATGGTGTTCTAAGCCCATTGTTTCTGTGTAATCTAATGGAGTTGAGTGTGGATCTTGTAAGAGAACTTATGCCATAATCCCAGAGAGCCTAATCGAGTTGACTAGAGCTCAAGGAGATGTAGCCTAAGAGTTTTGGGTGAACCCCATATTAATATTGCTGTTATGTGTGTTTGTCTATTTGCTACACTATCTTACTGTTACATGTATTTACATATCAGCATAAGCAATAGAACTTAAAGCACTTAACAGTTAAAGGAAAATTAAAAGAAAACACCTATTTTCAAGCACTTTTTAATTCTGAAATTGGTTAATCATGAGATCTTAGGAATATATAATCTATGGAGTGGGAGAGCTTCTTGTAAGCTTGACAAAAGCCTTTAGTGCCCCATTTTCAGATCAGGTGGTATGAGAGCTTGAGATTGATTAACCCCACCTTCATGAAGGTGATGTCAAAGCTGGGTACACCAGAGCAAGTGGTATCAGATCAGAATGCTTGATTGACAGAGCAAAGGATTGCTTGTCGGAAAGGTGTTTGGGTAGTCAAGGATTGATTATATGCTTGTTTGCAGACTAACTATTGTTTGAGTTTGTAGAGGTGAAGGGAAAACTATTGTTAGCTGAGTCCAGGAGAGGACAAGAAGGAAGAAGGGGTGAAGGCATTCTTCTCATCCCAAAGGACCTTAAGGCAATCCTTGAAGCATAAGAGGTTTGTTGCAAAAGGTTGCTTTAATCAGCTCTTTGTTGATCTTGTTTGAAGTTCTTTTGTTCATTTTCATAATGACAACTTCTACAAGTGAGTCCTCAAATTCCTTCTTCATCACAAGATTCTTTGATGAAGACATGAGGCAAGACTTGTTCACCATGATGGACAAGGTGAGAGAAATGTATGAGGATTGAAGGAAGAGTAGCATACTTAGAGAGTAGTTGAATTTCGTGGAGGAAGAGTAGCAGTTGCTTTCTGACAAATTGTAGGAAATGGAAAGGCAACTTCATATTTCAAATATGAACCTAGAAAGGATGCACGAGTTGGAGACACAGCTCTTTGTTGCCAAAAAAGCCTCATTCAAGTATCAGCTTGAAGAAGAGGTAAAAAATTTCTGTTTGTCTTCAAATTCTTCTAAGAATGCTTATATTGGTTCTTTTGGAAAGCATACCAGAGGCATAGGTTCCAAGTTAATGTCCAAGATGGGATATGAAGGAAAAGGCTTGGGCAAACATGCATAGCGTATTGTGAGGCAATAATGGTTGAGGAAAGGCCTAAATATTTAGGTCTTGGCTATGGACAGTCTTATGGAGAAATTTCCAAAGCTTCCATGAAGTCCATTGAAACAGTTCCAAGAAAGAGTTTCATTTCAGGTCTTCTACCTCAAGATTGTGAAGATTGTATTCTTGGGGAATGTAATAGCTTGAAACACCATTTGCAGGATGTAGGTGTTCATAAGTATGCACTTGAACTAGAGAGTTGTGGAAACTCTGAAACCATTGAAGAGGTTGATGGTGTTCCAAAGGGAGCTACTTCTTCATTTGATTCACCTCCTCATGAAGGCAGTAAAGGTAAAAAACAAAGGTATAAATCTAGTTCTTATCATATTCCTTTTGATTATGTTAAGCATGATAAATTTCCATATAAGCATTGGAAGAACATTTCATGTTCCTTTTGTGGTTTGGATAACCATAATGTTTCTACATGTTGGAAGAGAATGGCCACATAGACGAAAATATTGAAGGAAAGGAAGCAAGAAGCCAAAGGACCATTGGACAAGGAAAATCATGTTTTCAAGAGGATGCACATGTGTTGCACTTACTACCATAAGCAAAGACATATTGCTGAAAAGTGTTGGACTTTGAATCCAACAATGCTTCCATGAAACTTGAAGAAGGTGGAAGGAGAAAATGGTAGAAATGGAAAGGAAGATTCCATGAATTATGTGTTTCAAGATGATTCACATGTTGATGCTGATGTGTAGACAAAGGAAGGACCTTTGAAATGGATTGGTAAGAAATAGTTAGAATTCTTATCCAATTAAGATTTCATGTCTATTGATGCATCTGTTTGCATTTCTTTGTTAATGAGATGCAAGTTGCAGGGTTTTACCAAGAAGGAGAATGGAAAAAGTTGAATATGAGACTCACTTTGTTGCTGCAGCATTATATTCATTTCAGCTTCGAAAGTACAATGTGCTTAAGAAAAAGTTGAAGGATGAAATGCATGCATAAACATGATGTGCATGAACACATGGATGTTGATGTTTCCTTGTATTTGAACATGTATGTGTAATTAACTTGAAGGGTTGATTGCTTTGTTTTTAAACATGCATGTAATATTGACTTGAGAAAAGTTGATGTGGTCTCCAAGATGGAGATAATGGTGAAGTGTTTCATCTTTGAAAAAGAGTCCTAAGGGTCTTTTTCTACATGCTAGGGTCATTTCCTTTAAAGGCATGTTTTGTGGGCTTGTTATCTAGTCCATCATTTGTAAATGCAGATGTAAAGACATGGAGGTGTTCACAAGATGTGAAATCTGTTTCTTTTGTTGAAGGAGGAGTTTAGATCATCCAGTTGTTGTCTTTATTTCTATTGTTGTTAACAATTGTTGTTGACAGCATGTCAAACAGGTACAAATGAAAATTTTGTGAAGCAGATGTAACTTCACATTGGTTTGAGCCACCTTGGATCAATGATTAAGGCAAAGAAGTTCAAACTACCTTCTATAACATTCTCAGCGAGAGTTCTGCATGAAGTCAAGGAGGGAAACAGTTCTTCCCAAGAGGACCAACACATCCAGGAAGAAGAGTGGTCAAAGGCTTTTGTTCAGAGGCATTGTGTAAGGCAAGTGTATGGAGGTTGAAAGAAGAGGGTATTATCACTCTAATTTACTGTTCAGATTAGTATGTCAGTCTTTTGGAGACCAAAATTTCTTTTAGTGGGAAGGTGTGATCCAAAATGGATCTAACTTAGACTTCTAAGTCTAAAGTGTTCCTCACAGAGGAAAAATTAAAGTCAAAGGATGCTCCTGGAAATAGTCTGATTGGAGATATCTATTCATTCTGAATCTAACACAATTTGAATGGGCGAAAATGGACTTCAGATGAAAAAGTTATAGAAGAAAGAAGATTGCCCATTGTCCTTTGAAAAGGAGGAATTTTCTTATTAAATGGGAGTTAGGAGAAATAAAGGTTTTCTATATAATTATCGCATCGCAATGTTAAAGGACCTAGCCTTAAGGAATTGCGATAACGGCATCGCAATTGCACGTGGACCGTTAGATCAGACGTGCAGATCAACGGTTAGGATTTGATCGGCGAATCGACGTCGACGATCTTTATCAGATCGGTGAAGTCCATTGGCGGAGGAACATACCCTAGGCTGTTACAACTTGCGATATGTGATGTGCTGATATCGCGGTTGGTGATCGGGATCAGAACTATATAAAGGGTCGTTGACATTACGACATGTGATTAGGCCGATAGTGATATGCTAATATCGGCGAGTGGTGATCCCCGATACAAAAGGACCAATGCACATTGCGATTGTGACTTGCAATCAAGGCACGAACCTGATGGGAATTATAAGTGCGAATGCATAAAATTTGAAATCTAGCTTATTCAGATTTTCTTTGTATTTCCTGTATATTGAGGTTTTGACCTCCCGATTAAACGATTGCGAGATGCTGATAGAAGGCGGACCCGATGGGGATTATAAATGTGATTGCATAAAACTTGAGATCCGGATTTTCAGATTTTCAATGTATTCCTATGTATTTGGTGTTTTGGCCATTTCGCCATGCTACTTGCAAATGAGATAGGATGATGGACCCAGTAGATTTATAGGGGTGATTCCATATTGTTTGAAGTCTGGATAAATGCTCCAATCATGTGTTTTTGATAGTTTTCCTGTGTATTGCATTATTTGGCTATTTCTGCAAGCGGAAGGCCAAACGGTTGGGTTTCCTGTGCCCGACGATTCATTGCAATGGGAAACTGATTGTTTTATGGAAACGCATGGTTTTTTGATGATGGAGGACTATAACTGATGTGTTACAAATACATAGAGAGCACCATTGAGAGGGATTCGCGCAGAGGCCGAGAGTAATGCGCAGAGGTAGCTTGGAGAATCCAAAAGCTATTTGAATGCTGACGAATCCATTGGAAAGCTCAGTATACGTCAGGAGGGTAGTCTACAGAGTAGGATTTGCTCGGTGCAGAATAGAGGTAGCTTAAGAGGTCACTGGAAGGTTGCCGAGAGTCGCTTGGAGGTCAAGAAAACTACAAAGGCACGCAGAGGCCAAGAGAAGCTCAGAGAGAGCTGGAGCTAGAGCCAGAGAGCCAAAGCTAGAGCCAGAGCCAAGAGCTAGAGCCAGAGCCAAGAGCTAGAGCCTGAGCCAGAGCCGAGAGCTAGAGCCAGAGCCAGAGCCAGAGCTGAGAGCTAGAGCCAGAGCCAGAGCTAGAGCCAGAGCCAGAGCCAGAAAGCCTGAGAGCTTTAGAGCCAGGGATAAGATGGTGTTCTAAGCCCATTGTTTCTGTGTAATCCAATGGAGTTGAGCATGGAGCTTGTAAAAGAACTTATTCCATAATCCCAGAGAGCCTAGTTGAGTTGACTAGAGCTCAAGGAGATGTAGCCCAAGAGTTTTGGGTGAACTCCATATTAATATCGCTGTTATGTGTGTTTGTTTATTTGCTGCATTGTCTTACTGTTACAGGTATTTACATATCAACATAAGGAATAAAACTTAAAGAACTTAACAGTTACAGGAAAATTAAAAGCATACACCTATTTTCAAGCACCTTTTAATTCCGCAATTGGTTAATCATAAGATCTTGGGAATATATAAGCTCTGGAGTGGGAGACGTTCTTGTAAGCTTGACAAGAAGCCTTTAGTGCTCCATTTTCAGATCATGGCTCTAGGGCAGTATCCCAACCCCATAGTAAGAGGATTGCCTAGTCTCACAATGGTAACTACCAGATGACAAGGCCCCAAACTAATGGGCAGAATATTAGATCCAACTATGGTAACTACTAGATGCAAAGAACCCAAACCGATGGGGATTTTATTAGCCGAAGGATTGTAGAAACCAACAACTTGTAGATGAAAATATAATCAGAAACCCTATGAGTTTCCCCCTACCCACCATAAGAGACCTATATGGATACTCATGGGATAAAACCAACAGCCCTGAAGAGACAGAAGAGAGCCAAAATCTCGAATACCTAATCACCCATTAGTAATCTCAATAGTCACCTCAGTTGTAGTGAGCCAAACCCTTATCCTTCTCTGAGTAGCTAGAAACCACCCATAAGGAAAGAAAGCATCCAATTCAATATTCCCAATGCTAAGGAAAAGACACTGATGGTGGAATCGCCACCAGTCCCATTCAATATGGCATACATAGGATTTCTCTCTTCAACCAAGCCCCAATCTCGACCATCAACTCGCCACAATAGCCACAACATTTTCCAATGCATATGTTTTCCACCTTCCAAATACTCATGCTGCTCATTCACTTCCTCTCCCATCAAATTTGATGTATGGTTCACATGTCCAATGTTAATATCCCTTGTACGAAGATCACTGTGAGAGGTCGAGTTTGTCATCCCCCACATCATCGGCCAAGTGTATGACATCATCCTCCGCATGTTGGGTTTATTAATATGTTTCTTACCCCCAACGGGGATGGCTATTCCGAGGCCATGATCTTGGTGAATTCCACAAAATGAGCATTTTGTGCGGTTGAGGACCAATCCGCTAGGAATTCCTAGCCCTAGTGGTCGCTACCACAATTAATGAGTTTGTCATCTACCTTATTACCTTCACGATCCACATGATGAGTGATCACATATTCAAAAGCAGGGAGCCACGAGTTGATATGCTCGCCAATGAGATCAATTATCTATCTCTTGATTACCTTGTCCACTGGGGACCCATCGGTTAGCTTTTGTAGTATGGCAATTGCAATTTGGGGATCTTTAGTGACTTGTACACTAGTAGAAAATGACTAATTAGTTACTAAAAAAAGGACTAAAGTTTACATATAAACGACCATTTTTCAGTTGGTGACCAGTAGTAGCTAATTTACAGTATCTTATAATGCGACCAACTTTTAGTCATTTTTAGTGTAGTCATTAATTAGTTGTCTCAATTTTATGGTCTAATAGTATATTTAGTCATAAATTTGGTCGTTAATTTAGTCATCATTTAGTCATTAATTGCCACAATTAATGACCAAATATACAACAAAATATATTACTATATGATCACTTGAGAAAACCTATTAATGACCAAAGAAATATGACCAAAATCTTGGTCGTGCTATAAGATACTATAAATTAGCCATTGATAGTCATATATATGCAAATTTTAGTCACCATTTGACAATAATTAATGACCAAAGAAACATGGCTAAATTTTGGTCATGTTATAAGATATTGTAAATTAACTGCTAATAGTCATATTAATGCAAAATTTTGTCATCATTTGTAATCACAAATTTATCATTTGTAGTATTCATTTATATTTTTTTGGTAGTTTCATATTCATTATATAAATGATTAATTTAGTAGTTTATATTCATTTCATTTACTTTCATTAATAATCATTATAAACCACTAATTTAGTTATGTATTCATTTTATTTGTGTTCATTATTAATCAATATCAACTACTAGTTTAGTAGTTTTAGATTAATTTTATGGGTTCATTATTAATCAACAAAAATTAATTAGTACAATTTTACGACTAAATAAGAAAATTTCATACAATGTGCATATTCATCGAGTATGAATATGCAAAGTTACATATGTTAATTACAGTACTGAATAATATCACGTGCAAGTATATATACTTTCAAACATAAATTATATTATATAAAATGTCAAGTATTACAATATGAGTTTCCAATAAATATTAGTTGGACTACAATTTAGACATGAAATATTGTTTCATCACTTCAAAACATTATCACTGTGTTTCCAAGACATTGCAAGTGAATTGACCAAGTTTGAAGACGATTATCAATCTCTATTTGTGTGTCTTATGCGAGATATTGGCTCTAAGGGTATCACTAGACTGGTTCTCTTCTTTCTCTTTTTTCATTTGTTGCTACAATGTTATTGTTCTCCTCTTTATTCAATTATTTGCTCTTACCATCAATATTGAGTTCCTTTCCTGAAAAATAATGAAGATACAGTGTAGAGTATAAGACATGAAATACAATGAATATTGGAATACATGCTAAAGTAGATTATAAGATATTTATATGACATATACCTAAACATCAATAATGTTAATGCCATTTTCTCCATAAAAGCAAGAAACTCGAACAAGTTTTCTTAAGTTGGGCTGGATAGTGGACATTATGTGGTTAAATGACCTATATAAACAAAGAAATTAAAATGGCAACGTAGAAAAGAACAACCTAGTAACTTAGTATTCAACCTTTAGAGAAAGATTATGCATAATCAATCCAACTAAGTTACATGCTAAAAAACTCACACTATAGATAACTTGTGAAAACAAATAATCTGAGGCGTGATGTCTAATCATTATCTTTTTATTCACACCACGTTTCATTCTCTAATGCGTGAACTTGATCAAGTATATAGACATCCTGTGCTCAAATAACAACATGAAATTAAACTTTTCTAATAGTCATGAAATTTTATTAACACAAAATAGCTAAAAGGATTTCAATTAATATCATGTAATATTAATCTCATCTTCAAGCTTTGGATGTTTAAATGGACATGATACCAAATATTTTCAATTTCATGGTTAAAAAATAAAACAAAATCAAAGGAAACGTTCAAAATACAATCAAACAATAAAGACGGGATATCGCGGAATGAACATTGCAATTATAAAATATTTTTTTACTTGTCCGCCGGTATCTTATCTAGAAATCCTATTTTTTTCCTGAAAATAACCATGTGGTGAAATAATGACAGCATTAAAATTCATAGGAATCCCTACTAGAAACATTTCTAAAGTTGATGGTGCATGTTCCTGAAGGATCTCCAACAACAAATGAATCATATCCAAGACCTGCTCTACATTATCTTTGCATACCTTTTTCAATCTAGTTTCCTATAACTTTCCCATATTAGAGTCAAGTAACAATCAAACGAAGGCATTGAATTGTTTTGTTTATCTTTTATATCTATAAAATTTGAATCTGATTTGTTTCAGGAACATATATATTCATATTTAAATTCTTCTTGTCATGAGTAAGTATCAATCAAGTAGGACAACAGAAAAAATCAACCTTAATGAGGTAGGAAAAAGAACATATATCTAAAAAAAAACCATATATTACATGTGTTCAAATTTTGTATATGGTGTATCCTTAGGCAAATTTTTAAGATGTTGCTTTGCCTTTACCAAAGCATATTGTAGCTTGGCTAAACTCTATATCCTTTCATTCAACATCAATTTGTGAAAAATAAATTTCACACACTATTTTTTCCCATTTCTTAACATGCTACAAAAATGATAAAATGAAAGTGATCTCACCAAAAGAAATAAGCAGTGCCTCTAATAAAAGTTTACACCTCAGAAATTACTCTGCCATGTACTTAGGATAAAGGTGAGATTCTTTGAGTCATATTTAGGTCATACTTATTGAGATATTCATATGTTTACCATGATGTAAATTTGGTGTTGAAAGAAATATATAAATCGAGGTTATTATCATTTCCAGTATTGGTCCATTCTAGTTGTACCCCATAGTATGCTTTTCAGATGTTATCTCCACATACCCACCAAAATATCAAATATGGAAAGAAAATGGAATTTTGGAATTGTTTCTAAAACTATGTCATTTACACACACTTCCAATGTATCTGACCAAATGTACCTACTTGCATTTCTTCTTTCATATTTATATACATCCTAAACAATATCCATTTCAAAAACCAAGACAACCCCAATATCTTCGGATCCTAATACTCATCCATATTTTCTACAAACCATATGAATTAGTACTCACTTACAATTAAAATTTCTAAAGTATAATTGTTTTACAAAGAATAAAGAATGTTAAGAGAATAATAATTCTCTCACAAGTAATTACCAAGATCAGAAATTCAACTTGCAATCAAATTTCAACACTCATTTGGAATCAGTGATATGACTTGTACAATGAACATTATTATATATAAATATTACTTATATGTAAATATTACTTGTCCTATTGTGGATATTACAATATTCCAAATATTATCAATATCTGTGAGTATACAAACCTTGTCTGTTACAGACTCACTGAAACTTGCAAAACATTCGAGAGAATTAGCAACTCTCTAATGACAACATCCAACTTTTGCATAGTGGCGAGACCAAAGAAATGTTTCTCATTTGTATTAACTATACAAGGACAGAACATGATCTATCAAGGCTATCAATTACAACCTGACTTTATACATTTGTTCTAGGTTGGATGCGTACAAAGTCCAAGCTGAGTTTAGGCTTCATATTTCTCTCTTGCAATTTTCATTGAGTAAATTATTTGTCTTTTATTTGCCCGCAAGATTCTAGAGCCTTAGCTATGGATTGTTACTTAAATGACTACTTTGAAATTTATTAGCTTTATTTAATAAATATTACACCTATTATTTAAATTTAAAATCTCTTCATCGATTAGTGTTAGTGAGGGTGTATTTGCATACAACTTACCACTACTCTTAAACTTAGCTACAATGTGCAATATCTTTAACTCAATTGGGTCATATATTGTTTTATGTTCTTCACAAGTTGTGTCTATAATCTTGTTCAACTTGGTTGTCTTAGGTCATAGACTGATTGTAATTGGCAGTAGAGGAATTAGCTTCAAGAGAAGAAACTCATATAAAGAAGAGACATTGAGTTTGAGAAGAGGTGACATGTGAAATAAGTCTTCACTTTTTTTATTCTCCAGGAAAAATGTTATTCAATCTTAATTTGCTAAGGAGAAACAACAAGAAAAATGCATTCTTGGAAACTAGGTCACATGAATTTCTTTAGTAGAATAAACTCATTCAAATGTGTTTGGAAGGTAAATGGGATGATAAAATAAGGAATTTATTTATCTATTTATATGGAAAGATAATAAGATTGAACATATAAAAAGATGGCTTTCTATACTTTCAATCACATGCTAAAGATGAAAATAGATGAGAAAAGTGGGTTTAAGATGGAAAAAATGGGTAAATATGAACTATAAATTTTTACACAGTTAGTTTGAGGACATCCATACAAAATGTATATTCTTCATGTGAGAACACTGGCTTATAGGATGATTTTGTTAGTAATTAGGCAATAAATATTCTGTCAAAGGGATAGGAAATGCTAAAGTTTAGGGAGCTCACAACAATTTGTTTCCTTCAACTCTATTAAGAGGAATATCATCCATTTGCACAGAGCAGGGTAGGAATACTACACCACACTACTTACCACAAATGTAATTGAATATATTACAAGTGGGGCATGGGTACTAGAATAACACTTTGGAAATTCATAAATGTCATGTTCCTCTCATTGTTCATGTAATTTTGTAGTTGTAAGGATGCAAAGAAAGGGTGGGATGGATCAAATCATGAAAATAAAGGATGGGGATGGTATGGAAATCAACTGGCCAAGAAGGGGAAAAAATTAAGGAAGAAGACAACATGGCTTGAGATGAATGGTGGAAAATCTATGAAATGGGAAACAAACAGGTAGGGGACATGGAAAGAGGGATATAAAGAGGACATAATCCAATAAAGTTAAGCAACATAATCTGTTTATCTACAAATAAATAAACTTGAGAAAATATAAATGAGTGAATATCAGTCATCGCATGCCAATGATAAAAATAAATGAGTTTAAGATGGAGAAAATTCACATGAGAAAGTTAAATTGTAAATTGTTAGATTCCAAAAACATTTATAAGGAAACTATTTCATTTGCCAGAAAGGAAAACAAATTAAAATGATAGGATTAAGTCCAATGAAATTCCTTGCTTGAGAAAGGGGTCAGAACCCTAGAATATTGTCCATATCATTGTGGAAGAATAGATAAAGGGTTTACCCATATTATTTGAGCATTCAGATTCTTGGAAAACTTCATATATTTTCCACCATTACTTCATATCCATTAAAAAAATTGGATTCATCCCTTCGATGTAACCTCAAAGAAAAAACACGTAGCTCTACTCCTAGTCTTTTGATACCAATGCTTAGGTTATTGCTTCAGCCCTAAATCTCAATGAATTTTCACTCATAGCATATGTCATAGTGTTTTCATATTCTATAAAGAGTAAAAATGGTCTACCCTACACACATATACTTGATGGGGTTTGTATTTCCTAGGTTGCTTATTAGTAAAAGATTCCATTTTCCCTTTTCTTGTTGATATTTATTTCCATTTCTTCCCATCTAATCTTGAATCAAAGTTTGGTTAGATAGCTATATTGTCTACGGCAGTCTGGGTGAAGAGGGTAAATGCTTCCTTGGCGAGTTGGAAAACTATGTTAAACCATATATTCCAATAACTTTGGCATACTTCATTTGTGGCTACAACCACCCAAATGATAGGAAATTGAACCTAATTTATTTTAGGAGCAATATTTTTTCAAGTTGGATTTTCCCAAGGAAAGATACAAGGACAAATTTCTACTTGATTCATTTTCATGGAATAGTTGGGTTTATTGAGAAAATTGTAGCTATTTAAGAGGAAGGTTGAAGATATAGTAGAGATTTTGACCCAATCACAAGGGGTGAAGGCACACTTCAAAGAGTAGATGCTCCATCATATGATGGGAGTAGGTGAGTAAGAAAGAGGTTAGGAAGAGTCTATAAGAAAGCTTCGAGTAGGTATCCTAGTCAGTTCCTGAAATATATGTGTTACTGGAATATAATGAATTAGAGAATTAATTAATTAATCACTTGGTGAGGATTTTTATTGAGTTCTTTCATGTATTATTGAAGACTCTAAGTTGAAAAATTTCCACTTTAAGTGACTTGCTAAAATCGATCCTCACACAAGTTTACAAATTCCAAGGAATAGGATTGATTGGTCATATTTTCGAAAAAGAATATCGAATCTGTCTATTTCAAGAGCAATGATAGTTTATTGATGATTTATTTTAATAAGGATTGTCCATCATCAAAGTTTAGTAGCATCTCCATTGTATCAATTAAAATCGGGAAAGCTACATAAGACATTAAGATATTTGAAGATATGCCAAAAAAGTTTCTTGGGGTTTTGATATTCCAATTTGTAAGGGCATGAGTTAAAGTTTTTTGGATAGAGCATACAAAGTTTTCAAATTGAATGAATACAAGTTGTTGTTTACCCTGCTATTTAAACATAATTTATTCCTAACATTTTAAGTCTTGGAAATATGGAGATGGTGATTCATTTCTAAGAAATAAATTTTCATTGAAAAATCATTCCAAATACAGTGGAGCACTTTGCAAGCAAGATGTCATCTCTCTTGGTAGTGGATATCATGATCATTTTCTTTCTCTCTGTGGTAGTGATTGAATACTTCACAACTACATAGAATGGGGAGAGAAGTGCTTGATGTATATTTTGGATTCCTCTAAAGAAGAAAATCCAATGAATTTAATGCATTGCAGGAACCTTACTATTATGAAAAACTATATCAATTCTTGTGCCAAACCCAAATAAAAAGGGTTCAATTTGTGATCTATCAAAAATATTAGCCCAACCCCAAAAGGCAAAGCCACACCTGTGTAGATCCTCCTTCATAATAGGAGAATACAAGAGTGAGAAAGGAGTTAAGAAAAGTCCATAAGAAATCTTGGAGGGGATTCCTCATCAATTTACCCTCCCATGGACCTATGTAGATATTTTAAAATAAAAGAGATCTTATCAATATTTAACTATATATCTATAATATTTCTCTAACTTCTATCTAAACACTGATGATTTCAAATATAAAGTTCATATACTTTGTAATCTGTGAAAAAATACCTTTCTTTACTATCTAAACACTAATGATTTCTTATCTAAAGTTCGTATACTTTGTAATTTGTGTAAAATACCTATGGAATTCACTTCACACAATAGTCTTGTATTGGTGTTATATCAAACTTAGCTTAGGCATTCTAGTGAACAAAATAAAAAATATATGCTTCTCGTGCACATGAAATCATGGCTCAACACATACATATTTGTTCAGAATGAAAAAGTGGAGTTGAATTGTTTTATCCATAACATGATCTTAATAATCCTCAGTTTTCAAACTTCACTGATTCTTTTATGAATATTGTATGGTAGTTGAAGGGACCCAGTGTTGGTCTTTTATGTTTGAGGGAAGATTGTAGATCAATAGGTTTAACAAGGAATGTGGAGAAAATCCCTTCACGGATTCAGGAATAACGCTCCTATATTGTGTTGGGATTCATGGGAGGTTGGAATATATGCTCTCTAACTTCGTCCCAATGAAAATTTTGGGTATGGAAGCTTTCACTGATGCTTTGTATTGTGTTATCATTGCATCAATTGTGACAAAGTTAATGAACCTAAGGATAAAGAAACTTCATAAATTTCAATAGGATATGATTTTGCTTCAGAAGTAAATTTTTTACTTTTTGGTTGCCTTATTATGTGATAATATTGGCTTATAGGAAGATTCTTGGTTGTCAAGCAATAAACATATTGTCCAAGATATAAGTTCCCAAGGTGAATATTGTGGAGTTTAGAGTGATTCCTAAGAAATCAAAGATCTATCTAATCTGTATTGTCCATAGAAGTAGATGGATTAATAATTGTTGCTTCAGAATCTATAGAGACAATGGACAAGAATGATAAGATCCATGGAAAATAGAAAGAAAACCCATTTCTAAAGTATTGTTTTAATTTTAGATTCACCAAAAATTTTAAACATATCTACAAGTGTGGTAAGAAGTTATGAACATTATTTGGAAGAAATCCATTTGGAATATATATTGCATGATTGTTATGCCACAAAATTGAAGATTTGATGATGAAAATTTCTCCATGAAAATGTAAGAATGTGCGAGTGAAAATCCATAACATATATTTATAGAAAAGTTGTCACTTACCCCTTGAGGGTGCAGATAGGAGGAGTAGTGGTTATTCAAATATATCTATATGTCTATAGAAGGTACATGAAACAATGCCAAATAATCTCATAATGTAATCTTCAGATTAACTCTTTTCCAAAATTGTAGCACAACCTTCAAAATAAATATTTTAATGGAGATATATATAGAGAAAATAAATTCAATATTAAGATCAATGTCTTGAGTTGCAACAAAAGAAGTGCTCTTCAAAAGTATATGGATTACTTGGGAAGCATGAGAGGATTTAAGATCATAACAGAGAGACATTAGTCTCAGAGGTAGCATGTAGAATAAGCAATACTAAAGCATTATATACCACTTTATCTTATAAATAATGGTGTTGATTCATTTCTATGAGCCTTGTTGAGATTTGGCATTATGGATTGTATGTCCATGGATACCCTCTTGAAAAATTATCCACTACTGAATTGATGAGACATTCTGACTGGCACACTTTATGCATACCTATCAAGGCTTGGTAAAACTATTTCCAACCTCCATATCAAGGTTGTGATGGATGAACCTGGGAATCTTCTTCCTTATGTGTTTTAATCCCCAATGAAGGAGGGAGTTGGTTGCTGAAATGGATAAGAGGAATCTTGGTTTGATTCCCTATTTGGAACTGGAAGTTTAAAGTTTCCATTGGGAAAGGAAGGAATGATATCAATATTCTATTGTAGGTCTATGGTCATGATGTGTAGATAGCCAATTGAGTTGCAAGGATTTTTTTATTAACTTAGAATTACTAATGATAGAGAAAGCACAACCAATGGTTAGTTTTGGCTCTCCTATGATAGAAAAATTCAACCTTCTAGGGAACTTAGTTCTACTAAGGAAAGGTGTATGGTAGGGGTAGGGGACCAACATTTTGTCGATCTAGAGCTCGAACCAATTTAAGATGTCTATTTGGATGATCTCTATTTCTAGTTAAAGTATTTTATCTAGGGTAGAGCCAACGATGTGTTTTTTAACATCCCCCATCATCCATATATTCTATAAGTATTGTAAATGTGAGATTCGGGTGAAGCCTTCTGATTTCATTTTCTTGAAATAACTTCAGAATACTACAAAATTGGCATCTTTATATATTCGGGATATGATATTGATGTGGGCTATTGTGCTTCATTTCAATGCTACATTAATTTTAAGTTTTGGAAAGTTTTCATCCAAGAAACTGAAAATGAGAATTTCTTCTTGTTCACCCAACTGAGTTCCTAAGATTTATATATGGCTTCCCATTGCATATCATAAACTCCATCCTTCTAAAGAGAACTAATGTTTTAAATTTTCCAGTAGGAATGACCTTAGCCTTGACATCTTAAGTACCCAACTCTTGCAGAACAACTTGAGTTTTTTCTTGTTATCTCTTGTAACCATGATTGGGTGTATGCCCATTTTCTTTAGAACTTCTATGACAACAACTGCCTCCTTTTTAAATGGATCAGAAATGGCCAACATTTCCACTAGTATTTTATCAACACCACCCAAATTCCTATTCTGGCATGTTATTCCATATCCTTAAAATAATCCTCTAAAAATGAAGGTGTAGACACTCCACACTCACACATCATCTTCCAGTTACCAACCAAAATAGTTATCCCATTTATTAAACATCTTACACTTTTTCTGACAAGAGCTTAAATTTTTTTGGAAGTTAAACAATAAATATTCTTGATCCCAAACCCCTTCATATACGTAGTTGTAGGTGTCTCACAAAATAAATGAAAGTTCTATATAGTCTTCCACTACCCTTGTCAATGGATGCTCACTGCTCAACTCTGTTTGAATTGATTTTGTTGAATGCATTTGAAGTGGAGGTAACCATAGAAATCTAATGAAATCTAGTTTGGACCATACTGAAAACAATAAATCATTTTAGATCTAAACCTCTATTGCCTGTGGAAGAGTGGAACATATTTTGCTAGCTTGGGAATCATTTTATATCCAACCTCTATTTGAAAACCACTGAACTTATATAGTGAACCCTAACTCAATTCTCTAGGAAGTCTGAGGATTGTTGGATTAGTTGTGTAAATGGTCAGGATTAAATTTGGCATTGAATTCTTGAAAAATATCATGTGTTTTTGGTGCTTCAATGTTATTGACAACGAATGTGGATTCATGGCTATAATTGGTGGGAATTCAGTAATACCTCCAGTTTTAGAATGGGAAGATGAAGTTATAAGATTGCAATAAGGTCATAATTGCATGGATAAGGTTAAAATTCTATTGTTAAATATTACACCAAGGAGATACTATTTTGAGAAATTCTCCCAGTTACATTTACGATAGAACTTTAGCAGTAGTAACAAAGGGTTTTCCTTTTGTGAGGGCACTTGTTTTATCAAATACAACACTATATTTTTTTGGCATGTGACAATGTGGGTCATTGATTATTTCACCAACAACATAAGAAATAACACCAGACCTTCTTGAGGGTCATCATGACAGAATTGTGATCAAGGAGACACCTTGATATATCTTCCCCACCAGACGGGAGAATCACACCTATTGATGGCATAAAACCTTGATCCTCAATACACAAAACATATGCAACTTTAGCACCAATATTCGCAACACATGAAGTCAACACTTCATTTTCAAATGTTACAGAATAATTTTCTAGTGGATTACAGTAGTATTGAACTACAAGTCTTAGAAAAATTGTTTCATTTCATGGCTATCAAATTTTTCTAAACCTATTTTTGTCACCTCTGAGATTTTTTTTTCTTATTCTTCTTTTTGTTTCCTCTCAAAATATATGAACAAAGCCATCTTCCACAAATCATTGTCCAAGCTTTCATCTGATTTGAAATCTACATCCTTAGCAATGGAATCCTGCAAACCTTAAAGCTTAAACTTCTAAGAAACAATAACCCAAATGAAAACATCAAAGTTACCAGTCATATTCTTGAAATGGCTATGTGGAATGCAAACTCTCACAACTGAAGACAAAATATTCAAGACAAAAAAGTCCACTCATAAAAAATGTGTAATATTTTATTTGAAAATGATTAAATGTTTTTTGTTAAGTTCTCAACTATGAGATTTTAATTACACTCTCTTTAAAAAAAAACAACAAATCACACTCTTGATCAGGATCTTCTTCAAGAAAAAAAGCATCACAAAAATTTGGCAATAGTTTTAAATAAGAAATTCTCGTTTCTCCTTCATGGATCCTCTTAAATCATCCCAACTACTAGTCCCAAATGAGTCCTCCCCCATCAACCCCAAACTCATATGTCAATGATATTAGGGCTCATCAACCCCTAAAAGAGTTGTTTTATACCCTAAAGAAACTTAGTCATCTGAATGCCTCATTCTCCAAAAGTTTCATCTCAGAAATCATCCAGAAAGTGCCTAAAACTGAACCACATCTGAAGGCCTTGTGTTAGGGTGAGATGAATCACACCTACTACACTGTCAAAATAAGATGCATCGTAGTTTGGCCCTATAGTAAGTGTGATGGGTGAGGTTAGACATATTTCTGGGACACTTTGTTAGTTGGTTGCTGATGGAATCTTCTAGAAACTGCTCTTGTGCCACTTGCCTCTCTGAATTCACCCAAGGATGACTAAGGGAACTAGGAAACCATCTCCAGTTCCCCTCTCTTGTGGAACTAATTTCAACAAATGGAATGGAATTCATCATCCCCAATGATGACTCACCCTCTTGCAATAATCTATTAAAGGATCTCCCATCCAAGAGATTAGGAGGCTGAATTATTCTCAGTTGTAAGGAAGTGCTGCTAGTTTTAGTATTGAGGAGAGAGCATTGCATTACTGTTGGTGTGTTCTTGCTAATTCATGAGGTGAAGAATGATTGGAGCTGGGAGGATGGTGCTGGATCAGACAACAGGGTTGTAATTCTCCTTATTATCAATAAAGTTCTTCGAGATTTTTCCCAATTGATTGTGTTAACCGTAAATGCTTTCATATGTTCATTATATCTCCGATTCTATAATGTTTATGTTGCGATAGATCATGATGCTTTGATAGTTCTTTGTTGCTGTAGCTGTGTAGGTACTATCCAAGCGTGTTAAGTACGGGGAGGAGTTATGGGATTAACCAAAGGAGAGGGAGATCAATCGAGGATCAAGTGAAAGTTCCAAGTTGGTCATATACAATCTTTATCTTATCTATCACTAATAGGAAAGATCATTGAATTTCTTTAAAATGTTGTTTCTAGGTTAGCTACCAAACCTAGAGGGTTAGTCGTTCGATAAGACACTAATTTTCCCATAAACAAATTGGCGACTCCGCTGGGGAAGACAGATGATTGTTTTTTTCTATTGGATGTTCCATGTTGAATTATATAAACTATAGACAGAGTCTGAAGCCAGCCAAGAAGCTTTCGAATTGCTCTTGTTATGCAATTGCATAGTAGATAAATGCTACTTTAGTCAATCTCTAGTTTAGTTTATGAATTAAACATTTAACTTGAAAACACATCTAGATGCCCATTTGGTAGCTCAGTAGCCTCTTAGGACATTCCATCATACTTTGCTTATCATTTTTCATCAAAACCAAGCTTGATCCATTGAAAACTGCTGCAAATTTGAGCCAAAACCATTTTCAGAAGCGCTCCCTGACCATCGTACTATCTTCCATTGTGACTTAATATGCATCTCATGTCCCGAGCGTGCAAAGTGTGATGCATCTAACTTTCTGCAAAGGCTAGGTGCGATGATTGATTGAACTCAATTTCCCATCTGGGAGTTGAGGGTTTTTGACTTGTTTTCAGACTTGTTTTGGTTGTTTACTAAATTCGAACAATACCTCATCACTGAAGTCAACTTACATCACTTAGATCAGTCTCAATTTACTCTAGGATTAGTGAATGTTTTTTTGTGTTTTTTCTTCATTTACAATCCATTTTCAAAAGTAGTGATAGTCAATTTGTCGTTTTCGATAGAAAAAGTGTCATAAAGTCTTCCATTTTCGTCAAAAAGTGAAGTGTCGCAAATCCTCCTTCATAAGCTTATTGATTAAACTATTTCAATGCATTTGATTTGATTTGAGTTTATTCAAAGTGTTGAAAAAATATTTCTTGAAGTTTGAAAGTGTCTTTTTGAGTCTTCCTTTCCCTCTTTGAAAGAAAAATTATCGAAAATTGTCATTTTGAGTGAAACATTTTGAGTCATTGGGGCATTTAGTTTTCCTTCTTAAATCATTCACATTAAGGAGAGCTGAAAACAAATACATGCATTTTCATTTTGGCATTTTTGGTTTGTGTGCAAAAATATGATTTAGGTAAATTGCATTAGTGAGTGCTCTTTATTGTTTGCATTAAAAGCATTTCTATGCTCTATCCTTTGTAGTTAGGATTTTCATTGGTTAAATAAATGAAAAGATTGTTTATCATTGTATATTGCATCTTTCAAAATTTCAAATGATACATCACGTGGTGAACCATCAAAGGAAATTTTTTAAGAAAGATCAACTTTAAAATGAACTTCAATGAACTTGACAATGATTTGGAATCTAACGCAACACATTTAGAGGTCTAGGTTAGAGACATGTTCCGGCGTCACTAAACCTCGTGGCTATTGTTTTCATTGAAGGTTGGGTGATTCCTCCTCTTTGATATGACAAGTGCTAGCATGGAGTTGTGCTCCCCGTATCATCGCATATATATTAGGAGACCACAATAGGCTTAAATCCTTTATCCATAGGAAACTGAGTCTGCTGCCTTATTGATCACAATGCACTGAACACAACATTGGGGAAGATTGACTGCCGTACATAAGTCCTTGGTAATTTCTCTTTAATTTATCACCAAGGTGTATATTGCAGTTTTGTGATTGGTCTGGTAAACCTTTTTGTCTATATTCTCCAGAGTAGTCACTTTCGTTCCTTTTCGACTCTCTAAAATAAAAGCTCCATTTGAGCACTTGTCCTTTCAGGCTCATTAAAAATCGAAGGCGACTAGAGTCATCTTTAGCTTTTTCTTGAGTCTTTAAAACTGAAAAAGTAAAGTTGTGTCCAAGTGTCCTTAAAATAAATTGCCGCGAAATAACATAATTTCTCTTACTTTATTTTTGAGTTGATCAAGTAATCTACAATCGTGGAAGAAAGTCAATCAAAACCCCGTCGTTCGTGGAGATTAGTGAGTCAATCGTCTTTTCCTCTGGAAGCGAAACCAATTCAGTCAAAGCGGTCTCGTTTAACTAAGTCTAGTTCATCTGGGTTATTTGAAACATTCGTTTCATCATCATCAGGGACTCTAGTTACTCTAATTATTTTTGCTACATCCACCTTTAAATAGGAAGTTTCGCAGTTACCAAAGGACATTAGAACTAATGCTAGTGTAACAATAACTACTTCTGAACCTGAAACAACTCCATCTAGAGTTCATTTGGAACCCATTCCAGTTCAAACTAAGGTCACATCTGAACCAGGAGTTGTTCAAGAACCTCCCTTTGAGACGGTAGTTCATTTACCTGAACATCTGGACTTTGAATTTTAGTATCCAGAAGTTGTCACCCCTCTAGCATCTGTAACTGCAGAAACTACACCTTCTTCAGCTCCAGAAATCTTTTACGGACCTGATGATCAACCTCTTCCACTTGGTTTGATTGCTATAGAGGAGATAGTAGAGGATCCTCCCTCTGACACCCCATTTCATTTTGGAACTGGGATTAATTTGTATCCTACTACTCTTGAGTTTTCTTCTTTTAACCCTACTTCATCATGAGTTCCTGTCGAATCGTTAGGAGATATTTTGGACAAGCTAACCATGTATGAACAACTGTCAACATCCAAGAATGTATCATTTGATGCAGCTACGGTAGAATCTTCTACTGCTACTCATTCAATGTTTTCTGGTACACCTGAGTCACACTTGTATAGTGCACCATTTGTTCTGGTTGGTTACCAATCACTAGTTGGAACCCACTCAGGGGTTGCTTCAGCACCATGGTCTTCCATTTATTCGTCCAGATTTCAATATAGTTTTTCTCACATGGAAACTCAGCAATTTGACCTTGCATATCAGTATCAATTTGGAAAAACCAATTATCAAAGACTGATGTATCCTTTAAACATTGGAATACCACCATATGGAGAACAATATGCTTACTAACCGTTTCCTCCTTTTTTCGGGGGACAACCATATGAGAGTTTCCCACAGTATTCAGGTCAACTTGGAATCACAGCTAGTGGTTGGTTGCCAGTACTGCTAGATCAACCAAGGGTTGTATATCCAACACAACCAATCCAACTTGTGTCGAATATTCCCACTACACCTACTGTTATGAATGTACAGCAATCACAAGCACAACCTATTGTATCTCAACCTCAAACTGTTCCTTCTTCCTTGCAACCTCAGGTTTCAAGGCAAGGGGCTAAAGTTTCTCAGGTTGTTGTACAACAACCTCTTGTTTTTGGGGCTCAACAACAACCTAAGGTTAGTGTTCCTTTATCCGAAATGACTAAGACACACATGGGTATAATTAATCCACAACTTGGTCAATCTTCCAGTACTGGACAACAGCAAACGGTCCAACAACTGTGGCTGTCACAATATCAACAACCTCAATTCTAGCAATCCCATCCTTAGTTTGGACTTGGTTCCCAAGCTCAAACTAGTATGGGACAATATCAAACATATCAACGATCTGGGAAATAAGGCTTTGTCGGTTACAGACAACCATATTTCCAAACTGGTTATCAAAAACCAGCTTATATCTGGTTACCTTATCAAGGATACCAGATGCAGATGCCATATGCTGGTATGCAAAGACCTATTGCTCAAGCGATTCCATCTTATCCTGGGTATGCTCCACCCAACCTGAATCAACAATTTCCATTTGTAGCAACTTTAGAACTACCACATTTGAATCGGCTCACAAATGATCCAATTGCATACACCCCTTGGTGGCCGATGATTCCACATAAACTGCCATCTGAAATTCCAAAGTTCAATGGAAATATAGGAGAAGACCCATCGAATCATGTAATGACTTTTCATTTGTGGTGTTCATCGAACACCCTAAATGATGATTCGATTAGACTTCGTCTTTTCCAGGGAACGCTAACTGGTCCAGCTGCAAAATGGTATATTGAATTTCTTAGAGCTTATTTTGATAACTTCACCATTCTTGCCACTACCTTTCTAACCCACTTTCAGTTACCTATCAGGTATGAAACTAGAACATAAATTCTTACCAACTTTAAACAGACTACCTACACTCACATATCCGATCATATTCATGTGTGGTGGCATCGTTGTTGAATGGTAAAGACATATGTTCCTGATCAGCTATTAGCTGAGTGGTTTATAAAATCCTTATTGCCATCTATCACTAAGGATGTGGAAAATGGAGGAGTTGCCATAGAAGAGAAAGTCATTGCTCATGCCCAATATTTGGATCTGATTTATACACAGTCAGGCACACTCTATGACAAAATTCCTGATGCACCTAGACCAGCATTCACTGTTCTACCACCTCCAAAAACGAGTAGGGACTCTCATGCCGACAATGGCGTGATCGGTTCCTTGAGCACACAAATGGCGAGAGGACCATATGGTCGAGCTCTTACTATTTCCAGTCAAAATGCAAATTCATCTAAAAACACTCTTGCCTCTAAGATTAATGTTGTGTCATCTGACAAGGGAGAAAATCCAAAGCAACCAGGAGGCAAGAAGAAAGGGAAGAATAATAAGAAGAAACAAGAGAATTCCACTCCTGAAAAATCATCTGAAACCCCTACAACGGCAAGGAAACCTCATTGTCCATGTTTAATATGTAATGACGAGAATTTACGAGAGATTGTCCACATCGATATGAGGTTTCTAAACTTTTAAAGGCTTCGAATACCTCATCGGTGTTGACAGACCCATTTCTGAACCCAGAAACACATTTGGTTGCCATGGATAATGCTTCCACATCCCAAGTGCTTATGCTATCCATCGCAAATAAGCAAAATGATGTTTTGGTATTGATAAGGAGTAAAGATTACGGGAATTCATCATCGTCGAACAACCAAGTTACTGATCAACCTAGTTCTTTGACCACAACTTCACTAGAAGTTGTTCCACCCATTATTCCTGAATTAACAATTAAACCACCAAAGGGAGTTGTACATAAATCGACATTTAATCCTCATGCTCGAGCAGCCCAAAATTATAATATAATGGAGGATTTGGCTTAGTCTCTTTCCACTATGTCGAAGCTCGAGGTATTGCAAAATTGTCCCTCCTAAAAGTAGGATTTGTTATCAGTGATAGGTGGGATCAGTCCTACAGATTCCAATCTTGTGGTCTTTAATCATACAGGATATACACCATAGTTACCAGCACAACTAGCTTTCCTTATACAGGTAGAAGCCCTCAACAAAAATGTTCATCAAACCATTATTGATGGGGGGCCATCTACTTGTATTATGTCAATGAGTTGCTAGAAAACTCCTGGTTCACCACCCTTGTCACGATCACCAACAACACTAAAAGCTTTTGAAGGAAGAATGTACACTCCATACGGGATTTTAAGTAGCTTGCAAGTAGAGCTAGGGGCAAAAACAATAGATATTGAAGTTGAGGTCGTTGATGGACTCCTTGATTACAATATTTTACTAGGAAGGCCTTGGGTTTATGCTATCTCTGCAGTTGTGTCCACATACTTTCGAACGATTGCATTTCCCTTCAAAGGTGGAATCATAGTCATCGACCAACTAGCCTTTTTTGCTAATAGTTCACAAGCCACTGGAAGCATTCCATTGATACATGGAAATTCATAATCACTTCAAAATGTTGGAGTAGGTCTCCTAAAATATCCTTCCTTGATGGGTATTTTTTCCCTACCATCACCATCTGGTTTCATGGAATTGGCAATAGTGGAAACTTGCAACATGATCTCTTCTACATCATCTGAGTTTAAGAAGAGTTCTAACTATTTTGAGAGTGATGATCATTGCAAGGTGTTGCTGCGAATCCCCATCGAATATTTGTAGCAATCAATTTATTGGGCTTGTGCGGCAAACCCGAATCCGCACTCAATGGGTATTTAGGTAGATAGATCTTTAGAATATGGCACCTCTTCTAATCCTTGGTCTTGTACACATTCTACAGAGGAAGGAATCATCCAATCAATGATGATAGGAGAGACGCCATGGGAAGATTATCATCATCATTCCCACCTTCGAGATGACAGTGAAGATTATTCAAAAGAAATCCATCACCATTCAATCGTTGATTTTTTATTGAATTCTGTAAATACAGTCGATTCTGAGTGAAATTTGTCTAACATTGAAGAAACTATCTCCATAAATGTTTTGACCAAGCCCAATTTATAGAAAATATTCACGTCAGCAAATCTTGTTCTCCATCATAGCTAGAAAATTATTGTGCTCTTTTTCACAAAGTCAGAGATGTCTTTGCATGGTCTTATGAGGAAATGCTAGGCATTGACTCAAGCATCGTTAAGCATGTGATCAAAATGTATCCTGATGTCAAACCAGTACATCAACGACTTCGACCTGTTCATCCAAAGAAAGCCACTACCATTAAAACAAAGGTTGAAAACCTTTTGCGTGTTGGCTTCATTTAACCTATACCTTTCATTGATTGGGTATTGAATATTGTTCCTATGATGAAAAAACAAGGAACGATAAGAGTGTACATCGATTATAGGGATGTAAATCAAGCATGTTTGAAGGACAACTATCCTACACCCTTTATCGACCAGATTGTTGACGAATGTGCCAGATGCAAAATATTTTCATTCATGGATGGATTTTTCGGATACAATCAAATCAATATCCACCCACAAGACCAATCAAAAACTGCATTTATATGTCTGTGGGGCACATTCAAATATCGTAAATTACCTTTCGGATTGAATAACACATGGGAAACTTTTTAGAGGGCAATGAATTATGCCTTCCATGACATCAAACACATAGTTGAACCATATCTTGATGATCTTCCTGCTCATTCACGAAAACAGACTGATTTCGCAACATTTGAGAGCCATATTTTTGCGTTACCGACACTACAAGATAAGACTCAATCTGCACAAATGTGTGTTTTCTGTCGGCTCTGGTTGACTGCTTGGCTTTGTAGTTTATAAGGATGGAATTTGACTCGATCCAATAAAGTTTCAGGCAATTCTTGACATGCCTCCACCTTCAATTTTGCTACAAATCCAAAGACTTCAAGGGAAGGCAAACTTTCTGAGGAGGTTCATTCCAAATTATGCTGAGCTCACTAAAGGTTATACACATCTTTTGAAGAAAGGGGTACCCTTCCATTGGGATTAGGTTGCACAAGCTTCCTTTGATGCTCTATAAGATTCCCTGATAAAAGCATCATTAATGTATGCCCCCAACTATCAAAAAGACTTTTACCTGTATCTCATTGTTGCAGATACAACCATTGGTATGGTTCTAGTGCAAGAAAATGACGGAATTTAACATCCTATATATTATTTAAGTCACAATTTTAATTATATAGAAAGCAAGTAATCTTACATTGAAAAGTTGGCTTTAGCAGCCATCCAAGCTGTACAGAGATTTCGACATTATATTCTCCTTCGCAAAACTACCATTGTATCAGATTGCAACCCTATGACATACATCTTGTCATGTCAATTGTTGGGGGGCAGATATTCCAAATGGATACTCATCTTGTAGGAGCTTTATTTGGAGTTCATCAAATCAAAATTAAAGAAATCTCTCGTCTTTGTAGAGTTACTTTGCGACCTTCCCTCATCCTCCAGCGATTTAACATCAGAAGCATCAATTGTGGATGAGTCTCTGTTTCTGATATCATCAAGTGATCCGTGGTATGGAGATATACTGGCCTATCTTCAAACCCAAGCCTTTAGGCCTAATACATATCGCTTTGAATAGAGATGTATTCTATACCAAGCCAAAGATTATCTGATCATTGGTAATACACTTTATTGTCGTGGTGTCAATACGATTTTACAAAGGTGCCTTACGCATGAGGAGGCCGTAAAAGCTTTGAATGAATGTTATTCAGGTGCTTGTGGGGGGAATTTATCTGGTTATGCACAAAAAATCTTACGAGCTAGTTACTTTTGGCCCACCATATTCAAAGATTGCATACTTGCAGTTAGAAAGTACCATGATTGTCAGATTTTGGATCGTAAAACCATATTACCACCTGCATCACTGCATCTAGTCATTGCTGTTGGCCCATTAACGAAATGGGGCATCGATTTCATGACGTGTAACCCCACCTCGGCTGGGGGCATGGGTATATTATAGTCACTATTGACTGCTTTACAAAATGGGTCGAGGCAATGCCTACATTGAACAACAATGGCAAAATGACTGCTCTCTTTTTTTTCAATCATGTAGTTTCTATACTTGGTGTGCCACAGGCTATAGTCACAGATCATGGGTCGCATTTTCGCAATCACATGATGATCGAGTTAACTACCATATTAGGACTGTCCCATGATAGTTCTACTCCGTATTATCTGCAGGCTAATGGACAAGTTGAGGCAAGCAAAAATGTCCTTAAGTGCATGGTGCAAAGAATGATTGGAGTCCATAAGCAGAATTGGCATTTAATCCTGTACTCATCTCTTTGGGCATACCTAACCTCGGTGAGAAATTTGATTGGATTTAAACCCTTTCAGTTGGTGTATGGTCTAGAAGTAGTCTTACCAATTCAGTGTGAAATCTCATCCCTCAAGCTCGCAATCGACCTACTGCCCGATACTTCTGAAGAAGAAGCTCGTTTCTTGGAATTAATCCATCTGGACGAAACTCGTCATGATGCCACATTGGCTAATGAAGCACATAATAAATGCATCAAGGCACAATATGACAAAAATGTTAAGCCTTTTGTCTTCTCAGAAGGTGACCTGGTCTTGCTTTACGATCAGGATTCTGACAAATTAGGAGTAGGGAAATTTGAACCATTATGGATGGGCCCTTATATCGTTAAACGTGTGTTGACAAAAGGAGCCTATGAGTTAGTCGATTATGATGGGATTCCACTGTCACAGCCCCAAAACAGGTTGTATCTCAAACGTTACTTTGCTTGATTAAGTGTAGTAAAATTCACGGTACATATGCTTTCATTGCATTTTTTGTGTGTTTTCTTTTAGAGTTGTCATTTTAGTTAGGTAATCCACTTCACATTTGTTGCAGATGTCAAACTTTTTGGAACCATTTGTTGGGTATGCCAATGGAGCTAGTCGTAGCACGTAGAACCTATCTTCTGTAGCCTGGGCCATCTTCACTCCAAGCAGTGAGTTAGTCAGTTTCAGAGGGATATGTATTGGTCGATCGAAAAAAAACATCACTGAGTATAGCACGTTGACTGAGCTCCTCTTTGATGCCATTTCACATGGCATACGCCGAATCATTGCCAGGCTAGATTCACAACTTGACATTCTACAACTTACTGGCATTTATTCTGTTCAGAACCAAACTATTCATCGCATGTTCCTAAGAGTTAGGATTTTGGAAAGACATTTCAATTTCATTCAATATCAACACATTTCCAGAAACTTAAGCACATTGACTGATTCATTAGCAAACTATGTGTTAAATAGACATTTGCAGCATATGTAAAGAAAGCATTTCACATCAACATTTGCATTAGGATTTTATAATTTAGCCAAAATAAAGCTCCGAAAGTCAAAATAGATAGTTGTTTATAAGTTTTCACAAAATGTTTTGTGTCCAAGACAAAATTGGTCATCTGACCCGAAAACTCAAAATGAATGCAGAAAACATCCTAGTCTAGTGATGCTGGTGATAACAGGTCAACACTTGTGCTATCATGCGTAGGAGCCTATTCTAGCGACTTGGTACACAAGTAGTATGGCACTGTAGCCTCATAGGTAGCTCATCAGCCCAGACATCTGGAATGCCAAGAGTAAGTTCCTCTATCTGATCTTGCAGCTGTGCAAGGGTCTCCACTATGTCCAAGTCCCTAAGGATTTCTCTCCCTACAGCTTCACCCGTTGGAGTATCTTCCTCCCATGGGCGTGTCATTGGTTGAACTGGTTCGATATCTGCACACATATATGAGTTTATATAGTCTTGATAAACAATCAAAAAATACAAAAAAAATAGAAAACTAGAAGAAAGGATGTGGTAATGCCAAATCCAGATCGCCTTGGAAATCCATCCCTACATATGGGTACTCTGCGAACACCATCTCCTAGCAGTCGAACCACTCAGAAAAGGTAGACGAGAACGAGGCCTGTGACTGGCTAGTATGCCTAGCCATAAGGTCAACCCACCACTGCATCCATGGTTCTCTCGGTCCTGGCACTCCCAGTGAAATGTTTTGAGGTTGCATAAGTGGGATTATTTCCAAAGCAAAGGTAGTCAAAATGGATCCATAACCAAAGTTCTTGGTTCTTTCAATCTTTACTTTGGACAGTTGATTTTTCATGATAGGAAGTACCGCCTCACACTAGTTGAATACCTTCATTTCCAAGCATTCCAAGGCATACTGCATGTAGGATTTGTTCGCTAAGTGTAAGGCTGTGCTACCGGCCAATCTAGCAAGGGTAAAAATAATGGTCCTCAAAGGCTGATCAGTAACATCTCAGATATTAATATCGCCATCTCTGCTGGGTTGGGATCCATCTCTGCAGAACTGACGAATGTAATCTTTCAATGGTTCACCCCCACAAGTGAATCCTGATAGTGAAAGAGGGGCGCCATGTCTCGAAAAACCCATCAAAAAATAAATATCCTCGATCGTGAAAGGAATGGATCTACCCCTGATTTGGAATACCTGGTCAATCATATCCCAAGCATGAAGAAGATACTGCAACAAACTTATCTATTGTCTCATGCTAGATAAGCGGAAGAACTTCAGTAAACCATAGTTCCTTAATGTATCCACTGTGCCCTGGTCATGTAAAGCAATCATATCCTCTTCTTCATGTTCTCGTTCTCACCATGAAGCGACCATCTTGTTCCAACAAATATCTAAAATACAAACATCAGGTGAGTTAGGATCCTTTTTTGGCAAAAAACAGTTCAAAAGTTGATGAAAAAACACTGTACAAACTTGCCCTTCTGTGCCCAGCTCACCTAGCCTTTGAGCAAGGTGAGATGCATACTATGTTGCCTATTGACAATTCACTATGCATTGCACTTTTTGATATAGGCAAAGTGCGATGATTGGAGAAATTTTTTTTGAAACCCTAGAGGCCCAGAAAGATGGGGAAGCTTGCCCAGAATTGAAAAAATATGGAATGAAATTGAAGAGCACAAGTATAGCTCCTACCAGGTCCTGACAGTGCGGGGAAATGGTTCACAGAATCTCTCACAATCGACTGGTGAAATTTGGGGGGGGGGGACTGCTTCAGAACTCCAAAATCCAAAATTTGAAATGAAATGTTAAAACTACTTTTATGTTTACTTTTCCATGTAATTCAAGTAAATGTTAGTTTTAGTTCATTTTTCATCCATAAATATGTATTTTTAATCAATTTGATGCAGTTTTGAGTAGGTTGAAAAACTGTCGATAGAATCTGATGTGCTAAACGGTGAATTGAGCATCTTTGACCACCAAGCAAAATTTTTGTCTTCTTTTCAAGCTTTGATTCAAAAATAAAAAGAAAAACTATAGAGTCCTCTTTAAACCCTTTTCAGATTGTGTAAACATGAAAATATTGTCGAACGCTTGTCTTTTCTGGCTCGTTAAAGTGTTGGAAGCGTCATCCCTCTTGTATTATTTTATCCTTTTTTGGACCTGAGGGATTACTTTACGAAAAAGAAAATTATAGAGTTTTCTTGTCGTCTATCTTCAAACTTTCTAAACATGAAAAGGACTGAGTTATCCTTGTCGTTAAGCTCATTAAAATAATAGTGAAAAACTTGTCCATCTAGACAAGACCGAGTTTCATTGTCGCTAGACTTGTTAAAACATCAAATAGCGACGGGTTTGCCTAAAGGGCGAATTATAGAACAAGAATATGTTATCCTCCTCAAGCTTGAAAAAAATAAAAAGGTACTGGTCAACAATGACTGGGGAAAAAGGGGAAAAATCTTGAAGAGTTTATGGTAGCAAGTCGCTCTTGAACATGACACTTTCACTTCATCTCCATGATTGATTTGGGTTGGGTTATTCTGTTTCTCGGTCATCATACCATTGGTCCTTCATACCGTCCATGTTTTGGGGTTAATGCTACCAATTCATCTTAGTGTTGCCGACATGTTCAAGAGAAGTCATCCAGTTGAGAAATCATCTAGTTGAGAAGTCATCCAGTCAATGTCTCATACACTGCAATACCTCCAACCTTCATTTTTCATGACGCCATTCCTGAACCTTGTGTCATCAGTTCATTTTCACCTCCAGAAATCATTTGCTTCATTTCCTGTCATAGATGTGGGATACGTCAAGGCCCTCCTACGATGAGTTGCTTCTTATCGGCATCAGCTCATTATCCAAGAAGTTGATTTAGAAACACCCTTCTAGTGCTTTGAATCTTGCATACATCAATGGCAAGTTTCTCCCTTCCGGTGATAGTTTGACATCAATAACCTTCGACCGAAAGATTTTGCGTGGTGTTAGACACCGGATCATGTATTCATACCACGTGAAATGGATAGTAGTATCTTGAGGATCATTATCACAATCAGTGATCCCTCTCGTGTCTGTTAACAACTCACATCATTGGCTGGTAATCAGGCGATGTCTTTCCATGTTCGACCTCAGAACATCTCTTCACATGGTTTGATTTGTACATTGAGCGATGATTGAATGAGTTTGAAGACCCCGGATCTAGTTTCATCTATCCAGGCTATGATATATTATGGGATACAAATATATCAAGTGTACAAAGGCTCTACACAGATGGTCATGCTAATCATGGATTATGACTCTATATTTGTAGAATCACAAGTTTGTATTTGCAGACGACTATCTGATCTATGTACATGAAATGAAAATTTATAAAGTTGAGCATGGGAATGCCTCCCTCTGCTAGTTCATGAAAAAACATATTATTATGATGTATTGTATTGTAATTTATGTAGTTCACCTTCCAGTTTGAAACTTTTGATCCTCATGATAAAGCATTTCACCTGACATGAACATTTACGACCTCATGCTTTAGGGGGCAACTGTTATAGACATATTAGGGCATATCAACCCCAAACTCATATGTTGATGATATTAGAGCTCATCAACCACTAAAAGAGTTATTTTATACCTTAAAGAAACTTAGTCATTTGAATGCCTCATTCCCCAAAAGTTTCATCTCAGAAATCATCTAGAAAGTGCCTAAAACTGAACCATATCTAAAGGCCTTGTGTTAGGGTGAGATGCATCTCACCTACTACAGTGTCAAAATAAGATGCATCATAGTTTGGCCCTTTATTAAGTGCGATGGGAGAGGTTAGACATATTTCAGGGACAGTTTGTTTGTTGGTTGCTCATGGAATCTTCTAGAAACTTCTCCTGTGCCACTTGCCTCTTTGAATTCACCCAAGGATGACTAAGGGAAATAGGAAACCATCCCCAATTCCCCTCTCTTGTAGAACTAATTTCAAAAAATGGAATGGAATTCATCATCCCCAATGATGACTCACCATCTTGCAATTATCTATTAAAGGATCTCCCATCTAAGAGATGAGGAGGCTGAATTATTCTGAGTTGTAAGGAAGTGCTGCTAGTTTTAGTATTGAGGAGAGAGCATTGCATTACTATTGGTCTGTTCTTGCTAATTCATAAGGTGAAGAAGGATTGAAGCTGGGAGTATGGTGCTAGATCAGACAACTGGGTTGTAATTCTCCTTATTATCAATAAAGTTCTTCGAGATTTTTCCCAATTGATTGTGTTAACTGTAAATGCTTTCATATGTTCATTATATCTCTAATTCTATAATGTTTATGTTGTGATAGATCACAATGCTTTGACAGTTATTTTTTGTTGTAGTTGTGCAGGTACTCTCCAAGTGTGTTAAGTATGGGGATGAGTTACGGGATCAGCCAAAGGAGAGGGAGATCAAGCGAGGATCAAGAAAAAGTTATAGGTTGGTCCTCTACAATCTTTCTCTTATCTATCACTCATAGGAAAGATCATTGAATTGCTTTAAACTATTGTTTCTAGGCTAGCTACAAAACCTAGAGGGTTAGATGTTCAACAAGACACTAATTTTCCCAGAAACACTCCCTAGGCCCTAGCATTTGTTGCTGGTAAGAGAATATTTTAGTCAAATAAGCATGTTTGAAGTTAATAAACTTTGTGTTTAGATAACTAAAACATTCCTCTATTTCTACGTGGAGATTATGGCAAGCCATTTACAAATCATAAATGTGTGGTCGTTCAATAGTTGATAAAAACCCCACTGCATTATGTGTATGGCATGCCCATTTGAATCTAATGTTGCTAACATTTTTCAATTCAAGTGGTGCTTCTAGGATATAACTTTAATGTTGTTTTTCTAGCTGAATTAAAAATTTACGTGATACATCAAAATTTCTAAAGCTTTCACTAAACAACTGCAACTTCAAAATTGCACATGGAACCTTAAATGCAAGGAAAAATTTATCAATATAATTCCTAAAACATTAACAATATGGTAAATTGACAAACAAATGATCCCATGTGAAAATATCTACATTTCATATCTCTTACATGGACCTACATAATGCATATTCATTCCTCGACACCATACATAAGGAATTCAACCCTTGGTTTAAAATGTTGTCACTAGAGAGATTTTACAATTCTTGAGATGGATTACCTCAACTATGATAAGTAGTAGCAACCAATGAAGAGATGCAGTAATGAATTGAGGCCATTGTTGAAGGAAAAGATGCATACAAGTTTGGTTTTGCATCAAGCAATAAATAGGGAAAGGCACTTCATATCTAACACAAATGGAAACAATGCCAAAAAAATAGTTGGATGATGAACTATATTTGTATATCCTATATAGTATTCACCATCAAGAAGATAAGAAAGAAAAATTTTAGTTTTTCAATATTTTATTACAGCAAGTTCCTCTGCACTGAAGATGTCAATCATCAATGTAAATCTCTATCATTATTGTGCCAATATTCTTTATCAGCTTAGCTAAATCCATCATGTGTCTATCTAAAAATGAAAAAATATTTGTAAGTTGGATATTTATTACATAAATGTATCTATTTTTTGAGGAAAATCATTAATGACAATAAACATGGTAGTACAGTAATCCATCATGGAAGTTTAGAGACACAAGTGGTACTTGAACTAAGAGGGATTTTCTGGAGGTGAGAGAAAATATCACGATCATCAGAAAAAATAGTGATCCAAACAAAACAAAAATCTCAAGGGAATAATATTGAACCAAAATCAAGGCCATATGGTCAAGGCATACACATAGATGTAAGACAATGATGGAAAAGGAATATAAAATATTTGATGATAAATTTTGATCCTTACATCTCGAACGCACACACCATTCACCATATCTAACTTATTTATAGAACCCCTACTTGTTAGGTAGTTTAACCACTTAAACTCTAACATAAATATTGATATTGTATTGCATTGTCACAAATTCACCATATAATTTGACCTAAACATCAGTGGATCCTAAGTTTAATGTTCAAGACTGCTATGGCTTTAACAAGAACCAATGTGATCAACCCAAAGAATCCACAATAAACTCAATGATCCCCAAGCATAAGTAGCCTCCTTTCATATTTCAACGAGAAGAAGATTGGATCAAATCATTCTCAGCAAACAACTCATGGTCGAGAGAATACCTCCCATTTCCTCCACCTCTCCCACTTTCTCTAGTGGACCTTGGGACATAAATGTCAATGTCCTCTTTGAGATTTTTTAGCACCAAATTTATTGCTAATGCATTTCTCCTTTCATTATTTTTTCCTCTTCCTTCCAATAGATTGGGCGCTTCCTACCTGTTATGGAAAATCCTACCCTTATATAATTTCTTCACCTATTCCACTATGGCTGGGTTAAATAGGATTTTTATTCTTTTGGCTCTTTATTTTAAACTCCTCTCCTCCAAGATTTCTTCACCATATCTAATCTACATCATTCTCCCGTGGTTTTCCATAAGCAATAAATTGTTCACCTTGTATAATGAATAGAAGAGAAACTAAGTAGGGACATGCATATGTATATTTTACAAGAGTAGTGAGAAAATTGTGGATGAGTTATATGTGACTTATAGTTTTTCTAGAGAAGTCTATAATGAGGTTACTCAAGTGACAAGTGGGAAAATATAAATGGGAAAAGATGACTTTGGTTGATTGGCTTTATGACTGGTTATATGATAAGATAATAGCAACATATAAGGCTCTTACCTTCTTGTTTGATTATGGGATTTGGGGGACCTAAAATCAGATGACATTTCAGGATTTGGTTATCACATCTACAGAGGTAGCACACAAGGTTAGAATGGATTGAGTTGATAATGAAGTACTTCTCAAATATATTTCTTGTAGAATCTTATTAATGCCATGTATTGACCATGAAATATCTTGAGGCTTCTTCAATGGAGAAAGTCAAGGAAACCATGGTATATGTGGAGTAGGGGTTGTTTTGACTTTATGAACTACCTTAAGCTAAAGTATGCTACTGGCCAAGGTTCAAACAATCGACTTGAATTTTGTACCCCTTGGATTTTGTTGAAAATTGCAGAGGAAAGAGGACTGGAAAAAAATTTAGGTCTATGGAGATGGAACATTGGTAATTTCAGTCTACTCCCAATTATGAAGATTGTCCCAAAGATATAAGCCTCTTTTGAAATTACTTCATTTTCACATGTATACCATGAATTCAAGACACAAGCAAATAAGTTGTCTAAAGAAGCTTCTCTCTTGCAGGAAGATTGCTTAACTTAACTTGAATTCAAAGGAGGCACCCTTGTTTCAGCTACAAAAAGAAACTTACATTTAGCTGGTCTTTTGGTACCATATGGTGGTTTTTGGTAGAGGTTTTTCACATCCATTGTAAGAACTGTGAGTTTTAAATTCACAAGATAAGTAAGATGTTTGGTTGATGTTTTTTGATGGAATAGTTGTCTATAAGACATTACAATAAGACTGAAAATTGTGGATTTAGTCTTCTAACTAGTGTAGACAATGCAGAGAACAAGAGAGGTCTGAGTGCGTACAAGATTGAACAATGTATATTCTAATTTCATTCTCAGAAATATCAAATATAAGGATTTTTTTCCTTAAAAAAAATAATAGTTTGGATCTCCAAAAGGAAAAGAAATGCGTAGGTGTTAGAAGGTAGGAGAAAGGCTTTATAAACTATCATTAATATTAATCTAAAGGTACCATGCAACATTGGACATAAAAATCCATTTTTATTGCCAAAAACTGATTACACCCAAATTTGTGGTACCACAGAGGAATCAAATCAACGTAAATGTCAAAAGAAAATGATTCAAAGTTAAAGAACTTACTAGACATAAGTTATTTCTCCTTGAGGTACTAATGTATGTATGTTATGAAAATTGGTCAGCCCAAGGGCACGAATGAAGCAGTGGAGTAGATGGAACCGCTGACATAGTAGATTTGCGTAATGGAAATCGATCTCGACACCTCCGAATTAATTTTCATCATGGAAATGGATCCATACACCTCCAATTATTCATTAATGACACTAATATATGGAATGTAGGTAAATATCCATGAGTAATTGATTGTAGCTGTGTCCTCCCCTATGTCATGGAAATAGTCAAAATTAATTATGTTTTGATTGAGTCTTACATTAAAAAATACCACTTGATATCACTCTGAAGTGTTATTACATAACTGTAATGCTAGGAGAGCTCCTAGCTCAGCTCAAAAAGTTTAATCTTTTGGCACATCAACCAACTCATACTCAACAAGTGAAAGATTATTGTCTTCCTTCACAACAAAATCTGCAGGCTCGGTTGCCTCAATCCTGCCCCACTTGTTAACAACAAGTCTCATTGAACCCCTAAACATATCAATCTTTGCATTACAAAAGATAATTGTAGTTCCTTGCTTCATGATATCAACTTGATCATTCCTCGCAGTGAAGAGAATTGTCCCAGTTTCATCTCCTACCAGGCACTATGTAATACTCATCTGAAAGATCAGAGCATCAGGTCAGCCTCTTTCAAGAGCAAGTTGTGCGCTCAAAACTTTCACAACCATATTGCGCCCAGATGACCCAGGTGGCAATTAGTTAACCTTTGTGAAAATAAGCTTCCTTATATATCCTACCAGGCACTCTACAATATGCATCTGATGGATCAAAGCATCAGGTCATCCTTTTTCAAGAACAAGTTGTGCACTAAGCACTTTCACAACCAAATTGTGCCCAGATGACCCAAATGTCAGTTGGTCAACCTTTGTGAAAACAAGCTTATTGAGATCTCCTACCAGGAACTTTGCAATATGCATCTGATGACCAGAGCATCAGGTTAGCCTTTTTCAAGAATAAGTTGTGCACTCAACACTTTCACAACAAGACTGTGCCTAGATGACCCTGGTGTTGAGAAATGGAAACAAGAGAGTCCAATTTAATTTGTCCTTGAATTAAACTAGAAATTAAGTTCGAATTATATTCTCATAGAAACGTAAAATACTTAAATTAAATTTATTAAACTTACTTAACTTAGGAAATTCGAGTTGGAAGACTTTTGTCGTCATGTGTATGTTCTCCCTATTGTAGGAGTCTAGTATGAGTTAATTGTGAGTTGTAAAATAGAAGACTGAGTTTCATGAGTTAGTTCAGTTAAATTAGTTGTCAAACTGATTGAGAGAACTAATAGTGAGTTAGCAGTCAGTGGTGTCACTAATGAAATCCACCAATGCTACTCTAGTTAACTGAATATTTACTGTTCAGAATCTAATGCATGTCGAATATGAGAAAGACCCAGTTGAGACTAGAGTGTACAGACATTGTACTATTTGTTTTAGATTTTTCTGAGTTGCACTGATAGTGCATGCATTCAGGAATTGACCCTTGAGGGATTGCACAATTTTTAGAGGGTTTATTTCCCTTTAAGTACAAGCTATCCTCCATAGGAATTACGCTTTGGAATAGAGACTTGGAGAGCTTGTGAAGAGGCTAAGATTTGTCCTTGAGCTTGCTTATGAGTTGAAGATTGAATTTGTTGAGTTCTGGGATTGTTATAGAGAGAACAATAATTGTAATTTCATCTTGATTTTTTGTATTAATACAAAAGAGATAGTGGGGTTTTGAGCTGTGGCTTTCCCTGGATATTTATTTTGTTATGTTCCCTTGATTCTCTTCGTATATTGATTATTGTTTGCATGATGTTCATGGGCTTCCAGTGTAAAGAGTAGGATTAGATTCTCGTCTCTTGCTTTAGCAAATTGCATTAGCTTATGAATCTATAGGATATCCCACATGGTATTAGAGCTGAGAATAGTATCTATAGGAGATTTTGAAGTTTTGAGTTTTTGGGTTACAGGTGAATGTTGAATTTTCAATACATACTTAAGGATAGGCAGATGGCATTCCATGGGTTGAGGATTGAGTATTCCTTGCAAGGAAGCTCGAATTTCATAGCCTAGAGGGACAGGATGGAGGTTGTGCTAGAGGATAATGGCTTGAAGAATTTTTTTGGACGAGCAATTCTAAACCAGCAGCTACTGATGGACAGAACTTGGCCATGTGGAAGAAGTATGTGGTGAAGGAAAGGCGGATAATCCTTGAGGGAGTTCGAGATCATATTGTCTCAAGTCTCCATGGAAAGGAAACCCCGCATGCTATGTGCAAAACATTAACATACATGTATCAGAATAACAATGATCAAAGGAAGTTGGCACTGAAGGATAAACTTCATAAAATAAAGATGGAGAAAGACGAGACGATTCCAAAGTACTTGACCAAGTTCACTCAATTTTAGGAGGAACTTGGAAGTGTTGGAATCATAGTTTCTGAGGAGGATAAGGTGATCATTTCTCTTCTTGGACTCCCAAAGAGTTGACATTATTATCAGGACTCTGTTAATGGTCAGGTGATGCTGCTAGATTGGGAATGACTATGGTTGGATTCGATGCATGATGATATCAGGAGGAAGACCAAGGATGACTCTGCATCAAAGACTGGTGATGATGAGAATTATGCCTTAGTGATTAAGGCGAGGAAGCAGAAAGGTAAAATTTCCCATTCCAAATTAGATTCTTATCTGGAGGTAAGAAGAAGGACATGGCAAAAGTTAAATTCTTTCATTGTCACAAGATGGGATACTTTGCTACAAATTTTCCATTGAAGAAGTCCAAGGCGAAGTCCTTAGGAGGAGTGGTTGGTGAGGCGTTGGCCTCCCAATTTGAATTGGACTTTTCCCTCATTGCATGCATGGTTTCTTCAATGATGGGAAGTGTTTGTTACATAGATAGTTAAGATTCATTCCACATGACTAGAGAAAAAGAGTTATCCAGTGAACTGGAGGAGAGATATCTCAAGATGCATACCGAGATGGTTGATGATGGTAAGTAGAGTGTTACTGGTGTGGGCACTGTTACTTTTCAGAGGCAACATGCAGCTCCAATCACCTTGAAGAATCTTATGCATGTTCCCAGACTAACGAAGAACTTGGTATTCATTGCCATGCTTGACAATAGAGGCTATGATGTGATATTTTCAAAAGGAAAGGCGTTCCTTCAACACATAGTCATGGGTCAAGTAAAGAAGATAGGGATTTGAGTTCAGAATATCTATAAGATAGAGGTAGAGGATTGTGCAACTTTGAGTTCAAAAGCAGAAAAGGTGTTGAGCCGAGATGTCGGCGAGTTTTTGCACAGGAAATTGGGCCACTTGCATCATGGGGATTTGAATACATTGCAGCAAATCTCTATTGGTCTTCCTAAAGGTACGCTTGAGAAAGTTGATACACGCAAGAGTTGTACTTTGGGAAAATACACCAAGTCTTCCTTTGGAGACAGAGACAGTCGAGAGAAGTCTATTCTAGAGAGAGTCCATTCAGATGTGTGTGGATGATTCTTGACAGCATTCACAGACAATCATAGTTATTATGTTATATTTGTTGATGAATATTCTCGTAAATGTTGGGTATTTTTATGCAGAAAAATGATCAAACTCTCATAAAGTTTTGTGAGTTCAAAGCATTGGTAGAGAAAGAGTCTAGCAAGAAGGTTAAATCTGTTGGGTCCCTATAATACTAGTGATTACCCCATTACTATTGTAGTTATACCCCTTATTTATATTGTTGTGCCCCTATTACCCCCATATTTTTATTTCTGTGCCCCATAGAATCCCTCTATTGTTATTTTTGTGGCTTTATATTATTATTGTTAGGTCGGCTGGATTATATTGCGACTCCTTAGACTCCTATATATAGAAAGGAGGTTTTGTCATTTGTAACATCCAAGAATTTTTCATTTATGTAATGTAAAGGAGGTTGCCCCCTCAAAGAGGCTGAATTCTAAGGCGTTGAACTTTCTTTTCTATCTTTTCTTGAGCTGGTTTCATAACATTTGGTATCAGAGCTTTGGATTCTAGGGTTTCGCTGCTCCAAACAGGTCATCGTGGCATTTTCGCTATAACTTTTGTTCTGTGACGTTTCAGAAGTCACAAAAAAAACACATTTGAGAAGAAATCGTGCTGAACGTTGGGTCCGAATTGCAGATCCTTTCGTTAGATATTTGTGGAGATATGATCTGAGGAAGTTGGTATTTTTTCAGACTCCTGAATTACATTCCGAACAGGTGACCGGGGGAAAATCGTCATAACTTTCTTTCTGAGCATCGGATTGAAATTTCGCAAGAAGGTATAGAAAGAGGACGGAATGTAGTTTTCTTTTATATATTTTTTAGAGTCAAAGCTTGAAACAATGACACGTGTCACTTCATACAAGTTCGCTCTACTGAACTAGTATACAATCAGGTCACTGCGGGAGATTGTGCATAACTCTTTCTTGGAGAATCCAATTTGGATAAAACTAGTGGCATTGGAAGGAGGACACAGAAGGATACTATAGGTTGCAATTTTAGAACTTAAAGATTGAAAAGTACAGAGTTACAGTCATTTCAAGGTCGAGCTCCTAAAATCAAGAAAAAGCAAGATGAGGAAGTTTGATGGCAAGGATCCGGTAAATTGGATACTTCAGATGGAGAAATATTTTGATCTACATGGTGTACAATTGTTACAAAAGGTATGTATTGCATCTTCATATTTAGAACCAGATCCATTTTATGATACAAAGAGCTTTGTTCTCGTAAACAACTTGTTAAGTGGTCAATTTTCACGGAGGAAATGATAGCACATTATGAGGATACAAAGAGCAACACCTTCTTTAGAGCAACACCACAACAATTGGAAAGAGTAAAAGGGCTTTGTGACATAGTGGAAAGCAAAATTATGAAAACTAGGAAGCATACCCCTCACAACTATAAAGATGGAAGTGTTGTTTCTCCTAGCCTTCCACAACTTAGAAGGGTTACACCACAAAAACTGGAAGAAAAAAGAGAAAAAGGGCTTTGTTACAATTGTGATAGCAAATGCACTAAAGGTATTAAGTGTGCTGAGAAGAAATTATTTTACATAGAATATGAAGAGGAGGAAGAAAAGGATCAAGAAACATCAAAAGAAGATGATATACGCCAGGACCCCACCCCAGAGAAAGAAGAAACGAATCAAACCATAACTTGTAAAGCATTGGCAAGAATTACCACTCCTCAAAATCTCAAGATAGAAGGACATATCAAGAAGAAAAAGGTGCAAGAAGTGAAAAATCACATCGAGAAAGAAGAAATGAATCCAACCATATCTTGTAATTCATTGTTCGAAATTACCACTCCTCAAACAATCAAGATAGAAGGACATATCAAGAAGAAAAATGTTCAAGAAGTGAAAGATCACATCGAGCATCAAGAAATGAATCCGACCATATCTTGTAAAGGATTGGAAGGAATTACCACTCCTCAAACCATCAAGATAGAAGGACAAATCAAGAAGAAAAAGGTAATATTGTTGATTGATTCAGGAAGCACCCACAATTTTATTCATTGTAGGGTAGCAAAAGAATTGAATTGCTTCCTATATCCAACACCAGAGTGTCAAGTGATGATTGCAAATGGAGGAACAATAAATTGTTCTGGAAAGTGGCATAATATCAAGCTATCCATGGGAGAATATCTATTGACTAGCCCAATGTTTTCCATTCCAATGGGAGGTGCTGATGTTGTACTAGGAGTCCAATGGCTACAATCCTTAGGTACGATAGCTTTTAATTTTCAAGAACTTTTCATGAAATTTTCTGTGGAAGGAAAGGAAGTTGAATTAAGGGGTATTGCAGGGAAACTAGGAAAGATAATCAGCTCTAATGGCATGACAAAGCTTCTAAAAAAGGAGCAAAGAGGTGTAATTGCACAATTATGTTCGCTAGATGTTTCCACATTGGAATCATCTATTTCTCCAGATCTCCAAAAAGTCCCGGACAATCATTCCAAGGTATTTGAGACTCCCAAAGGTCTCCCACCTATGCGTGATCATGATCATGCTATTCATCTGATTCCAGGAAGTGTTCCTCCAAACATCAGGCCGTACAGATATCCATATGTCCAAAAAAGTGAAATTGAACGTATGGTTGCAGAAATGCTAGAGGCTGGTATAATTCAACCAAGTCAAAGTTCTTTCTCAGCTCCAGTAGTATTGGTGCACAAGAAGGATGGATCATGGCACATGTGTCCAGATTATAGGGAGCTCAACAAGCTCATTATTAAAGATAAGTTCCCCATTCCTGTCATTGATGAATTACTGGATGAATTGCATGGATCAATTTACTTCACCAAGTTGGATCTTCGTTCGGGATATCATCAAATCAGAATGAAGATTGAAGACATTCCGAAAACGGAATTTAGAACTCATGAGGGTCATTATGAATTTTTGGACATGCCTTTTGGCCTTACCAATGCACCTTCAACATTTCAAGGTTTGATGAATTCAATTTTCAAACCATTCCTTAGAAAATTTGTGTTGGTATTTTTTGATGATATACTAATCTACAGCAAGTCTTGGAAGGATCATTTTGAACATGTTGACAAGGTGCTACAACTATTGGAGGAGAAACAATTATATGCAAAAAGATCCAAATGTTTCTTTGGAGTCCAGGAGGTGGAATATTTGGGTCATATTGTATCTCATGAAGGAGTTAAAGTAGACCCTAGCAAAATTAAAGGCATTAAGGAATGGAAAGTCCCCACATCCATAAAGCATCTGCGAGGATTTCTTGGGTTGACAGGGTATTATCGCAAGTTCGTTAAGAATTATGGGAGAATAGCAGCACCTCTAACAACATTATTGAAGAAAGATTCATTTTCATGGACTCCGGAAGCAACAAAGGCCTTTAAACATCTTAAAGAGGCAATGTGCCAAGCACCGGTCTTAGCTACACCGGACTTCACAAAAACCTTTATTGTGGAATGTGATGCTTCAGGAAATGGAATTGGTGCTGTTCTAATGCAAGATGAAAGACCCATTACTTTTGAAAGTCGTCCAATCAAGGGAAAGTTTTTAAGCAAAGCTATTTATGAGAAGGAAATGTTGGCAATACTCCATACACTTAAGAAATGGCGACCCTACCTAATGGGAAGACACTTCAAGGTAAAAAAAGATCATGATAGCCTTAAATACTTTTTAGAACAAAGATTATCCTCTGAAAAGCAACAAAAGTGGGTCACAAAGATGTTGGGTTATGACTTTGAAATCATCTACAAAAAAGGGAAGCAAAATGTGGTGGCAGATGCACTCTCAAGAAAGGATGAGGATATGGAAGCATTGTTGTGTGCCATTTCTATTATCCAACCAGATTGGATAAACGAAGCAAAGGAGGAATGGAAGAATGATGAAGAAGTGTGGGCACTTATTCGAAAGCTACAAAAAGATTCCAGTACTTCTGATACATTTAGCTGGAAAAATGATTCGTTATGGTACAAAGATCGCTTATACCTTTGTAAGAATTCCCAGCTAAAACAAAAGATTCTTATGGAATTGCACACTTCTCCCTTAGGAGGGCACTCAGGATTTTTAAAAACTTACCACAGGGTTAAGAAGGAATTTTTTTGGGATGGCCTTAAATCAGATATTCAAAAGTTTGTGGCGGAATGTTTGGTTTGCCAACAAAATAAAGTTGAAACAATTAAGACACCGGGTCTATTACAACCTTTATCCATTCCAAGCCAACATTGGGAGGAGGTTTCAATGGATTTTATCACAGGTTTACCCAAGTCTGAGGGAAAGAGTGTCATCATGGTGGTAGTTGACAGACTTACCAAGTATGCACACTTTTGTGCATTATCACATCCATTTAAAGCCAGTACAGTTTCTACTGCATTTATGGAAACAGTTCAAAAGCTACATGGAAATCCAAATATTATTGTAAGTGACAGAGATCCCATTTTCACTGGAAATTTTTGGACAGAATTATTTTCTTCTCTTGGTACTCAATTAGCTCATAGCTCATCTTATCATCCTCAATATGATGGGCAAACTGAGATAGTAAACAAATGTTTGGAAGGATATCTTCGTTGCTTTGTATCTGATAAACAGACACAATGGGTCAAATGGTTGCCTCTGGCTGAATGGTGGTATAACTCTTCCTTCCATACAGCAACAAAAATGACCCCATTTATGGCACTTTATGGGTACCAACCACCATCAATCACATCATATTTAAGAGAAAATTCTAAGGTTCAGGCAGTGGAACATCACATCGAACATCAACGACAAGTCCTCCAACTCTTAAAGGATAACCTCGTGTTGGCACAAAATAGAATGAAACAACAGGCAGATCAACATCGCAGTGAAAGAAGTTTTGATGTAGGTGATTGGGTATTCCTACGGCTACAACCATATAAGCAAATGTCCCTAAAGCAAGCTAAGAAGGATAATAAATTATCACCAAAGTATTATGGTCCGTACAAGGTGTTGGAAAAGATTGGTACTATGGCATACAAATTGGAGCTTCCTGCAGCTTCTCGATTGCACCCAGTTTTCCATGTTTCATGTTTAAAGAAGGTTATAGGCGACAAGCTCCCAGTTCAAACAATATTGCCAGAACTTGACGAGGAAGGAAAAATTATATTGGAACCGGAAGCAGTCACAGAAACAAGAACTCGACAGCTACGAAATCGATCAATTTCAGAGTATCTTATCAAGTGGAAGAACTTATCCGCTGAAGATTCCACATGGGAGGATGAGAATTTTATGCAGAAGTATCTAGAACTGCTCAAGCGTTGAGGACAACACTTTTTTGAAGGACAGGGGCATGTTGGGTCCCTATAATACTAGTGATTACCCCATTACTATTGTAGTTATACCCCTTATTTATATTGTTGTGCCCCTATTACCCCCATATTGTTATTTCTGCGCCCCATAGAATCCCTCTATTGTTATTTTTGTGGCTTTATATTATTATTGTTAGGTCGGCTAGATTATATTGTGACTCCTTAGACTCCTATATATAGAAAGGAGGTTTTGTCATTTGTAACATCCAAGAATTGTTCATTTATGTAATGTAAAGGAGGTTGCCCCCTCGAAGAGGCTGAATTCTAAGGCGTTGATCTTTCTTTTCTATCTTTTCTTGAGCTGGTTTCATAACAAAATCTCTACGGAGTGATAATGGTGGTGAGTAGGTCTCCAAAGAGTTTAAGAACTTATGTACAGTGGAAGGGATTAATCGAGAGTTGACAACACCCCATAACCCTTAACAAAACGGGGTTTTTGAGAGGAAGAACAAGAGCATAGTAGGGACAGGAAGGGCAATGTTGCAAGATCAAGGCCTACCACTCACTTGTGGGATGAGGCATGCAACACAACGACTTATGTTTAGAACCGTAGCCCACATTAGATACTTGAGATGAAGAAAACAGAGGAGGCTTAATCTAGTAAGAGGCCAAATGTTGGTCACTTCAAGATTTTTGGGTCATCAGTTTATTGCCATGTGACCAAATATGCATGGAAGAATGTTGAGCCAACAATAGAGTTGGGGATATTTTCAGGGTATACTGATACACCCCACAACTATTGGGTGTACATGACAACCAGTTAGATGATAGTGGTTCGCAGGAATACCAATTTCAATGAGGAGAAGTCCATGCGAGTATACCTTGAGAGGGAGCTTGAGCTACATGTGGAAGGTGAGCTCTTAGCTCCTAAGGTTAAGGGACCTTAGATTAATGTGGAGTAGTGAGATGGAGATGTTCAACGAGTGGAGAAATCCACTCAGGCAAAGTCTTCCAGAGAGGGAAGAAATCACACTAGAGGCGCTGATAGATTGGTGGATGATGCATGGGAGAATGTGGGAGCACTCTTTTTTCAATGCAGAGAGAGGAGGTCACTAGAGAGGTACACTGGATACATGGAACTTATGGGTGCATGTGTTGTGACAGAGCTATATTCCTTTCAGGAAGTAGTGCAGTAGCCAGTTTGGGTTAATGCGACCGTGGAGGAATATGACTCCATCGTTCAAAATAGTGTTTGGGATGTGGTACCGAGACCGGAGGACATGTCAGTTGTGAGCTCCCATTAGTTTTACAAGGTAAATAAAGCTACAAATGGTAGTGTTTACAAGCATAAGGCCAAATTTGTGGCCCGTGGCTTTTCATAGGTAGAGGGGATTGACTATGATGAGACCTTTCCTCCTATTGCAAGGTACTCATCAATCAGATCTACTTTGGCACTGTTAGCACATATGGGTTGAAAGATCCATCAGATGGATGTGAAGACTACCTTAATCAATGGCATGATTGAGGAAGAGGTGTACATAGAATAGCCCGAAGGTTTTTAAACCTTGGACTATGAGTCACATGTGTGCCAACTCAAGAGAGTGTTGGGTGGGCCGAAAAAGCACCCTTTGCTTGGTACACCAAGATAGATAGATACTTCACTTGGTTGGGCTTCATGAAGAGTGAAGTGGATGCAAACTTGTATTACATAGTGGTGGAAGGTGAGCTATTGATCAGTGTACTTTATGTAGATGATCTCATACTGATAGGTGATGAGAAGCTCATCAAATCTTACAAGGAGGACCTTGTAAGAGAGTTTGAGATGAAGGATATGGGGATCGTCCATTAATTTCTTGGCATGGAGGTATGGCAGGGAGATGGAGAGTTGTTTGTATCTTAGGGAAGGTATGCCAACGAGATACTCAAGAGATTCCAGATGGAGAGAAGTAAACCCATGGAGACTCCTCTAGTTGGTAATTGGAGGAAGAAGGATGCTACTTCAGGGGAAGTAGTGGAAGCTACTACTTATAGGAAGCTTGTGGGGTCACTCATGTACTTGGTGAACACACAACCGGATATGTGCTATGAAGTTAACCATCTTAGTAAAGTTATGGTTAGGCCTACCGAGATGTATTGGAAGGCAAAAAAGCATGTATTGAGATACCTTAGAGACAATACTCAGTTTGGGTTATGGTACAAATGGAAAGAGGGAGTGAAGCTTCAAGGCTTCACTGATGTAGCTTGGGTAAGGAGTCCATCCGATAGGAAGAGCACATCAGGAAAAATCTTTAGTATTGGGTGAGTGACAATTTCTTGGTACAGTAGGAAACAGAGATCGGTTGCACTAAATTTTAGCAGAGGCAGAGTACATGGGTACAAGTCAGGTAACATGTGAGTCTTTGTGGATGAGGAAGATCCTGGTTGGTTTGTTTGGTCAGCAGATGGATCCGACAGTGATTTATTTTGATAATCAAAGTTGTATCAAACTCTCTAAAAATCCAGTCTTTCATGATCGGTCGAAGCATATTGATATCTGGTATCATCATCTCAGAGATTGTGTATTAAGGCAGATCATGTTGTTAGATTACATTCCCATACAGGAGAAAGATGCTAACATCTTGACAAAGGCATTGTCAAGATGTAAATTCGAGTTTCATAGAGACAGGATCGAGGTAGTTGATAATCCCTTTATTGTTAAGAGGAAGTGTTTAGAAATGGAAACAAGGGAGTCTAGTTTAATTTGTCCTTGAATTAAACTGGAAATTAAATTCCAATTCTATTCTCATAGCAACATAAAATAGTTAAATTAAGTTTATGAAACTTACTTAACTTAGGAAATTCGAGTTGGAAGTCTTTCTATTGTAATGTGTATGTTCTCTGTACTTTCTAGGAGTCCAATATGAGTTAGTTGTGATTTGTGAAATAAAAGACTCAGTTTCATGATTCCATTCAGTTAAATTAGTTCTCAAATTTATTGAGAGAACTAATAGCGAGTTAACAGCCAGTGGTGTCACTAATGAACTCCACCAGTGCTACTCTAGTTAACTGAATATTTACTCATCAAAAACTCATGCATGTCGATTTTCAGGAAGACCTAGTTGAGATTAGAGTGCAGGGATAGAGTACTATTTGTTTTAGATTTTTCCTAGTTGCACTAATAATGCATGCATTCAAGAACTGACCCTTGAGGGATTTCACAATTTTTAGAGGCTTTATTTCCCTTTAAATACAAGCTATCCTCCATAGGAATCATGAATTGGAGTAAAGACTTGGAGAGCTTCTGAAGAGGCTAAGATTTGGACTTAAGCTTGCTTATGAGTTGGAGATTGAATTTTCTAAGTGCTAGGATTTTTCTAGAGAGAACAAGCATTGTAATTCCATCTTGATTTTCTAGATTAATACAAAACATATAGTGGGGTTTTGAGATGTGGCTTTCCCTAGATATTTATTATGTTATGTGCCCTTGATTCTCTTCCTCTATTTATTATTGTTTGCTTGATGTTTATGGGCTTACACTATAAAGATTAAAAGTAGATTCTTGTCTCTTGCTTTAGCAAATTGCATTAGCTTGTGAATCTACAGGATTTGCTACACCAAGTGTCAGTTGGTCAACCTTTGTGAAAATAGGTTTCCTGAGATTTGCATATGTAGAAGCCATTTTTCTTTGAAGTTATACACAATGCAATACACAATTGAAACGATGGCCTTTAATTCAACTGGAAATTTGTGAAACTTTGATTGTATCCACAACAACATGATCGAATCCACTCTCCTATCAAAACATTGAGAAGTGAAAATGTTGAGAAATAATCAGAGCATAATTTAGGGTTGTAACGCCCGCCACTTCTCTCTACTCTTTTTATCATATTTCTTTCTCTATTTATTCATGAAAATAGGTGCTGAACAAATTGATGTTTTATCGGGTGAGCTATTGAAGAGATCCTCCTCCATCAACTGATCCCTCAATGTATCGAAATTCAACCATGAAACCCTAACTGCCGGTGAATCACTGCCGCATTTTCTATGAGAACGTAGAACAAATATGTGAGAAAACATAGAAAAAATCTACAACTAAGTTTTAATATATAATAGATTTGAAGAATGAGAATTGATCTAGATATCCTAAAGATTGATCCAGTGACCTGTTCCTATTTCCATATATTCCCAGGGAAGATTGGAGATCGATATTGCTATGCCAAACTATTGTTCTGGCCTTTGTTTTTTTGGTGGGAATTAGATGATGGTAAAATATGTTTAGAAATGTGCCCAATTTTGAGCGATATATGTTGAATTATGGGATGAGTAGATATATTTGAAGGCACCAAATTTTGAGCAATCTATTTTAAATTTGTTTGAATATTTTCGACATTTGTTTTCTTTAAATGGTGTGGAAAATAATAACTTTTCTTCATTGTGAAATGTCACAAAAGTATGCATGTTGATCATTTTGGAGGTCAAAAGCTTCTAAGAGCTTAAATATTTGAGATGTAAGAGTGAGATACTTTACACAATGAGTTTTTACATCTTGGATAAGATTTTTATCTCACTTTATATATTAGAATTTTCTGATGGGCACAGTATGATGTTAGTAGTATTTGGTAGCTTACAACAACAACATATTTTTCATTTTTTTTTTTCATAGCATAATTTTCTTCATCTACACATTGAGTAGGGTTTGATTCATATGATTTTGCATATCATTGTAACCTTTCTCATCATATCATTTTTAGTAGCGCTCACAAGTTTAGTGATAACCTATCTAGTAGAAATTTCACATACATAGCTCCATCACTAAATTGAGAAGAAAGTGGGGAAAATATCCATCTAAGATGGGAGGACCTAATGTGACACATTAGGCCATGATCGCCAAGGAGCATCATCACTATTAGTTCACCTCCCATGAAGGATCCCTTTCTAGATCTTAAATGCTAGTTTGTTAGTTAGTTTCATATTTTGTTGTTTCTTCTAGCCTTTAATTTGTATGCATGCCAAATTTAAGGATTGACTCTTCAATTGATGATCTCTTTGTAAAACTATAAAAATATCCATTGTGAGATGAATAAGAACCAATAATTTTTCTTTGGGATTCATTTATGATTTACTTTCTCTATTCTCGAGGTCATTTTTTTGCATTTATTTGATTTTTTTCATTTCTTTGTGGATGTTTGAGATAAATGTCATTAAACCTCATCACACTTATTCTTCTACTTGAAAATTTTCTAGGTTTTGACAACATACCAATAAGATGATGAGTGACATACCTAGACCCTTAGTCTAAGGCATGTTACCATAAATCCAACTGTAATACCATTTTGAAAGAAATGAATGTATGTTTTTTGTACATATAGGCTCATGTGACTGTCCAATATTTCCAAATTCAAAAATGTAGATGAATTAATCATGCAAAAAAACATTTAAACATACATAACATAAATTGAACATAACATTCAAGCATAAAATTTATATATTAAATAACATAGTGATTGGAATATTTATCCTTATAAACGTTTTACACAACTAGCTACAAATGTCAAAATTTCCATCCAACTATAGTTATGTTTGGACTAATTCTCTCTACAATATGCTGCCCCTAATCTAGTGCTATGATACCACAAAGGTGAGAATTCTCCTATGGATGTATATAGTCAACACTAGGAGACCAATACCTAGTAATTCAAGAGTGATGCGACCTTTATAATAATTCCTACTAGCCAGCTCTATTTCCCATCATTTTTCACAATCTAAGGATGATATTTATTTCTATGTATCATAGTCCCTTAGACAATCTCCATCCCCTCTAGGGCTCTAACATAGATTTGTAAGGAATCTCTTAGTTATGGGATTTAGGAAATCTAGCTACTAGTTCAGCACTTACAATAACCTTTACACAAGAACTTGAGTAATTTCTAAATGAGAACCACTCATGAACATGGAAATCTAGTTATTATCAGAAATATCTAAACTAGAGATTGTTTTCAACACAAATTGTATTTTCTCCTCTCGTAGCACCAAAACTCTAGATTTTTTGTCGTTTTGCCTTTTGAATGTTAGCTATCTCCTCTACTCAATTCCTTTTCTTATGCATGTTTTGACTCAGATGATTGAAAAGATAATTTTACTCATCACATGTTCTCACATCTAGGTGAGATAAATCTCTCACCCACCTCTTCCATGCATTCAATACAACCACTCCCCTCATGAGTGTAATTAGCCGATGCTTTAATAACTAATTGATATGACTCTTCTACCAACGTCAAAAATAATTTCAATGACTGGTTTTAATAAGTCAAATGGGGATTATATGGCAATGACAACTAATTTATGCTAATAACATGGGATTTTAGGCATGTGTGATTTACCCTTGGACCCATTTTTATCCCCCTCCTTTATGGAATGATAGGTCCTCCATGAATATGTTCTTGTCCATTTTATAACTAGTGATGTATTTTATATTATTATTTTCAATATAAATGTTTACATATAATTTTTTGTTTGATATTGTGTCCATGACTTATGGGACTAGCATGTGATCTAAGAAACCATAACCTAGGGCATCTAAGCCATCAAAATCACTTGACAATCACACTAGGCCTAGACCACACCAACCCTTAACATGGATAATTTTTTTTGATGTCTCCTCTTGACTATTGCGAGTTTCACACATTGGTCACCTTACATAATGAAACCATTGAAATCCAATAATTCTAGCGATATCTAGACTAATTTTTACATATTATATATCTTTTCATTTACACATTCATTATATTTAAAAATATACATTTCTAATGTAGTGATCAAAACCGGGGTGTTACATTTTCCTCCCGCTACATTTTTCACTATATTTGGTGCACATCACCATATAGGTTTACATGTATATACATAAAAAAAAACTTACATATTAGCACTCTATAATTTGACAATTTAGTAACTCCTATAGAAATTTCAAATGCCCAACTCTCACTCCGCTGGACCTACATAATCCAAGGAAGAGTACTCCCTTCTCTCCATCACAATCCTTTAGGTTATCCCACTTACCTTTGAGGACCCAACCACTGGTTGGACATGAAATATCCAAGTTATGGAATTTATTAATTCTAGCTATAAAAAATGGAGTATTTAGTCATTTATACACAAATTTACATTCATATTTCCTCAAAACATGTAAAAATCTATGGGTAATCCTCCCACATAGCCTCTTCATGCTCCCATGTGGTATCTTCAATATTGTAGTAGGTTCACTGGACCTTTACCAAGATAATGGATTTGTATAGGATCACTTAAAATTTTGAGTCTAAGATGCATATTGGCTCCACCCAAAAGTCCCTTTGGTGCTCCACCTATACCACAGTCTAATCAATCACAAGGTTAGGATTAGGCACACACTTTTTCAAAAAAGATACATGAAACACTTTTATGAATATTCATGGATGAAATTAATGCAAGAATGTATATAACCAACCTTATCCTATCTAAAATTTCAAATGGCCCACAATATTGCGCTACTGATTCTGGGTAGCTTCCCAATTTTAGTGAGCTCTTTTTAGCCTTCACTTTAAAAACACATGCCAAACCAATCTAAATTATCTATGCATTTTTTCTTTGTTTGCAGAACTTTCTACCTATATTATGTATCCTTTATATTTTTACTTATCTTTAACATATGTTCTTACATCTCTTTTATAATATATAACCCAACAATCACTTTGTTTCATAGGTTATCCAAAAAAATAGAAATTCACAATTTCCTTTTTATATAAATTTCCACAATATTCGATTCTTTATCAATCAACTTAATTGAAATAATATGTGTGCCTTTCGTAACATTGTCCATCAATACCATGATGGAATCATCTCACCTTGTTATCCTTGGTAGCTTGGTGATGAAATTTATAGTAAGAATTTGTAATTTGCATTTAGGAATGGACAATGGATATCGAAATCATGTTCAATGTCTATGTTTAGCCTTTACCTTCTAACATTACATGCATTTGGCTATGTAATCAACCACATGTTTTTCATACTAAGCCAAAATACTAGATTCTTATAGCTACAGTAGTTTTCTAGTACCCTAGTTTCCAACATATGGTGCATCACACATTTCTCTTATAACTAAATTTCTCAATTCTTGAGAATTAGGAACATAAACTTGTGTTCCTTTGCAAGAGGTTTCCATCCTCTTCTAGCTTGTAGTCTTTAACTTTTTGATGTGAATTATGCTGTTGTAATCCTTCTTTAATTTGTAAATACTGTTAGTTTGATTGTAATGTTCCAAAATTATTCTTTTTATGTCTATTTTGTATATGCTAATAGCTATAACATCATGCATTACATTCACCCTCTTAATGCTGGGTGCATTAACCTCTTTATTCTCTTTTCCCTTAATGTTGGTGATGTCAAAGTCAGATTCAATAGGGCATTCCAACCATCTAATTTGTCTATGTGAGTATTTCAAACCGCTATGGTCTATTTTCAGCTCATAATTTCATCCCATAAGATAATGTCTTCACATTTTCAGTGCATGGGTAATAGTTGTAAGCTCCAAGTCATGGGTAGCATAATTTCTTTCGTGTTATTTTATTTTCTGCAATTCATATGACAAGCCTATATTGCATAAGGGGTCCTCCAAGTCCTTCTTTACATGCATTTATGCACACCAAAATATCCTCATTTGTATCTGCATTCTTTAGAATAGGTGCATTGGTTAATAAATATTTCAACTATCGAAAAATATCTTCACAATTTGTAGTCCATTAAGTCTATATTCATTTTTGTTGGAATGAAATAATTGAATGTACAATCTTATAGAAACCTTCAATAAATATCATGTGGTAACTAGGTAAACCCATAAACATTCTCACCTTGGAAATATTTGTTGGTGACGGCCAACCTTTGATAGATTAATTCATCTTCCTTGGGTCCATTGCCATGCCCTCCTCTCAGCTATTGTGAACTAAATCATGGATGTTACTTTGATAGAAAGTGCACTTTCTCAACTTGGAATAAAATTATTGCTCTTGAAACACTTATAGCACCATCCTAAAATGTCACTCATGATCCTATTTTGTCTTGGAGTGTATAAGAATATCACCTAAGAAGGCAATAACAAATTAGTCTATGATATAAACTCTAAACAATCTATTCATCAAACACATAAAACTATCCATTGCACCACATGTTCCAAAGTAAATGCTGTAAGGTGGTAGCATATGAAACAATAGCATAGAAGAAAGAAAAACTTTTATGCAATTTTGTTTCTTTACTAGCATTTCTTTTTTATCATATGTTATGTTTCAGTGAGATTTCAACCAGGCCAATATTCTAGAATATGTTCAAAATGAAGGTAATGCACAACATCGTAACTCCAAAGGATTTATGAAAATTATCTTCATTAATATTCATGAACTATTATAAGTAAATAATTTAAATGAAACATTTCATAGTAGAAGTAATCGCATATCACCTTTTATTCACAATGCAATGGGTAATAGTTTTTGTTCGAAGTTAATGTATGTGCATTTTGAGCCATTTTTATTTCAGATGTTGTTATGACCAGAAAATTTAAGTCATTTTGAGTCATTTTTATGTACTTAATATTGCAGATGGATTTAGAGACCCTCTTAAAAGGATCTCTAAATTTTAACACTGCAGATGGACGCAAAGACCCCTTTGTCTCTAAATTTAACACTGTAGATGGATTCAAAGAATGGGGGTCTCTGAATCCATCTGCAGTACTAAAATTTAGAGACAAAAGGGTATTCATAATTTTAACATCATATATGTATTCAGATACCACTTTGTGTCTAAATTTTAATAGTGCAAATGGATTCAGAGACCCATGTAGTGAAATGTAACACTTCAATATCGAATTTGCAATTTTCCATTTCCAAAGTGACATAATTAAAAATTACTAACATAGATGAGTAATTCATATACTTGTTGTACTTGTTATTTGGTCATATTCTTATTCTTGGACTATAGTAGTCATTTAAGTTAATAATTATTAATTTTATCACTTATTATCTAGTCATATCTTTTAGTCCCAGACTAAATTAGTCATTTAAGTTAGTCAGTTTTAGTTTAGTCACTTATTATATAGTCGTTTATTTTATCCATAGACTAAATTAATCATTCAATTTAGTAATTTTTAGTTCAGTCACTTAAAATTTCTCAAATTTAGTAGTAATTCAATTGAAATAATTGTGGTGACTAACGTTTTTAGTAACCTAGTCACTAATTTCATCATTTTCTAGTAGTAGTAATTTTATCAATCCCATTTTTGCCAGCAAATCAACTACATTATTGGTGGAGTTACCACAAGAGGCCATAAGAAACTTCATAATGTGCCCCTTGTCATTGAGAATCACACCTCCTAGTCAACTGGTCCCGAGTTTCCCTTTGACACCCCATCAAAATTAAGTTTTAAAAACCTGGGCGGAGGACATACAAAGGTATTAGGCAAGCATCCTCTCATGGAATGTGGGTTAAGGGATCCCGGGGCCATAGAGCCAGGGAAAATATTGATAGCCTTTAGAATATCACATTCCCTTCCATTTTCTTTCCAATCGTCCTCCGACCATCTAGAGATAGAGATTGACTCTTTGATATTATTTTTTAGGATCTCAGAGAGTTTCTCGGTCTATATAGTTTATGAGTGAAAGACTACCCTGTTTATTGCTTTCCATAAATTCCAAAGGATAAATCCTAGTGATATTCACCATGCTCTGTTGACGATGTGGTTGTTAAAGAGTGCCCGCCACCATTTTTCCAATTACCCTCTCAAATTGTTTGTCGATCAATCATCAACCCCAAATAGTATGACACTTCGATCCCAGATGTCCATTGCCTTTGGGCAGAAGTTTAGTAAGTGATATGCAGTTTCCTCCCCGCTGCAACAAAAAGGACATCAGGAGAGGCTACAAAGACATTTATTCTTTATTTTTTCCCACGTAGGAAGCTTTCCATGCCAAATTATCTAGAGGAAGAATGAAACATTTTTCCATATCTTAGAATACCAGATCCTTTTCCATAAAATATAAACATCTGAGTCCCCAATACAAGATAGAATGGAATAAGATTTTTTAAGAGAGAATATACTTGTTGAGAGATGGTCCCATCAGAGTTTATCAGGTTCCTCATGATTTAAAACAGGGTGTTGTTTGATAATCGATATTAGGGCCTCCCAATCCAGTGGTGGATCATGAGCTAGCGAATGGGTGAGGTATTTCCATTCTCGCGATTTTGATTGCTGATCAGTGTCTTACCAAAATTCTTTCACCCTATTAGCTCCCAGGTGAGTGGTGAATGTTTGGATATCCCTGAGGTGCTCATTGTCATTAAGTCTGGGGTGTTTCATGCAAGCCTCCATCCAAAATCGGGCTTTGCATCCATTTTGAACTTCCTAGAAGCCATGATCCTAGATAATTTCCTGTTGTGCTTTCACCTAATTCCAAATAGAAGAGCCATTTGGAAAGTTGAAATGTTCCATTAGTGGGTCCTAGAAGCCGAATGATCCCTATTTAAATGAATAGAGAATATTCCAGACCTCCTTCCTGCCTTACATCCATCACCACCATACTTTAGCACTAAGAGCATGTGAGAGGAGCTTAGGGTTTTTTATCCCAATGACTCCATGAGTCTTAGTCTTTCATAATTTTTCCAAAGCCACCAAAGAACATTTCGTACCAATCTGAGTCCCTGACCATAGAAATCTTTGGAATTTGGTTGTTTGATCCTTGTAGAAAATACGAGGGGATAGAAGGGATGAGAGTTTATAAATCAAAATAGTCTGAAGGACTGATTTTAGGAGGACCAAACGACCTGTAGAATTTAGGACATAGAAGGTCCAACTAGCGAGTTTCTTGTCAATAAGACAAAACATGTCCTTCTAGTAACTTGTTTGCGGGGAGCTAGAAACCAATGGTACACTGAGGTAGGTACTTCGGAGATATTTGATTCAAAAGCCTAGAGTCCAAGCCAAATGAATTTACACCTTTGGGTGGGTATTGAAAAATAAGATATCATATTTTTCCCCATTGATGAGTGTGCCTGAGGCCTGCTAAAACTCTTCAAGTATGGAACCAAATTTCTTCGATTCTTTGAGAGTCAATTTTACATATAACATATTTTCACCCACAAACTGTTGGTGAGTGATAGGATGGGCCTGCAGAAAAGTTTAATGCCCTGGAGACAACTAGATTATGACGCATCTTTGATGAGACAGCCAAGACCTGTTGCTGCAATAATGAAGAGAAAAGGGCATTTGGGATCCCTTTGCCGCAAACTTCTAGAACCCTAAAAAGGACATGACGGGGCCCCATTTACCAGGACGGAATAGAAAGGGGTTTCAGGGATTGATTTAACCCATTTAATACTGGACGAGGGAAAGCCAAAAGCATCATGGGTGGACATGATATAATCCAAACTCAGACAATCATAAGCTTTAGAAAGATCGCGTTTAACGAGCATACCTAGAGATTTGGATAAGGATAAGGAGTGGAATACTTCATGAGCCACAAGAATTCCATCCATGATTTTTTGGCCATCCCCAAAGCTCGATTTCTACATGCCAATGATCCCTTTAAATAAGGGTGTGAGTCTTCTAACTATGATGCCTGCTATAATTTTATATATAACATTGCATAGGGTTATTGGTCAAAAACCATTTGGATCAAATGATGTGCCATTCTTTGGGATGAGCGTTAATAATGTTGCGTTCAGACCTAACCATATTCTCTAGAAGTAGTAAGAGTCCTTGACTGAAGCTTGGATATCAGTCCTAAGAAAGTACAAGCATGCTTGGAAGAATTCATAGGTGAATCCATCCTGGTCTAGGGCTTTGTTTCAGGGGAGTGCATGAATAAATTATTCCACCTCTTTGTAGGAGATCACTCACATGACGGCCTGATTCTAATCCTTTGAGATTATCCTCGAAATAAATTGTCTTATTTTGGAGATAGAATCATGTCGATCCTCACCTGACTCAGTGAACAGGGTATGGAAATGGGTGATCAATTCGTTTGAGATTTCTATATGTTGGGTAAACCTCTAGCTGTCTATGCTAGTAAGGGAAAAAATATTATTAAACTGCCTGTGTTTCAACAATGTCTAGTGGAATAATTTTGTGTTTCTTTCACCTTATTTGAGCCATTTGACTCTCTTTTTTTGTCTCCCCAAGGGTTTATTCCATTTTTCACGTTGATCTAGGTCATTTAGGGTTTAATATTCCTATTTGAGGAAGGTTTCAGCCTGATCTTCTAAAATGATCCGTGGCTAGATTGATCGCATTGCTTCCTTGAGCTTCCGATTTTCATGATGAATTTTTCTGAAGTCTGAATGATTCCATTATTTAATCTTTCATTTTAGTTCCTTAAACTTCAATTAAAAAGTTTCTGTTAGATTGAACCTAGTCACCTGAATATCTCTCCACCGTTCTTCCATATTCACAATGAAATTTGATTTTTCGAGCTGAAATGATTCAACATGGAAAGGACGATTCCTCGGCTCCATCGTCAAATCAATTTATAGGCAGATGGGCTTCTAGTCTAATCCCTTGGAGGGGACGATCGATGCTTGACAGAACATATCCTACTAAAGAATGTTCTTTGAAACAATGAAATAATCAAGACATGAAGCAATCTCATTCTTGTCACCCTGTTAGTTTTTCCAAGTGAAAGATCCATTAACAAAATCAATGTCCTATGCTCCAAGATCTTGTATAGTCTCCTGAAAGGAAAGGGAGATCAGAGTTAGCCATCTAACAGCCCCCTCTTCTCTTCCAAATTCTTAATGAAGTTAAAGTCCCTGGCCAACATCCAGCTGGTATCGCCCAAAAGCTCCTTCAAATGTCTTAAACTTTGGAGAAAGGAATGTTTTGTCCTTGGCATAGTGGGACCATAAACCCCTATCAGCCAAACCTTTTATGGGGAGACTATACATCCAAATTAACTAGAAAGGGTATTTGGATTGGCGATCTATCTAGAATCCTATAAGATTCCCAACCCTCCAACACTACCCCTTACATCCAGTGCCATACACTCTGTCGTCGACCAACTCCTACATGCAATTTCATTAAGTTTCTCCTAAGTTACCCTAGTTTCCTGTAGGATCAAGATGTCTAGTTTTTCATGCTAAATTCGTTCCTTCAACTAGTTCAATTTACCCTTGGAGTTGATGCCTCTTAGATTCCATGATACTACCTTCATTGAGGAGGATTTTGGAGAGAGTGCTAGTAATCTTCTGTGAGGAACTTTTCTTGTCCCGAGTTAACTAGGATCACCTTGACTTCTCTGATCACTTCACTAGTGGGTCTTCTACCCATTTTCCTAGATATGGAACTAGATTCAATTCACTTGGTGACCATTTCCTATTCCCAAATAGCTAGAGCTATCTGGGGAGGGGGATCCAAAGCATCCTAGCATTGTTTCCATTTCTTATAGACCTGGTGGAATTGATCGAGCTGACCTTGATGGATTTCTACTAATCAGTCTTTGGCCCAGTTTCACAAGAAAGATACCATAACCATTTTGTTCGAGTTGAGTTGGTCCATTTTGATTTCTTACTCAAGGGATTTCCAGACTTGGGCTAGGACTTCCTGGATTCCCTTTCTTGTGGATCTCCCTTGGGGTGATTTATGTTTGCTTGGTTGTTTACTTTTAGGGTTTTCAGTACCATCTTCCACCTTCATTGCAAATTGAATTGGAGATAATGTTGGGGGTGAAGCTAGGAATGCAAGAGGAACCAAATGGGTGGGGCTAAGAATTGATCCTTCTTTGGATTGTAACAGGGCTCCCAATGCCTCATGAATAACCCTGCACTATTCATGAAGTATGGCCCATTGTCTATAATTCTTTTATAGTCTTCCAGATCTTCAAAGATCAATGTGAAAAATCCCTTTGCATAGATACATAGTTCAAATGGAGTTTTAGGTTACTATTTGAGTTATATGCAATGAATAATGTATTCTTATATTGGCTATATGCCCATGAATTTTTATATTATTGCATGGTCCTACATAAATTTCCTATATTGATCTAGACGATGATTGGGGATAACAACTCTGAGATTTTTGTTCTACTTTTGGGAGGCATTGACCCCTTATTCGAGAATTCCGTTTATCTCCAGAGTAGGTGACTCTCCTTGTTTTCTGTTGTGATATAAGATGGGTCTCTTGGGGGTCGTTATGTTCCCATTAACACTAATTTGAAGGAGGGGACTCATCCCCCTCCCCCAAGAGCGCCTGCCATGTTCCCGCTCAACTGATAGGTGGCATCAAGATATTAATGAATTTTTTTGAGTGAGGAGAGTACCACAATGAGGAGTTAGATTGTCGAAACCCTAGGGCATCCAAACCCTAGTAGAGCACTTCAGAGCTTGTCAAAGAACCCGTTGCAATGTCTTCTTTTGATTTTTGCTAATCTGATGTGTCGATTCTGAGATCCATGTATGAGACATTGTGAGAGGATCTTTGTATGCTAGTTTATGTGAGAGATTGTTGTTTTTGTATACTAAAGGAGAGATTTTATGAGTGAGAGTTCTTATAGAAGAATGTATCCTCGGAGAGATACATGCCACTCTTGTTAAGGGATTTATTCCTTGTATTGATATAATATTGCATCATTACTCATCATATTCCTACAATAACTAATGAATCCGCCTCCCCACTCTTGACACCAGAAACAAAGATGTAGTCCAAACTAGACAAACTCCATTATCATATTGTTGAGTTATGGTTGTTCATAATTATGGCTTCTCATTCGTTTCTTATTTCATGTTGTTAGTTTGCTAACGTGTTGTTATAATGAATTGCTCATGATTTCACAAAACAAATGTAGCACTAGTAAAAGGTCTTGTACAATGGAGATTTTTGTTTGAAAACACTCACAAAAATTTCCCAGATCAAGTTTGGTATCATAGTATTCTTCTTGCTGATGAAAAGTATGAGTATGAATGATAACCAAAGACTAAACATGAAGAAAGAAAAGAAAATGGAGGAGCAAAAAGATATATGCGAGGCCTTATATGAGATGGAAAACATGGTTTATATAATGAATGCATATTATGAGGAGAAAATGAAAAAATAAAAAAAGAACAAGAGAAAGAGAGAGAAGAGGATGATGCTCCATCTACATATTCGAGTGAATATACTTCTTCTTCATCTTCTTCTCATTAATCAAATGAAGGGATCAACGCGATCCTTCAAGAAGAGAATGCTGAATCAAGGAGACTTCTACAACAATTAGAAGAGAAGAAGCAAGGATTGCAACTTTAATTACGAGCCATATAAGAGGCCTTGGAAAAGGTAGAGTGTAATGAAGTATTAGGGAAGCCTTCATCACCTCGTTCAGAATCAACAACTAAGGTAAAAAATATTGGTCATTCTTCAATTTCATTTTCACTTGATGATGAAGATTTTGGTGCTTCTAAAAATCACACTACATGCATTGGTTCAAGATTAATGAGGAAGATTGGATATCAAAGAAAGGGCCTAGGAGCTAATGGGCTAGGCATTGTGAATCCAATCTAAGTGGTGGAATTACCATGAAATGAGGGATTGGGCTATGTGAGAAAGGAAGAGATAAGAGAATCTTCCTGTGACAAGTCCAAGACAATGAAGGATGCTGAGAGTACATCACAATCCTCCAGTGATCATGATTGTAGGTAATGTCCAAATGGAAGTGATCATTCCAAAGAGAGAACTAAAGAAATTTTATAAAAAGTATCAGTATTCTAAAGTTCATTTTGAATACATAAAAGAATATTGTTAACGATGAGCAGAAATCATGGAATAGAAAACCATGTAGTTTTTCTGGCTTGTATAACCATGTTGTTGCCAAGTGTTGGAAGGGAAAGGAGGAAAGGAAGAGGACAAGGCAAAAAAGGTGCTTCTCCACATCCAAAAAGGAAGAAGGTCATTCATATCTGGGGGAAGAATTATTTTTATGGTCATTGCAGCAAGAGTGGACATCAAAGAGCCACATGTTGGGAGCTCCATCCAGAGAAATGACCAAAGGAGGACCATAAAAAACATTTGAAGGAAGAATAACCTATCAGTGAAGCAAATCTCCGATAAATTTAGTTATAGGAAGAGAGCCCATAAACCTAGTTGGGTAAGAGATGGGTATAATTTTGAAGTAGTTGAGCATGGCCACATTTTGTAAATTGCATGTTCTGAAATGATTGTAAAAGTGATGAAGTGTTTTCCATCACTTATGAAAGAAACATGGTGATATTTTTGGCCTGTTTTATTCATAGATGGGGTAGTGGTTTCCATTATGATTTTGATGTAAACATGACCAAAAAGTGTGTGTTATAAAGTATTGGAAAGTATGGTATTTTCTTGGGTCACGATAAGTGATATAATGGAACATGTATTTTGAAAAAATTGTACTACAGGCTTGCATTGGGTATAGGTGTCGGTCCATCAATTATAGCTCTGAAGTACAAAGGTGAAGGACAAGGAAGTGTGGCCTATTAGGGCACTTGTTTTCTAGATGGGGGAGTACAACAAATTTTAGATTGTGTTCATTCTTTTGGAGGACCAAAAGCTCCTTAGGGGGGAGGAATGATCCAGGTGGCTCTAGAAAAGCTCAAAAATCAAAGTCTTTAGATTTCAATTAAACTAGGATCAAATTGAATATCTCATTGCAAGCTTTTCGACAGTGCAAATGACACCTCAATCTAAGTTCATATGCACAAGTTATGGCTAGTCAAAGTTTTGGTAAAACTAGGCAAAAGTCAAAGTCAAATTCAAAGTCAACATTCTACCATGTGGCAGGTCATACATATGACAGGCCTAGTGGGACGCAAAAATCTAATGTTGCAGCCCAGTCGAAAAACCAAGTGGACCCACAAGTAGGTGATGTGGCAACGCCAGAAGTCAACACATGACAAGTAGGTGAAAAAGGTGGCATATGATGTGGACCAATGAGAACCTACCACATAGCCAATATTTTGGTGCCACATGGCACCTCAAATTAGGCCCAAGTTGTCTTGGCATGACGCAACCTTGATTTTTATCTTATTCTCATGGTTTTTGGAGTCATTACAATATGGATATACGATTTCCATATACTATATGGATTGAAAACTATATTAAAACCAAGATTTTGATTTAAAACCATATTAAAGCAAAATTTAAAGTCCATGGGTTTTGAACCCAAAACCTCTCCAACAGCAAGTAACTTGCAATGACTATGCCAACCACACACTTTGTATTATTCACCCTCACACTTTGTTGTAAAATGTTAAACTCACACATGGAACAGATAAAATATATGAAGGATCAACATTGAATACATTATTATTCATAATGATACATATTTGTACAAGTATAGTGACCCTTGGTTTCATTTTCCAAGTGGTCTATTGGACTCGCTTTAACTGTTCAGCTTCCACACCAACCTTTAGAGGATTAGGCATCCAAAATTCCCCCACTTAATCTGAATGGTTATGTATGAGTCCAAGAAGAGAGTTGTAATAAAAATAAATAAAAAGTGCATGGAAACACTAGATTGAATATTCTCTCTAAAATGTTGGTAAAAGGTGGTGGTTTAAGGATAACCACCAACACTCGAACGTGTAGTGAAATTCCTGAAACTCTTCCAAATCTGGGAAGAAGTTGAAATCTTTTGCTAGAGGAAGTGTCCCTAATGATTATGGAGAGGGATACATTGAACCTAGAAAAAGGAGGTCTACAACTTTCGGTCGTTTAGGGATCACCACCAACTTTAGAATGCTTAATACAATTCCTGGAGCTCTTCCAAAACTGGTAAGAAGCTGAAGTCTTTTTCTAGAGGAAGTGTCCCCAATTCTTTGAAGAGGGAGAAGCTCGGCCTAAAAAGGGAGGTATCAACCATGCATAGATGGTTTAAGGTTGAGCACCAACCAAAGGCATTTTCAGGGGCATCTTTGTCTCTGGCTACAAATTTGAATATGGTATGGTAGGTTGTGGCTTAGGATCACTTGAACTTTTTTGTCTCTGGCTACAATTCTTAATTAGGAAACAAGTTCAAGTTGTTGCTTAGGCTTGCTTGATGTGGCTTTGAAGCTTGTAGATGACCATCACTTCCCCCCATCAGATACAAGGTGAGATGATGGAGAAAACTCAAGCGCAATACTTTTCAATGATATAGAATAAATTCTGGCATATGACTGAAATATATTCTTGGTTGTTGAAGCTCATTTCTAAGAAGCAATCCATCCAAGGTGAATCTTGGTTCTTGTAGAAGGCTTGTTTTTGGAGAATTTGTTTGAAGAATGAGTTGTTTTATAACATTTATCACATGGATGAATATCAAAATGGTGATATTTCATATGGCCAATTCTGTCACAATGTTTGCATTTAACATTCTATTGTTGCTGTTGTGGATGAGGACGAGAATCTAGAACAATTGAAGATGAACTGTCCTGAAGAAATCTAGCACCATGGAACTAGATGGGCCTTGAGTAATATGGAATATGAAAGGACACATCCTTGTCATAGCCAAGACTAGTTCTATTGCTTGTTATGGAAAAGCTCTTCCCAAGGTCCAATGATGGGCTTGAGAAGTGTATAATGAATTTTTTCTTATTTCTACAAATCTACTCCTTCATTGGGTACAAGATCAATAATATTTATTTGCTGCTGATTGGAGTCTGTCTCAATGTTCTGAACAAAAATAGGTTTGGAATGGTATCTTTTCTGTAACTCATCTTGTTGTAGCTATGATTCAAGCTACAAAAAATCAATCTTGTCATGTGAATTTTGCATACAGGTTTGAATGTCTCTGAGAATATCTTTGTCAATCATGATTGTATTGTCAACAATAGAATGTATTAAATTATTTAGTAATTCCAATACTCCATTAGCCATTTTACAACAATTTAAATTGTTGATTGCACTCCCAAAATCAAATAAAAGGGTGCTCCACTAGGATTCTAGTCCCGACTGCAATAATCTTTGGTGTTTTATAGTTCTAGCATTCAAATACACCACATAATACACCAAATGAATTATTCTCTTAAATGATCACTCAATGTAATAAGGTCTAAGTCTAGTAAACCTACATTTAAGTAGCGAGAGAACTAGGAGCCATTGCAGTAGATGGTAGAGTGTCGATTTATCCAAGGGGATAAGTTTTATACAAATGTGGTCTTGTATAATCCACACTACCAAGTATGAACATTGTGCATATTGTCACAAAGGCGTCACAACTTCCGCATGCATTTATTCAACCTTCTCTTGAAAGGAAACTTGCGAACAACTTCAATTGTGAGGGTGTTGGACTATCTCAACATGGTCACCTTTGTATCATACAAATTGCATTTGAGGATGTTGTGTATGTGGTTGATTTGGCTGATGCAGTTGAGGGTGGAAACTTAATAATGTAGGCTTGCAAACACGCTCTAAAATCTGTTCATGTTGAAAAATTTGTTCAAGATTGCAAGCGTGACAATGAGGCATTGTATTTCCAGTATGGGATCAAATTAAATAATGTATTTGATACCCAAATTTCATATTCACTTATTGGGAATCAACAAGGAATAAAGAGGCCTCCTAATAATGAATACATATCTTTGGTTGATCTTCTAGAAGAGTATTATGGTGTGAAGTGTCATGAGAAGGAAAAAGTGAAGACTTGACTGAAAGAAGTTCCAAAACTTTGGTAGCAGAGACCCTTAACATGTCTGATGCAAAAATCAGTTGCAGATGATGTTCACTATCTCCTTTACATTTATGAAAAAATGTTTGAAAAATTGGAACTTCTTTCTCTATGGTGACTTGTTGTGAAAGGATCTAAGTATTGTCTTTGTTTTTGAGTTTAAATCTGTGGGTAGAGTCAAGTATTTATCAACATAGGATAGCACCAACAGAAACATAAACGTGGAACTCCAATCATATATGCTTCACTTTAACACAAATTGAACTTTTGTGGTGTCTCGTTTGTCGTGCATTGGATATATTTGAATGAGACACAAAAATGACCTCCATGCTCATAGCACCATTCCAATGCACCACTGCTCAAATGTGGAGGCACCACTTCTCAAAGGCACTACTACTTAAACATTGAGGCACCACTGCAACAAGTCTCGTAGCATGTCCACTTGCCCAACAAGAGAATAGGTTTTTGTGCACAGCAATAGATCTCATGATGGTCAGTCATTTCCAGTTGATAGAGATGACACAAATATAGCAAAGAAACTGGTAGGTAGAGTGTAGCTGAGAAATCGAAACGTCTGAAAATAAAAATAATTTGGTATGATTTCTCACACAAAGGGAGAGAAATGGCTTAGGAGAAAATAATGGAAGCTTGTTACACATATGAATTCACAATAAAGGTAGTAGCACTTGGTCTGACAAGCTCAAAGTGGCCGAGTAGAGGAAACACTCACTTTGACAAGTACTGCACGAATAAAACAATGAGTTGCAAAGAAGAAGTAGGTGCCCCAAAAGCACTCAGGATTATTCAATAAATCTAGAGCTTTGATACCATGTTAAGCTCACACATGGAACAAACAAAATATATGAAGGATCAACCTTGAATACATTATTATTCATAGTGATACATTTTTATGCAAGTCTAGTGAACATTGATTTCATATTCCAAGTGGTCTCTTGGACTCACTTTGACTGTTGAAATTCCACACCTACCCTTAGAGGATTAGGTGTCCAACATTTCTAGAGTGTTGGATTTCTTCATGACATTCCATCTTCAGTTGTTCCCCATTCTAGTCCTCTTCCACAACATCCACAAGAATATGTAAAATTCCAAGATTGTGACAGTGTTGACCATATGAAAGATCACTATTTTGATATCCATCCATGTGAGCACTATAAAAAAACCACTCATTCATCAAACAAATGCTTAGAAAATAAGCTCCCTGCAAGAATAAAGATTCACCTTGGATGGATCACTTCTTGGCAATGCACTTCAATAACCAAGAAGATGTTTCAATCATTTGTTAGAATTTCTTCTAGAGTATTGAAAGTTAATGCAGTTAAGTTTTCTCCATCATATCAGCTTGTATCTGATGGGGGGAAGTGATGGTCATCTACACGCTTCAAAGCCACATATATCGAGCCTGAGGCTGAGCCATGACCTGAACCTGCTGCCTAATTTAGAGTTGTAGCTAGAGAGATAGAATTTCAAGCGATCTTGAGCCACAACCTGCCATACAAGATTTAGAGTTGTATCCAGAGACAAAGATGCCCCTGAACATGTCTTAGGTTGGTGGTCAGACTTATACCATCTATGCAAGTTTGAGACCTCCCTTTTTAGGTTGAGCTTCTCTGTCTTTAAAGAATTGGGGACACCTCCTATAGTAGAAGACTTAAGCTTCTTTACAGTTTTGGGAGAGTTCTAGGAATTGCATTAAGCATTCTAGAGTTGGCGGTCATCCTTAAACCACCATAGGTTGTATACCTCCCTTTTACAGGTTGAAGGTATCCCTCTCCATAAGCATTAGCGACAATTCTTCTAGCAGAAGATTTGAACTTCCTGCCATATTTGGAAGAGTTTCAGGAACTGTACTAAGTATTCTAGTGTTGGTGGTTATCCTTAAACCCAACCCTTGTACCTACATTTCAGAGAGCACATTTAGCTTAGTGTTTCCATGCATTTTTGCACATTTTGTATTACATACCTCTTCTTGGACTCATACATACCCCTTCATATTAAAGGGGGGAATGTTGGACACCTAATCCTCTAAGTGTTGGTATGGAAGATGAATAGTCTAAGGGACTCCAAGAGACCACTTGGAATATGAAACTAAGGGTCGCTTGACTTGTATAAATATGGTTCATTGTGAATAATATGTATTCTAGCATGATCTTTCATATATTATGTCTATTCCATGTGTGAGTTTAACATAAAATCCCATTCAAATTGTTTAATGGGAACCATGGAGAATACATGAGAGATGAGGGAACAGGAAGGCCAATGAAGAAACAAATATCAAAAATATTTTAGGAATATTGTTAGATCATATTATAGGGAATATTTCAAAGAATATTCTCTATGATGAATCTTTGATGAATATTTAAGATTCCTTGGGGGCTTATTTTTTACGGTGTCAGAATTATGCTGAGTTTGTACTCAAATGAATTGGTTTTTTCCTAAGAGTCTAATGACACCATCTATTTCTTCATCTGAGCAACATAATTTTCGCTCTTGTCTAGAAGACAATATTTGAGGAATCTTTGAGATTCCGAGGTGTCCAAATTTTGACCAAAGCAGAAAGGGGTCAAGTTTACAATTATATTTCATAATGTTTCACTAGGAATTCAACCATGCAATCCATTTCTTCAGCAGAGGTGTGCATTTTCAGGCCATACACGAAAATGGAGGTATAAGATGCATTGATGCCATGTATTCTTCTGATTTTTTTTTAGCTGATGATTTGATTCTAAGATCCATGTATTCCATGTTGTGAGAGGATCTTTGTATGTCCCTTTATTAGAGAGATTCCTATTTTTTCATATTGAGGAAGAGATTTGATTAAAGAGAGTTATTATAGAAGAACGTTTCATGGGAGAGAGACATGCCACTTTAGTTAAGGGACTTCTTCCTTGTATTGATAAAGATTGCACCATGTAGCCATCATCTTCTTGCAACAACTAATGAAGTGGCCTCCCCACTCTTGGCACCAGGCCTAGAGACATAGTCCATACCGGATGAACTCTATTATCATATCATTGATTTATGGTTGTTCATAATTATGGCTTCTGATTTGTTCCTTATTTCATGTTGATGGTTTGCTAATGTTTTTTTGGAATATGCATTGTTTATGATTTCACAAAGAAAATTTAAGTGTCATTAAATGGTCTTGTATAATGTTTTTTTTTTAAAACTCACGCAAATTTCTCGGATCACTATGATTGTTCATGTAGTTCTTTACTAATAATTATAATTTGAGTTATGTTAATTGAACTTATCCATAATGTATACAAGTACATAAAATGCAATATAAATCTCAAATAAAATTTAATATATTTCTCTATAATTTACAAATTTATTAAGAACAAATATTATAATAATAAAAAATACTAATATTACACCATTTTTAAACCATTACCTATCATACTTTACTTCCTTAAATGATATTGCTGATAAAATATGAAAATAAATAATTGTTTCCATTAAATCTCTTATGATTTAAACACAACATCAAACGTCTGACCAAAGTTCAATGATGGCACTCAGAATACAGTCCTACATCTGATAAGCCAAAAGACACATGTACAAAGACAAGCTAATATCACGAAACCCATGAACTAACATCATGAAACCAATGCAAATAGATGAAACCTCATCATGGGAACTATCACAATATATGAAATGATATCTAAGAAATTATCAAAATTTGAGTAAAAATCTGTTTTTAAAAGTTTTTCCTTCTTCTTGTGCCACTATGTAGAAGGATCAAACCTATTACATTTTACCTTAAACTTCAATGGATAATTAATGCAATTTCTAGGAATATTAAGAACATTTATAGAAGATTAAGTTCTTTCTTAATTTTAATGAATAGTTTACAGCGTTGGTTATTTTATGAGGATTAAAGCATAGACAAAAATACTTTCTTCTTTTGTTTTTTCTTTAACAAATTATCTTTTCAAAATTAAGTCTTAATTTAACTCTTGTTATAATTTATGCTTATGAATTTTTCTTTCTATTTATTTATCTATAGGATTGATAGATATAATTATAGGTTTTGAAGCAATAAATAAATAATAACAAGATTAGACACAAGTTTGAAGCTAAAAGACATGAGATATTATTAAAAAATATGAAAAGTTGAACTACTAAAACAAAATATGTAGTTTTTCATATCAAATTGTAGTTTTATCTCATTGTTATTTAAGCTATTACATGTTCACACTCATAACATATACTATGTGTTAGGATGAAAAGTGTACATTGGAAAATCAAAGATACTCTACAATTTTCATTTACCTATGAGGAAACATGTGTTCACATCGAGGAGTAATTCTTCTACATCCTGAGAAAATTAAAAATTGCTTACAAATTAAATTAATTTTAGTTGTCAAAGAGAATAAAAATAAATAAAAATATATAGAGAAATTTCATGTAAGTTAAGAATCTTCATAAAGCCTAATAAAAAAAATATTCATTTAAATCATGAACCTACATAAAAGTTGCTAGCAAATCTCAAAATATATAAAAGCTTGTTAATGTTAAAAAAATATTTGTAACAATTAAAAACTATAAAATAAAATAAGTAAAATTTAGATAAAGAATATGCATGATCAAAATTATTTATGAAAGAAAGGTTTTCAAATGAATGAAATAAATTAAAATATAGGCATTTTAGAAAATAATACTATCATATAAATTTATTTGAAAAATATTTACATCGAAATGTTTATAGATTTTCTTTAGAAATGTTTGTAAATAAAAAAGTGCCTATAAATATTAAGAATATATATATGGTTCTTGAAAATTCAAATAACTAAGGAAAAAGAATGCATGCCTGCAGCATTAGAGGAGAATACAAAATGGTGGACCTTCCACACAAGAGAAAAACATTTTGCCAAATCTTCTCATGATCTCTGAATTCTTGCAGTAAAACACTAATGAAATAACATAATGATAATATGGAATTTTTGTTACAAAATATACTAAAAATAATAAACTAAAAGTATAAGGATAGAGAAATATTCACTAATGAGGCTAATCAAACTCTCAACATACTAAAATATTAAACATAATGTCAAATTCTACCATGACTATAAGTACCCCTAAAATTTAATTTCCAAATTTCCAACAAAGATCACACTTCCCATTTATAATTATTTATTTATTAGCACCAATAGAATTGTTTGATGATTCTTATAGACTTTGTTTCGTATTCCTATTCATGGCACGACAAAGACGAAAGTGAATTAATTCAGTTGCATTTTTATTTGTTTTTTTGCGATTTCTAGTAGTACCATCTTATTTATCACAATGAAGATATTCATGCATTGTGGAAGGATATCAACGAATATAACGGAGAGAAATAGTTATGTTAATTTTTTTTTTCTAAATTTTATAATTCAGTTTCCTCTCTCTATTTCATTATCTTTGTAATTACAGAAATTTTGAGTATATCTTTTTTAACCAGGGACATTATGTTATGTTGGTATTTATAATTAGCCAATGCAAAGAGTTAATTAATAAAAAAGAATTTGAATTATTGATTTTTTTACTTTACTAAAGTTATGATATGTTTCTATTTACAATTAATAACTTACATTAAATATAAATTTTCATGATTCTTAAATTTATTACTATACAATTTGATACAATCAACTATATTTTCATGTATTTATTTACTTTAAGTATCATTATTTGAGCTGATATAACCATTATGTTATTATTTACTTATTAGGTTTTAGAATCATGGGAGCATTTCTTTCCTAATTTTGTTAAAATAGTTCTATTTGTATATAGTTAGTAACTTTTAAGATCTCCTAAGTTTTTCTTTTCTAACTTTCTTAAATTTGTTTTATTTACATATAGCTTTAAAAATTAATAACTATTATGATTACTCGTTATTACCTTTTAGAATTTTGTGAGCCTTTCTTTCCTAATTTTATTAAAAAAGTTTTATTTATCTAAAGCTGCTAATTTTTAATATCTAATAAAGATATGTTAACTCAACAACCATATTAATGGTGTGTTATGTTCGTATTTACAACTACTCAATAAAAGTAGTTAATTAATAAAAATTACTTTGAAATACTCACTTGTTTTACTTTGATTACAATAGGCCAATTTATAATTATAATTTTTTTCTTTCTTCTTTACTATATATTTCTCTAATTTAACTTTAATCAAAAGTAATATCAAATAATTTTATTTAAATAAATAATCTGTATATTTTAATTAATATATTTTCTTTATTTGATTCTTTAACATGTAGATTTCTAAATACTAAAGATATTTTAACTCAACACAACCATATTAACGTTATGCTATATTCATAATTATAATTAGTCAACACGAAAGGTTAATTAATAAAAAATAGTTTGAATTATTGGTTTGTTTTACATTGATTACAAGATTCCAACCATGTCCCGGATAAAAATTCATGAATTGTGAGTGTGTTTTTCTTTATTAACGTTATGTTATGTTGGTGTTTACAATTAGTTATTTACATTAAATATAAATTTTCATGATTCTTAAAATTTATTAGTATACAATTTCATATAAATGTCTATAACTTCATGTATTTATTTACTTTAAAATGTAGCATTATTTTAGCTTATATAGCCATTATGTTATTTGTTTATAATTACAATTTTTTTTAGTATATCTTTCTCTAATTTAATTTTAATCAAAAGCAATATGCATTAATTTGATTTAATTAAAAAATGTATATTTTTTTAATTAGAATATTTTCCTTATTTTATTTAACATGTACATTTCTAAATAATAAAGATATGTTAACTCAACACAACCATATTAACATTATATTATGTTCATATTAATAATTAGTTCATACAAACAGTTAATTAATCAAAAAAGGTTTGAATTATTTATTTTTTTTATTTTGATTACAAGATGCTAATGGCGATCCCCATGAAAATTGGCTAATTGTGAGGGTGACAAAATTTCATGGGTGACATGGGACACATGTCAATAAAGCTAAAATAAGACATCCAAACTTTTAAGTCAATCATATGATAACAAGTTATTTTTTTGAATTAGGAAAAGTACTTTAATGATTTATAAAGTTAAACATTAGAAGTTGTCATGGTTAATGCTAAACTATTAGTGGTCAACAGAAAAAGCAATTTCTATAGTCCTGTCTTTGAAGGGACTAATAATAGGTTCCACATTAAGAGGAAGTAATTCATGTATGAGAAAGTGATTCATGTAATTAGCATATTGACACTTTTAGGAGGAAAAATTCCTTCATATGAGGCCTCATATTGTGCTTTTACTATTTTTTTTATTTTACATTTATGTTATTTTGAGAATCTTCGAAAATTGTAATTAGCCTTAGATTTTTCAAGTGATTTTTTTTATTGTATATAAAAATTGTTTATTTTTCAATGTAATGGTGATGGGGAAAGAGAGGTAAGAAGCTGATGATGACTAGGGAAAAAGGGAAGCCATCGATGTGTAATAAAGCCATGGAGAAAGGGTGATTACTTAATTTATACAAAAAATTTTGATTAATAGAATTTGTTCCTATACGTTTACTCCAACAGAAATTGAAGTCCTTTATTTTTTGGGTTACATCATTTGGTATCAGAGCAAGAAGATGGCTAGGAGAGGAAGATGAAGAGGATTTCTTGCTTAGATGTAATAGATCCTCTATCTTGAGCTTCCACAAATAAAAAATTTGTCCTTTAAATTTCTTGATCTCTATCTTTCAACTATTCACCATTTTCTTTCACCGCAAGAATCAATGCCACAAATATCCCACTGTAACGGGGTCTACCACAAGCCTGAGCAAAAAAAATCAACAAAAAAGGCATCTTTTTGAAGTCAAAACAACTCGTATACTAAATGTAGGATTTGTCACCCTACATAAATTACCTTCAAACAAATTCTTAAAACATAGAAAATATACAGAGATTTTCTCCTAGAACCCAAACTAGGAAAGCCAAATTGATTTTTCATTATATTCCTTTCATTGTTACAATACATTATATACATGTTGAAGCATTCATTAAACTTGGATTATAACATAATCATAGTTCTCTTGATCGAATCTACAAAATACCATGGGAAATAACGATTATGCCAAAACCATGCACAAAACCATGGGTAGGTATGCCCACCATGCTTGAGTCCAATCCCCATCCTTGGGATCATATAAAGAAAATATCCTGGCAAACTACCTCGTAACCCCGTGAAGGGGGGTTATTACCCTCCTACAAACCCCCAAGTAGGGGGAGTTGTTTCCCCCCTGTAACTCCCTCGTTATGTCTGATGCAATGTAATAGTGTCTGGGGCTAGTCGTGGAAAGAATATGACACACCCAACATCATTCATTAAAAAATATTTACTATTGATGTATACATAAAATTTATTTTTAAAGTAGTTAGCATTAATGGATATAGGTAATAGTCGACTTCAAAGTTAATTATCATCAATGGATATGACTGCTAGTTATCACTAATGGTATACATTTCAAAAAATAGTTACCATTATTGGATGAGGGAAGTGGTCAATTGAAGCACGTTACTATTAATGAAAATGAGTTTAGTTAAATGTAAAGGAAAGTAGTAACTCTAGTTACACTTAGGAAGGGAGATTAATGTTTGGTTGAAATTTCTCATTGTTACTTGATAGTCAATTCTTAGTCTATCTAAATTTATGTAGGAAATTTTAGTGGAAATGAATTCTCAACTACATACACTTAACTTGGGTGACTAGGTAATAATAAATTCCTAGGCTAGTTACACTTCATAAGGTTTATTGTATGAAACTGGGTATTAGATGTGCCAAGAGGTGCTCTCTATCCTAGTGTGGAAGAGATGTTGTAATGTCTTATCCCTTCATGTAAACATTAGAAGTTTTTTCCTCTAAGTTTTGACAACCCATTATTTTTCCCATGGTATTCTTCTCTAATTTAACCTATTTAAAGGCATAAAATTCCAATAAATTTTCTTTTCTTCTAAAGATAAAGATTTGGTTTTGGTCGACGAGGAAGCCAAGTGAAAATTCCATATGACATCAAAACCCAAAGTGTGAACCTTGAGCGAACAAAGAACTTTTGTAAGAGAACAACTCCTATTATTTTTGTTTTTCTTAATTTCCTCGTCATTATTGTTTGGATGTCATTTAATATCTCTTTGTGTATTCCTTATAGGAGATGTGTCAATGCATGTTGAGGTACATATATTATTTTTACACTTTGTAAAGTAGGAAGAGGGAAAGGGAGATAATTCCATTAGAGTTAATGTACCCACTTTCTAATCATAAATTGAGATAGATATCAACACATACGATGCGAGGAAAATTTATTTATTTGGTTTCCTTTTTCAAATAAGTCTAGTGCTCAATGAAGTGGAACTGCAACACATAGAGAATGTGAATAGTACAAAACATCTTAAAAAAATTGGGAGCCTTTCAAGAAAATTCGTGAGGAAATTTCTTTATGAATTTATTTTTCGCATGTGATATTACATTCCATATTATTGTTATTGTCTTTGGTTTCAAAGAAGTTGGAGTTCTATGTTATTTTTATTATTTTTTATTCAAAACAAATGATAGTTTTAGAATACTATTAATTTTCTCTATTCAACATGTATTCCAAAGAGTTAACTAATCAATGGAATTTTTAAAATAATATTTTTAGGTCGATAGGAATTCTATTATGAGGTTCTTCTCATCGACACCATAGAGATTTATTGTTCACCACTGTAGAGATTTGGAAGAAGTCATGCGATTTTTTGTTTCGTCTATTAGGAATTTATTTTTATTATTAGATAAATTTTTCATTATAGATTATAGATTATAGATTAGTTTGGATACATGTGGGTTCACTTTTCTCTGAGAGACTAAGTTGGTTATGCATTGAGTTGTAGGTTACAGATTCCATAGAACCAATTTACAGGTGACACATGTCACATCATGGAACCAATATTCTTCAATTATAGATCTGGGCAAAAGGTGGTGTGTCGGTTTGAAATTTCCAAGGAGAATAACCCTCATGTAGTTGCACCCAATCCATAAACTTGTCAAAATGAAACTAGAAGTTAGCATCCACATATTTTTTCCATGAATACGACCAAATATATTAATGCAACACTTTTATTGTACCCTTAGAGGAATAAATATATTAAATGGTTCATCCTTAAATAAGGTAGAAATAATAACTTCACATATTCTCACCACAAAGGCACTATCCTTGTACATCCCATTCCTCCAAGTTGAAGATCACCTAGAATACCCATCATACCTCAATTTGGTTCTCCTTTACCATCCCACACCATTTATGCCAATAGAGTAGTAGAGCACAAATTAAAAAAACATGAGAACTAATATTATTTGATTTCAAGCACATATTCTTACCTCAAAATTGAATACTTCAATGAAATAAAAATGTGGAGACATGTTCTTTGCTTTTTGTGAAATCAATGTATGCCTCCCTTTCAACATAATCCTCCACTACAAGAAAATGATAAATGTGTGATTATGAATTACCAACTTTCAGAAGTTTGTCATCATTTTCATAAAGTAATACAAATGAAATTCTATTGGTGTTCAACATGAATTTAAGTTAACTTAATTATTGGAAAAGAAAAAAATAAAGACATAACCAAATGCCAAGGCATGTAACTTCAATGAAAATTTCAAGAATGAGGTAGGGTTGTGAGTCATCATTTAATCCCAAACTGTAATAATTAGTGATGTGAAGGAGACTCAATAAGTAACCTCTAGTGAGTGCCCTGTATTATCCACTCTTTATTGCATTAGAAATCAATGGGTAATCAATCCTTATCAAACTTGTTCCATATGATCTCGTCCCATGAGCTTGCAAGCTCTAGCCTGTTGAGATTAGCTTAGAAGTACACATTACCTTGTTGCTTTTTTTTGAAAGCATCATAGTATCCAATAGAATTCCTGCAACATTCTTCTAGCCTTTCTATAGGGGTTTCTATATTCTTTGGGTATTCCTTCTCCAAATTGGATTCTTTCTCTATATACTATTTCATAATTTTTCCTCTTGCTCTCAAGGAAAGCCTTGCTTGGAAATTTTACACAAATAACAAACATTTCACTCCTCATCCTATTATAATATATCATAATACTTTCTCCCTGAAGAAAATGACATTCTATGACACTTTATCTTTAGAATACGAATATCTTAAAAATTATTGTTAAAAATTACAGCTAAAATTTATATACTTTCATGTTAAATTTACAATTTATACTCCATTGCCAAATATATAAATTATAGATATTCGTACTATCAAATATGAACTATAAAATCCCAAGAACTATGAGTTTTCATATTTGTTTTCAAACCAAAATATGAAATGTGTTCCCTACTACAGTGGCTCCCATATTCCCAGATTCCACTCGCTACTCATAAAGATTCAAAACTGGAATCTCTTCATCAAATACAACAACAATCCCTTGCCCAAGAAGAACTTGTATATCCATATGATATCTTGATTATGTTGTGTCCTCGTGATCAAAATACTACAAAACAAAAAAAAAAAAAAAGGCAAATATTGTGAGCTCTTTGCATATGACAAAGAAAATAATAAATTAGCAGGGTCGAAGTAAAATAAAATGACCATAAAATCTGGTTCTCTAGGCATTGGAAATGGTCTTCATTCATGAAATGCAATCCAAATTAGGGTTTCTTTCTTGTGGTTGTGGAGAGAGAACATGTGGTTTCCATACACGTAAGGCCCATGCATGTTGCCACGTGCAGGTTTCATTTATCCTAGGTTTTTTCTATGAGCGACTGTAGAACGAGAATATAATGTCCACACACAATAAGTTCAGGTTCCCCCACTCTCTACGTGGCGCTCATGACAACGTAAAAAAGGAAAAATTCATTGCTTCAAACTCCAGATTAATATTTTATTCCTTGCTTCATTGTGCCCTTTAATTAACAAGATGGTTTTAAAATTATTTTAATGCACGAGTACAGTAATCATGGTGTTACCCATGAAGAATAAAAAACAACAAAATTAATACTGTGCATAACTTGAACTCTAGACCTCTAAATATTTCTTGAATTGGGTATATTGGTACATTTGGTATGAATTTGACTATATGGTTAGATTACTTATAGTATAATATTAAATCTTAACCGCAAGAAACACAAAAGATCTTCCTTGTACATGTGTTGCAGTGAGTCTCAAACCTATTTTAAATATTAATTTTAAAGTACTTTGAGAATATTATAATCTTCATGATCATTGACGGTTTCAGAGATCTTCCTTGTACATGTGTTGCAGTGAGTCTCAAACCTATTTTAAATATTAATTTTGAAGTACTTTGAGAATATTATAATCTTCATGATCATTGAAGGTTTCAAATTTCATAGAGGGATCTGACTCTTGTATGATAAATAATTTGAGAGAAGAAATATGAAACCATTTAATACTATGAAATATTAGAAACATGTTTCATTAATCTCTGTGAAATAAAATATTATAAATAATTTAGGGTGGTGCATAAAGGTTAATGAAATATATTTTATAAATAATTTAGAAAAATAATTAAGGTTTTTTAATAGGGAAAAATATGATTTGACATGTTTAGTAGCATATGTTTTTGAAATAAAAGATTTTTATTCTCCAATATATATTTGTCTTGATTAAATTTTTAATTAGGGTTTGTAGATTTTTTAGGGTTGATTTTGAACCATAGATGCTAGAAATTCCACAATAGTTATTTTTGAATGCCAATGTTTCAAGTCTATACCAAGGCCGATAATCAAGACAATTGTTATTATTTTGCCTTGAGTAGATTGTTGGTAATGTTATTATGTATTATTTTTTTTAAATTTAAATTTTTGTATTTTTCAATGAAAAACCTTAAGATGTTGATAAATTTTTTCATTCTAATTATATTGATTTTCTCAACTGTAAATAAATTTGTAGCAAATTTTATAATATATATATTTTTAAATATCATACATGATTAATATTGTAATTTATAAATTTTTTATTTCTCAATGAAAAACCTCAAGATGTTGATAAATTTTTTTATTTTAATTATATTGATTTTCACAAATGTAAATAAATATGCATCAAATTTTATAATATATATATTTTAAATATCATACATGATTAATATTGTAATTTAAATTACATAAATTAAATTTAAGATATTGAGAAATATTTTATCATATTTAATAATATGATATCTTTATAATCATTTCTTTTAAAATGTTATACATGATTAATATAGTTTGGACTATGAGCTCAATTAGTGAGTACCCATTTGTAAAACATTTTACCATTGAGAAGTCACTAGGTGAATTCTCCTCAACACTGATGTGGTTAGTCCCTAATTAGTTTGGCCAATAGGAAAGTAACCCTTTCCAGTGGATCTGCCCAAATTTTTCAAAAAAAAGAATCATACATAGTCAATATTATTATTTATATGATATAAATTAAACTTATGATATTGAGTGGTGAGGACAACGTCACCCTATGTAGTTAAAACTAGTTAGGTTCGTTTCAAAACGTTGCACTTCATTGTCAAGGATTTGGAAGTCATTTTTAGGAGATGGAATAAAATTCCAAGAGAAATTTAACATATCTTGATAGCGATGAATAATGGTGGAAAAGGGTTACTTGTTGAGTATAAATGTAACCATAATGATTCCAAGAAACTTCATCGGAGTTTGTAGTGGTCAGTGAAATGTCATGGTACAACCTGTTTGTGAGAAAACTGTCTTCTGTATCATAAAAGATCTTCATTTCCTTCCTTGGAATGATCAACGTTGTGCAACTCAATGACATATTTGTTTTTTCTACTTTCAATGGAACTATTTCAGTTTTATTATTTCTCAAAGATAACTAGTTGATGTCGTTTTTCTGTTCTAAAATTCATACTTTTATGTTTGGTTGTTGTATTTTCTTTATTTACACACCTATGGGAAAAGTCTCCTTATTGTGCTTTTAGATTTTGGCAAATTATCTTTGCTCACTTTCATTGTGGAGATGCACGAGTTTTTAATTTTTTTGTTGATTATTTTTTATATTTTTCTAAAGTTTTAAAATAGAAAAATGCATCATTGGGACTTTTTAGTTAGGTTTTCTTTGTATTTTACTGCTTAGTTGGTAGGATATCATAGTTTCAAGTATCTATGGCACCATAATTTTAATTATAGAACCTTTACTGGGTTTATCGTTGTGGCACACATCCATTTATCTCAATTTGGAAATTTTCGATGAGACTTAGGTTGCATGCTAGATGTTGAATCCAAGCGAGTTTACAAATTTTATGGTTATTTGATTTTAGTTCGACCTGCTAATTGATTATTTTCTTTTTCATATGCAGAGAGACTCGTGGTTTTTGTTTTGTGTAGTATTTTGATCCTGAAGACATTTAGAAACATGATATCATATGGATAGACAAGTTCTTCTTGCGCTAGAGATTATTATTGTTTTTGCTGAAGAGAGTAGGAAGAAGCCAGAGGAAATGTGAAGCAGGTAGAGTTTGGAGCCAAATATTTGAGAGAGGTAAAATATGTGTCGTAGTAATTACATATTCCTCCTTTTTAGAAGTTGGTTGCATAAAAAATCATGCTATGAAAGGATATATTGCTTTCACTGATAAAGTTTTGAATACATAGAATTACAGGGGTGGGATTGGATATAGTCGACATTGTTCCCCATATTATGGTAAATCATTGAAAATTCACCATATTCATTACATTATTAATGCATAAATTCTAATGAACTGTATAGTATTCTGAATAATTATTCCCACGATCTATGAAGTTATTGACTTGAGAAAATAATTTTGTTTTACCAAATGATCTCATTCAGATTGCCATTCTTGGTGTTGTGACCGCTCAATATCTCCAAGAAGATGTTATTCAAAGGTAGAATTTGTTTAATAGAATTTAGATGTTCTTGTGTTGCATTTGGCACAATATTTACCTGTAATGCAACGTTAAATGTCAGAAGGTATGATTAAAAAATTTGTTGAATCTTAAACACAATTAATATACAATGACTTATAAGCTAGCTCACTTAACATTTAAAGGTGTGATGCAGAAAGATAAATTTTCAGATTCAATTACATATAACAACCCCATACAACATTTAACTCAATTACTTATAACAACCTCATATAACATTTAACACAACACTTTAACGTCCCTGTTTTCATATCCAACTTAAAAGCCATCTCATGCAACAATTATTGTGTTGCTACATGACCCTACCCCAAACTATAGTTAAATTCAACAATCAAAGAATTTAATTCTAAAAAAGATCTCTAAATCCTATTAAAAGGAACAACATCCACATAATACAAATTTCAAGCATTAGCTTAATCTCAAAACCAAGGTGTATGATTCCCAAAATGGTATTTTTGAAATATATTTTAGGAATATTTTTCAAAAATATATTAAGAAAAATGAGGCTAATGCTATTTTAACCAACAATATATTCCCAAAATATTAACATATAAATTTTTACATGACCATATTCAATCAAACTCTACCTATATGAGAAAATTCATACCTAAAACCTCAACCCTTTCAAAATTGACTATAACAAAGAAAGGTACTCTAGAATGGCTTCTCGTGGACCCATGTGATTAGTTTTAATTAGTGTATTGATAATTTTCCCCAAAAATAAGCCTATCCATGTCCACAATGACCTAAGCTACTCTAATCCATGTGCTTATTACTGCACACCCTAACCAAGATAGTTGGATACACTATTAAGATATAGTCAACATATCCCTAACATTATGGTATCAGTTGTAGATGATTGGAAAATATAGGTTTCATATCAATTCCAATGCATTAAACTAAATTATCTTATGTATGTATGGAGTAACAATATCTACAAAACTAAAACATAATTCCTAAGAAATTTCAAGCTACATCCTCAATTTCCTCGATATTTACTATTATGAATTGACTACTTGATATCAATTTCACATTGTAAGGTCTATACTATTGATCCTCTATTGGATGAAGAGATCATATCTTCAATCACTACAATTTGGTTTATAAACTTGTACATAAATTATTGTTTCATTAAAACCTATGACCACTTTTCAAAAAAAAAAACACACAATGGGTTGAACAAGATTTACAACATAATGGCTTCGATTCTGTAAGTTCGTTGTCACTCTCATTATATCTTGTTATTGGGGGAGTCTCTCAAACCACTAATGGTTTTGTTGCTAGGCTCACTTGTTCTTATACTCCAAACACAATGATCTTCATTATCGGGGCCCACATATCTTTTCGCCTCTATTTCAAATATTTTTGTATATTTATTGAAAGGGTCAGAAAACCTGTGTCAATATTGTTGTGCCTTTTTCACCTTTTGATGAAAATGCTAGTTTATTCCTTATAATGTGAAACTTATTTATAAACACCTTAAATATTATATCTTCCATTTGGTGAGTTCATTTTCAAATATTCCAAACTTTCTTTTGAGATATCGACTTGGGACCTTCAATAAGACACATGATGTTCTTTTGATAGTTTAATTTTCTTAAAAGATGTTTTTCATCTTACTTTTTTTTATTAAATTCACATAAACTAGCTTCTCGATAATTTTAAAATTTATTAATCTCAATATTTTTATAAAATATATTTTTAAATTATTTTTATTAATATTTTTTATATTGTATTTTATTTTTCAATTTATAATTATATTTATTAATTTATTATTCAATATAAAAGCAATCTAATATTATAAATAAATATAATAATAAAATTTCAATAAAAATGTAAATTTTGTAGAATTGGAACGAAATCCATGTTTTTAATGAAAAAAAGTATATATTGATATACATTATCATTAAGTAGGTTAATAATGAATTTCGGTGATGAGTGTTGACCATATTACAATGCACACAAATAATTGTTATACATATACTTCCTTGAATTTTGTATCCTTAATGTAGGTCTATGAGTATGACCTAACTTTACTACTACCAACTCAGAGATTTCCGAGAAGAGTGTTGAAGGGATGACAACAACCCCTTCAATTGAATTGAATTTCATGGAGATTAAAACAAATACAACAGTGGTTGTACCCAAAGTTGATTTGGCTTCAAAAGGGTCATGCTCTGTAATTTAGGTACTCTCCTTTGGTGGCTATACATTATAATGGTATCTTGATTCGTTTATAAAATTTTAAGGAGAGACATTTTTAATAGTTGGGACTAACTATATTTTTCATTGAAAATCTATATAGAGGATTAATGGTATTATATACATTATAAATTTCATTTCTAGATTTATATTACATCTTTTAATTTTTATTTATTTATTTATTAATCATTAAACCAATTTAGATTTATCCTAACTATGGATCTATCAAGCATTAAGAGGGATAAAATATTTTGAAGTGAAAACCTCTTTTAGAGTGAAAAGATATTTGACCCCTCTAAATATTTGGTAGATATGGAGTTAATATTAATCTAGGTTGATTTTAGAGCTAGTAATACTACACTAATAAGGGGGGATGTTAATGCAATAAAGGTGGGAATCATGTTCAAAGGTAGTTATAGTTTAGGAGGGATGTTATCCATCACTTGAGGGTGATACCGACTTCCCATGGAAGCTACACACAATCAAGGTGACTATTAATTAGTTTTACTCATTATAAGTATTAGAAGGAGCAATATTGTATTTAAATGGAGCGTCTCTTTTTCAAATAAGGATGGTAGCGAATCTTAGGATACCCACCATTATAGAGGGAAAATATCATTTGGAAGAGGATCATAATCAATGCCTAAGTTGGCTAGCCTTAATGAGGTTGACTATTATTTGGATGAGGGTGGCACAAATTTCTTATGTTATCTATTTTTTATCATAAAAATATCTATTGGATGGAGATGGTAGTTAATTCCTAGGTAGCCAACTTGTCTTGAATATCACATCATGTAATACTTTCACATCCTGCACATCATGTATATAAAAATATTGCTCAATCTGTACTATACATGTTACCGAATCCTTGCCATAAAACTTCCTCATATTGATCTTTGGAATATGGCGGGCCTTCAATCCAAAATTAGAGTCTCTCAAATGATGATAAACATTCCTTTTGTTCACATCATGAGTTTCATAGAATACATTTTCACCATTAGGAAGCATTTCTTGTAGCAACTTTGTCAAACCTTCCTTCAAACCTTCCATGTCTTCTTTTAATCCATCCTTCAAACCTTTCATGTCTACTTTTAATCCATCCTTAAAACCTTCAATGCCTAATTTTAAACCATTTTTCAAGCCATCCACCTTTACTTCCATTTAATTTTTGGTTAAACTTTGAGACAGTGAAATTTGTTGCTCTTGGTTGCGTAATTTTGATATATCATGTTGTATTTCTTCCTCTTCTTCATGCATCAAGGTAGATATTTCTGGTTTCTTACTGTTTGTGTTGATTTCTTTTGTTTCTAGGCATTTTGGAATCAAACAAAGATATTTATGCTTCACTATGCTCTTTGAATCACTTCAAACTTATTTTTGAAACAAAAGTTGTGCAATTTTTATAAAAATACACATCGTTTTCTTTCTTTTTAGGAGCTCGATATTGAAGTTGTTGTATCTATATAATTTCAAATCTCCAAGGTCTAAAATTTTGTCCCGCTGTAGCCCTCTGAGCCTTCTTTCCAATTCCACAATTTAGACCAATATTTGATTCTTCAAGAAAGAGTTATGCCCAATTGTCTATGATGACTTGATCATAGACTCGTTCACTATAGTGAACTTATACGGAATGCTATGTGTCATTGTTTCAAACTTCATCCATGAAAATGATACATAAAGAAATAAAGTCTATATACTTTCAGTCACATTTTATGAAATTTAAATCTGAAGTTTAGAGAGAAAGTTATGACGATTTTCCCTAGGTCGCCTGTTTGAGATGAAATTCTAGATCCTACAAAAACCCTAAATTCCTTGGATCATACATCCAAAAATATAGTGAACCAAGATCTGAAATTCATACATGAGGTCCACCAATATTTCAGCTCCACTTGGTTGCAATTTCAGCTTCTAAAACCTTGTAGAAAAAACATTATAGTGAAAATTCCAAGATGACCTGTTTGAATAAGTGAAACCCTAGAATCCAAAGTGATGATACCAAATTTTATGCAACCAACTCAAAAATTAGAAGAAAATATAGATCAATGACTTGAGAAATAGACTCTTTGAGGGGAAAACCACTTTTACATCACATAAATGAAAAAATCTTGGATGATTCAAATGATAATACCCACTTGGTATATATAGGAGTCTAAGGGGTCACAATATAATGAGAGCCTACATAACAATAAAAATGTAAGGGAACAATAATAAAAATACTCGGCTTCTATGGGGCACAACAATAACAAAATGGGGGATACATGGGCACAACAATAACAATAGGGTGTTACACTAACAATAACAATAAGGGGAATACACTAATATTATAGGGACCTAACATAAGCACTAAATAGAAAATTAGTATAAATTACATGTTATGTTAATATATACATTATTAAATGTATCACATAAAGATAGAATAATGTATCTACAAATATATTTTCATTAATGTTATATTGATGGGCACTCATAGAACTTAATTCCTTAGCTAAATGTTTAAGCTAATACAATTGTGATTTTTAATTTCTACAATAGATGACATGAATTGAGCCTAACATTACCCAAGCTCATTCGTAGTAGATAATATTTCATCACTAAAGGAGGAATTGATGAGAATGAAGCAGAAAATCACCTCATCATATCACTCATGAAATTAATCAACAATGTGAGTTGTGTATGAAAAAGAAAAAAATATTGTATCATATCTTAAATAGTCAAAATAGAATTATATTTGTTTATTTTTCTTTAATACAGGGGAAAGTAGATGTTGTGAGCTTGTGACCCATTGATGAACAAAGCATCATGCTAGTGAAAAATTATGATTGATTTACCATTGAACCATGATGCAAACTGACCTAAAATTGCTAATTACAACAATGGATATGCACAATCACTTCTCTTAAAGGTGGAAATACGTTTCTTCATTTTTGCAATTTCCCATATTTTCTTGCAATTTTAATCCAATCGAAATATATATTGTTATTAGATGTTTTCTTACATCCTCTAAAGATAATGGAGTTAGATCCCATTTTAGATCCAATGTATTTGATTAATGCCTTAACTTCCACTAATAGTTATTAATTAGAATAATAATGGTTTCAAGAGGGATAAAGGTATCCATGTTTAAGGGACAAATTCCAAGTGAATTCTTATAGATGAGAACAACTTTACTTTAGGAAGTTACGGCAATTTTCGAAGCTAGCTTTCTTGATATGAACAACCTTGTTTTGGGAAAATATGGTATCTAGTTGTTATCAACTCAATTCCACGCTAGCTACAAGTAATAAGTGATTTTTTTTAGATGGACGAATATGTTAATGTCACGGGTTCTGTGTGGAAGACCTAAGTGAAGGTTTGGTATTTTTGTTGGAGGAACATGTCAATATGCTTGTGACTCACTAACTAACTAATGTACTAACGTCGTCAATACTAGAAATTCTAAGGTGAAACTTTCATCTTTTAGTTAAGGAAACATATTATTACAAGGCTATTAATGATGGCAGTGAGTTAATAAGTTTTTAGGCAAGGTAAAATTTCATGTTAATGAATTCAATTTTGATGATTTTAGTTGTCATAAAAATGTGCCAAACTTCTTAGAGAAACAATTTATAGTAAAAAAAATTATATCAATAAAAGTGACTTGATAAAGAATATTTATTTAAAAAAATGAATTTGTAAAATAACTAACATATTCCATAAATAATGTGTAAGATTCAATAAAGAATATATACTGAAAAAGGAAGAATCCATCTAATAGTTAGCCAATTAATTTTTTTCCCAAGGAAAGAGATTGACCTCCCTCTCAACCGTCGGGACATAGTGAGGTTGTTGGTACCATGTCAACCCATAATTATACTCACTAAGGAAACACTGACATTGTTTGTACCAATCCAACAAATAATTATACTCACCTAATGATCCATATTATATCATTATATTTTTCTCATTCATCTCGATGCTTTCATAGTGGAAAGAGTGGAGGAATCAACTCCGAAGAATGTTTTTACCAGTGGGACTTAGTTTGGAAAATTTCTTTCAAGAAATTTTTGGTGGCAAATGGAAAATTTTTGGGGGTAAATCATTTCCTCTTAAATGCTTTTTTTTCACTATTTAAGAGAGAGACCTTTCCAATAATACAAGAATAACATCAATTGGTATCCATATGCAAAAGTTATGTGACTCAAAATTTGAACTTCCTATTCTGACGACTATAATTCATGATGATGCCATGTCAACCCCCATTATTTAAGAAAAATGGATTATCCATAATGTCATGATGAAGAATATTCTATAAGTGTCAATGTTGTAACTCTAGTTAACAGTTGAAGGAGCCAAACCTAACCACTAGTAGGGTATGGAACTATGTTATAACCAAGCCACTAGGAGGAAAAGGGGTTCCATTCTTTTTGAGTGCATGTTGTTACATAGATGATTAGAGTAGAAAAGAGTGGTAGGGAAAGAGAACATATATAGGATTTATGCACTATCAGTAAGATGATTTTCAAGTAAAAATGGGCTGACAAAAAAATACTAATAAAATTGACTTTAAAAGAACCAATAAGATTCAATATGGTGATGTCAAGGGAAAATATTTTGGAGGAAAAAAAGAAAACTATTTTTTATTATATTTCCAACCTATCTTCTTGTAGGTTCACTCAAATGTCAAGAGTAGATAACTATTGGATGAGTAATTAAATTCCACATTTGATGAGTACCCACTCTACATAGTTATAGGTATATCAACATTGAAAAAAATTGAAAATACATGAAAAAAGTGTGTTGAAAACACTCTTTTCATGTATATTCAATTTTTTGTGATGTGGATACACTCAAATGTATGCCAAGTGGGTTCTTTTTCTATGTGTAATTTAATTATGCATCCAAGGGTTGTCTACTCTTGAAATTTTATTGAAAAAATGATAAGTCTAAAATACAATAAAAAATGGTGTTTCCTTTATTTTTCTTTAAAACTTTATAAGCATTATTTTATTATTTTCCATATGAGGTCCATTTTAGACCTTAGAATTACGCTAATGAATATATCACAAGGAATAGGCCTTAAGTTTTTGTACTTGTATCCATTTTCTACTCAAAGAAAGGGAGCATAGATGTGTCATATTTTAGTTAGGTTTTCTATCAAAAGGGTTTCATAGGATATATCTTGTGTCAATTATTGTTTATGAATTCATATTTCACTATCTATTTTATTTATAATTATAATTTCCATGCATATTTGATAAACAATAATTAACAAATCCTTAAATCTAAGGAGAAATAAAAACTCATAGTGTAGATTTCATATTTTCTAATATATTTGAGTAGATATTTTGTGACAAATAGTCCAATGGAATATCTATGGTAGTTTATAGATCACTTAAAAGTGTCTTTCTCGGGCTTGAAACCATTACAACAATCATCATCAAAGCACCAAGGATCAACATGTCATTAGTGAGAACTTGAACCTAAGTGGGAGAATAATAACTATTTTACCCAATCACCCGAGATAACCCAAATTCACAACATATTTCATAATTATTTATTAATTAAAACCAAAGCCATATATTAATTAATTATTAAAATATAAACAATTTATATGCATTGCAAAACACTTTATAATACAATTTATTTTGTATCTATATAACTTAATTATATGATATTTTATACAAACATGAAATAACAAGTGAATAATATCAACAAATTAACATATAATAAGAAGAAAAATAATAAATTAATACTTAAAATAAAATATCTGTGATGAAGATGTGTTAATAAAAATAAAATAATTAAAATAACGTACTATAAATTTACCTTAATTGACACATATACCTTTTTCGTATGTATATTAATGTTAATATATATACCTAGATTTTTGGTAGTGTACCCCTCTTTTATATATATATATATATATATATATATATATCCACAAAAATAACTTTATCATAGGACATACCTTATCACAAAAATGCCTTTAGTTGAAAGAATAATCTAGTTGTAAAATGCAAAAGGGTTCCTTTATTTTTTTAAGGAGGATTCCATTAGCAATTCTTATACTATCAAAATGTTTTTTTTATAATCTTATTTTACAAACCTAAAAAAACAAAACACACAACATTTATTAAAAAAAGATGTTTTAAACTTTATTACATGTTTATAAATTCTACATTTTTATTTGTTGTAATAAATTTTTGATCCCATAAGAAATAACATGCGTATTCCAAATAGTGTTGATTTTCTTGATCAAGATTAACTACGAAAAGGTTATCACAAACTTTAACAAGGGGGGTCCGATATATGTTAGCTAGTGAAAACAACCTGTGTGGTGTGGTCGGGGATGAGGTATACTGCCTCCTTAATGGTTTCCAAAACCACTAAGGACCCCCCAGATTCCACCTTTTCTATGTAACCTCAAGACCCAGGCCACATGACATACTGATTGTAATAAATTAAATAATCATCCAATAAAATATAGAGAAAACAACCTTTGCGACGTGGTCAAGGATGAGGTATATTGTCTCCCTAGTGGTTTCCAAAACCACTAAGGACCCCCCAGATTCCACCTTTTCTATGTAAGCTCAAGACCCAAGCCACATGACATATTGATTGTCATAAATTAAATAATTAGCCAATAAAATAAAATGATGACTGATGTCTTCAAACAATTACAAAAAATAAAGGTGGGGATGGGGGAAGGAGAACTTTATAATTTTAATGTAGCATAAAAGGAGAAAGAAGAATTGCATAAGTCTTTCCATTTAAAATATTCCTAAATTTTTTCCTCTAGTCACTCTAGGCAAATCTTGTTACCATCATTTACTGAATTTGTAGTGTATTGATTGAAAATGAAGGTCAAAGTAGCTACACCCTTTGAAAAAACTTCTATAAATTTCGACAAATTTCCATTAATTGACAGAGAGGCTAAAACCCATGAAACCCAATCTACATTTGACCTGTTTGAGCTTACAGAATGGGCATGTCAATTCTTCAAGTTGTTGGAAAGTTGGAATTATCTGGATGGCTAGTGGTTGTGAGTGTGTTGGCATTGATGTCAACCAAATAACCATGGTGATTGGGAGTCTAGGAGGAATCCTATGGTATCTACATGCTTTTGGTAGATAATCATCATAGTAGCAAGCTTATTGAAAAGCCATAAAATGATGACTACTATAGTCATTGTTAGTTGAGGATCAGGAGGAATCCTATGGTAGTTGCAGGAATCTGGTAGAGAATCATCACATTAACAAGCTTATTGGAAAAGCCATAAAATGATGACTACGGTGATTGGGAGTCTAGGAGGAATCCCATGGTTGCTACAATGCACTGTAGAGAATCACCATAGTAGCAGGCTTACTAGAGAAGCCATAAAATGATGGTTATGGTGGTTGGGAGTTCAGGATTCTAGATAAAATAAGAAAAGTCAAGGAGAAAAGAATGGCATAGAGTTTGCAACCATTTTAGAGGTAGCATATGGGCTCAAATTCTACATTGGAAACTCTTCATTGGAAATTTCTCTGAAAGAGATTTTCAATGTTGTGTGGAAGTCTGAAAATGGTTTCCTGGATCAAAAGTTATTGTCTACTAAAGTCAAAGTCTTGAAGTCGTAAGTAGGATGAAATATCCAAGGTCAGAGAATATCAGAACCATGGAGCAGGCTATATCGGAGATCAGAATATCAGAACCTCGAAGCTGGTCATATTGAGAGATCGAAAGTTGGAGGCCATATGAACATTTGAGTAGGCGGATATCAAAATATTGGAAGGTTGAAGCCATCAGAACCTCAGAACTTCTTAACATTTGAATTTTGAGAAGTTACGATATATGGAGTTTCCGATATTATTAAAAGCATTAAGGGATGCATAGTAGGATTAACATACGTTTTCGTTGCAAAACCAAGGCTTGACGAGACCCTTTCTCTCTCCTTAGACAAGACACATGGCAACAAGTGATTGGTCCTTAAGAGATGAAGTGATGACTAATGTCAACACGATGTGGTAGTACGATGCAAATGTGTTAGTTTGTTTTGGCATTTTCGGTGGCACAATGGGGAAAATCAGGGTGATGCATGTCACCACTTAGGAGGTGCCACGTGGAGAAATGGCGAAAGCATGATGTCATATCAAAGGTCCGCATATCAAAGGTTAGTATATCATAGATTGAGGACCTCATAACACCTATGAAAATGGGTCCTCAAAAGGTTAAGACAAAAGGGGGCTATGATATCATCTGTCACATGGTCATGTGGAGACCAAAGGAGATAAGGGATAAGGAGAAGGAGCTAAAAAGAAATCAAGGCTTTGCAAAATTCACAATATGAAGAGGATTTGCTATAATGCTACAGTGGTATGTTAATATGATAGTAACAGGCCTAGTCTTATGAGAAAGAAAAATTCTTAGGAAGCTAAGCGCTAAGGGGCTAAATGTATCATAACTATTTGATATCATAACGTTTCTTTCATATGAGCTACGATATGTTGGGGATCCGATGTAAAATCATAATGAGTTAAATTAATGAATGGGTCGATAGATGGATATTAAGTGCAAATCAGTGGAGTTGGTTTATGGAGTTAGTGGGATTTGTAGAAAGCACTAAGACAAGGACACAAGGATAACGCCCCACATAGAAGAACTAATAAGATTAATAAATCCATCTCCTACTTCCCATGCACGTCTTGTAGATTTAAATAAGGAAAGAAGTAGCCATTCCTAGGCACTTTCAAGCTTAGTGGAGCAATTAGTAAGCATGGGAAGTCACAGTATAGTGTGCAGACAGACCGAAATTAAATTCTGAGTATGGAGGATTACACAGGGAGTCAATGAAGAATAATGCAACCCGTTCCTATGATTAATTCTATGACATATGAAATAGTAGTGTGAGGATCCATACTCGTGTACACTCGTGCATTATGGAAATAGGAAGCATAGACAACATTGTGTAGTGTGAATTATAGAATCAAAACCATTGATTGCCAACAAGAAAAGTGGGGAAGTGCATATTGCTGAAGTGTTGAGCATCGAGAAGAGAGAGTGTGTTACGAAACGAGAGAGAAAACATAACTGAGAGGTGTGTAACAGAGAGCCTGAGTGAGAGAAGGCAGAGTGTTGAGGATATGTTGCTGAGAGTAGAGGGTAAAAGTGCAGCTGTATGAGACCGAGGGAGCCTATGGAAGAGCAGCGGACTGAGAGCATAAGTTGTGTCTGCAACCAACCAGATTGGTATTTTCCATAATTGTGTATGCCTGCTATAGTGATTAATTCACGAGTGGTTGTGGATGGAATAACCTTAAGGATCTTCCCAGGATCCAAGGAAAACCATTTGAGATTAACTGCAGTTGTCACAAACAAGCATACATATATATCTATATATCTATATCTATATCTATATATATATATATATATATATATATATATATATATATATATATATAGATATATATATATCAATGCATGATTAACAAAGTGGAATAAGAGAAATTGCCTGAGTCCTTAGTGCAGCCCTATTGGAGAACCCACTATAGCAAAACAAAAAACCCCTCTGCCAGCTCCTAGATCAACACCTGCACATAAAGAAGACGAGGAGTAATCCTACAACATATAAACTCTGGAAATTAAAACATTAATACATAAAGACATAAAACAACATGCATCTAATCTACTTATAAGTTATGATATTGAATCAGCATGTAAATAAACATGACATCAACATCACTAAGTAGACAACACGACAACAGATCTATATTATTATATTGAAGAAGAATGATTACAACCATGTTCGCTAGATCAATCCTCCTCTAGTACTTCAACTCCTCTCTCTCTCTCTCTCTCTCTCTCTCTCTCTCAACCTCTTGGTAGCATAACAATACTAAATCTCTTGCAAAGTTTCAACAACTATTCGACCTCTTTCATAATGGCCAATCCTCCAATATATAGATAATGAGAGGCTCATCCTTGCTCATTCTCTCATGTGATCCATTGAGGAAAAATTTAGGGTGTTTCCTCACTTTCTTTCTCTTTCCCTTTCCATGAGACTCTGTTACAAATAACAATGTACTTAGTTAGGTCGGAGGTAGATGTTTCCTTATTTTGGTGTTGACATTTGAGTGAAAAGTAGAGTTTCAGTCATTCAACCATCTCTTTGACCTCTAGAATCTCACAAATCTTGGGTAACACTTCCCTTTAGAAAAAACAGTGAGCTAAATTAGGGACTAATACCCTTGGCTAATACATGGAGAGCATTATAACTCTTCTTTCCTATTTCTTGGGTTCTTTACTTTGGAAAATAAGCCTACGCTTTTGGTTTGGTCTTCAACCAATGTGTATTTCTCCTTTGAGCTAATGAGGAGGTAATTTTATTGTATAACAATGCTTATGTTTTTAGTTTTAAAATTGTATGAAATAGTAGAACATTGGCAAGAGCAGGTTGTAGCCTTCATTTACAAGAGGTTGGTGTGTCCTTGCAAGTTAGTTCTTGCTAATCTAACGGGGTCAGTGCCTCCCGTGAGTGGGTGTTCACAAACAAACTAATGTAATTAATTAGGTTCTTAATTTACATCATAAAAAACAACAACTTGGTGGCTTTTTCCCTCTAGATTTCCATGTGAAAAAACTGGTGTCAATATGTGTGTGTTGCTCATTTGATTGGTTGTATGAACATATGAATGCTTAAACTTGTTCCTAAATTTATTCATGGATAAATGTTCCCGTAATTAAAAATAAATAAAAAGGACTAAAATCATATTTAGGAAAAAGATTTAAGAATCTCACTATTACTGATTCACCCCCTCTCTTAGTAATTCCTTATTCCAACAATTGGTATTAGAGGCAAGTTCCTTCAGGAAGTCTAACCACTGGAAGGTAGATCTATAAGGAATTATGTCTAGGAAAGAGAGTCAAGAGGATTCTTCAAGTAGGATACCATTCCTTGATGGGACCAACTATGCCTTTTGGAAGGTAAGGATGGAAGCGTATATTATGTCCTTAGGAGTAGAAGTTTGTACTTCAGTGCTACTAGACTACAATTTTCTCGATATTCTTCCCACTGATGCAAATGGTAAAAAATTATATGGAAATAATACTAAATCCAAGAATGTCATTCTCTTTGGTCTTAGTCAATCAGAAATTGTAAAGGTTATGCACTATAAGTCTGCTAAGGATGTGTGGGTAAAGATTAATTAGAGTCATGAAGGAGATGAAAAAGTCGCGCAAGAAAAAACTTCACACCTTGTTTATGAGGTTTGAGAGCTTGAAAATGATTTAAGATGAAAGCATAGCAGAATAATTCCTTAGAGTTGATGAAGTAACCAATATGATTAGAGGACTTGGTTAATAGGTCAAGGAAGAGATGATTATTCAAAAAATATTAAGATCTCTTCCCATGAGATTTAATGCCAAAGTATTAGCTATTGAAGAAATGTCTAATTTAAAGGATCTCAAGATGGACCAGTTGCATGGTACTCTCACAACCTATGAGATGAGAGTAGGAGGAGAGAAGTATGAACCTAAGGAAGGAACATTAAAAGTAGCCAAAAAGGCCATGGAGCACAAAGATCATCAAGACTTATCCAATTGTGAATTTAATGAGGAGTTGGTTCAATTAGGTAGGAAACTAAACATGGCTCAGGAAAATATAAATGAAAGTTTCCATCTAATTTTTTGACTATGGAAGAGTTGGATATTTTTCATCCAAATTCCCTTACAAAGAAAATCCTGAAAGAGAAGATGATCATAAATGTGGAAACAAATCTCAAAAACATCATAATAAAATGCTCTATAAGAAAAAGGGGTTCTACTCCAAAGAGGATTGGTCAGCACCAAAGTCAAACAGTGAAAACTCTTCGGAGGATGATTCAGACAAGTATTTACTTATGGATTTTTAAGCTAACTCCAAGAAACAAAGTATTATCGACTCTGAAGAGGAAGACGAAGAAGTAGTATTGGACCTTGAAGGGGAACTCATCAGTGCTCTTGATGAGTTAAAGAAATCAAGGAAAAAGAATAAGAAGTTGAAGGAATAACTACCATTTGCTAAAGAAGGTATGCATAACTCTCATAATGAGGACATTGTTTACAAAAAATAAAAACTTGAAGAAGTTATTAAAAGAAAAGATAGCTCAGTCCTTCTACTAAAAGAAAAAAAAGGAACATGTGAGAAACTATAAGAACATAACAAGCAATTAAAATAGGAGTTTCTCAAGATAAGGAAACAAACAATCTAAAAAACATGAAATATGAAATTCTATCTTTAAAGGTTAAACTACAAGAAGCTAAACAAAAGGAATAGCTTTCTCAAGATGTGATCCATGAATGGGAAGAGAATTGTCAGAGACTTGAGGCAGATTTTATCTCTTTATGAACATATCTCGACGGAATAACGACCGAGAAGGGTTTAAATGAAAAATTTTCAGAATGCACAAGGAAACTAGATCAGATTCTAAATAGCCAAAGGTCCTTAGGAATCAAAATAGGTCTGGGATACTCAAAGACACAAAAATACTTTATGGAGAAGATAAACTTCAGGTCTGTAGGATTTGAAGAATCGCACAGCTATGCAAATAAGAATCAAGAAATAATTAATGAAGACAAAAGATCAATAGGGAAAAGAGGAGATCATCAATGGAGAATAAATCAATTAGCGAGATAACCAAGTTACCTTCATAAAAAAACTCTAAGACTTCCAACAATATGCATGCCTATTTATTTTATGGTCATTGTTATAAGTGCCATATCATTGTACATATAGTTGTTGATTGTAGAAGGATCCAATTTGAAAGAGATGAAAATCCTAGATATAACAAGTATCATAATTTTACATCTCAAAACTCCCCTCTCAGAGATCGAAATGTATTCTCTCCCCTGTTAAGTGAAGTAGAAAGATTCAAATGTACTAATTTTGGGCACAAGGCAAGTGGTGTAGAACTAAGTTTGAATACCTATCTAACTTCCAAAATATTAGACATTTAGCTATCCAAAGGGATAAGGGGGAATGGAAACAAGAGACTAAAAATAACATGTAGTGTAGACTCACTCTACCAGCCCATAATCAAGAGAACATATGGTATGTGGATAGAGGTTGTTCCAAGCATATTATTGGGAATAAAAGAAATTTTTTGTAACTAAAATAAAAGGAAAGAGGAAAAAATTTCACCTTTAGAAACAATGCTCCATCAATAATTAAGGGTAAAGGCATAGTCAATATTGATCAAAAGAAAAAAACACAAGATGTGTTGTATGTGGAAGGACTCAAGAACAATTTTCTTAGTGTTAGCCAAATGTGTGATAATGGCTATGATGTGACCTTTTGATCGAAGGATTGTGAGATCCACTACATGAAGAATGTAAAGTTGGTGGGAAAAGAAATCAAAACCGACAATAATGTATATGTGTTTGATGATTCTTGGGTTAAATGTTATTTAAGAAAAAAGAATGAAGAATGGTTGTGGCACAAGAGGCTTACCCATATGAATTTTGACAATTTGATAAAATTTAGCAAGATGGGAGCTGCGAGAGGATTACCAAGATTATCAAGGCATGATATCCCAATCTACAAGTCATGCCAATTTAGTAAGCAGACTAGGACTCATTTCAAGTCAAAAGAGTTCTCCTCATCTAGACCATTGGAGGTCATTCACACAAATTTTTGTGGCTCAACTAGAGAAAAAAACCCCAAAAGGAGAAAGGTATTTCATGTTTCTCACTGATGGTTTTGCCAAGGCCACTTGGATTGTGCTCTTAAAATAAAAGTAAGAAGCATTTAAGTATTTTGAAATTTTTTAAGCTTAAGTAGAAAATGAGAAAGACTTAAACATTAAATGATTAAGATCAGATAGACAAGGAGAGTACACTTCAAGAGAGTCCAAAGAATTTTTTGAAGAGAATGGCATTAGAAGGCAATATTCAGTGGCTAGAACTCCATAACAAAATGGAGTAGTGGAAAGAAAGAATAGAACAATCCAGGAAATGGCCAAAGTAATGTTGGATGAACCAAAGGTGTCTCACATCTTCTGGGGAGAAGCAACGCAGGAAATAATGTATCTATAAAACAAAACTCAACTCAAACCTAATAATAATAAAACTCCTTATGAGTTCTAGAAGGGAAGACCTGCATCATTTAAACACCTCAAGGTGTTTGGGAGCAAGTCCTTTATCAAAAGAAATGATAAGAATCTTGGAAAGTTTGACTCTCACGCTGATGAGGGAATATTACCTGGGTACTTTACTCGAAGTAAAGGACATAATTGTTACAACAAGTGGACAAAGAAGATTGAGGATTGCATTGATGTGATAGTAGATTAAATAAATTCACAACTCAGATGGTGAAGAAAATCCTATATGAGATCCACAGATCTAGAAGAAACATATTCATATAGTGAAGGTGAGGAAGCAGTCACAACTCCAAGGGAAAAGACACCTTCCAGGTATGTATAGAAATAACATTGTAAGGGTCAAATACTTGGAGATCAAAGACATGGTGCTCAGACTAAGATAAAACTTGTTGATAATTCAAGTTATGCAAATCTGGCTATGTTGTCACACATTGAACCCAATAATGTCAACCAAGCAAGTGAGGACAAGTTCAGGGTGAAATATATGAATGAAGAACTTGACCAAATTGAAAATAATGACACTTTGGAGCTGTTTCGAAGACCTAAAGAGAAAATTTTCATTGGAACAAAATAGGTTTTCAAAATGAAGTTAAATGAGAAGGGTCAAGTAATCAGAAACAAGTATCGATTCGTCTGCAAAGAATATGCCCAAATAGAAGGGGTATATTTCAGGGAAGCCTTTGCACCAGTACCAAGACTGGAAGCTATCATAATCTTTCTTGCCCTTTCCACCCATAAAAACACCAAGGTATATCAAATGGTTGTGAAGTATGCATTCTTCAATGGAGATCTGAAAGAAGAAGTTTACAATGAGGAGTGAGAAGGATTTATCCTCACCACAGATGAAGGGATTCTGTGAAAAATGAAAAAAGTGTAAAAGTGTATGTGGATGATATAATATTTGGAAGTGAAGTGGAACAATTGGGGCATCAATTCGAAAAATTTATGCAAACAGAGTTCGAAATGTCCATGATCTGAGAGTTGTATTTCTTCTTGGGATTTAAAATCTCTTAGTCTCCAAGTGGAGTATTTATCTCTCAATCCAAATACCTTTAGGAAACTCTAAAGAAGTTCATAATGGAATATTCAAAGCCAGTGAGCACAACTATGGTTACAGACTGTAAATTGTGCAAAGAAGATGAGACAAGATTGGTAAATTAGAATAAATATAGTCCATGGTGGGAAGCTTATTGTATCTTATAGCTTCGAGTCCAAATATCATGCAAGTTGTGGGTCTTGTCATTGTGAAAAGGATTTTTAAATATCTTCAAGGAACAATAGTATATGGACTCTGGTATGCTAAGAACAAAGAATTTTGGTTTAAGGCTTACATTTATGTTGATTGGTTTGGTAGCCTTGATGACAGGAAGAACACCTCTGGTACAACCTTCTTATTGGGAAAATTCTTGATGTCATGTATCATCAAGAAATAAGAATCCATTTATTTATCGACTGCTAAAGCAGAGTATATTATTACTACTATGTGTTGCACACAAATTCTATGGATGAAGAAGAACTTAAAAGATACAGGTAGATTGGAAGGATCCTATTCTAATTATGTTTGATAATACAAGTTCCATAGACACTTTTGAAAATCCAATCATGCATTCAAAGACTAAACATATTCCTATTAAGTTCCATTTCTTAAGGGAACAAGTTGTAGCTAATGTTATTAGAATTTAATATGTGGCCACTAAATACCAACTTGCGGATATATTTACTAAGCCATTGGCAAGAGAACCCTTTCAATATGTCAGGAAACATATTAGAGTTGTGACTCCTCCTTCCAAATGACTCCATTTTGGTAAGTGTTGGAAACTACTCAACATATGGGATGAATGTAAGAGTAGGTTGTAGCGGTAGGGGGGTTATACAATAATTATTATTTTCCATTGATTCCAAAGGGGAGAAGATTACTAGGGCATCAGAGAAGACCATGCCTAGCTTTAGTCGGAGGTTATGATGTTTCCATCAATTCCAAAAGGGGAGATTGTTGGACATATGGAATTGTATGGATGACCAGTGGCTGCGAGTGTGTTGGAATTGATTTCTACTGGATAAGAATGGTACTTTGAAGTCTAGGAGAAATCCTATGGTAGCTTCATGATTCTCGTAGAGAATCATCATAGCAGTAGGCTTATTGAAAATGCATAAAATGTTTACTACTATAGTGTTTGGTAGTTTAAGATTAGGAGGAATCCTATGGTAGCTGTAGGCTTTTGGTAGAGAACCATCACAGTAGAAGGCTTATTGGAAAATACATAAATCTATGAATATGGTTATTGGGAGTCCAGGAGGAATCCCATGGTTAGTGTAGTGCTCTATAGAGAATCATCATAGTAGAAGGTTTACTAGGGAAGCCATAAAATGATGACTATGGTGGTTAGGAGTTCATGATTTCAATCACAAGAAGAAGAGTCAAGGAGAAAAGAATGGAAAATATTTTCTAGCCATTTTATATGTATTAGATGGGACCAAAGTCTACGTTAGACCCTCTCCATTGGAAAGTTCTCTGAAATAGATTTCCAGTGGTGTGTGGAAGTCTAAAAATGGTCTCTTGGATCAAAAGTTATGGTCTGCCGAAGTGACAGTCTTGAAGTCCTAAGGAGGTCAAAATATCGGAGGTCGGAAAATATTAGAACCATGGATAGGCTATATCGAAGATCGTAATATCGAAACATTGGAGCAGGTCATATCGGGAGAATTGAAATTGGATGTCATCAGAACATCGGAGCAGGCAGATATTAGAATATCAGAAAGTTGAAGCCATTAGAACCTTAGAACTTCTTAACATTTGAATTTTGAGAAGTTATGATATATGGAGTTTTCGATATTATTAAAAGCACTAAGGGATGTGTAGCAATATTAACAAAGGTTTTCATTACAAAACTAAGTCTTGACAGGACCATTTTTCTCTCCTCAGAGAAGACACATGGTAGTAAGTGATTGGTCCTTGTAAGAGCTAAAGTAGCCACTGATGTTAGCATGACGTGGTAGTACAATGGACACGTGAATTTTTTTTTCCATTTTTGGTGGCCCAATGGGGCAAATCATGGTGATATGTGTCACCACTCATGAGGTGCCACGTGGAAGAATGACAAAAGCATGATGTCATCTCTGAGGTTAGCATATCGAAGGCTGAGTACCTCATAAATCCTATGAAAATGGCTCCTGAAATGTGTACGATGAAAGGAACTCCGATATCATCTCTCATATGGTCGTGCAGATACTAAAGGAGCTAATGGATAAACAAGGATAGCTAAAAAGAAATTGAGACTTTACAAAATTTACGATATGAAGTGGCTCTGATATAACGCTACATTGTTATGTTAATTCGACGATCAGAGGTCCGATATTATGATAAAGAAAAATTCTTAGGGAACTAAGCATGAAGGGGCTAAAGGTATTAGAACTATGTGATATTGTAGCGTTTCATTTGTATAAGTTAGGATATGTTGGAGCTCCAATGTAATAGTATAGTGAGTTAAATGGATGAATGGGTTGGTAACGTGGGATTAAATGCAAATCAACAAAGTTGGTTTATGGAGTTAGCAGGTTCTATATAAAGTGTTGAGACAAGCTAACTAGGACAATGGTCTACAAAGAAGAACTAACGAGATGAAGAAATCCATCTCTGACTTCCCATGCACGTCTTGTAGATTTAAATAAGGAATAAAGTGGTAATTCCTAAGTAATTTAAATCTCTGTGGAGAAATGAATAAGCATGAGAAGTCATGGTATAGTGTGTAGATAGACTGGGATTAAATTCTAAGTATGGAGGATTACACAGGGAGTCAGTGAAGAATGCAACAACCCATTCTTATGTTTAATTCCATGATAGAATTCAACGAGAAGACGGAAGAGCAGTAGGAGGAGCCATATTAAGTTATACTCGAGTAGTATGGAAACATGTAGTAGAGACAACATTATGTAGTGCAAATCATAGTATCACTACCATTGATCGCCATCGATCAAAGTGGGGAAGTTATTATTTATGAAGCACTGAGGAACGAGAGAAGATAGTGTGTTGTGAAACAAGAGCAAGAGAAAAATAGAGAGGTGTGTAGTAGAGAGCCTATGGGAGAGAAGGAAGAATTTTGAGGATATGTTGCTATGAGTAGAGGGTAAAATTGAAGTTTTATGATACCAAAGGAGTCTGCAGAACAACATCGGACTGAGAGCAAAAGTTTTTTCTGCAACCAACCAGATTGGTATTTTCCATAATTATACATGCCTTTGTTTTCAGTTTGAAAATTGTATGAAATAGTAGAAGAGTGGAAAGTTGGTTCTTGCTAACCTAAGGGGGTTAGTTCCTCCTATGAATGGGTGCTCACAAAAAAACTGATGTAATTAAGTAGGTGCTTAATTTACATCATAAACAAACAACATTTTGGTGGTTTTTTCCCTCTTTGTTTCCAAATGAAATCACCAGTGTCAATATGTATGTGTTGCTCACGCGATTGTTGTATGAACATATAAATTCTTAAACATTCTTCTCACTTTATTCATGAATGAATGTTATCACAAGTAACATAAAATAGAAAGTACTACAAGCATATTCAGGAAAAAGATTTAAGAATCCCGCCATTACTGATTTAGTGTGCGTCTCAGTAACTCCTTATTCCAACACCAGGACCTTCATGATATATATTTGGTCTAGGAGTCTCATTTAGTCCAATTTATCATCTCTAACTAACCCATATCCATATTTTGTGTCATTTTTATAAGAGAAACACCTCATGAGCAAGCGAGCTATTGTGTAAAAAAATGGAACATCCCTATTTTATATAAACTTTGAGCTGATTTTGCAAATGCTGACCATTGTAATTCCTAACCAAGTCCAACCATTAAATGAAAATTAGTTGATTCAATTATATATTGAGCTGACCCTTGAATAAAATACTATGGTCCATGAGTCTTATTTTATAATTAATGATCAGATACTTAAAAGTAACCCATCCTTTTCATCCAATATCTTTCCTGAAATGTCTAGACAATTTATTTCTATGATTTGTTGTCTTCTAGGGTATAAAAATGATGACTGAGTGGATGATAAAAATTCATTAATTTTTAACATCCTTATCACCAATCGAAAAATCCTTTGTCATGTTTCATTTTAGTCAATACCTAGCTAATATCATAAATGACTGATTAGCCAATATCAGTCTTAATAACTCATTTATGTATCGTTCAATCTTGGTTTATCTATTTCTTTACTTTTAGCTAGACAAATTTTATAATGTACAATTTAAAACGTGAGATTCAAGTGTGAATGTTCTCTCTATAATTTTTTGGACAATAATTGTGAGAAAACAATGTGACAATAGTTGCTAGAAATTAAAAGAACCTTACAACTTAATGAGGTGGTTAATGTTGGAGATTGGTATTTGTATAAATAATTCACAAAAATAAGGGGTTATGGATATGGATTTCCTCCTTATAGGATTCATATCTTCTTACCTATCATTTTTTTTGCATTTTAATTCATAAGACACATTCTAAATGTATATCACATTCATTTTGTATCTAAGTGGCACAAATTTTTATTAATAAAGAGTTGCTGCTTAAGAGATCTAGGTAATGTTAAAGGATATGATATTTTCACAAGGATAAATTTGGCATTATGGTCCTCCCAACATCATATCAAGATGAAGAGTATAGCAATGTTAAACTCCCTATATGCATGTGCCGAGGCCTACAGTTCAATATTTTGTTAACAATGAATTATCGGAACATGATCCAATTCTAGTCACATAGATGCATATTAGAGAAGGTTAGACTTCAAAATAAATTATTGTTGAAACTCAACAACAGAGGGAGAAGAAACTAAAAAGACTATTGTTAAAGACACAACAATGAACTTTATAACAAAACATACAAAGTACATAGTAAATAAGAGGCATCTATTGGATGAAGCAAAAGTTTCAATCACTAAAGCTACATCAAGCGAGCTTGTTGTATCATGAAAGAATGTTTTTAATCTAGAGCTTTCACTGTCATATTCTTTTCAACCAAAACAATTATCTTCTAGTGTTCCACTTACTACAATTTCTAGGAAGGATAATAGTTTCTCACAATTGTGGAGATAAAGAACAAAAATATGAAGTTAAAATAAGATTCCTACAGTGAACTATGCAAGAAAGGCATAACTTCACATACAATATTACTTAAAACCCTAGAATATGAAAAAAGATTGTTATAGATGGAAGCTTCAGGACCTAAGTCTTAGGTTATTGTGATTGTAGAATATTATAAAGCAACCATGTTGACCATTCACTTGAAATAGATTCATCTAGTTGATCAAGTGGATATCCATAGGAATATAGGTAAGATGTTATCCATGATATTAGAAAATAAAACCACTCATGTTTCTAAATTGGAAAATATGTTAAATAAAGTGACTAATCAATTCAAACATGAGAAGATTTCCACTAGAACAAAGAAAATGAAACTTGACACTTTGGAGTAGATTAAATTGGGTGCAGATCCAAATGATTCTTCTTCGATTAAATCCTTAATAAAATCAAGAGAAAAAAATATTCAAGTGCATAGAACAAAACTCAAGATGCGAACACTAGAACACGTGAAAACTCTAGAATTAGAAATAGTGTAAAAGAGAAGTAAAAGTGTTTTCCTTAAGTAAATATAAAATAAAAAATAAAAAAAAATAGGACAAATGGATTGTAATATTATTAAAAGAAAAACATGAGCGTGTATTTGTAGCAACAGTTACAAAGGTCAATCATTCAGAAAAACTGGCCGAGACAACATTGTTAACACTTAGTCTTAAGGATCAAAAGATTGATAATATCAAAAACATACTTCAAGTGAAGAATAATGAATTAAGGGAATTCAAAGAGGAATTTCCCGATATAAATATAGTTGTTAGAACTAAGAAAAAGTTCAAAGATACTTCAAAAAGTCAAGTAAAGTGGTACAAGAAATACTTAATTTTATTTCATCCATTGATTGAGACAATAATACTTTTATGTAAGGCTCCCTCCCACTCCCTTAGACTTCCCAGGTTGATTGGAGGTGTTACTTTCAACTAATCTGACCTCCATTGTATCGTTATGGAAATGGGGTTACAAAAATACTTCTTCACCAAAGTTTGTATAATGAAATTTGGACGACACCCTTGTATTCAACTTGTTGAGGGTTTTCTATTGATATTAATTTTTTCTCAATATGGTATTTGGATTGATGTTATGCTCTTTCAAATATTAACTAATTATCTTTTGCCACATTAGAAAGATGCTTCCACATGGCACCCACGTGTATCACTCATGGTTATGTCACATCATTCCCAACACACATGATTCTCATGTAGCTTCAACAATTCATTCATGGCACTTTCGACGCTAACTTGGCTTGCATTTCTCACTAGGGCCAACCTCATCATGCAAATCATAAATATCCGTATATCTAGTTCTAAGTGTTATCGGGGTGCACATAGGAATTAAATAGTGGCAGATTAAGGATCCCTAGATCTCTAAACCTCTCAGACATATCCATACGTGGCCCACATATGGGGCTACATGCTTTTGAGCCTTACTTTCAACCTTTGATGCCCTGTATTCCTAGAAACATCCACCACTTCCCGAAGTAATATGACTTCGCGTTAATGAATCAACAACAAGTTCCATTACATATTTTGTATAAAATATCATTTGCGTTAAATCAAAATTTTGTCTTCAGGCTCCCAAATAGGCCCCACCCTATATTTACTACTTTTTACTTGTTGTGTGCTATAGTTATCTTTAGTTGTCCAAATCCAACACTTCCATAGAAGCGCATAAGCACAAATGGCTTGGATGTATACAATATTGGATTCATCCGCTAACCTGAAAAGAATATTATTCCTAGATATAATTCAATTTGAAGACATGTCCAACTCAGAAAAAAGTTTCACACTTTATGACAATTAGACTTATAACTCTAAGGATTTCAGGCAATTCACCTTGAATTTCCTTGAAGATTAGTGTTACTTAGAAAACTAACATCCACAAAAAAGAAATCCTCATTCCATGCTAAGATTCTAGGTATCAGTCCTTACCATAATACATTGTTGCATCTATTGGCATGCCCATTAACTCACACAGAAACAAGTCAATCCATTGCTATACTACTCTGCAACTCAAGGAAACACTGGTAACATTTCCCACCCCAAACTAGGAATTTTACCTTACTATTAGAGATATTGATAAATAATACATTTTAGAATAAAGAAATATCAACAACATTAATCAGTCAAACATAAATTGCCATTAACAACAATGAAATCCATGCATTATAGTAGCTAACTAAAAATATCTAGTATTCATACAAGGTCATCCAAATAGCTTTGCAGCCGAGGAACATATCAACAAATATAGGCTCTACAATCCCTTCAAAATCATTGGAACATTTATAACAATATTTCATTATAGAAAACCATGAATATCATATTCCTCCATCAACAATGTTGATACAATCATTTTTATCACAAATAAAACATTTTTCATTATTCACAATGCAACATAAGTAAATGCACTTATTTGTATAGCTTAGATCACTGTCAACTAAACGAGGTAATTTGACTCTCGACCCAACCATCGAAAATATACATTGCAATATTTCTTACATTTGACCACCCCTAAGCCAAATTCATAGTATAAGAAGTTAAGTTCTCAAGGGTATTCACACCAATACGAGTCAACCAAATAATCAAAAAGACAATTCCACTTTCTAAGTGGTTTACTAACTGCATCTAGTAGTAAGAACCATAATGACCCTGTTCCAGAATAGAAATAAATCATAGGGATTCACCCAAGGCTCAATGAAATACAAGTATTTTCCAAGAGGATGAGTACACTATACAAGTGGTTTATCAGTTCAATTTTCTAGGAAAGCACTATAAGATTGAATATCCCACTATCGAAGTGGATTATCACTTACTGAGCAAGAGTGCAAGTAGTTTATCAACCCCAAGGCAAGCACTTGGTTGCTTATTAGATCATTGCATTAACGAATTGGGTGTCTCAACATGCCAAGTGCTTTATCATCCTTCTAGCAATCACCTAAGTTGTTTATCAACCCTAAGTAAAGCACTGAGTGATTCAACTATACTAAAATTTCATTGGCCAATAGATTCACAGGAACACAACACCAGTGTTAGCAAAACACAAGGAACACTATACCGATATCGAAAGACAGTCTAGAAGAGGTTATTTCTTCCTAGAAATTCCATTTTCGTTGTGAATCTTGCACTCTTCTTTCTCTTTCACTTTAGTGTTGGCCACTCTTCCTTCTGTAAGATATCCCATTCCCAAATACCGCACACTCTATCCATGCATCATTTATCATAACTTAGCATATCTGCCCCTATCTCCCCTCAATCTCTTTTATCGACACCCCCTTCCCTTATGTGATGACCACACAAACATGATCTACAAGGGCAGGACCTGTATGGGTCATCCTTTAATTATGAATCCCATACTTTTTATCCAATTCTTTCACCAAAAATGCCATTAATTCATTACGGAGATAGGTGGTGAAATAAATTCAATGGCTTCGGTTTACACACAATACCAAAAAATCCTCCTCCTCATACCTCTGAATCGATTTCCACTTCTCATTATAATCATTATTTACATTTGCAAAATATTTACATGAATTAAAACTCATAGTAAGATTTACAAGAGGGTGTGACTTCTACCACATTATGAGGATTAGCCACTCCATGATGGTTGTGATCTTCTCAGGGTCTAATATTACTCCTTCGTTGGAAACAATGTTTACCATGTACTAACCTTTTGATTGAAAGAAATCACATTTTCTAAGCTTGGCATAAAGTTTTTTCTCTCTTAGAACTTGCAAAAATGTTACCAAATGTTCATCACATTCCTCCTTGGTTTCAAAATAAACCAAGATGTCATATACAAAGACCAATACAAAATTTTCCAAATATAGGCTAAGAGCATTATTCATTAAACAAATAAATGTTTTTGAAGAATTAATGAGTCGAAATGGCAACATGACAAATTCATAATGTCCATACCTAGTTCTGAAAGTTATATTTTGGATTTCATCATCCTTAATTCGTACCTGATGGTAGTGAGACCTCAAGTCTATCTTCAAAAATACAATAAATCCTCTCAGGTGATCTAAAAATTCATAAATCCTTGATAAAGGTTACTTATTCTTGGCTATGGATTTATTTAATTTCTTATAGTAAATGTGCATTCTTAGTCTACCATCATTTTTCTTCACACATAATATTAGGGCTCCCAAGGGTGATACACTGGGTCTAATGTATCCTCGGTTCAACATTTTATTTAATTGCAATTTTAGTTCCACAAGGTCTAGTGTGCTCATGCAATACATAGCCTTTGACACAAATTCCAATGCTAGCAAGAATTCAATTAAGAAATCAATTTCTTGTCTTGGTAGAAATCCTGGGATTTCCTTAGGAAACACATCAATGAACTGTTTTAGAGTTAGGTACTCTTCCATTATGTCTATGTTAATGTTTGAATCCTTGGTTACTTGAAGACATACAACTCATACCCTTTTTAGCTGCACTTTTTCATCTACAACATCGATATTCATTGAACAGTTAGGGGTTGATATTTCCTTACCCATTGTGGCATTACTCTCTTACATTCATCATTGAGGAATTCTATCAATTTATTATAATATTTGAATTTAGTATTATTTCCAACAAGCAAATCAAAGATAACTCACATGTCATATGAATCCAATGGTAGCAAATTCAAATTCATCGATGTAGGAATGTCATTTATTACCTAATCTAAGGGATCAGTTTAGTGCTCAAAATTCAAAGTGTGTGACAGATATCAAAACATGTACCAATGCGTAGATCTTAATTATATGAATTCAATGCAACTTGAATCATTAAAAACCAATATCATATGCTCCCGATATCGCGTTCTCATCGAATTCCCAAACAAGCAAAAATGTGTAGAATTGACAACGTGAATGTACATTTTGGGCCAGTGGAAGGCTGCCACTTGGCCTATCCAGATTGGTAAAAAAATGGTGAACTTTTATTGGCTTAGAATTTTTTATTAATATTGGTTGGTTCAATTTTTTTATAGTATTGGGACTGATTGTGTATATGGTTTGGCCAATTGTGGAGGGCCACATTGGCCAATGGTTGGCAGCCATGTGGCCTCCTCACGTCATATAAAATTTTTGTATGGGGGTTGAAGCACCCCATGTGTTGGCTTAGGGGGTCCTGACCGAGGTTCAGAGTTAGCTGCACTAACCAACAAAACCCTACACTACTGGCCCTTTTGGGAACAACCTACGTAGCGCAGACTGTAGTCTCACCCGAAGCAGTATGAGTGGATGCAAGAACCACATTTCTAAATTCAGAGACTTGTGTGATGTCTTCTAGTGCCTCATATCTAGCTTTCATGAAGATCGATACCCTCTTAGGGCTTGTTGCTACAACCATGTTAAATAGCCTTCATACCTTCACGAAGGCCTCCAATCAGTCCTTGTGGACCTTTAGTAGTCTATTTGCCTACTTACGCACATAGGAGAGCAGTCCTATATTAGGGTTCATGTAGATTTACTTAAGTTATTAATAAACATTAGAGAATTGATCAAAGTCTTGAGAAAAGTACTTAGAAATGCAATGCCTACATCATTAACACTTATTCAAGAGAATCGTGTAACATTCAATCAATATTTCATAAAACACAACAATCATCGACAACATATAACATTAACAGAAATAAACAGAAATACAAAAATAATTCTTTGGAAACTATCTTTATTGGTCTTTAATTCAAGGTTACAGACTCAACACTTCCTTGTGCACTCCCTGTGCACTTAGTTGCAGTGGTATGCGCACTCAGAGGTAGACTCTACCTAGGCCTCCACGCACTCAGCTGCGGAGCCTTTCATCTCCTATCTTACCCACTTCTTCTTGCTATCACTTCATACTAATTCCTCTTCATCCCTTAGACTATCTAAGATGCACCTAATTATAGCCTTTTTCATACAATGCCATGGTCCGTGGACCATGGGTGAATCTCAAAACTGACTCAAACTTTACATAAAACAAGGGGATAAACCCCTTTGACTCCTATTCATGTACATGCTTCGCATCCACAAATTAGAGAGACTTTACATTATTTACAAAAACTATACCAAAACTTGGGTTATCTTAGCCCCAAAGCTGACCCAGGGGACCCCATCCCAACAGGCCCCCAACACAAAGACCGTGACTCACCATCAATTCACTCTGCTGGCACTGTGATCTTATTGTGAAGACCACCTAGCTCCACCTAGACCACTGCAACTTTGGCAGCGCTATGTGTTGCTACCTGTTGAACTTCCTCGACTAATTTTTCCATGGCTGGCCCTTCTACATCCAACCTCATTGTTTGTTGTTTCTACTGTTGTCCTTTAAGCTTACATTAAATGGTAGTCGTGACTTGATAAGCCTCCTCCAACCGAGGCTACAACCTGGCCTTCAGCAAGGCCTCATTCTTTTGTGCTTCCTTGACCTATGCCAGCAGTAGTTTTCCTTCTTATAACTTGGCAGGGCATTGTGATGTTGCTAAGGAGTGCACAGTCGCCCTAACCTCATCATATTGGCCGTGCAGCTCCCTTACCTCTATGTTCAACGTCTGAAGGTTAGATCCTCATGAAGATTGGTCACTAGCTCCATATCCTGCTCGAATAGTGCCACACAATGAGTGACTGCGGCATCCAAGGTAGCCATGCCTTCCTTTATCACAACTCTGCATTACTCCTGAACCTTAGGCGGAGTTGTGGGATGCAACTTTAATGGCATCTTTCTAATCTTCATGTTGAGATCAAACACGACTCGTCCAACCTTTTCTTTAGCCTCCCACACACTTGCGACGAGTTTTCTAATGTTGGCTTTTAGCTGTGCATCCTCTGGGATATGAAGCTCAGGAACGGTCTTACATGTCTCTATTACTGTTGACTCTAGAAGTGAACTATGCAATTGTATCGCCTTATTTTCCTTTAGAGCCTATGTCTTTTCAGTGAACAATTGTTGGTTATTAACTTTAATCTCACTGACAGTAGAGAGTGCTCGTTTCTCTTTGATCCTGAGCTCCTCTGCGACTCCTTGTAGTAATTCATGTAGAGAGTCAAGGGACAATGCAACAAGGTTTAGCCCCATGTTTGTGACATTGTGAAGCAGTGTGCACTGTTTAGCTATTTCAGTGTAGACTAACCCTTCAGGCAAAGGGAAGACTCTCACATCCTGCGGTTAGGCCATCTCCGTGATTGTATTCTTTTCTCGTGCCAGACTGGCTTGCATGCTGCCTGTCTTCCAAAAATATTTTGCACAGTTGTCTTGCCTGCATAATGACCTCGTACGGCTCCCTAATGAGCTCTAGCGAGAATGTTATCTCATTCAATGTCCGGCACATATCTTCACAAGATTTCGTTTACACCCATCTTATACACGTCCCGCAATGACTGAAAATTCGGCCATGCTTACTACTAATTCCTTTTTCTACTGACTTGTATATTGTTTTGGTGCCATCCTCGTAGTCAAGAAATGAATAATGTCTACAAAATGATTATCTACTATGCGCACTGCAAAGGGTTGCGCATATGGCAACCCTTCCTCAAAATTATTTGCTCTTGACCTCTTTCAATCCACGACAGATGGTCAAGTCCTACATTTAACCTCCTTGGATTCACAATGACTTCAAATTCATACTCCTAAAATAATAGAAATCATCTACAGATCTCCCCCCCCAACACATGCTTGTTGACCAAGTATTTCAAGGCAGAATGATCTGTGTACATCTTGAAATTCACTCCTAGCAGATAATGTCAAAATTTCTACAGCGTGTACACCATGGCCAATCCTGCGCGCTCAGTCATTGAATAATTCTTCTCAGCCTTCGACAATTTCCTACAAGAAAAGGCTATAGGGTGGTCCATTTTTCTTTCACCGGATTGTGTGAACACTACACCCAACACAATGCAAGAGGCATCCACATGTACGTGAAACTCCTTTCTCCAATCTGGGAATACCAAGATCAACGTAGTGATCATCTTTTCTTTCAATACGTCTAAGCTGCACTAACATTCTTCATCCCAACATAATGTTGCATCCTTATTTAGTAGTTTCTCCATGGGCACATTAATTTGAGCATAAGCTTTGATAGTTTTTCTATATTATCCCATATGTCCCAACATCATGCAGCTGCTTGTCATTCCTAGGGGCCTCTAGATTCACAATTACTATAATCTTTGCAAGGTCCACCATCAATCCTTGCTTGAACACCATGTGACCCAGCAAAATCCCAAAGGAAACACAGAATATGCATTTCTTCAAATTCAGTTTGATCTGGTACTTGCGACACGTATCCAACATCAGGCGCAAACTTGCCACATAGTGCTTCACTAATCCAAACACCATCTAGTCCTCAAAGAATATTTCCAGGAACTTATGAATGAACTCCTTAAAGGCAGCTATGACTACGTGGGAAAATATCACAGATGCATTCTTGAGTCCAAATTGCATCATAGTGTAATGAAAACAACCCCACTCCTTTGTGAAGGTCGTCTTACTCCTATCCTTGGGGGTGATCTTTATTTGATGGTACCCAGAAAACCCATTAGCAAAGGAATAGGCCTCGTGCCCTCCAACAAAGTCTAACAATTCATCTATAAACGACGTTGGGAATGGGTCGTGGGCACATGTGTCATTAAGCTTCTACAGATCTACTCAAATCCTTATTTCACCTTTTTGTTTCTTCTCCTAAATCACCATCGGGCTTACCCAATTAGATTCTTTAACTGGTTCTATAATTCCTACTTCCAACATCTTATCCATCTCTTGGTGACCCTTTTCCTTGTATTTAGGATTAAGGTGATACAACCTTTGTTTAATAGGATTTGCGTACGACTTGAAAGTGATATTAATAATGCTGAAATCGCCAACTATGCCTTTAGAATCCAAAAATTTAGTAGGAAAGAGATCCCGATATTCACAAAGTAACTCAAAAACTTTATCCATGGTATCATCATTGTTGGGTCCCTATAATACTAGTGATTACCCCATTACTATTGTAGTTATACCCCTTATTAATATTGTTGTGCCCCTATTGCCCCCATATTGTTATTGCTGTGCCCCATAGAATCCCTCTATTGTTATTTTTGTGGCTTTATATTGTTATTGTTAGGTTGGCTGGATTATATTGTGACTCCTTAGACTCTTGTATATAGAAAGGAGGTTTTGTCATTTAAATCATCCAAGAATTATTCATTTATGTAATGTAAAGGAGGTTTCCCCCTCGAAGAGGCTGAATTCTAAGGTGTTGATCTATCTTTTCTATCTTTTCTTGAGCTGGTTTCATAACATTTGGTATCAGAGCTTTGGATTCTAGGGTTTCACTACTCCAAACAGGTCATCGTGGAATTTTCGCTATAACTTTTTTCTGTGATGTTTCAGAAGTTACAAAAAAGAACCCATTTGAGAAGAAATCACACTGAACCTCGGGTCCAAATTTCAGAGCTTTTCGCACTATATTTGCAGACATATGATCTGAGGAAGTTGGTATTTTTGCAGACTCCTGAATTACATTCCAAGCAGGTGACCTAGGGATCATAACTTTCTCTCTGGGGATCAGATTGAAATTTTGTAAGACGTTACAGAAAGAGGATGGACTGTAGTTTCTTGGATACATTTTTCAGATCCAAAGGTTGAAACAGTGACTCATGGCACATCGTACAAGTTCGCTCTACTGAACTAGTCTATAATCAAGTCACTGTGGGAGATTTCGCATAAATCTTCCTTGGAGAATCCAATTTCAGTAATACTTGTGGCATTGGAAAGAGGACATAGAGGGCTACTACGGGTAGCAAATTTAGAACTGGATGATTTGAAATTACAGAGATACATCAGATTCGATATCAGGCTTCGACAAAGTGAAAAAAGGTGTGTAGTTTTTTAATATTTTTTGCATAAGATTGGTTTGAAAAATTAGTTTGAAGGAATTAAAAGGGCATAGTAAAGTATTATTATTGGTAATTGATGCCCCGAGGAAAGAAAATGTAAACACCTAGTAGGAAACCTGAAAGATCTAGCATGACCCATGAAGAAGAGGAAGAAATGCAACATGATATATCAAAATTACGAGACCAAGTGCAACAATTGTCACTTGCACAAAAAGGAACATAATCTAAGATGTATGGTTTAAATAAAGATGTAGAAGCTAAGATGGATGGTTTAAATAAAGGCGTAGAAGCTAAGATGGACGATTTGAAGATAGATTTGAAGATAGACATGGACGAATTGAAAATAAATATGAATAAATTGCTACAAGAAATGGTCACTAATGGTGAAAGGGTACTAAAGGAAACTCATGATGACAACAAAAGAAATGTTAATCATGATTCCATAGACTCTAATGTTGGATCAAAGACCCACCATATTCCAAAAATCGATATGAGGAAGTTTGATGGCAAGGATCCCGCCACATGGATATTACAGATGGAGCAATTCTTCGATCTCAATAATGTGCAAAACACACAAAAGGTACGTATGGAAACTTTATATTTGGAACCAAATCAGTTTGTATGGTATCAATGGCTTTGCTCTCGTAAACAATTTATCACTTGGGAAATTTTTACGGAAGAATTGATAGCACATTATGAGGATACAAAAAGCAACACTTTTTTTAGCCAATTGATAAGTCTCAAACAAAAGGGTTCAATAATGGAGCACATTGAGGAGTTCCAAAAATTGAACATAAGGGTAAAATATGTTCCAGAGGAGGATAGGATTGATGTGTTCATAGGGTCTTTAAAGGATAATATCCAACATGATGTTCGCCTTTGGGAACCTGATTCATTTGAAAAGGCATTTAGGTTAGCAAGAAAAATGGAAAGCAAAATTATGGAAACCAGGAAGGATACCACTCACAACTATAAAGACAAAAGTGTTGTTGCCCCTAGTATTCCACAACCTATAAGGTTGACACGACAAAAATTGGAAGAAAAAAGAGCAAAAGGGCTTTGTTACAGTTGTGATAGCAAATACACTAAAGGTCATAAGTGTGTTGAGAAGAAATTATTCTACATAGATTGTGAAGAGGAAGAACAAAAGGAGCAAGAAAGGTCAAAAGAAGAGGATATACTCCAGGAACAAAGCCTAGATGAAGAACAAATAAATCCGACCATATCTTGTAATTCATTGGCAGGAATTACCACTCCTCAAACCATCAAGATAGAAGGAAAAATCAAGAAGAAAAAGGTAATAGTGTTGATTGATTCAGGAAGCACCCACAATTTTATTCATTGTAAGGTAGCAAAAGAATTGAATTGCTTCCTATATCCAACAACAGAGTGTCAAGTGATGATTGCAAATGGAGGAACAATAAATTGCTCTAGAAAGTGCCATAATATCTAGCTATCCATGGGATAATATGTATTGACTAGCCCAATACTTTACATTCCAATGGGAGGTGCTGATGTTGTACTAGGAGTCCAATGGCTACAATCCTTGGGTATAATAGCTTTTAATTTTCAAGAACTTTTCATTAAATTTTCTACCGAAATAAAGGAAGTTGAACTAAGGGGTATTGCAGGGAACCAGGAAAGATAATCATCTCTAATGGTATGACAAAGCTTCTAAAAAAGGAGCAAAGAGGTGTAATTGCACAATTATGTTTGCTAGATGTTTCCACATCGGAATCATCTATTTCTCCAGAGCTCCAAAAAGTCCTGGACAATCATTCCAAGGTATTTGAGACTCCCAATGGTCTCCCACCTATGTGTGATCATGATCATGCTATTCATTTGATTCCAGGAAGTGTTCCTCCAAACATCAGGCTGTACAGATATCCCTATGTCCAAAAGAGTGAAATTGAACTTATGGTTGCAGAAATGCTAGAGGCTGGTATAATTCAACCAAGTCAAAGTTCTTTCTCTGCTCCAGTAGTGTTGGTGCACAAGAAGGATGGATCATGGCGCATGTGTCCGAATTATGGGGAGCTCAACAAGATCACTATTAAAGATAATTTCCCCATTCCTATCATTGATGAATTACTGTATGAATTGCATGGAACAATTTACTTTACCAAGTTGGATCTTCGTTCAGGATATCATTAAATCAGAATGAAGACTGAAGACATTCTGAAAACAACATTTAGAACTCGTGAAGGTCATTATGAATTTTTGGTCATGCCTTTTGGCCTTACCAATGCACCTTCAACATTTCAAGGTTTGATGAATTCAATTTTCAAACCATTCCTTAGAAAATTTGTGTTAGTATTTTTTGATGATATACTAATCTACAACAAGTCTTGGAAGGATCATGTTGAACATGTTGACAGGGTGCTACAACTATTGGAGGAGAAACAATTATATGCAAAAAGATCCAAATGTTTCTTTGGAGTCCAAGAGGTGGAATATCTGGGTCATATTGTATCTCATGAAGGAGTTAAGGTAGACCCTAGCAAAATTAAAGCCATTAAGGAATGGAAAATCCCTACATCCATAAAGCATCTGTGAGGATTTCTCGGGTTGACAGGGTATTATCGCAAGTTTACTAAGAATTATGGGAGAATAGCAACACCTCTAACAACATTATTGAAGAAAGATGCATTTTGATGGACTCGGGAAGCAACAAAGTCATTTGAACATCTAAAGAGGCAATGTGCCAAGCACCGGTCTTAGCTACACCGGACTTCAAAAAAATATTTATTGTGGAATGTGATGCTTCAGGAAATGGAATTGGTGTTGTTCTAATGCAAGATGAAAGACCCATTTCTTTTGAAAGTCATCCAATCAAGGGAAAGTTTTTAAGAAAAGCTATTTATGAGAAGGAAATGTTGGCAATACTCCATGCACTTAAGAAATGGCGACCCTACCTAATGGGAAGACACTTCAAGGTAAAAACGGATGATGATAACCTTAAATACTCTTTAGAACAAAGATTATCCTCTAAAGAGCAACAAAAGTGGGTCACAAAGGTGTTGGGTTATGACTTTGAAATCATCTACAAAAAAGGGAAGCAAAATGTGGTGGCAGACACACTCTAGAGAAAGGATGAGGATGTGGAAGCATTGTTTTGCACCATTTCTATTAGCCAACCAGATTGGATAAACGAAGCAAAGGAGGAATGGAAGAATGATGAAGAAGTGTGGGCACTTATTTGAAAGTTACAACAAGATTCCAGTACGTATGATACATTTAGCTGGAAAAATGATTCGTTATGGTACAAAGATCGTTTATACCTCTGTAAGAATTCCCAGCTAAAACAAAAGATTCTTATGGAATTGCATCCTTCTCCCTTAGGAGGGCACTCAGGATTTTTAAAAACTTACCACAGGGTTAAGAAGGAATTTTTTTGGGATGGCCTTAAATCAGATATTCAAAAGTTCGTGGCGGAATGTTTGGTTTGCCAACAAAATAAAGTTGAAACAATTAAGACATCGGGTCTATTACAACCTTTATCCATTCCAAGCCAACGTTGGGAGGAGGTTTCACTGGATTTTATCACAGGTTTACCCAAGTCTGAGGGAAAGAGTGTCATCATGGTGGTAGTTGACAGACTTACTAAGTATGCACACTTTTGTGCATTATCACATCCATTTAAAGCTAGTACAATTTCCACTGCATTTACGGAAACAATTCAAAATCTACATGGAAACCCAAAGATTATTGTAAGTGACAGAGATCACATTTTCACTGGAAATTTTTGGATAGAATTATTTTCTTGTCTTGGTACTCAGTTAACTCATAGCTCATCTTATCATCCTCAATCTGATCGGCAAACTGAGATAGTAAACAAATGTTTGGAAGGATATCTTCGTTGATTTGTATCTAATAAACAAACACAATGGGTCTAATGGTTGCCTCTGGCTGAATGGTGGTATAACACTTCCTTCCATACAGCAACGAAAATGACCCCATTTATGGCACTTTATGGGTATCAACCACCATCCACCACATCATATTTAAGAGAAAAATATAAGGTTCAGGCAGTGGAACATCACATTGAACATCAACAACAAGTCCTCCAACTCCTAAAGGATAACCTCGTGTTGGCACAAAATAGAATGAAACAACAGGAAGATCAACATTGCAGTGAAAGAAGTTTTGATGTAGGTGATTGGGTATTCCTACGGCTACAACCATAAAAGAAAATGTCCCTCAAGCAAGCTAAGAAGGATAATAAATTATGACCAAAGTATTATGGTCTGTACAAGGTGTTGCAAAAGATTGGTACTATGGCATACAAATTTGAGCTTCTTGCAGCTTCTCGATTGCACCCAGTTTTCCATGTTTCATGTTTAAAGAAGGTTATAGGCGACAAGCTTCCAGTTCAAACAATATTGCCAGAACTTGACGAGGAAGGAAAAATTATATTAGAACCGGAAGCAGTCATAGAAACAAGAACTCGACAGCTATGAAATCAACCAATTTCAGAGTATCTTATCAAGTGGAAGAACTTATCCGCTAAAGATTCCACATGGGAGGATGAGAATTTTATGCAGAAGTATCCCGAACTACTCAAGCGTTGAGGACAACACTTTTTTGAAGGAGAGGGGCATGTTGGGTCCCTATACTACTAGTGATTACCCGATTACAATTGTAGTTATACCCCTTATTAATATTGTTGTGCCCCTGTTGCCCCCATATTATTATTATTGTGCCCCATAGAATCCCTCTATTGTTATTTTTGTGGCTTTATATTATTATTGTTAGGTCGGCTGGATTATATTGTGACTCCTTAGACTCCTATATATAGAAAGGAGGTTTTGTCATTTGAATCATCCAAAAATTGTTCATTTATGTAATGTAAAGGAGGTTTCTCCCTCGAAGAGGTTGAATTCTAAGGCATTGATCTATCTTTTCTATCTTTTCTTGAGCTGGTTTCATAACAGTCATCCCAATAATCTCCAATCTTTGTAAACTTTGTTTCTCCTTCAATGCTAATGTTTACTTGCTTTGTCTTCAATGACACAGAGATGTCTGGGTTTTCTATTTGTGGGACTTTGACTTCACGATGCCCTTTCTCTGTTTGGAATGTTATTGTTTCTCAGATCTTCATCCTCATCTTCAGTGGTCACATTATAGCATTCCAGCGCATGGCATAGTTGTGTGCCATAATCCGATCAGTCCATTCCACAAGCTCCTTCAGCATTTTGAAGATAACTGCCTTAATTTCTTGTAGCGCTTCATTGATGCTTGTGAAGCTGTCTTCAAATCTAAAGGTAAATAAGAACCCTTCCCTCTATATATACCATTCCACGGTGCCATGGCAAAGCTCCGTTTTGAGATACCAGTTCATGGGAATTATATCCAAAGTATGGAAAAATATGTGTACCCACTCTAGCTATGGTTTCATCCCCCATGCTTTAGTCCATTTTTCTAGGTGATTGCATGGATCGTCCCTTCCATTATATTTCTTTGTCATTCTAATGTTAACACACCCAAACCACAACTTCATCATTCTTCTGTAATCTTGCCATCCCGCAAAACTATCCTTATCCGTAGCCCACCATCGTGCAGATGTAGCATGCAGTGCCAATTCTAATGCTTGGAAGTGGTGATCCTCTGGTACTTCTTGCTCAAATTCTTCCAAAAAAATATCTACGTCAGTTAAACCATCATAATAGGGTAATTTGCTTACCTTCAATGAAATACAGGCAATGACTTCATCATCGTATTGCATCGCAATGTAGACACTTCATGCAAGCGATTCTACCAATGCTCTAACTCCTTGTTAGAATCAGAGGTGAAGGAACTCTCTTGATCCCATGCAATCCTCCCATTTGTCGTCAGATTGATCCATTCCTAATCTCGCACTATTATTTTATAGATTTGATCCAGTTCATCACCACTTTCCTCATAGTCACAGACTGGTTCAGTATATCACGCCCCTTCCGCAAGGTCGAACGGTACTACAACCCGAAGTGATTTTATTTCAAATGACATTGCCCTCTTCTTCAAATTGATGACCCCATTTGTATTAATGACCGAGTCAATTCCAAGTAGCGCGGGGTATGGATTATTGTCGTTGAAAATTTCTATAACCTCAAAGTCGTCCATCGCACTCACACCTTCTATATCAACTGTTAGTACATATAATCATCCCATGGGGATGATTTTCTATTGGTTCTCCATTCTGAGTTGAATCAGAGACCACTATAGCATAGGTCTCCCCATCCTTTCCCATGTCTTTTTTGGTAATATGTTTGCATCAGACACCAAATCCAAGATGACCTGGTCTATCTCGTAATCACCTATCTGTACGGTGAGCCTCATCTCGCACCCTATTTGTTCCTTATGTTTGCCAATTTTTTTGACCACCCAGTGTGCATCAGACGCCCTTTCCTTACTAGAGCATTTATCACTTAATTCCTGTAGGCCCTCCACAACCTTGTGATTGCACAACAATTTCATGGAAGTTTCCAAAAACATGGTCAGTATAGAAGGATCAACCTTTGCGGGTATGTTGATTTCTTGTGTCTTGCCCTAACTTCCTGAGGTGGATGCCTCTGCGAAGCTTTTCTTGGCTTCCATAAAAGTTTCCTTAGCACAATTCAAATCAAAACCAACTTCCTTCTCTGGGGCCTTGAGGACCCATCCTTCCTCTTCAGGCTATTTACCTTTATCATCACCAGTCATGATTCTACTTCTCGTCACTATATTCACGCTTTGATCCTCCTCAGGGGGCTCAAATATCATCATCTGTAAGTTCTCCATAGGCCGCTGAGGCTGCGCTTTCTTCTCCTGCATATTAGCTATCAACAATGGGTATTCTTCTATAGCATGGTCGAACTAGCTGAAGTATTGACAAGATAGGTCCATCTGATTCTATCGCTCTTGCGCATAGTTCCCTGGTTGTCCGCAATTGTAGTAGATGATTTGATCACAACCTCTACTAGGTATTCCTCCTCCATAGCCTCATCCTCGGCCCTGGTAACCTCCTTGCGGTCCTACGACACCCTAATGTGGAGGCTGAGTTTCTACTTGTGTCCGGTATGTATATTTTCTTTCCATCATCAACTCATAGCTTCAAAAGTGGTGCTCGTCATGGCCCACATAGTTATAGAAGCTACAGAACAACTGCTGGGGTGTTTAGATGAATTTTTGAAGTAAATGACAATTATCTATCGCATGTTGTCCAACGACTTGACGAATAACAGACCATAGCGCAGCACCCACACTCGACCTTGTTGGGGCTTTTGGCTTAAGGGGAGTTGGCCGCCCTCCTATAATATAATTCACGTACATGGGACAGTGGTCTTGATCATGCCCCTGGATCTTGAACTTCAAATGCTAGACTTCCATGTGCACTTCTGGTTTAGTCTCCTTATCTTTGTTCAAACTCTCTAATTCTAGTTGTAGGCTTTGTAACTGAAAGTGGATCAGCTGTACCCCCAAAGTTTTATCCTAAATAGGTGATGCATGCAACCTCATTTCGATTTCCAAGGGTTCTGCCTGTGTTCCTATCTTTTATTGTGATAGAGCAATTCTCAAGTGGGGCAGAAGTGAAGCTATAAACTATTCACGATGCTGACTATCTTTGAGTTGCATGTTATCTTCTCGAATTCAACACTTCAATCTTTGATCTAATTCCCAAGGCATCTCATCAACCCTCATCATGATTTATTTGAATCCAATTACTTACTGTGAGTCAAACTAATTCTTACTAAACTCCTTGTCATCTTAGTCTCTGCTAGCATTGCAAGAATATTATCAGAACAATACTTAATATACCAAGTTAGCGTTCGATCCTGCAAAGTGGTAAACAACTGTGCCTTCATTATATTGTCATTAGTAATCTGTTGTGTTGTCCACACAGTGTTCACAACAAACTAGAATTGTTATGTAACTTCACTCCCTATGCCTTTGAATATCAACATATTCATCGTGTTTGCCATGTTGAATGAGGTTGGCGGTGGTGGAGGTGTGGGCGAAGGTGTATGCAGTGGAGGTGGAGTTGACGGATGATTTGATTGAGGAATCACATGAGTGATTAGCTAAACAGAGCTTCCCGGCGGGGTCTGTTCCACTCCTTCGTCATCAATTGGAGGATGTCTATCCAATGGACTATACTCCAGTCCTCATCCTCCATGATTTCTAAAGAATCATCCACTTCACATAGCTCCGAACATCAAGGTAATCACATAACCCATTTTTCACATAACAAAGTTTTAATTAGGTATTCAATGGTCTTAAATACTTACCGCATGGTCCTTTGAAAAATCTTCACTCCACTTTGTTATACATCACTGAGATATCAACTGCAAATTATGTAACAAATCCTCCTAGAATTTGATCAAGCTAATGATCGACATGCCGCACGATCTTATTTTCAGAAGCTTCTAGTCATCACACTTATTTTGGAGTCCACACTATAGGACTATCGAGCTTCCACCTTCCTTGAATGTTTGTTAATTTAACTAACCACTCATACAGTTCAACGGGAAAATTGCAGAAGAAGATCTCGTGTATCTCCATATACAAATACTTGTTTAATCACTCTTCCCTCGACAGGCATGGATTCTTGTTTTCTTGCGCTACGAACTCATGAATCTTTCGATCTAACCAATTTTCAATTTCTTTCTTAGTCAGATTCCAATGATGTGACATCACACATCTCTTTGGTTAGGATCTTGGTCCCGGCAATGGAACCATTTTTTGGCTTAGGGGGCCTTGACCTAGGTTCAGAGTTGGCTGCACCAACGAAAAAAAGCCTACACTACTGTCCCTTTCGGAAACAACTTGCATAGCGCAGGCTACAATCTCACCTGAAGCAGTATGGGGGGATGCAAGAACCAAGTTTCTGCATCCAAAGACTAGTGTGATTTCTTCTAGTGCCTCAGATCTTCCTTTCGCACAGATCGATACCCTCTCAGGGCTCGGTTGTAGAGGCTACAACCACCCTCCAAAATTTTTCCTTAGCTTTGTTTTGGAGCATCTCTGTTACAGTTCCATTTGGTCACATCACTACCGATGGTGAGATCAGTACAATTAGGGCTCATCAAACCCTAATTCAGTTGCTACATGCCATAGATAAGTCATCATATTGAATGCTTTCATCCATAAAAGTTTACTAGCTTGAAACCCAACTGAAATGCCTCTTTGGGACACCAGCGCAGCCTTGGTCAGGGGAAACTACTCTACATAGTAGGAAGGCCCATTCAGACCTGTGCTTTAGGGCACTTAGACCCACTTTAACCTGTTTTGGGTGAGGATGAGCGAAATTGACATAGGATTCTGAGAATATTCCTTGATTCTAGAGCATTCAAGAAGGATGCCCAGCTCTTATCTCATCCTATGAGCTCGCTTTTGGATAAGATATGGATCATTTAACCCTCTATCCTCTCACCTCTTTCTCCATGGAGAGTAACTATCCAATTATGGAAAACCATTCAATGCCCAATTTATGACAAAACCACTTGCATTTCCCTATAAATTTACCACTCATCATAGTGATCAAGGGGATAGAACTTGGATTTATAGAGAAATATTATTGGTTTGAGACTTGAAATCATTGTCAAGTAATGTTATATTGTTGGATTGATGTGCTATTGGTGTGCTGATGGTTTGGACTAAGCTCGATGAATGACACGGGATCGAACCACATTGGGTGTAACTTCTCCTTATATCAATCAATAAAGTTGTTTGTTCCTTTTCCAATACTTTTGTCTATACCTATGATGAATGTATGTTCAAATTTTGTTGATTCCATTTGTTTACATTGGATAGATCATGTGCTTTGATTGTTGTCATCTTCTGTTTATGTTGTCAGGTACCAATTGAGCAAATTCAGTTTGAGTGGGAGCGACGGGAGAAATTCAAAGGAGATCAAAGGAAGCGAAGGATCACAAGTAAGTTCCTTTATCTTATCTATCTATTGTAGGAAAAGGTTAAACATCTTTACTTCTGTTGTTCTAAGTGTAACTACTCACTTAGGGAAGATGTACTTATCCATAGGTATAAATTTTGTATAACAAATTGGAGAATCCACTGGGGAACAACCATTGTTCTTGGTAGCTTACCATTCATATTACATCCTAGTAGACTTTACTTGACTTCATTGATCTCTTTTCAGTCATTTTGAAGCTTTTTTGGTCAAAAACTTGCACTGGAATGCCTATCTTAGGAATGTTATGTTACCAGTGCACCCTTGGTCAGGGAACAGTGCACTGCAGAACACCCTTGACTTAGAGACAGTGCTTTACAACATACTATCTCTCACTCAGGGCTACGCTAATCCCTGTCAAGCCAAAAAACCCATCTTTTTCTTGGTTTCTTCCAAATTTTCTTGTGATGTTGTTTGCTAAAAGATCAATGTTTTCTATGCCTCTGAAATCAATTTGCATTTCTTCTCCTAGCCCTACTTTGACCTTGATTGTTTAGTGTTTCTTAAGAAATTTCTTTATCATTATCAATTCATTGTCAAAGTTAGCTTACACCGATTAGTATTTTCTAAAAAAGAATTATCGTAAAGTCTTCATTTCTTTGAAAATAAACTGTCAGAAAGTCTTTGTTTCTTGTGAAAAGCATTGATTGATCATTTGTGCATTTATTTTCCTTATGTTCATCTAAATATTAAAGGAATTAAAAGAAAAACATGCATAATGCATTTAGAAGTTTGTATGTGCTTGCGGGAATAGTATAAGGAAAGTTTCATTAGATGTGCTCTATGCTCTTTGTTTAAAATTCTGATTTCTTTGTCCTTTTTAGTTACAATTTTCATTGTTTAAATCAAATGAAAAGAATGTTTACCATCTTAGTTTCATTCTAGGAGTTTTAGAAATATCACGCGGTTAACCTAAAAGGAAAAATTCTAAACAAGATCAGCTAAAATTTATCTCAATTAACCTAATGGAGCATTGTAACTTAACGCATAACATTTAGAGGTATATGCTAGAGATGTGTTCTAGCATTGTTAAACATAGCAGCTATCGCTAATAGTGTACGATACATTCTGAGTGTGATACGTCATTCTATGTACGTAAGTATATTGTAGCTTGTCCACATACTTTCTGGTATATCGGGCGGTGTTATAGTATGAAAAGTAGAATGGAATGCTCTCACTCTGTGGTTTCACATTAGACAATGCTAACATGGATTGGGCCTCCACGTACTTTCAAGTACATTTGGGAGAACTACATTAGGTTGCTATCCATCCATATCTAACTAATTTGGCTACCTTGTATACTATGATACACCAAAAATAACATTCGAGGATATTACATGCACATATGTTGAGTCCTTGGCTTCTCTGAAGCAGTGTATTGCAGTTGACAGTTACTAAGGTAATCCTTTTGCCCAGATTATCCATTTTTTATTTTGTTATATTAGTTTGACTAAAATAAAATTATTTGACTGTGGATAACATCCTCCATGTCACTCCTTAGTTTATCTTAGGTTGAGACATATGGCAGCAACCTTGGAGTCTACCGATCAAGGAATTCCTTTTGATGGGAATCCTAGTCCTTTTCGTCCTTTCAGAATATTAATGCTCCTTATATGGCTACATTGTCCCTTCTCGAACTTACCATCGGATTGCTAGTATGGTTTTTCTCAACCTCCTTGGCTCCGCAACTGAATATTCTTACAACTGGACAAAATCAACCTCCTGTTGATCTTAAAGTTGACCCTTTACCTTCTTTGTCGGTTGTTTCTTCCTCCCCTTCTTCCTCTTCACCTAGTGAAAGTATTGACACTAGTAACCAGGTAGACAAGAAGAAGAAGAAAGGGAAGAAGAAGAAGAAGAGGATTTAGCAGGGGGCAACCAAGCAACCATTACTTCGAATGCAGCTTCTGATGAGAAATCATCTGATAAGCCTCACAAACTTCAATATCCTTGCAAACATTGTATGGGAGACCATCTTCTTTGAAATTGTTTTGGTATTCCTAAGATCTTCGAAGAATGGTCTTCTCATTCACATCATCCTGTTTCATCAACTTTTGGAGGTCATGCTGGTGACAGAACATCAACTAGTGGTAGTAAAGTTCACGGAAAGAAGGGTAAAGTTAAGTTTCCCTGTAGGTTATGAGAAGGGAATCACCCCATTCACCTTTGTCCCTATCTGGATGAAGCCCAAAAAGTGTTGGATAACCATCTTGCTTCTCCGCAGTGACTTCCATCTAGTTACAAGAGACTCTCCCTTAATCCTTCACTAGTTTATTAAGTGACTAACCCAAATCAATTATCAGTTAAACCCACTCTCTCTAAATGTGAATCCCATGAGTCTATACCTGACCAATCACAGGTCAAAGAAACAGTTGACCTGATTTCACCTTTAGTTAATCATACCTTTCCCGTACAGAGTGAGTATGATACCACTCAGGTTCTTTTCATTTCTTCAGATTCTAATGAGCTTGAAGGCAACCCTTCTATTCCATCAAGACAGGAGGAAAATCCTCCTATTCTCGTAACTCAAGGGGGTAATTCTCCCATTCTTATGGTATGCCCTCCAAGTAGTCTTGTCACTTCCCTTGATTGGAATCAACTGGCACGTTACCGTCTTCCTTCTTATGTGCCTTTCCAAATCATAGTATAGGTTTATAATATGATTATATATAACACTATTATATATGAAGGTGCTTCTGTGAGTATCTTTTCCTCCATTTCTTGGCAGGGACTTGGTTTTCCACCACTTGTGCCTGTTACCTAGAATATGTTGGCTTTTAATAGAGGAATCAGTCAACCATTAGGAATCCTTCCTTAGTTGCCTATTACTTTGGGAGGAATGATTGTTTATGACATGGGAGCTATTGTTTCAACACTCTTTCAAGTGATGTGTTTCTTGCATGAAGGCAAAATTTTCAACGTTGACCAGCTTTCATTTCTTGGTCCAAATATGGCTTCTAGTCAACCTTCTTCCTTAAATGGTCCTTTTGTCTCAATTGTATCTTCCCCACCATGAGTCAATTATGTGGCAACCCATTCCATGCCTACATATACTGACAATCAATTCCATGATGTTGTGCATTATGTACTGGGGGCATTAGAACCATATCTCTCTGATGGATTCCTTACTACGTATCCCTTCCAGAGCATTGTTCTCCCATTTGATGAGAACCTCTTGGAAGTCATGACCTCTTATGGGTCATGATCAAGGAATTATGAGCATATTTCCTTTTTTTCTGTAAAGCTTGTTTAAAAATGAAACAAAGAATATGAGCAGAGTTCCTTGTCTTGTGTCAAGCTCGTTAAAAAATGAAATAAATAATATGAGGAAAGTTCTTTTATTGTGTCAACCTTATTAAAAAATGAAACAGGTCCCATAGCATAGTTCCTTGTGTTGTGTCAAGCTTGTTAAAAAATGAAACAAGGAATCTGAGCAGAGTGCCTTGTCTTGTGTCAAGCTCATTAAAAAATGAAACAAGGTCCCTTGGAGCAAAGTTCCAATTTGAGTCTTTGATTGGATCTCGTAAAATCCCAATCGATTCTTTCAGTTGATCTTGTAAATGAACCTTCATTCCATCCACCCGATAGCCACTTAGGTGAATGAAATGAAGCTTGGGGGGCACGCACCTAGAATTGAGTCATCATGTTGGGGGCATGTAAACCAATCTCAAGCATAGTTTTATGGTTCAAGCTTGTGTAAAAATGAACCCATCTTGTGAAAAATGAAACTAAATCCAAGCATATTTTTTCATTTCAAGATTGTGTAAACATGAAATTGAATCCAAGCATGGTTCTCTATGGCTCAATCTTGTGTAAAGATGATCCCATCTCCATGTTAACTCTCGTGATTTCCATTCTATTAGTCTTTTCCTTCAGATGAGCCTTTGTTGTTTCATTACATTGCCACCATATATTTAGCTGATCATACCCTTTCACTTGGTCATTTTACCCTTTTTGAGGAACAGTTGCAATGAGTGGTCTTATTAGCCAGCCTCTTCACATAAATCAACATGTTTTGAGAATTTCCAACATCACTGGAACTAGTTGCTATCCTAGACACCACTCGTTCCTCTAAGTGGAGTCCTCTTTAAGCTCTTTTGAGACTCTCGAAATATGAAAATATTTTTGAGAACTTGTCCTTTTCAGCTCGTAAATGGATTGGAAGTGACATCCACTGAGTATAAAACATAGTAAACTTTGAAACGGGAATTGATACTGTTACCCGTTTCATAGAGATAGCAAAAAAGTGACCTGATTTTGAAAAGGGGTGATGCAGAACACACGTTTTTTTTAGAGCATAGTTTTTGGCACTTTAATTTTTTTTATGTACATTACGTTTTAGAATGGTAGTGATTTTCATGCTGATTTAAAAAAGTGAGTATTCTGCATCACAACCTTTTTTTAAAAGACCTATTTTTTTACTTTAAATTTCCTAGCGTATGAAATGTAAATAATTATTTTCTAAATTTGATAGTTTTTGAAGTGGTCGTTTTCTTCATATTTTCTAGTTTTTTATTTTAGTTTTAATTTTTTTGTAGTGAGGTTTTTATTGTTTTGCATTTTTAAATTAGAAAGTCGATATTTTGAATTTAAGATAATCTACATATTTATACATCCTTAATTAATTTTTCAATCCACATGAAATAATTATTTCTAAAAAACAATATTTTTTAACAATGGACATAAAAATAACATAAATATAACAAAAAAATACATGTTTTGATATTTTTTGGCTAGAACTGACATGTCAAAATGACAATTTTTATATGAAAATTTTAACTAAAAATGGTTAAATAATAGTTTTTTTTATTTTTATGAATTTTATGTCAAAAAAATAATAATAATCACTTTTTTTTCAAAAAATAATGATTAACTTAAAAATCAATGCGAAAATCACATATTACAAATATTGAACGCATAGCAACCTTAATTGATTGATTATTCTTCTCATAAAATGTCAAAGTCAAAACATTGCAAAGCTTGATTTCCAAGCATAACTTAAATTTAATCAACAATGTCACATAATCCAAACTCTTCGTCCTCCAAAGTTTCATCATTGTCTTCTTCCACAATATTTTCTACTTCCTTTTGCTCATTTTCCTCTTCTAATGGATCTTTGATGTCTGCGAATCTCCCTGTATGTCTTTCCAAATATTCCATGTAATGGTGGTTGGGGTTCCTTTGCCTTTTTAGCCACAGGTGATTCACTAAAGTCCCCTCTCTTCAACCCAATTTCTTGCATTGCATGGGGAAGAAATTGAAGAGCATTAACTCTTTGCTGAATGGAATTGCACTGTAATGGATCTTTCTCAATTGCAATGCAATTTCTTCCTTTTTGAAGGAAGCATGCTAGTGTTGTACCTAATTATCAAGCACAAAAGAAATAATGAAGTAAATTAGTACAATGACATATTAATTAAAAAAAGAACATATTGAAATTCAATTCCATATAATAAAACTTACCTGAGCCAGAAAAGAAATCCAGAACCCAATCTCCTTCATTTGAACATATGTCTATAAGATAGTTAATCTGAGGTTTTTGATAAATGTTAACTATCTCTCCTTTTGTTTCTTTATCTTCATATGTTAGTTTTCTCACAACAACATCATAAATCAGTATTTGGCTATGACTCTTTCCGTCCACTTGATTAAAAGTCATAGACATATGGCTATCATCTTTTGCCCAACTATCAATATGAATGAACTCACAGTCATTTATAAATTGTTGATCTTCATTGTTAAGAAGATTTGACTTTTGCCTATAACATGAGATAGTAAAATTTCAATTAACTTGTACATAAATGAATTTTTCAACATTAATCAAATATACATTTTAAATGTCTTACCATGTAAGCTGCATCCTTGAATTTGTTTTCCCCTTGAAGCTTAACAATATCATTGCTAATTGTGTGTCTGAATGAAATGTCACAAATCTCCATAATGGTGATGACGTCACTTCTACAAATCCCGTAACCACTTTATTAAAAGCTTGATAAGTATAAGGGCCACTATCATAGTAAATGTTTGGAATATTGAAACCATGGGGAATATCTGCAATAACTAGGGCATAATCCCTTTTTGGTATGAGTTTAGCAATGTCTTCACAGTCGCCTTGTATTACTTGATATTGAATAGTGTCTAGCCCATTCCAAATGAAATGATTAAGAGTTGGATCAAGTTCAACATTCTTAATACGTTGCTTCCTCAGTCTTTCGATCTTTATTTTTTCAATAAAAGTCTTGAAACTGTCTGGTGATCCATTATCTTCCTTCCTCATCTTTTATCAAATAAACAAATATATGTGTAAGTTTTAAATTAAAAATAGTACACAGATGAATAAAAATGAATGTATAAATCAAGATACCTTTTTAAATGCAAGATAAAAAGCTTTTAATGTTGATGTAGAACTTGAATCTGGATAGTTGCGTACAACATCATCCCAGCTATCTTCATTTAACAATCTAACCATTTGTTCTTGAATTTTCATGTAAACTTTATGACTGCATATATAAAGAAAGAAAAAGTTAATATAATGATATGTATAACAAAGACTACCAAGAACATGTTTTATTTAAAAGATAACTATAATCTATAAATAAATAAAAATAATTCAACAAACTTACTTTTGAAATTCTTCAGACATTTCCTCCAATGATAATTCCCCTGACCTCACACGAGATAATATTGTTTTGACAATTTTTTCATCTTTCACTCCTTGCATAGCCCTCTAAGGTGTGATAGTCATATCATCTGGAAGTTGCTTCAGTTCAGGAGCTGATTTCCTGTTGCTACATATCAATGGTTTAGACATTTTGACCATCTGGTTTTTAATGCCAATGTATTCCCACATGCTAAAAATCTCATCAATCAACTTCCAAACATCTCCAATTCTAAATGCCAATTTTAAAGTGTTATCAACACCTCTGAATAAATCACTATTTTTGTTGCCTTTTCCACCTTTTGAATTGGTTTTCTCTTCAATTTGATAGCCTATTTCCATACAACATTCCTTTCGGAAATCTGCAGTAACATTTATCCTATCCCCACCACATTTTTCTTGAAATTCACTATGAATAAATCTAACCCTTTGGATGAAAGTCATAGACATCCTATATTCATTATCTGAATTATGATCCCATGCCACTAACTTTGCTTATGTTTCATTTAAACTAGCATAAATGATACATTTCATTGTTTCAAAACGTGGGTTATTAGGATATTCCTCTATCAATTGTCTTTGAGCTTCTACAGAATGGTTCCCCCCAAGCACATAATAATTGTATTCAAAACATTTTGACTTATCAAATGCTTCTTTGTTGGGAACTTGAAGTGGATCAACAAGAAGCACATAACTAACCACATGAGCATATGGATTGTACCTCATCAATGTCTTCAAGTTGTGAACATGCAGATGATGTGGCTTTCTGACTTAATATTGGAATTGTCCTTCACATTCCTTATTGGTTTGTCTAACATTAAGCTGAAATGTATGACTACCATCAATTAAGTTTCCCTTTGTAAAATTCTTTCGAATGGTATAAATAAGCTCCTGGTGTAATGATTTCTTTGTTTTCTTTTGAACTTTCACTAGGTTCTTGACTGTTGGTAATGACTACTTCAAAATCTTGAACTTTACTTTTTTTCGTCATAACATTGTCAGAAGATTTATTCTGGGGCATTGTTACCTTTGGTCTTTTACGGCTTTTCTCAGTTCCAATGTCATTTTTAGTAATGGCAACATATGCTTCACTGTCAGTTTCAACTTCATCATCCTCAAAAGTAACTTGTTTACCCTTGCTAGATTTATCCACTAGAGGCCTTTTTTTTTCTGATTCTTTGGATCTAGTTTTGTAGCATCATCAATTACTACACTTTTCTTGTTTTCCATATCTTCTTCTGACACTGAGTAGAAATTGCTAATAAATTTCATGATATCATGCTCTATGAAATGAATGCCTCCTAACCTAATTGAACAACTTCCAACAAAATTCTGCCAAACAAAATATCATATGTCAATAAAAGCAAAATTAAAAAAAATATACCGAGACACTTTCAAGAACACAAAATACAAATATAAATAACAATACTTACGACGTTTTGTGTCATATCATTTACGATTTGTTTACACAACTTTGTAGATACCTCTCTCATGTCATATAATGAATATGATAGTCACTATATAATCCTTTCATGTGACTTGGGAGCTTTTGTAGGTACGTAAAAGACTTTAGTGTTCGGTACAGAACACATATCTATGACTCTTCCCATCACCTCAAAATTTACATTATCATTGGGTATATCAATATATATATATATTCACATTTGTGCTTTCTCTTTCTTTCACATATCAAACTCTTGATGGAAATTTCACCTCTTTTAAATTCTTCTAGTCTACAATTAACTTCTTATCACTTGAGGCACTTGAAGGATTTGTAGCCATGAGCTTAGGTGGAGTTCGTTCACCAATGTTTTTTAAAGATACACCTTTAAGAGTCTTTGGTCCAGAAAGATTCACATAAATTTTCTTTGATGACATTTTCCTGAAAAATAGAAACACGTAAATCAGTAAATAACAAAAACATATTAACTTAAATTAACAATGAAAATATATCATAAATTTTTTATTTGTATAATCAGAATCGCCCAGCCACCCCTAACGGCGGGCGGGCGGGTCGATGGGCGGGTGGGAGGTCGGGTGAGGGACGACGGGGCTGGGTGGACAGCCGGGCGAGTGGGAGCTGGCGGGTAGGGTGGGTGTGGGTGATAGGGGTGCGCAGGTGTGGGCGGGGGCGAACGTGCGAGGACGCCGCAACCGACCCTCTTCCCTCACAGCCACCCGCCTCACCTGCACGTCCTGCCCACCACTCTCTCCACCCACATGCCCCCACCTCCCCCAAACGTGCGCTCCCCTCACCCACCACCTTGCGCCCTACTCCACCCACATCCACCCCCTCCTTCCCCCCACGCCCTTTCCACCCCTCGCCTCCCTGCCCTTAACCCCCCTCCACCTCCCTCTCCTCCCCCTTAAACCCCCCCCTTTCTCTCCCCCCTTCCCCTGCCCCTTCCACCCCCCCTTTTCCTACCTCCCTTCTCCACTCCCCCCTTAACCCCCCCTCCCCTTCCTCTACCATCCCCCTTCCCGCACCCCTTTACCCTAACCCCTCATCCCCCTACCCCTTCCCATCAACCTATGCCTTACCCCCCCATTACCCCTTCCCCTTCCCCATGCACTCTCCCCGACCCCCATCACCTCTCGCCCCTCCTCTCCCTCCTACCCCTTCCCATCAACCTACGCCCTACCCCGTCTCCTACCCCCACCGCTCTATCCCTCCCCTTCCCTTTCCCCACGCACCTCTCCCTACCCCGCTCACCCCCCCTCCCTCCCCCATGCCCCCCTCACCCCCCCCCCTCTCTCCCCTTCACCTCTCCTCCCCCCCCCATGCCCCCCTCACCCCCCCCTTCACCTCTCTCCCTACCCCCAGTTCCCACCTGGCCCCGCCGCCAATGTCCACCCCCCTCACCACTCTAACCCTCGCCCATGCTCCCCTATGCCCCCCCTCACCTGTATCCCATCCCCCATGTCCCCCCTTCCCTCACCTCTCGGCCTCCCTCCCATGCCCCCTTCACCCCCACCCCCATGCCAACTCCCCTCATCACCCAGCCCCCCCACCCATGACCCACCGGGCCCCCCTCACCTCTTGGCCTCACCCCCCTTACCTCTCGGCCCCCTGGCCCATGCCCCACTCACCCCTCACCTCTCTCCCCCTCCGACCGGCCACACCCCCGTACCTCCCTCCCATGCCCCCTCAACCCCCCCCACCTCTCTCCCCACCCCCATGTCCCACCTGGTCCCCCTCACCTCTCGCCCCACCCCCATGCCCACCTCCCTGACCACCCGCCCCCCCCCCCTGCCCATGCCCCATGCAAGCCCCACTCACCTCTCACCCAACCCCCTCACCACTTGCCCCCTCGTCCATGCCCCACCCAGTCCCCCTCACCTCTTGCCCCACCCCCATGTCCACCCCCCTCACCTCTCGGCCCCGCCTCCCATGCCCTACCCCACCCCCCACATCTCGCCCTGTCCCCCCCCACACCCCTCACTTCCTACCCATCGCTTCCCCTACCGCTCCCCCACCCCCTCTCCTCCCTTCACTCCCCCCCTCCCATGGCCTCCCCTGCCGCCCTCTCGCCCTCCCCTCCCTCCTCTCCATCCCCCCTCTACTCCCACAGCCTCCTCTGCCCTCCCCGGTTGCCCGTGCCCCTGACCGGCAGGCGGCAGGGCGATTCCGAGAATCGCCCTACCGCCTACCGGGTGGGGGCGCGGGCTGCGGGGGTGGCGCAGTTGAGACAGGCACCACCCCAGCGGCCTGCGCCCCTCCCGCCTGTCGGGTGGGAGCGCAGGCCGCAAGGTGGCGCCTGCCTTGGCCGCGCCACCCTGGCAGCCCGTACCCCCATGTGGTAGGCGGTAGGGTGATTCCAAGAATCGCCCTGCCACCTGCTCAGCGGGGGCGAGGGCCGTCGGGGTGGCACTTGCCTTGGCCACGCCTCTCCCCCTCACCTCTCCTCCCCCCCCATTCCCCCCTCACCGCCCCCTTCACCTCTCTCCCTACCCCCATTTCCCACCTAGCCCCCCTCACCTCTCTGGCCCCCGCCCATGCCCCCCCCTCACCTCTCTCCCATCCCCCATGTCCACCCTTCCCTCACCTCTCAGCCTCCCTCCCATGCCCCCTTCACCTCCACCCCCCATGCCAACTCCCCTCATCACCCAGCCCCCCCCGCCCATGCCCCACCCAGCCCCGCTCACCTCTGGGCCTCGCCGCCCATGCCTCACCCCCCTTACCTCTCGGCCCCCTGGCCCATGCCCCACTCGCCCCTCACCTCTCTCCCCCTCTGACCGGCCACACCCCACACACCTCTCTCCCATGCCCCCTCAACCCCCCCCCCCACCCACCTCTCTCCCCACCCCCATGTCCCACCTAGCCCCACTCACCTCTCACCCCACCCCCATGCCCACCCCCCTGACCACCCGCCCCCCGCCCATGCCCCATGCCGGCCCCACTCACCTCTCACCCAACCCCCTCACCACTTGGTCCCCCTGTCCATGCCCCACCTAGTCCCCCTCACCTCTCGCCCCACCCCCATGTCCACCCCCCTCACCTCTCGGCCCTGACTCCCACGCCCTACCCCCCCCCCACATCTCGCCCTGTCCCCCCACACGCCCCTCACCTCTCTCCCCCTCCCACCCACCCCTTCCCTTGCCGCTCCCCCACCCCTCTCCTCCCTTCACTCCCCCCCTCCCACAACCTCCCTTGCCGCCCTCTCGCCCTCCCCTCCCTCCTCTCCATCCCCCCTCTACTCCCACGGCCTCCTCCGCCCTCCCCGGTTGCCCGCGCCCCTGACCGGCAGGCAGCAGGGTGATTTCGAGAATCGCCCTGCCGCCTACCAGGTGGGGGCGCGGGCTGCGGCGGTGGCGCAACTGAGACAGGCACCACCCCAGTGGCCTGCGCCCCTCCCGCTTGCCGGGTGGGGGTGCAGGCCGCAGAGGTGGCGCCTGCCTTGGCTGTGCCACCCTGGCAGCCCGTACCCCCACCTGGCAGGTGGTAGGGTGATTCCAAGAATCGCCCTGCCACCTGTTGGGCGAGGGTGCGGGCCGCTGGGGTGGCGCTTGCCTCGGCTGCGCCTCCCTTCCCCTTCCACCCACCGCCCCCCCCCGCCGCTCCCCCGTCCCCTCTCCTACCTCCGCTCTCGCCCTCCCACGGCCTCCCCCGCCGCCTTCTCGCCCTCCCCTCCCTCCTCTCCATCGCCCCTCTACTCCCACGACCTCCTCCGCCCTCCCCGGTTGTCCGCGCCCCCGCCCGGCAGGTGGCAGGGTGATTCCCGGCCATCAGGGTGGCACCTACCTCGGCTGCGCCGCTGCTCGGCAGGCGACGCCGGAATCGCCCTGCTGCCTGCCAGGCGGGGGTGTGGGCAACCAGGGAGGGCAGAGGAGGCCATGGGAGCGGAGGGGGTGTGGGGAGGAGGGAGGGGAGCGCGAGAGGGCAGTGGGGGAGGCTGTGGAAGGGGGGGAGCGGAGGGATGAGAGGGGTCGGGGCATGTGGGTGGCTGAGAGGTGAGGGGGTGGGCTGAGAGGTGAGGGAGCGGAGGGAGGAGAGGGGGTGGGTGAGTCGAGAGGTGAGGGGGCAGGGCATGGGGGGAGTCGAGAGGTGAGGGGTGGGTGGGTGTTGGGGGGGTCGAGAGGTGAGCGGGTGGGCAGCTGTTGGGGGGCTGAGAGGTGAGGGGTGGGGGGGTGTTGGTGGGGGGTGGGGGAGAGAGGTGGGGGGTGGGTAGGCATGGGGGTGGGGCGAGAGGTGGGTGTTTGGGGGGACGGGAGGTGAGGGGTGGGGGTTGGAAGTGGGTGGGGAGAGAGGTGGGGGGGGGGGGGCCGGTAGGCATGGGGGTGAGCGAGAGGTGGGGGGGGTGGCCATGGGGGCGGGGGGCAAGAGTTGGGGGGGGGGGGGGGGGGGAAGTGCGAGTGCACAGCCGGGTGGAGCGAGAGGTGAGGTGGGCATGGGGCATGGGGTGCGGGCCAAGAGGTGAGTGGAGGGGGTGTGTGGGGTAGGGGGCTGGGGCATGGGGTGGCGCGAGAGGTGAGGGGGGTGTGGGGGGTTCGAGGGGGTTGGAGAGGGGGGGTTGGGGAAGGGGTGAGTAGGGGCAGTGGGGGTGGGAGAAGAGAGTTGAGGGGGGGGAAGAGTCGGGGGGGTGGTGGTGAGGGGGTCGGGGGGAGGTCTTGAGGTGGGCGAGGTGGATGGGGGTAGAGGGAGGAGTGTGAGGGGGTGGGGACGGTCGCCGCGTGGGGAGGGCGCGTGAGGTGAGGTGGTGGATGACGGGGAGGGCGTGCGGGTGAGGGGGCAGGTGCGGGTAGGGATGGGAGTGTTGACGAGTCATGTGGGGATGTGGAGGGGGGTAAGGAGGCAAGGGCACGGGGTGTGGTTGAAGTAGGTTAGAGTGTTGATAGTGGGGGATTGGTGATAGGGGCGAGTCAAGTTGCAACGACCACTCCAGTAGCTCGCCCACCTACTGCGAGGGTTGGGCGATTCTCAGAATCGTCCAACCCCCGCGGCAGGCGGGCGAGCCGCTGGGGTGGGTGCCGCAGCCCTCACACCCAACACCCCCCCGCGGCCTCACACCCCGTCTGACCTCCCCGCCCACCGCACGACACCATAGTGGCCCACCCACAGCTATTAGGTGATTGAGTTTGATCAAGCCCACCATGCTCACGATGGACGTAATTGTTATTTTGGCTCAGAAAAATTATTAATTTAAAAAAAAATATCTTCTTCACTAAATTAATTTAATATGAAAATTTTGAAGGAAAATAATTTAACTTACCATTCAATTGTGAAAATTCTTCGTTGAATATGTTGTTGATAGCAATATAGCTGCTCCACAAATTCACGAATCTTTCAATGAACTTCAGAAAACCCGGATGTGACGTGAGTAATAGTGATAATGAAATTTAATATATAAGTGAAATTAAGGAGATGTGGGATAATTTGTTTTAAAATATTATAAAGCGAATATTGTAGAATTGTTTTACAATGGGTTGAATGTGGGATTAATTTGTTTTAGAATATATTATAAAAATTAAAAAAAACAAAATTCACTTGTTTAGTAAATATTATATACTTTAACTATTAGAATAATTAATGTAGAAGTTGTAGTTTACAATTTTAATTTTAGTGATTTATTTCATAAAAAAATTTAGTTTACATTTTTCAATAAATTGTAGAATAAAATAATGAAGGTAAATAAATCTAACAAACTTTTTGGAGGGAAATATTTTCACGAAAATTTTTGGAGGGAAAATTTCATTCTTTAAGCTATATAATATCCTTAGGAGACTCCATTTGTATCATTCAACATCTTCTATTTGAAAGGGATGGATTGTTCTGATAGTGAAGTTTCGATTTATACACCATCAACATCTTCATCGCGTAACAACTCTATTCATATTGATGAATATAGCGGAATTCTTCCACTATGAATAGAAAGTCAATTCTTCCACTTAGTCCTAATTCTAAAGACTATGAGAGCAGCATTGATGAAAGAGGGGATGGAGAATTTCAAATAAATAAAGAGTCATAGATTCCACTTAGTCCTAATTCTAAGGACTATGAAAGCAGTAGTGATGAAGAGCATGATGGTGAAGTTCAAAAGAATGGAGTGTCACGATGTCCACTTAGTCCTAATTTTGAGGACTATGAGAGTAGCAGTTTTGAAGAGCATGATGGTGAAGTTCAAAAGAATGGAGTGTCACGGTGTCCACTTAGTCCTAATTCTGAGGACTATGAGAGCAGCATTTTTGAAGAGCATGATGGCGAATTTCAAAAGAATGGAGTGTCACAGTGTCCACTTAGTCCTAATTCTGAGGACTATGAAAGCAGCAGTTTTGAAGAGCATGAGGGTGAATTTCGAAAGAATGGACTGTCATGGTGTCCACTTAGTTCTAATTCTAAGGACTATGAGAGTAGCAGTGATAACGAATTTCAAAAGAATGGAGTGTCAAAGTGTCCACTTAGTTCTAATTCTAAGGACTATGAGAGCAGCAGTGATGAAGAGCATGATGATGAATTTCAAAAGTATGGAGTGTCACAGTGTCTAGTTAGTCCTAGTTCTAAGGACTATGAGAGCAGCAGTGATGAAGAGCGGGATGAAGATTTTCAAAATACTGGAGTGTCACGATGTCCACATAGTCCTAATTCGAAGGACTATGAGAGCAACAATTATGAAAAGCGTGATGATGAATTTCAAAAGAATGGAGTGTCACAGTGTCCTCTTAGTCATAATTCTAAGGACTATGAGAGTAGCAGTGATTAAGGATAGGATGATGCACTTAGTCCTAATTCTAATGAGCATAAAGGTAGCAGTGACAAAGGATAGGATCTAGCATCTTCAATAAGTAAACAGTCACATTTTCGACGTAGTCCTAATTCTATGGACTATGAGAGTAGCACTAACAATGCACATGAGGAAGAATATCCATTAAACATCGAGTCAAATTTTCCATTCAGTCCGAATTCTAAGGACTATGACAGTAGCATTGAAGAAGGTGAAGATGAAGAATATCATTGAAGTCAATATTTGAAAAGCAGAGCTGATCATAGTGTGGATAGCATTCCTCTTAATGAGGATGAAAATCCTTATACATATGATGATCCAATGATGGAGATGTTGCCAAGAAATATTGTATCGAGGAGTATGCGGAGACCTTTTCATATCAATGCAAGTTGTTCTAGTTATACAAGGGGTATAGAAGAATATCTGACGAGAAGAAGTTATATCAGCGCTCTCATTTCAAGTGAATGTTGCCAAAAAAGTTACTTGAAACATATGGATTTCACAATTGCATTAGAAAGCAGGAAGAGATATTTGTCAATGAATAAAAGCATGCAAAATTCATATTTAGTTGGGCGCATGCAATCTACATTGTCAGGTTATGATTATCATATTAGGAATTTATTTATGTGTAGAAAAGCTTTCAAAATGTTTCATTCGATTGGGAATTTTCGTCTCTCGAGAATTCAAGGAAATTTGGAAAAGGATCCCACATTTTATTCAGAAGTACGTCATAAAAGATAGTTTGGGCCATTATCAAAAATTGCAATGTCATGGATGAAAGATTTCTTTTCAAAGCAAGGAGAGTGTATGCCAAATAGAGAGATAATACATATTCCAGATAATTTTTCAAGACGATAAATCCACAACTTATACAAAGAATATGCAGCAGGTGCTGAGGGACATGGCCAGTTTATTACATATCAATATTTTGTGGAGATATGGAAGAAAGAATTCAACAATGTTCGTATTCCTAAGAAGACAAGGATGGGGATTTGCAGTACATGTTCTTCTCTTAAATAAAAAAGGGACAAATGTGAAGGCTCCAAAAGAGGTAAGCATTAATAACTTTAACTTTTAAAATTGTATAGTCATCAACTATGGAAACATATTTCTTAATGAATTTCTTTTATGTTGTGTAGATTTAATTGCCAAAGAACTTCAGGAGCATCGCGAACAGCAAACAAACGAAAGGAAGAAGTTGTACAAGCATCGAAAGAAGTGTTATGATAATCCAAATAAATATTTGGGTTTGATAATTGATGGTATGGACCAGAAGAAAACACTTTTACCACATTTTGTTCGCACACCCAAACATTTACAAGAGGAAAATTTTATTCAGTTTCACTTGGTTGGTTGTATGGTCTTCAATGGGGAAATGTTGCCAAGGGTGTACTTCACATCTCCAAATATTCATAATGATGCAAATCTGACCATAACCATAATTCATGATGTGATTTCTCATTGGTCTGGTAATCTTCCTAAAGTTTTGTATCTACAATTGTGGACAACACTTGCCGTGAAAACAAAAATCAGGTTGTTTTTGGATATATAAACATTCTTGTTGAATTGAGAAATTTTCAAAAGGTAAAGGTTGGTTTCCTTCTTATTGGGCACACTCATGACCATATTGATCAGATGTTCAGTCTTCTTTTAGTAACATTGAGGAGGAAAGGAAGTTGGGAGCTTGCCATCACTAATTGAATGTATTAAGAAATCATACATGCCAGAGCCTATTTTTGATGTGTTGGAAGAAACTGTTTACATGCGAAGGTTTATTCTGGGATCATATGATGAGGGGAAATGCATTGAACAACTTAATGACATTAGATTCCAACATCAATTTCATATCAAAAAAATTGATGGGAAAACACTAATATGGGGCAAGAAGTATTCAACTACTACAGAATGGGCACCATCATCAGGTTTTCAATTTTTGAAGTTCATTCCAGATCATCCAATATTTGCATCAAAAATATTGTTATTACAATCAGTTGGTGAAGTTCAGAATGCACACAGACAGAATAGAGATATAAATTATTCTGATTGCCTGGAAGAAATTAAAAAATGTATTAGATATACATATGAGTACTTTGACTTTGCTAATTCAGTTTGGTGGGAGTCATTTTTCAATAATCAAAGTGATATCATTTCAACAACAACAAATGAAGATATACCTTTGAAAAATCCATTTATTTGGCCACAAAATGTGTCGAATGAACATGAGGAAGTAAACATTGTTGAACAACAACAATCTCAAGGTATTATTAATTATTCACAGGCAGCGAAAGAGAGATGTATATTGGTTCCAGAAGATCTCGTGCACAACGTGAAGCCTTGGAAGACCTTTATAGGAGTTCAATACAGGATATTAAGGAGGGTTGCATGATTTCAGTGCTAGTAGATGGAGATCCCAATGGCTATCCATTTTGGGTTGATAAATTTATAAAGGTCTTTACAAAAAATGAGGATGTTAAAAGTGTTGAAGTACATTGGTATGCTACAAATACACACCCATTTAATGGTGTGTATAAGCGAGAGATGGTAGTTGAAAAAAAAAAAGGGCGGAAAAAGAAAAAGAAAGGGTACAAATATAAATTGCCACCGCACAGACATATTAAAGTTGGAGGATGTTGACATACTTGTTTATGACTTCAACTTAACAAAGAGAGGAACTCTTCGCTTCAAGACGATAGAGATTCTGAAAAGGTTGTTACCAAAAGGAATAGTGTTGACATGGGAGTCTGCTGAAACCAGTCATAGATCTAGAGGAATTTTGAAACCTGAAATGTTGGGCATGCATGTGGACTCAGATGGGGCACTAGTTGAGGAAAGAGAAGAATATGGAACACCTTCGTCAGCATCCAGTCACTCATCTGATGATGTGAATTCTGATGGTGTGCAAGAAAATATGAGTGATTTTGAATAATTGTTTAAGACAGTTTATATAACTTATGTATGCATCGTATCTTCAAATAAAATTAATGTTTTCCATATGGTGTAAAATGAGAAGTTATGAGGCATTTTTATGTTGTTGGATTATATGTCTTATTTATGATCAATTTTATTGTTTAAAATATCTACATTGCAATATTAAATTACAGATATAATGTATGTTCTATTCAATATACAAATAATGACTTTTGAATTCATTTAGTGATGTAATTTGTTCATAATGTCATGGTTCTTTAATTTTATAGTTGAAAAAATTTCAATTTCTTTTGTATCTAGCATGTTATGGTTGAAAACATGTTAAATTTGTACTTAGGAAAGAAAAATGATATTTCACCAAAAACATTAATGTGTTTTTTTTCTCATAAACAACTTTGTTTGACACATAAAAATTTCGTTTTACTAGCATTTTTTTATAATTTTGAAAATTGACCATAAAAAAAATCATTGTTCCAGTATCATCACTTTCATTTTGAAGCTATATTTTGCACGAAAATCTCATAGTAAATTTCGTAGCCACTGCCATTTTTAAAACATGTTCAAAATTGATGCCTAAAAAATAAAAAAATCGTTCCAGTATACACACTTTTCGTTTTTAGCATTGTTTTTGATGTTTTTTGGGGTTTTTTGGCCAGAGTTCCCGTTTTGAGTTTATAGTTCCCATTTCAAAGTTTACTATGTTATAATTTTAACCCTTTTTTGGATTGAGATAGATTACTTACAAAAAAGGAATATGTTGATCAAACATGGTGAATAGGTTCTATCTTGTATTATTTTATGCTTTTTTTGGACTTGGGAGACAAATGTACAAAAAAAGAACTTATGGAGTTTTCTTTTTGTTCCTTTTCAAACTCTATAAATATGAAAAGGAGAAAGTTCTCATTGTCATTAAACTCGTTAAAACATCAAATAGCGACAAACTTTTCTATCATAACAAGACCGAGTTTCACCTTTGCTAGACTCATTAAAACATCACAAAGTGATGGATTCACCCGAAGGGTGGAATTATACAACAAGCATATGTTATCCTCCTCAAGCTTGTTAAAAAATAAAGAGGTACTGGTCAACAATGGCTGGGAAAAATGGGAAAAGGGATAAATCACTTTATGATAGCAAGTTGCTCTTGAACATGACACTTTCACTTCATCTCTATGACTATTTGGGTTGGGTTATCTGCTTGATGGTTAACATACCTATGGTCTATCACACCATCCATCACATTGGTTTTGGCTCAATGCTACCAATTCATGCAGTGTTGTCGACATGTTCAAGAGAAGTCACTCAAGAAACCTCATCCTTTTCAATACTCATAAACCTTCATTTTCATGACCATCATTCCTGAACATTGTTTTTTCAGTCACATTCTGTCTTCAAAATCATTACACTTGTTTCATGTCGTTGATGGGGGATACATCAAGGACCTCTTGCGACGAGTCGCTTCTTGTCAACATCAGCACATTATCCAAGAAGTTGACTTAGAAACACCCTTCCAGTACCTTGAGGCTTGGATACATTAATGGAAAGTTTCTTGCTTTTGGTGACAAGTTGACATCATAAGCCTTCGACTGAAAGAATCTGTATGGTGTTTGACAACAAAACATATATTAAGACCATGAGGAATGTACTGTAGTACCTTGAAAATCATTATCATTATCGGTGATTTCTCTCGCGTCTGTTAACATCTTACATCATTACCCGGTAATCATATGGTGTCTTCACATGTTTGACTTCATATCACATTTTCACATGGTTAGACTCATACTTGAGCAAACCATTGGACAAGATAGAAGACCTTGGATCTATTTTCATCCATCTGGGCTGCGATTTCAGGAGAGTACTAAATCATCTATACGATGGCTTTACACAGATGGTGATCCTATTATGGGTCTATATCTATAAACAACTATCTGATTTATGTACATGTAATGAAAAGTTTATATGTAGAGCATGGGTATGCCTTCCCTCATCAATTCATGAAAAATTCAAAGATATCATGATATTATGTATTGTAATTGATGCAAGTCATCATCCACTTCAGATCCTCCTCATCACATCATAAAGCATATCACTCAATGTTATCATTTTCAACTTCATGCTTTAGGAGGCAACTGTTACAGGTCTATTTGGGAACATCACTCATGACGATCAGGTCAATACAATTAGGGCTCATCAGACCCTAATTCAGTTGCTACATGCCCTGGAAAAGTCATCATATTGAATACTTTTATACATAAAAGTTTCCTAGTTTGAAAGCGTATTGAAATTCTTCTTTGGGACACCAGCACAGCCTTGGTCAGGGGAAAATTCTCTGAATAGCAGAGAGGCCCATTCAGACCTACACTGCAGTGCACTTAGACCCACTTTAACCCGTGTTGGGCGAGGATGAGTGAAATTGACATAGGATTCTAGGAATATTCCTTGATTCTAGAGCATTCTAGAAGGATGCCCAGCTCTTATATCATCCTATGAGCTCGTTTTTGGATAGCCTGTGGATCAATTAACCCTCTATCCTCTCATCCCTTCTCCATGGAAACTAACTATTCAATTATGGAAAATCATTTATTGCCCAATTTATGAAAAAACCACTTGAATTTCCCTATAAGTTGACTACCCATCATAGTGATTAGGGGGCTAGAACTTGGGTATTATAGAGAAATACTATTGGTTTGAGACTTGAAATCATTGTCAAGTAATGTTATACTACTAGATTGATGTGATATTGGTGTGATGAGGGTTTGGACTAAGCTCGATGAGTGACATGAGATCGAACCAGATTGGGTGTAACTTCTCCTTCTATCAATCAATAAAGTTGTTTGTTCCTTTCCCAATACTTTTGTCTACACCTATGGTGAATGTATGCTCAAATGTTATTGGTTCCATTTGTTTACAATAGATAGATCATATGCTTTAATTGTTGTCATCTTCTATTTTTGTTGGCAGGTACCAATTGAGAAAATTTAGTTTGAGTGGGAGCGACGAGAGAAATTCAAAGGACATCAAAGGAAGTGAAGGATCACAAGTAAGTTCCTTTATCTTATCTGTCTATTGTAGGAAAAGGTTAAACATATTTACTTCTATTGTTCTAAGTGTAACTACCGTCTTAGGGAAGATGTACTTATCCATAGGTACAAATTCCATATAACAATCCCTACCAACCTTTCATAACAACATGTCTTGCTTCATCAAGTACACAAGCTTTAGTGATTTTCTTGTAGAAAGACAACCCGTCCATCAAAGCTTGTTGCATTCTCCTTAGAGGATCTTTTCCTAGACTTGGTCTAGCTACAGGTTGAGCAACTCCATCAAGAAATTGCGCAATTCAGGAGGGCAACCATAATTCCCTCCAGAAATTATGCTATTCTGTCTGGCAGCTTGCTGGGCTCTAGAATTGCACAAATCTGCCAGTTAAGCTTCATCTAGAAAATTGCACATTTCCTCCTAGCAGGGCTGCTTAGCCCAGGAATTGTGCAATCTTGGGAAACAGTCAGCTTCTCTACCTAGAAATTGCGCAAATCTCATGGGAAGCCAACCCAAGTCCCTCCTAGAAACGTGATTTTTTTCCCAGAAGTTGAGCAGGATCTTGTATGTGCAGTTGTGTTCACAAGTTCCACCCGGGACCAAGAAAAATTGACTTGCATGCATGGGCTGTTGTTTCTCAGAATAGAAAAAGAAACATGAAAAAAGCATCCCTAGATTTTAAGGAGCTATTTTTAGCAACTGGAGGTTACATGAAAATATTTTTTCAAAATTTTTCGTCCAAGTGTCACTTTTTACTAGATTTCTGGCATGCACATCATGAGCTTAAAACTTATTTATTTGACACATCAAAGCTCATTTCTTCAAATCGATCTTGGAGCTCTGACATCCCCTAGCACATCCAAGACTCTTTGACACATCCAACTCAACTATTCATACATAAGTGGTCTCAACTTTTCTTTTGCAGCATTTCTGTCACTTTTTGTGTTTTCACTTGTGTGAGTGTTTCTTTCATGATTTATTTGAATGTTTTTTGTCATTTACATGCATGCTAGCTTCTAATAGAACCATTTCAGTTTTCATTAGCATCTCACTATTATCACGTGCTTGAAACTATTTTGCATGAACGGTCGTCGATTCAGAGACCCACTTCATCCACATGCATGTTGCTTCGTTTTCTGAATCTTTCATTCATTATTTGCATGTATGATCATTTGCTTCTCCTTACACTCAATACTGCCATGTTGTTTCTCCAGACTCGGTCCAGTTGTAGGCTAAGCAGCTCCCTGAAGAAATTGCACAATTCTGGAGGGAAACTAGCCTTCCCTGTAGAAATTGCGCGATTATGTCTAGCAGCCTGTTGGGCTCCAGAATTGGTAAAATATGCCAGTTAATATTCATCAAGAAATTTGCACAATTCCTCTCAGCAGGGCTGCTCAACCTAGGAATTGCGCAATCCTAGGCAGCAATTAGCTGCTCTGCCCAAAAATTGCACAAATCTCTTATGCTTCGAGCCTAGCACCCTCCCAGAAATGTGCATTTTTTCCCAATAGATAAGCAAGCTCTTGCATGTGCAGTTATGTTGACCAGTTCAACCCAGGACAGAAAAATTGACTTGCATGCATGGGTTTCTTTTTCTCGGAATAGAAAAAGCAACACACAAAAAACTTCCCTAGATTTTAGGGAGAAATTTTTAGCAACTAGAGGTTACATGGAAAGATTGTTTTAGAATTTTTTCTCCAAGTGTTTCCTTTTCCTAGGTTTGTGGCACACACATCATGAGCTTCAAAGTTATTTATTTGATGCATCAAAGATCATTTATTCACATCGATTTTAGAGCTCTGACATCCCACAATACATCCAGGACTCTTCGTCACATCCATCTTAGCTATTCACGGGTAAATGGTCTCAACTTGTCTTTTGTAGCATTTCTGTCACATTTTGTGTTTTCTCTTGTGTGAATTCTGTTTTCTTGATTTCTTTGAATGCTTGTTGTCATTTACATGCATACTAGCTTATACTAGAACCATTTCAGTTTTTGTTAACATCTCACTACTGTCGTATGCTTGAAACTATTTTGCATGAATGGTTGTTGATTCGGAAACCCGCTTCACCCACATGCATGCTGTCCGATTTTTTGAATATTTCATTCACTGTTTTCATGAACGATCATTTGCTTCTTCTTACACTTAGTATCACCATGCATCCAGTTTCACATTTTCTATTAGTTGCCTGTCGGCGGGTCTAGGTAGCCTTGGCTGGGATTCTGCCTCACCAAGGCAACATTGTGTAATCGTGAGAAGGAAGGCTCTATCTTCCTCTCAGGAAATGCACATTTATTCCTAGGAGCTATCCTCCAGGTTACATTGTGAAATTATGAGGGATAGTGACTGTTGGCCCAAAAAATTGCACAATGCAGTCACTGAGCCTACAACCATTTCCAGTTGAAATTGTGCATTGCACAATTCTAGTAGCCAACAATCTAGCCTGGATTGCACATTGCGCAAATCTAGCAGCTAGTCAGCCTTCCTAGATAACCTAGACTACCTTTTGTGTAGTTCTGGAAGCCATTCAGCTAGCCTCCTAGAAGAAATTATGAAATCCTTGCTTATCAATCCCCAGGTATGTTGCATGTCTTTCCTCAAGTTCGCTTTCAATTTTTCTGACAAATTTCTTGCCATGCATGTTGTTTTGTCTCTAGATCTAGCAGGTGTTCATCCACCTTTTTGCATTTCCACACCAATGGCCTCCAAGAGAGTAGGATCAAAGTGCACTAACAGAAGTGAAACTGGAGCAACAATTGAGGGAGTGTTTGCAAGTCTACCAATCTATGAAGATACCAAGTTGATTCTATACAAGGATATGAAGCTGAAATGGCAAGAGGTCAATGATGCATTTGTAGGCACATTTGGCCAAGACCTCAAGGACCTCCAAGTCTATGTGAACATCCACAAATCTGGATTGCATGCAGGTACCCCATGTTCCCATGCATTAACATGATACATTGGATCATCTCGCACACTGATCCTGAGATGATGACATTGAGCAGTGTCAACAAGATTGGGATTGCTACCTTCAGGGCATAGGATTATGATAAGATGTATCAGATGACAGAGCCCATGACCATCATGGAGACACCCTTCAACTTACCCAGTAGTAATGCCAACTTGAGAGACATTTTGAAGAACTCAGTGAAGGAGCCGACTAAATTCAGGATGACACCCAACCAAATATACAAGACGAAGATACTGTAGAAGGCGTATCAATTCCTCGTCATCTTTTCATGCCAACTATATGGCCAAGAAAGCACGGAAACCTTCCCATAGAGTTGGTTGATTGCTCTGGATCAACTGGCCAGAGAGGGTAAAGCATGTAATTGGTCCAAAATTTTGGCTCATCAACTAAAGGAAAAGGTAACAAGGGCAGGACAACTACCCAAAGGTATGCAAGAAGAAATCTACATGTCCACCTACATCATAGATGCAATATGTGCCCGACATGAGTTCTCAGGCTTGAAGTGGGCATGGACACTAGCAGAGACTACTGTGAATGCTTATTCTAAGATTTTTTCCAAATGCACCTTCAAAGGAGTTATCACACAATTATTCAATCATTTTTTCACCCCGGTTTACAAGATGATATTCGAACATGATCCACCCTTCACGTCGAAGGCAACAATGGAGGCACTGATAAACATTGTTGATTGGTATGCCTCACCGTCCGGCCCCTTCATACAGATGTACAACATGGAGAAGCCTCTGCAATTTCTACCAAAGTTTTCCTTGGACATACTCCTCATGCAAGAAGTAACATATCACATCTTGATAGGATTGACAACCAGGCTGCACTAGAGGAAGAAGGCACCTTGGCCCGCTCTTCCGCTGCTCATTGGGTTATACAAGATCTGAAGGTTAAAGCATGCGGATATCGAAGTAGAGTAGATGAACAAGTATCCATTCGACATCTAAAGTTACAATCTGTATTAGCTGTACTTTCTTGTGAGAGATCACTACACGAGAGTATAATTCAACTGGATGCACGGGGCATGTCATTGGGTGGAGGAGGACCCATGGAGATATTATTACAACTCCTCTAGACTCAATGAACCTCTCGATTTCGCTATGGAATTCTTAGCGAGGCAACATGAAGCATCATCCCAGAGAGAACTAAAAGTAGGAGTAGAATCAGAGGTGAACATAGCAGTGCATGACAAGAGTAAGAGGAAGATTGTCAATCGCATGGAGGAACAACAAAGCTGCAACTTCCGAGAAGATCCACTTGTGGAGAAAGCAACTATGGACATAGAGGTGAAGAGGCAACATCGTAATAAGAGAAACGCTCAAAGCCAAAGAGAGAAATGGAGAATGGAGGAAACAGAGAAGGAGTTACATGAGGTTAGGGAGCAACTCCAGAAGGAATAGGAGCTGCGTAAATAGGAGAAGGAAGTGCAAAAAGAATACGTACAACAATGGGTGCTTCTTGTTCAAATAGATGAAACAACACCCATACAAGTAGTGGACTCATCATAAAATGTGGCATCAACCAAACATGGTGAACCATCGTAGGAGTAGGACTTTTCTAAGGAGATAGAGTAAGCACTTGAACAAATGGATATGGATATGGAGCGACAGGAATTAGAGCAAGACACTGACCTCATGCCTCGCCCCAAGACATTGACGCACCACCTTCACCGCATCCAGAATATGAGCAAGCACCAAGTGACCAAGGATACACTAAGATCCTTGGAGATTAGCTGGAAGGAGAGATGCACAATATATCATTTGATGAGTCTCCATAAAGAGTTGTGCAATCTCGCAGAGTGTTAACTTCGGAAGATCATACGTCTCCTGTGCATTATGAGGAATGAGCGATCGTGTCTGATATAGGAAAACATCCAATAGCATTAGCTAATGCTACCAGAGCTTATTTTGAAGCCACTAGCTCGAGTGTTCACTTTCTGATAGCTGAGAACGAGTGAATGATAAAGTAAATACAGATGGCCAAGCAGGGAGGAGAATTGGTTACAACATCCGCTTGAGTAGAATTGAAGAAGGCATTACTATATGAAGTAGCGATGTGCTAGAAGAGCATGTATCTTGTCAAATGTGCATTTTGTTGTTGACTACATGAAAACATGGACGATGAGATACAAGGGAGCCCCGCTTCACTTGCCTAAGATGATGAAGCCCAAAGTGGTCGAGCTGAAGGCATGGATCTAGAGTGAGATCCGGAACTATGAAGAGCTCCTGCAGCTCATCACTAGTCTACAGGCTTCCCATGCACGAATATCCAAGAGTATGGATGTTGTGGTGTGCACACATGCGATCCCATATATTGGGACTCTCACCTAGGAAAAGACAAAGGCGTAGGTTTGACTAGAGCTTAACTCGTAATTTGACGAGTTGATGCACATAGCCACTAGCCCAGACTTGCCCATCAGTGTAGCCATCATGCACAATTATGTTGCTGATTTGACTGTGCTAAAGACAATGATGTGCATGCTCTCAGATGAGTTGGACAGAGGAGCTCGAGCAGTGTACCTAGATGTATGGAGGCAAGAGTTAGGTTCCAAAAATATGTCACCTTGGATTATGCAGACACCATCGCAGACTACCAATCTTGGCATCAGTATGCTATTGTTGATGATCGCGAGGATGTCGAAGAGTTGGACTTCCCACGATTGTTCGAGTCATAGTGATGTCCTGCATGGCTTGCTCAAGCCATTTTGTCTCACATGGGTACATGTGCATCGTAATGTAACTTGTTGTGAAGTGTAATTTCAAGTGTCAATAGTTGGATGTAACAGTCATAGAGTATATGAAGACTCATGAGGGTAGATGAACCGTCACAAATGGGAATGTCAAGGGTCACCCCACCCTTTGCTATAAATAGTCCCTCATAACTCATTGTAAAGGCTTTTGGTTAGCCAAGCTTCGATGGGACTATCTTAGAGAAGGCTTGGAAAATATGGTAACGCGCCTTAGCTTCTCCATTGCGCAGAGCTAGTATATCTCTTTGGAGGAGCAGGTGGTTATGGCTATAACATTCCACTATTGGAACTCATGAGTGTACATGGATGTATTGTATGAATTCAATTACACTTCTTAATATAACAGAGCCAACACATTTTCATGGATATGTTGTTATTGTAGTTGGACTATTCTGGTTGCTGTAGCAATGTATGTTATTTAACTTACACATTTGGGTATGAACTATTTTGTATGAAATTGTATGAACCTTGTTGCAGATGTGCTGTTGCTTTGAACATCACTTTGGATTGCTCGCTATCTTGCTTTCTAGCCAATGATGCATCTTTTCTCGTGTGTTCCCTTCTAAGCCGAGTACTATTACATGTTTCCAAGGGGTGCACTCACCTCACTCCCCATGTGTTAGAACCTCTCATGCACCTTTGTTGAGTTGCCGCAACTATCAGAACCTTGTTACTAATAGAGGCATCTTACTTGCCTCTGTGCGAAATCGTGGTCAAGGAATTACCGTACGACCTACTGTTGGGTCTCCTACACCAAACAGTCTAAGGTCTGAATGGGACTTCTTATCGAGGAGATCCATTGGCATGTTGGCGGGTCTAGCACCATCAACAGGCTCGTTGTTGCAACCCTGTTAAACAACCTTCAGACCTTCATGAAGGTCTACGATTAGTCCTTGTAGACCTTTAACAGTTAATTTGCCTACATACGCACGTAAGAGAGAAGTCCTAGATTATGTTACATGCATATTTACTTAAGTTATTAATAAACATCAGAGAATTCATCATAGTCTTGCAAAGCTACTTAGAAATGCATTACATATATCATTAACACTAATTCAAGATAATCACGTAACATTCAATCAATATTCAATAAAACACATAATTCATGAACATCATATAACATTAACAAAAATAAATAGAAAGATGCAAGAATTCTTCAGAAGCTATCTTTATTGATCTTCAATTGAAGGTTACAGACTCAAAACTGCCCTACGCACTCAGCTGCAGGGGTCCACGCACTCAGCGATAGACTCTATCTAGGCCTCCATGCACTCAGTTGTGGAGCCTTTCTTCTCCTATATTACCCACTTCTTCTCACTGTCACTTCATACTACTTCCTCTTCATCCCTAGACTCTCTAAGAGACACCTATTTATAGCATTTTTCATACAATGCCATGGTCCACAGACAATGGTGTATCTCAAAACCTACTGAAAAATTACATAAAACAAGGGGCTAAACCCCTTTGAATCTTAGTCATCTACATGCTCTACATCCACAAATTGCGGAGAATTTACATTATTGACAAAAATTGTACCAAAACTGGGGTTATCTTAACCCCAAAACTAACCCAAGGGACCCCATCCCAACACCATTGGATTTGAACCAACGACCAAGCACCAAGCAACAAGACTCCTTACCATTGCACTACGCCAGAGTCACTTAGCATGTATAGGCTCTCGGTTATATTTAAACTAACGCACATTTTATGTTTTGAATTTGGCCCCAACCCTAAGTCGTAGCCCATTTCACATGTAACCATGGAGGGAGACTAATGGAGGGCTAGCCCTTAGTGCTCAGAGAGGGGGCCAGCCCCAAGCCACATGGACCTCGAATGACTGCAGGTTAGTCGCTAAAGTTGGCACACATAGATTTATAGCACCCAATGTCAGGTTTCATGGAGTTTCATGTGACCACTCCAATTCAGTTGGGGGCTTGTCAGTGGGGGCAGGCGGTTAGCCCTAGCCCCTAGGAACGTGGCCCCCATACAACCATAAATTTTAGAATTCGAGGGTTAATGGACATTTTAACTATCTAAAAATTTCACCTGTCAAGTGGGATTGTAGGCCAAGTTTTCTCACCAGTTTCTAGGTTTGGGCTTAATTGGATGATGGTTAGTTGTGGAAATTAGGAAAAAGTTGGGAGAGGCATAACTTTCTCATTTTTTGGTCAAATGAGGTGACAAAAGAACCCAAATGGGGGTTTTTGACAGCTATGGATCCATTGGAGACATTTGTTTTGCATTTTGAGCATTGTAAATCCATGAAAACACAAATTATACCACTTAATGAAAGAGGCCCTGTATTGGAAGTGGGACCATGAGATGTAGCCTAGGGGAGGGGCGAACTCCTTTATCATATTTGTTTTTATGTGTTTCTGATATGGTATTTTGTCTCAATTTTGGCTATTAACTAAGCTTAAAAATCATTTTTTTGTGTTTTGTAACTTGATCCATTACGCAAAATAAATAAAATTCCACTTGCAATCTATATATCACCTTCAAGTTTTCATTAACAGATCATTTTGGTATCAAAGCATCACATCATTGTAAAGGTTTGATTTTGTTTGGAATTGTTTTATGATGCTTACAAGGTTGAATCTTAGAAGAGGAGAAGGATAACTTGTGGAGCCAAGATCTCAAATTGTTTCAAGGAGAACAAACACACCTCAAGTTTCAATAGTCATGGAACATGAAGAAGGTCCTGAAGGGGTGTTTGAAGATGAAAGAATTTTCAGAAAATATTTCTTTCAGATGTCTAAAATGTTAAAGATTCTTTATGAAGATAGGAATTCAAGGTTATATGGAGAGAGCTCAAAACCTCTAAAAGGAGATGGTGGAAGAGATAAGCCTTCAAAATGGAATGGAGGGAATGGTGACAAACCACCACCTTCACCTCCATCCTCATCCTCATCTTCTCCTACTTCAAACCTTTCAAAAAAACCTCCAGACTCTCCAAATGGACATGGTAAAACTCTTTTCCTTAACCTTGATATAAAGTTTGATTTTTCTATGTATAATGGGGAGGTAAATGCTAAGAAATTGGATAATTTTGTTTGTCAGAATGATGTGTATTGTAGGATACAAAGAGTCAAGGATTATGAAAGAAAAATTCATCTTGCTTCTCTTAGATTGGACGGTGCAACACTAATTTGGTGGGAGTCCAAAAATTAATAGGACATGAAGAAACATGGTAAGGTTTTATCCTTTTTGAATGATTTTGTTGTAGCAATAAGAAGGAAATTTTATTCATTAGCATAAATGAAAAAAGATATTATGGATTTGCAAAACTTTAGGCAAGCTAAAGGTCAAAATGTGCAAATCTATACTCAAGAATTTAGAAAAAGAGCTTTGATTTTGGGTATAGATTTATCCTCTCAAGACACTATACTCAAATACATTGGAGGATTGCATAGTTATTTGAAGCACATAATTCTCATGTTTAACCCTACAAAAATAGATGAAGTTTATGTATAGGAAACCCATTTATAAGAAACAGGGGTGAATGTTCCTCAAGAGGGTAGAAAAAAGAAATTTAAGAGTGGAAACAAAGGAAAGGGTGAATTCAAAGGAAAGGGGAAGAAGAATGCTTGAGTCAAGAAAGAGGGAGAAAAAATCACATTTAAACATTATTCAAAAGAAGGCCATCATGAAGACCACTGTCGGAAAATTCATCTTGAAATGAGACCCAAAAATTTTAACAACAAAGGGAAACAAAAGACTGTTGAAACTACAAAACATGATTTAGAGTCCGATTCTAGGGATGAAACAAAGATCACAACCCTGAGATTCAAAGATAAGGACTCTATTGCAAGTACTAGCTCTTCAAGTAACCTCAATGAAACTCAACATGAAAAAGAAATAATATAACTTTTCCGCATTAGAGTCATTTCAAAACATACATAGATAGATACATTATTTGATAGTGCATCAAAAGAAAACATTATTTCCAAAGAAATTGTAAAGAAATTAAATTTGGAAACCATTCACTAGTAGAAAATGAGAAATTAGTGACTAGGTGACTAAAAATGTTAGTCACCACATCTTTTACAAATGAAATACAAAAAAAAATGAGCGATTTTAAGTGACCCAACTAAAAAAAACTAACATAAATGACTAATTTAGTTGCGGGTTAAAATATACGACTAGCTAACAAATAATACGACTAAAAATTACTAATGTAATCTAAACTATGGCTAGCTTCTAATAAGTTATTTTTGAGCTACCTACAACTACTTGAAGTTTACTAATAACATTATTACCCAAAAATAATGTGCTACCTAGAACTATTTGAGTTTATTAATAACATTATTCATAGAATTAGGTATATTTTCCACCTCCTTAAGGGTTAGTTGATATTCCCCTTATGTGTAAACCTCATGTTTTCTTTCCCTATTTATATGAACATGCTTTCTTAGGGAGCTCTTTTATACTCTCATGTAATGATCCTAAAGGCGTTTTTCAAAACAAGATTTTTTATAGTTTTTATTGATACTCTCAAGCCAAAATTATCACTCTCTAGACCTTCAACAATATTAAATATATAGCCTCTATGCTAAGAAACCTCCTACTCAATAGTGGAAACATAAAAAATTGACGAATTGTGAAAATCTAATCTCGGGCTACTCTAAAATCTAAAATTGACCCATTAAATTTAATTTCTCGCTACTCAATTGAAAAATTGTTAAAATCTAATAATTTAGTTTCTTGCTAGTCTTATTCCTTCCCAGCCACTCTTCTTCCTCCTTACTATGTTGGGAGAGGGCTCAAAGCTAATAACACTAAGTAGCTACGAGATTTTACTGTAGATAAACTCTATTTCATATAGGCTTCATGGCAGACTGTTGGGTCCCTATAATACTAGTGATTACCCCATTACTATTGTAGTTATACCCCTTATTTATATTTTTGTGCCCTTATTACCCCCATATTGTTATTTTTGTGCCCCATAGAATCTCTCTATTGTTATTTTTGTGGCTTTATATTATTATTGTTAGGTCGACTGGATTATATTGTGACTCCTTAGACTCCTATATATAAAAAGGAGGTTTTGTCATTTGTATCATCCAAGAATTGTTCATTTATGTAATGTAAAGGAGGTTTCCCCCTCGAAGAGGCTGAATTCTAAGGCGTGGATCTCTTTTTTCTATCTTTTTGTGAGCTGGTTTCATAACATTTGGTATCAGAGCTTTGGATTCTAGGGTTTCGCTGCTCCAAACAGGTCATCGTGGCATTTTCGCTATAACTTTTTTTCTGTGACGTTTCAGAAGTCGCAAAAAAAAACCCATTTGAGAAGAATTGACGCTGAACCTTGGTCCAAATTTCAGAGCTTTTTGCGCGATATTTTCGGAGATATGATCTAAGGAAGTTGGCCTTTTTGCAGACTCCTGAATTACATTCAAAACAGGTGACCTAGGGAAAATCGTCATAACTCTCTCTCTGAGAATCTGATTGAAATTTCATAAAAAGATACAGAAAGAGAACGGACTTTAGTTTCTTGTATGTGTGTTTTAGATTCAAAGGTTGAAACAGTGACTCGTGGCACGTCATACAAGTTCGCCCTACTTAACTAGTCTAAAAGCAAGTCACTGTGGGAGATTTCACATAACTCTTCCTTGGAGAATCCAATTTGGCTCAGACTTGTGGCATTGGAAAGAGGACGCAGAAGGCTACTACAAGTAGCAATTTCAGAATTGGATGATCCGAAATTACAGAGATACATCAGATTCAATATCAGGCTTCTATAAAGTGAAAAAAGGTGTGTAGTTTTTTTTAAACTTTTGTGTAAGCTTGGTTTAACGGAATTCAAAGGGAATAGTAAAGCATTATTATCGGTAACTGATGCCCCGAGGAAAGAAAATGCAAACACCTAGTAAGGAACCTGAAAGCTCTAGCATGACTCATGAAGAAGAAGAAGAAATGCTACATGATATATCAAAATTACAAGAACAAGTGCAACAAATGTCACGCTCACAAAAGCTAACAGAAGCTAAGATAAGTGGCGTGGAATCTAAGACAAAGGGAATGGAAGCTAAGATGGATGATTCGAAGACAGATTTGAAGAGAGACATGGCAGATTTGAAGACAGATATGGAAGAATTGAAGAAGTTGCTACAAGAAAGGGTCACTAATGGTGAAAAGGTAGTAAAGGAAACTCATGATGAGAACAAAAGAAATGTTAATCATGATACCATAGATGTTAATGTTGGATTAAAGAATCACCATATTCCAAAAATCGATATGAGGAAGTTTGATGGCAAGGATCCCGCTACATGGATATTACAGATGGAGCAATTCTTCGATCTCAATAATGTGCAAAATGCACAAAAGGTACGTATGGCAACTGTATATTTGGAAGCAAATCAGTTTGTATGGTATCAATGGCTTTTCTCTCGTAAAAAAATTATCACTTGGGCAATTTTTACAGAAGAATTGATAGCACATTATGAAGATACAAAAAGCAACACTTTTTTTAGCCAATTGATAAGTCTCAAACAAAAGGGTTCAGTAATGGAGCACATTGAGGAGTTCCAAAAATTGAACATAAGGGTAAGAGATATTCCAGAGGAGCATAGGATTGATGTGTTCATAGGGTCTTTAAAGGAAAATATCCAACATGATGTTCGCCTTTGGGAACCGGATTCATTAGAGAAGTCATTCAGGTTAGCAAGAAAAATGGAAAGCAAAATTATGGCAACCAGGAAGCATACCACTCACAACTATAAAGACGGAAGTGTTGTTGCCCCTAGTCTTCCACAACCTATAAGGTTGACACCACAACAATTGGAAGAAAAAAGAGCAAAAGGGCTTTGTTACAGTTGTGATAGCAAATACACTAAAGGTCATAAGTGTGCTGAGAAGAAATTATTCTACATAGATTGTGAAGAGGAAGAAGAAAAGGAGCAAGAAAGGTTAAAAGAAGAAGATATACTCCAGGAACAAAGCCTAGATGAAGAACAAATAAATCCGACCATATCTTGTAATGAATTGGCGGGAATTACCACTCCTCAAACCATCAAGATAGAAGGACAAATCAAGAAGAAAAAGGTAATAGTGTTGATTGATTCAGGAAGCACCCACAATTTTATTAATTGTAGGGTAGCAAAAGAATTGAATTGCTTCCTATATCCAGCACCAGAGTGTCAAGTGATGATTGCAAATGGAGGAACAATAAATTGCTCTAGAAAGTGCCATAATATCAAGCTATCCATGGGAGAATATGTATTGACTAGCCCAATGCTTTCCATTCCAATGGGAGGTGCGGATGTTGTACTAGGAGTCCAATGGCTACAATCCTTGGGTACAATAGCTTTTAATTTTCAAGAACTTTTCATCAAATTTTCTTCGGAAGGAAAGGAAGTTGAATTAAGGGGTATTGCAGGGAAACCAGGAAAGATAATCAGCTCTCATGGTATGACAAAGCTTCTAAGAAAGGAGCAAAGAGGTGTAATTGCACAATTATGCTCGCTAGATGTTTCCACATTGGAATCATCTATTTCTCTAGATCTCCAAAAAGTCTTGGACAATCATTCCAAGGTATTTGAGACTCCCAAGGGTCTCCCACCTATGCGTGATCATGATCATGCTATTCATCTGATTCCAGGAAGTGTTCCTCCAAACATCAGGCCGTACAGATATCCCTATGTCGAAAAAAGTGAAATTGAACGTATGGTTGCAGAAATGCTAGAGGCTGGTATAATTCAACCGAGTCAAAGTTCTTTCTCAGCTCCAGTAGTATTGGTGCACAAGAAGGATGGATCATGGCGCATGTGTCCAGATTATAGGGAGCTCAACAAGCTCACTATTAAAGATAAGTTCCCCATTCCTGTTATTGATGAATTACTGGATGAATTGCATGGATCAATTTACTTCACCAAGTTGGATCTTCATTTGGGATATCATCAAATCAGAATGAAGATTGAAGACATTCCAAAAACGGCATTTAGAACTCATGAGGGTCATTATGAATTTTTGGTAATGCCTTTTGGCCTTACCAATGCACCTTCAACATTTCAAGGTTTGATGAATTCAATTTTCAAGCCATTCCTTAGAAAATTTGTGTTAGTATTTTTTGATGATATACTAATCTACAACAAGTCTTGGAAGGATCATGTTGAACATGTTGACAAGGTGCTACAACTATTGGAGGAAAAACAATTATATGCAAAAAGATCCAAATGTTTCTTTGGAGTCCAGGAAGTGGAATATTTGGGTCATATTGTATCTCATGAAGGAGTTAAGGTAGACCCTAGCAAAATTAAAGCCATTAAGGAATGGAAAATCCCCACATCGATAAAGCATCTGCGAGGATTTCTTGGGTTGACAGGGTATTATCGCAAGTTTGTTAAGAATTATGGGAGAATAGCAGCACCTCTAACAACATTATTGAAAAAAGATTCATTTTCATGGACTCCGGAAGCAACAAAGGCCTTTGAACATCTTAAAGAGGCAATGTGCCAAGCACCGGTCTTAGCTACACCGGACTTCACAAAAACCTTTATTGTGGAATGTGATGCTTCAGGAAATGGAATTGGTGCTGTTCTAATGCAAGATGAAAGACCCATTGCTTTTGAAAGTCGTCCAATCAAGGGAAGGTTTTTAGGCAAAGCTATTTATGAGAAGGAAATGTTGGCAATAATCCATGCACTTAAGAAATGGCGACCCTACCTAATGGGAAGACACTTCAAGGTAAAAACGGATAATGATAGCCTTAAATACTTTTTAGAACAAAGATTATCCTCTGAAGAGCAACAAAAGTGGGTCACAAAGATGTTGGGTTATGACTTTGAAATCATCTACAAAAAAGGGAAGCAAAATGTGGTGGCAGATGCACTCTCAAGAAAGGATGAGGATGTGGAAGCATTGTTGTGTGCCATTTCTATTATCCAACCTGATTGGATAAACGAAGCAAGGGAGGAATGGAAGAATGACGAAGAAGTGTGGGCACTTATTCGAAAGCTACAACAAGATTCCAGTACTTCTGATACATTTAGCTGGCAAAATGATTTGTTATGGTACAAAGATCGCTTATACCTCTGTAAGAATTCCCAGCTAAAACAAAAGATTCTTATGGAATTGCACACTTCTCCCTTAGGAGGGCACTCCGGATTTTTAAAAACTTACCACAGGGTTAAGAAGGAATTTTTTTGGGATGGCCTTAAATCAGATATTCAAAAGTTTGTGGCGGAATGTTTGGTTTGCCAGCAAAATAAAGTTGAAACAATTAAGACACCAGGTCTATTACAACCTTTATCCATTCCAAGCCAACGTTGGGAGGAGGTTTCAATGGATTTTATCATAGGTTTACCCAAGTCTGAGGGAAAGAGTGTCATCATGGTGGTAGTTGACAGACTTACCAAGTATGCACACTTTTGTGCATTATCACATCCATTTAAAGCCAGTACAGTTTCTACTGCATTTATGGAAACAGTTCAAAAGCTACATGGAAATCCAAAGATTATTGTAACTGACAGAGATCCCATTTTCACTGGGAATTTTTGGACAAAATTATTTTCTTGTCTTGGTACTCAGTTAGCTCATAGCTCATCTTATCATCCTCAATCTGATGGGCAAACTGAGATAGTAAACAAATGTTTGGAAAGATATCTTCGTTGCTTTGTATCTGATAAACAGACACAATGGGTCAAATGGTTGCCTCTAGCTGAATGGTGGTATAACACTTCCTTCCATACAACAACAAAAATGACCCCATTTATGGCACTTTATGGGTATCAACCACCATCCGTCACATCATATTTAAGAGAAAATTCTAAGGTTCAGGCAGTGGAACATCACATCGAACATCAACAACAAGTCCTCCAACTCTTAAAGGATAACCTCGTGTTGGCACAAAATAGAATGAAACAACAGGCAGATCAATATCGCAGTGAAAGAAGTTTTGATGTAGGTGATTGGGTATTCCTACGGCTACAACCATATAAGCAAATGTCCCTAAAGCAAGCTAAGAAGGATAATAAATTATCACCAAAGTATTATGGTCCATACAAGGTGTTGCAAAAGATTGGTACTATGGCATACAAATTGGAGCTTCCTGCAGCTTCTCGATTGCACCTAGTCTTCCATGTTTCATGTTTAAAGAAGGTTATAGGTGACAAGCTCCCAATTCAGACAATATTGCCAGAACTTGATGAGGAAGGAGAAATTATATTGGAACCGGAAGCAGTCACAGAAACAAGAACTCGACAGCTACGAAATCGATCAATTTCAGAGTATCTTATCAAGTGGAAGAACTCATTCGTTGAAGATTCCACATGGGAGGATGAGAATTTTATGCAGAAGTATCCAGAACTACTCAAGCGTTGAGGACAACACTTTTTTAAAGGAGAAGGGCATGTTGGGTCCCTATAATACTAGTGATTACCCCATTACTATTGTAGTTATACCCCTTATTTATATTGTTGTGCCCTTATTACCCCCATATTGTTATTTCTGTGCCCCATAGAATCTCTCTATTGTTATTTTTGTGGCTTTATATTATTATTGTTAGGTCAGCTGGATTATATTGTGACTCCTTAGACTCCTATATATAGAAAGGAGGTTTTGTCATTTGTATCATCCAGGAATTGTTCATTTATGTAATGTAAAGGAGGTTGCCCCCTCGAAGAGGTTGAATTCTAAGGCGTGGATCTCTCTTTTCTATCTTTTTGTGAGCTGGTTTCATAACACAGACTTAGTATTATAGTTCCTTCCTAGTTTGTAGTGCCAAATTCCTAAGTTGATCCTCCATAATAGTTATACAATTGTGGAGATGTATAATGTTGCTGAGGTCAAGAGTGTATCATGAGAAAACAAGAAATAATCTCCCAACAAAATCCTTTGAATGTAAGTAACGATACAACACTCCTCTTTTTTAGTTTATTACAGCTGTAATGATTTGACATAGAGTAGATGCCACTGTTTGTGAGAGAATGCCTCTCTACTTCTGCTCCTACCTCATTTAGCTAGTTTTCTCATCCTATGTATGAGAATCAACATGAAGAATAACACCTAGTTAATGTGGAGCACTCAGAAATAAACGTTGGGTTGTTCTTTGCTACGTACCACTTAGGAATGAAGCCATAAATCATTAACAACCCAATACTTGCCAAAATCAATTTTCTCTTGCACCCCTGTATCCCTAACATGAGTAACTCGAATATCTTTAGAGGATAAGACTAGTTGGTAAGGGAGATGCATCCTCTAACTATATGCAACAATATTTTCTCCCATGTACTCCCTCCACCCAATATCACTTATGAGATTTTGTCTCTTTCCCACGCAACTTAATGTCGGTCCCAGGGATTCTACATGAAAGTAGAATAATTACATGTCTATATGTAATATCAAATATTGACCTATTGATTTCAGGTCTCCTGTTTGATGCTCTTCCTCTTCACATAATCTCTTACCCACTACTCTTGTTCCTCAATAGGTTGGAAGAGGGTTCGAAGACCTTCCTCTGTGCACGATCTCTTACTCGCTACTCTTCTTCCTTACCAAGTTGGGAGAGGGTTCGATGCTCTTCCTCTATGCATAGTCTCTTACCTTCTACTCTTCTTCCTTACTAGGTTGGGAGGGGGTTTGATGCGCTTCCTATGTGCATAATCTATTAGATTCTATTGTATAATTCAAGAGGGATGTGTTGATATTGACTTGGGTTCTAGATTGGGTTGTAGAATCCATTTGTTCATGATGTACATAGGTTCAATACCTTATGAGGAAAAGAATATGAGAAGGGAAGTGCTAATAGAGGGGAGAGAGATCTTTCAGAACAAATCATATCAATTTGGAAAATCTAGACAAGCATATCCATAAGGTATGGACGAAATCACAAAACCATAACCCAAAGGAGGAGTAGGAAATTGACAAAGAAAAACTAGCTATCACAATATTATCACCTAGGGAAAATAGAGTGTTGTGGAATCAAGGTAGTAGATATTCACATCCATGTTCCCAATGAAATATTTTCATCCTCATAAACATTGTTTTCTTATTGCTTTATCTAGAATTCTTGGTGAATAAATTACTGTGTTCATGAAAGATATCATCAGAGGAAAAATCACTCCCTTAAAACACCAATCTCTAGGGCCATAGCCAGAGCCAGAGCCTCAAATTTAATCTCAAATTCATAGCAACTTTAATTTTCATAGGAATCGTAAATTTATTGCATGTTGGTCTCTGCATTTGGAGTTTTGGAAGACTGGCCTTATAAATAAATAGGCTATCCATGAGGTAATATACACACTAGTCCAAGCACTTTCATGTATTGTATTTGTGGAAGTTAATTAGGCATGAAAAGAAATTCAAAGTTACAACACATTCAAAGTCTCTATATCTCTTGTGGCTTATGAATTTCATTCTAAATACATTATTCTTTATCTCTACAATCATCATATTCACACCCAAAACTCCTAATCTGAGTGGTGTTCTTCCTCTTGATGACCTTTTTGCATTGATAATTTTCCCTACAAATGGATTTTTGTTGGCATTATCCCCCAAAGGGACTACAAGAATCACCATTGTTGAAGAAATAAAAATAAAATTTCATGAACCTCTTATAGTGGGTAGCACTCTGAATCTTGGCACTGAGAAAGAATTAATAACCCATTATGGTACAACATGTATTTTTTCAAGAGCTACATGGTGATGGATGAATCCTGTATTGAACAAAGGTTACATAAACACTTTGAAATTGAAATATGTTCCTGCACTGGCACTTGGTAATAGTGCTGAAAACATGTTTGAACTTTTAAAATCAAACTGGTCTAACAACATAATGGAACACCAACACCCTATACACTTTACATTGCTTCAATGCTTTTGGCCAAATCTTGCACTTACTACATCCCTACCCATTGCAAAATTGTGTGTGATGTATATTGGCCCAGTTTTGATACAAGAATTTGTTTATTTTACATCTGGAGATTAGAGCTTTCCTTATGAAGGCTATGTCCTTGTATTGATACTATTTTCAGCAAAATCCTTTGAGGTTCTTTGTTCCCATCAATATAAATTTCAATGTCGGAAGTTGGGCATATTGATAAGTTCTACTCTGATCACAACTTTATACAGAAAGGGTTTAAGATTTTCAAGCTCTGCTAGGAAAGCTCATGGTGTTGGACATATTGTAAATTACATGGTTGTGGATTCTCAACAACTTTTAGATACGATTTTGTAGCTTTATTACATTTGGATGATGCCTCTACAAGTTGGGGCTTCTTTATCAATTCTGTATGGGTTTCGGAGATTTCTATGTTGTTTATTGATGTTTACATGGCATTGATAATGGGCATTATAGCTTGGGGATCCAAGAGAAATAGGAGATATCAGCTCCAATTAATGAAGTTATGTGATCTTCATACAACTAATGCGTTTTGAATTATATGAGGGTTATCAAACTTCAAGCATGGGAAGGCCATTTCCAAACACATCTAGAGTCTTTTAGGAATTCGAGATATGAATGGCTCTAGAAAAATATGTATTCTATTTCAATGAATATAATTACTCTATGGAGCATGCTTTCACTTGTTTCAGTAGTGACATTCACTACATGAATTTTTGTAGGAGAAAAACTTAGAGTAAGGAAGGTGTTCAAGGCAAGATCTATTTTTAAAATTATTCAAGAACACATTAGGAACTTTCGTCAAGCTTTAATATGTATCTCACACACAATGGTGTCCTTGGATAGACTTGACAAGTATATGACCAGCAAGTATCTTGATCCTAAGGCAGTCAAAAGGTTACCACCAAGAAAAGAGATTGTTGTTGTAGTTGAAAATAGTACTTTATTTTGGGATGAAAAGGAATCCAAATCCACTCTTTAGAATATCAACCTTGAGGTTCGAAGTGGATCTTTGGTGGCAATTTTTGGCATAGTTGGATCCTAGAAGTCCTCTTCACTATCTTACATTATTGGGGAGATGCCAAAAACATCTAACATGGTATAACTACTATCCCTACTATCATATTTACTTGCATCTCCATCTTCCTCTTTTAGTCTTCCACTACATTAAAAATATGTATATATAACTTGATAACATTATCAAGATAATTGTTACAAAATTTGTTATAGTTTCCTAGTCAAACTCAGGCCAATAGAGAAAAGAATCCAAAATGACTTGCTTGAAAATAAAAATTGCTTCTTGGCTAGTACAAAATTGTTATTCTTGTAAGTGTTATTGAATGGGAAATTATGATTGAACATGTCCTTCTCTTTCATCTGTTGGGTGGAGGGCCATTTCTTCTCTCGCAGGGAGTTTATTGGTTGAAGTTCCTTGTATGAAAGTGCTTCGAGATCAAAAAGACCTTCCCGGACTTGTTTTTTGTTTGAGAAATACAAAAAGGGTGTGGACGAATTCATAGGCATAATGATCCACTAGGGTCTCGAACTCTCATTTTCATTAGGTAAATCTATTCATTAAAGCATTTAAGATGATTCCCATCCAATCAGGCCAGGGGGTGCAGGAAAAAGATGGATTAATGCACTAGAGCTTGTGGAGTCACTCTTTCAACTTGGAAAGCCTACTTCCAACAACCCTAACCATGATGGACACCCTCAAGGACGGTGGGCTGTGAATTGTCTGTCTGCCGAAACGCCTCTTTTGTAAGTTGCGATCAATTGAACCATGCCTAATTTGCTTGAATTTTTAATGTGTTTGAGCTGATCAATTACTCTTTGATCTCACCCAAGTTTTCCTGGAGCCAAGTTTTGTAATTATATGAACCAAAACATGGGAAGGCTCCTCCTGCTAGAGAAATGTGAGATTGCAATAGGTACACACCAAGGAAAAATGTATATTGAAAATAAAAAACTTGTACCCATTAGAAGTTTTGATTTTTAAGTACTCATATGAATAGTTTTTCTTAATACAGTAAGCCTAATTTATTGCAAGATAACCAAATGAAATAAATGGTAGTCAAAAGTAACTAAAACATTAGTTGACTTGAAAACTGCCACTTCAGAGGTATAATAGACTTTTTTTTTTGTTAGTTAATGATTCATTGATTCATCAAACATGATTTGTTCTCTTATATTTATTTCCCTCATCCAAACTAAATAGGTCTATTAGATTGAACTCTAGTTCTCAGCAATTTTGTTAGAAATCACTTTGATCTAGGATATTTGTCTCTTTAATAGAAAAAAAATAATTTTACTAGAGATGCAACTTTTGCAATGAAATCCCTTACTACTTGTATGGCAGTTTCAAAACTGACTTTACATTTTGTTTCTGCACAATTTCAACTATTTTTTAATCTCTTTATGAGCATTCCTTTACTTTTGTTTCCACCTTTTCCTAGCTAAAGAATTATTTTGTTGTACCTCTTACCTTGCAGTTCCTTAGCTGAATTTCTTCCTTCTTGAACTCACAGTTGATGATGGTTTCTTCTCTCTTATTTTTTTTTTCTCGATTAAGACTAATTCTATTAAGCTGTAAAATATTGTACAAGTGGATACATTCCATAGATGCAAGATACCGGCAACCGGAAATGATAGGACTATCAACCTCGGTTCCGGGGAATGAGATGAGCAAGCAAGGAGCTACAACTAGTCACTGTAAGCTTAAAGAAGCATAGAATGCTACCCAGAAAGAGTAGAGGCTTCAACACGAAGCTTTTTCCCTTTCCTTTTTTTAACTTCAACCCAGCCATTTTGGGGTGGATGGGCGATTACAACTTGAAGATTGGGGTCCTCCACAGGGGAGCCTTCCTTTTCTGAGTCCGAGGAGGAGGAAAAATGGACATGTTTCTGAGCAATGGTTGAATCAGAGGAAGGCGCTAGGCCATCGGTGGAAGGGGCCACAAAAGGAGGGGCCTGATTCAAATCTTCATCGCTATCTTCATCTTCAGAGCTGGAGGAATCAGACTCTACTACTGGAGGAGGAGAGCAGGGAGCCCATCGTTTGGACTTGGGCTTGGAGTCATTGGCCTTGTTCTTTTTTGCCAGACGAGATGGGCAAGTATTCTGCAAATGCCCAGATTAGTGGCAATGGCGGCACCAGAAAGCAGTGTTCTCGTAATCCAGTGTCTGGGTCCAGACAAAGTCATTTATCTTGAGATTGATTTGTTCTGGAAGGCCTTTGCTCAGGTCTAACTCCGCACATAATCTTGCATATGAGTAGAGACCTTTGGACTCCCGCCAAAAATCTCCTCTGATGAAGCTGCCCAAGGTGTCTCCTATAGCTCTGAAGACACGAGTACTCCATAGGTGGGCAGGAAAATTTGGAAGCCGAATCCATATCGGTGTCTTGGTAATGACTGCCGTGGCTGGATCAAAATCTGGGAACCAGGGAGTCAAGAATAGCCCTGCTGTTCCCAAGAACCAAGGGCCCTCTACTAAGGCCTTTTCATAGTGCTTATTGTTATCAAATAGAACAATGAAATAACCTTTCGAACAAAAAAAGATCTTACAGTGATGTGTCCAGTTTGGATGGATCCATGCATAGAGATCCTGAGATCGTGGCCACAATCCATTAAATCTGCAAATGATGGCTCTTTCTGCAAATTCTTGAAGCTGGGAAGCCAGATCATCATGCATGAGTTCAACAGAGGGAACTTCTTCAATTTTGTCAACCAAGAAGGCCTTAGATTTAAGGGCTTCCGGGGGTTTGGGGTTATCGGAGTGAACTACGTCCTTATATGAGAAAGGCCGAGTAGAGGAAGATTGTCCCGCTGCTCCTCCTCTCAAACGAAGGGTTACCACCACCGAGCTATTCCTGGAAATGTTGTAAGCAGAGAGGGAAAGGGGGTTTTCAAGTTGTTTACCTTGAAAGAGAAGTCGCAGAAGGCTGGATGGGATCCCCAATCTGCGCTCTAGATTCAGTTTGAGATCTTGTACCAGATCTGAAGGGCGAACCCATTGCATGATGGTTCTGCCTGAAGGCGGAGAAATCTGGATCTGAAAGGAGTCAGATAAGGGCTTTGACCCCATGCAGATCTCTAGATCTGTCCAGAGCATGGGCTTTTCTGCCTTCTGGATGACCAGATATGGCAGATCTTTGTCAGATCTGAAGCTAAGACTACGTTTTGGAGAGCAAGTGGTTACCTCAGATCCATACCAAGACCATGCGGATGATGCATTTTCCTGCTCTTTCTTGCTGGATTCCAAGGTCGGCCCGGAAGGAAGCAAAGCCAGAGCCGTGGCTTTGAGATCTTTTAGCCCATGCTGCTGAGGGTGCAGCGTTCGAATCCACCGGGGGATGCGCGTCCAAGCAAGCGCAGCAGAGGCCTTGTCCTCTATGGCGAGAGCGAAATAGGTCTTCCCTTTTATGCTGCGTAGGACCCTGGCGGTGTCAGCGTAAGCACGGGCTGCCCTCCTGGTTGGATCGAATGTGCCGGGCCACACTCACAATTTCCTCCATGGGTCTCTGATCTTCACTGCGTATCTCCGCCAGGGCCTTTTTCTTACACACCTGAGCTGGGTTTCTTTGAGGGCCCTAGTTTCGATTTCGAGACTACCGATCCCTTCGCTCACTCTTCGATCAGTCTTCACAGCCATCGTTTTTGAAAATCAACTTGAGTTCTTCTTCTCTCTTATTTTACGACTTTCTTTATTTACATTTATTTTTATTGCAATGAGAGTTGTCTTCCAAGTTCACTTCAGTATATGATGGGGGCTTTCCTTAATCCTTCACTTTCATAGGTTTTCTTACGTAATCCATTCTCCTATTTCCCTTCTCCTTGCATATGAAAACCCTTGTTTCCTTTAGCGATTATGTTATGGAGAGGGATATAGTATGGATATATGACATATTCATGTCAAGGCTAACACTGAAGGGTAACCTTTTCATAATATAAAACCTATTTCTAGGTAAAAACATTTAATTTCAGAGGAAGCCATATATGAATATCCATTTCAAAAAATAATAGTATAAGACATGTGACCAACTATGGGAGTTTGCATTGTTAGGTACTTTCTTAGAAAATTTCCAATACTCTTCAAGGTTGATTCATATGAAAATTGTATTAAAAAATTTAGTAGTCAAACTCAAAATGACATAGCTTCAATTTTTTCTATGAAAGGATTCAAATTTGAAATTTGTATGCCATGGTTTCAACCGAGGTTTTCCTTCCATAATTAACATGGCCCGACTTTCAGAACAACCAATTTATTTTTTTGTAACTCAAAAATTAGAATAGAGAAATCACTACCATAGTATTGTTTATTCATAGAGCCAAGATTTTTAAACACCAATCCAAAATAGTACTAAAATTAATTGACTAATGCAAAAATCTAGAGCTCTGGATAACTAGAAGCTTCTAAACTTGTAGATCTAATATGTGCACAAAAGACAACAATGAGAGAACACTCACATAACAATAAAATGTATGAGAATAATTATCACAACTATACACATTGTACCGGTGTATTTTTACTCATCCAAGGCTCTTCTGTTGAGTCTTGTGGAGTCTTCTCTCACCCCCACACTCTGTAAAAAACTCACCACTTTCTATACTCACCATAAAATTTCCATACTCATCGAGAATCGCCATATTTTTGGGCGCTGAATTTATTGTATCTTGAGGTTCATTTATATTTGTTGAATCTTTCCTAAGTCATTGGGTAATGTCAAGTAATTGAGTTTTTTTGAGTCCTAGGCTAATTGAGCCTTTGTCAAGTTTGAGTGTGACAACATTGCATTATTGTTAGGGTTCCACAACTACCTTAACTTCCATAGTTAGTGGAATAGATTGTTATTGTATTTACATCCATATCTATTAAATAAGGCTCTACAAAGTAGTATAGTGTGAAATTAATAAATGTAAGTGAGCTTGTTAAAGAAGGTCCATTAATTAGTGGTTGAGGACTCATTAATGGAATTCCATTAGGTGGTTATCATTTTCATCAATTGGAAACTATATATATAGTAGTAGAAGCTATGTAAAGGGTTATCAAGTGAATATTGTAGTATTTGGAGCTCCTCATGTTGGATATTTTCCCCTAGAAAAGGGAAGTGAACATTGAATTTAGTTTGGAATATTAATAAAGGATTACTTAAAGTGTTATTTTCCAATTTTAGTTCTATTATTTTCTTTCCGCAGTTGTATTCCATCTATCTTATTTAATTTCTTCATCCATTTATATTATTCCCTTTTTCTCTAAGTATTCTATTTCAACTAACAAGAAACACCACAAATACAAGTGATCTCAGAGCACTTTCTCATGCCATCACATGTTCCAATTTTAGAAAAACGTTATTTAGGTTAGGCATGTGTTTCAACTTCTTTAAATAACACAAATATCTATCTTTCAATGGGAAAGCCTATAATTGGGGAAGAATACATGTAGAAAATAATAGAGGCATCACCTTGTTGAACACCTTTGTAACATATGTTGGCACCACTTTGAGTAGCAATGCATCAAGTAACACCTACATATGGAATTATCTTCCATGTTCCTTCAAGTATATCAAAATTCCCCTTCGTACACTTGAAAACAACCTTACATAACCCTATTAGTCATCCTATTGCCATGAGTACATGGAGAATAACACTTGGGAGATAACTCTCACATACTTGGGAATTGGCTAGTATGACTAAGGGTATAATCTATTGCCATTAGTTGGTGCCATGAAAGATTTGGTTGAGTACTATTGATGGAAACCATAAGTATATGAAGAGCTATAGAACTTGACACTCCTTTATTCTTGGGACCCTACAAATCCTAGCTTCTTCCTCTAAGCCATAGCTTTTGCAACACAGGTAACAAAATTCCTACACATTTCGTAGTATGAAGAGTTTTAGAATTTCATCACTACAGTAATACTTGCATGAAATTCAAAACATATTTCTAGGGCCTACCAATATCATTACATGATACCTAGCTCGACAAAATCCTTGTGCAACATTGATTGTTGTGGTGTCACTTTACAGTAACTAATTTTTCATTTTTTGTGGATTAGCTCATACCATTACTTTTGGCCCCTCTCAACAAATATATTTTGGTACACTCATTATGTTGTGATAAAATTTGTCTAACCCCTTTGATGGACCCAATGATCCCATAACAAACACCTGTAGCATGACAGTCATGAGGAATTACATAAAATAGTTGAGTCTTTCACCTAGTCAATTAGCAAAATGGAAACCAATATGTCTTCACTAATGTTTCACATATCCCCCATTTTCAAACCAATGGTCCTTTTTCATAAGCTTTTCCATAGAATGGTAGTTTATTATTTCTTTAGTGGTTGCTTTGAAAACTTTGAGCATGTAGGAATTTCTATTCTCTTGAAAAATCATGTAGAATTCCAAGAAATCCATGGTGATAGGTCCTAGTGTTCTTACCCATTCATCACCCAAAGAAATATCACAGCCATCCATTTCAATGGCAAACATGTGGCTTCCTTGTGAGCAAAGACATAATGTTTTCCATTTTGATAATTTAGGGAAAATTTCCTTGCAAGCAAGGAGGAAGAGGTGATAATAATACTAGGTGACAAGTGGCAAGTGGGAATGTATCACAGTGTATTTTTAAACATCTAATTGTAACTCCCATGTTTAGGAGAAAACAACGACCAATGGCCCCATTGATTTCTCCATCAACTACTCCATTCATTGAGTTCATTATATTTTCGATTTTATGTACTACAATATATCTGCATTTGTGGCATTCCTCTCTTATAGTCTTCCTTTCATTTTTTAAATTCCACCTATAATAATTCAAGGAAAAGGAAAAATTAGTTACACTTGTTATCATCATCATATTTTTGTAAGCCTTGTCATATTTGTTTTTAAGAACATATAAGATATTGGGGAAAATGTCCCCATATTCTAGCAACAGAGTTATCTATTGTCAAGTGATTAGCACAAGCTAATGCAAGTTGGGATGAGTTGAGGTTGATAACTTGAGTTCCTTTTCCAATTCAAGAAATAGAAGGTTATTTTGGTTGCCATTATCAATGACCATATATGTTAGTTTGTGCTTGATTTGGCAGTTCTATGTACAAAGAGGTTCCTTGTTGCTGACAAGGTAATCTTTGGGCATTAGCATCAATTTTGGATCAATGTAGCTAGGATTGTTGACATAAAGCTCTAAGTCTCCAATCTCTCAATAATGCTTAGAAAGGAAGTATTTTTTCTTTCGGAGCTCTTTGGCTAAATTTTTGACATTCCTCATTGGAATGGGGAACCTTCCTATGATAGGTGCCATATTTCTTCTTCCCACAGTGGGTAGAGGATACATAATTGGTTTCTCATTTTTTCTACCCAATATGGTTGGGTTGAGTAATTAGTAGAAAGAAAATTAGGACTAAATTCCCTTCATCTAAAAGAATTTAATGGTCTTATGTAACTTGGCTTCAATATTGGAGCCAATTTGAAAATTTGCATAAAGTGCTCTAAGGAGGAAATAAAAGAAACTCTAACCTATTTATAATACTAGGGAACAACCCACAAAATAATTTGGTGTAGAGGTTATATTGAGCCCTTTGAGACTCTACCTTGTCGGGAGAGAGATCCATATATGGATCTCCATTCCTATAAAGGTCTAGCTTCCTTGGGCTGTTCTAGTGGAAGGAAATATTAAGACTTTGAGGCTTCTTTTTTTCGTCATTTTTACATTATCTCCATTTATTGAATCCATACTTTATAGGTACCCTTGAATGATCCCCCACAAGGAGGAGAATAATGAGTCAATCAAGGAGGATATCTAATGCCAGTACATTCTAATTGCCTAGTTTTCTTCCTCACAATGTTTTAAACTAATCATTTTTTGCAACTTAACAGTCAATTGTTTGTCCATATGAAGGCACTAATTGCATGGACTCAAGATTCCCCTCATCAACTAAGATCATGCTCCCACCATTTACATGTCAAGATATGTATAATTAGATTCCCTAAGAGGACAATATTTGTCGACACTCCTCCTTCTAGGAGGTGGAGACTAAAGAGAAGTTCATGTTTGAAGTGCCCCATCTACTATGAGATCCTAGGTGTGGAGCGACAAAAAGGTGTCTTTTGAACTCCTAATTACCTTCACATTAATTATCAACCCAGGGACGACTTTTTATTTCAAGAGTGTACTCAGTCTGAGGCGGCTATTTACTGAAGAGTAATGTTTTGCAGTATAGTGCTCAAAATGCAAAAGTAAATGAAAGCTGTAAATAAAATCTACTTACAACAAAGCACTTTAAGACTTAAATCATGCATTCAGAAAAATAAGCAATGTATCAGTTAAGTGTCCAGTAGCAATAACTCATCCCTTTGGATACTGATGTAACCAAAAGTAATCAAGGAACAGATCATCAATCTGGGGACTAGACAGCAAATGCCAATGGCCACTATAGTTTCAGATCGTTCTTCACACCAAAGCAAAGATAATGCGAATAACACGAAATGGAACGATAGATAAGAAATGGAACAACAATTAAGAAATGGAATAGCAAGAAACTGAAATGTTCTTAACCTAAATCATTCACTCAAACAACCATCAATCGAGGATACAGTAGCAATAACTCATTCCTCTAGAGATTGATGCAATTGAAATCAAACTAGAACAAGACAATCAATTTGGGAACGAGGAAGAAATAACCAATGTTCTCTACAGTTGACAGTCCTGCTTTAAAGCAATCAAAAGGAAATCGAAATTGAACTAAAGCTGTCATTTAAAGTAAACTAGGAAAACACGCTAAAAGCAAACTCTTGCAATTAATCAACCAAACTGAACAGCGAAGTAAATGGACATCAAACTTATAATTAAAGGAATTAAATAATGAATCATATTTAATAAATCTGAACAACAAACTCTGATTAGTGGAATCGAATAACCAACAATCTGAAATGAACAATGAAGATTTACATTTGAAATGAACAGCATAACAATATAAGTTGAAAAGGATAATAATCTCTGTTATGATGGAAAAGAACAGCCACGCAATTCAATCTCAACTTGTGCAATAAAACAATTCCATAAAATATTCTAACAGCACACTATAAAAACATGAAACTGAAAAATAATGCAATTCAAAAGAATAGGAAATAAATCAAACGATCACACAACAACAATTGTAAAGATATGATACACAGCAGCAATGTACTCCACCAAAGGCTGGGCCCTTAGCCGCCAGCGGCAGCTGCTGGGCTACTTCATATGAAAAGAATGAATAGCAACTCCCAAATCAGGTATTAATCATTAAATGGTAAAATCATTACAACAGCAGCAGCTTTGAGACTTACAGCCTGAAACAATCCTTTCTTCCTCCTATCCTATCATGAATTCTTAATTCTAAATCTCTAATTCTAAATCCTCAATTCCATCATTTTTCCACCATTCAAATCCCCAAATCATCCCCCTCTCTGATCTCTGTTCTGATTTAAATAAAGTGAGATCAGAGAGCAGTTACAATAAAGATAAGTACAACATGATTTATATTACAAAATTGGATTGTTTCCAACCAAATGATAAACAAGAAGATATATTTCCATCCAGCTTTGAACAAGAGCAAGACGAATTTGGCTTTGCAACTGAGATTTGGAGGACGGCCGCAACAACAAATATGAGAAAATTGTGCTCAAAGAACCCTATATTTCTCTCTGTACAAGCCGAATTTGGGCAAACCGTTCTTCATAGAAGTTAGTTGGGTCCGTTCTGAACAAAACCCATGTTCCGGATTTTCATGATTCTGCTTCATTTGCTCAGAACCTCAACCGCAAAATTGTCACTTCTTATTCCAGCGAATTTCTGAGTTGGCACTTTTAATGATCACATCTTCAATCTGGAAATTATCTTGGAGGCTAAAAATGGTGAATAATGTTACAACTGATTTATTAAAACTATCATTGATAAAATCATGCATAATCATCAATTTATTAGAAATAAAGGAGAATAAATAATATTCATTCATAGAAGCATAAATCATCGTAAAATGGATTGATATAATAAATTATAATAAATGACATGATGAAGAATAATAGAAATGGGTGGAATAAGTGTTCAAAAGTGATAATAATAATGGCATATTAATGGCCCAACATACCCCCACACTCAATATGTTGCATGACCTCATGCAACGAAAACTGAATATATTGCATGTCCTCATGCAACCCAAACACAAGAACCCATGTGTTAACCAAGCAATAAAAAATATGTTCATCTCAGCTCATGAAATGGATAGAACAAATGAATTCTTCCTTAATTAATGAATATTCACTTTTAGTAATCTTGATGAAGGCATAACAATTTTTACATTGACATTCATCTATATGTATATATGAAGTTGCAACAAAATATGATATAAGTAACAACAAACTTCATTAACCATTTTCTCAAAAACTACAAACCAACTTTGTTAAAATTTGGCAAGTAAATTTATAATATATGAATTCCTTTATGATCCAAAAAATCAGACTGTTTTGATGCACGGATCATGAGATATAAACAAAATGGCTGTAGGTGAGAGTGCATGATTTCCGAAATTTTATGAACCAATTTATCTTGAAATTGTCTGGGTTTTTATTAATGATACGTCTGTGTTTTCCAGAGATCACAAGAATTGGGTTCATAGTTTTAAAAATATTATGGAAATCAATTTCTGCACTGTGTAAAAATGAAATTGTATGCCTTAAATGAGGAAAAAAGTAGAAAACATCCATCATGCATAGCAATTCCTCCCCCTCTCTGAAAAATTAGCATGCCCTCATGCAATGCTAGAAAACAAATAGAGGTGGTTGCTACGAGCTATTGAATTCTATGCTTGGTGTAAAACAACATGGAATAAGGGAGGTGTTGAGAATGAATAAGAATAGCAATGGATGATAAAGAATATGAATGACATGGTCATAAGAAAGAAATGAATGAAAGCAACACTCCCCCAAACTGAAAGATAATATGCCGCTGAAAAAGGGGAAGTGGTACAAATGTGGAGTGAAGGATGATAAATAATGCTCAAAATGGATTTTTATGAAATTCTCCTAAATTTGTAATAAATCAGAAAATTATGCTATTTTACCTCAAGTTGTACCTCCAAAAAGAAAAATGTGGAATGTCATATATGGACTAGCATTTGTTGAAGCTGATGTAGGCAGAGTTGGTGCTGAAAGTGATGCAAAAGGTGGAATCTAGGTAAGCATATCATGTCTTAAGAATTGTTCACGTTCGCGAGCCTCTTCTATTAAGTGCAATAGTGTGGTGATGCTATGAATAGAATTCTTCCCATACTTGTTGTTTTCCTGTAAACAAAGCACTATTTTGCATACAATGTTCTTGAATCCATAGTGTTAGTTTTGAATAGAAATAGATAAGATGCATGCAAAAATGTCAATCAGAAAACATTTTGTCAAATCAATGAGTTATGGTAGAGTGCAATAATCATATCTCATGCTATCCCATAATGCATACATTCCCCCCCCTCCAATTGGAAAATGAATTCCATGACCATAAATCATATGAGAGGGGTTATGTTGACGACAAGGCACAAAAATGAACAATATATCAGTAAATGAAGCAGAGTACACTTATCAATGATAGGACATCGAGAGTTATGGTTATAATGAGAGCAAAGTATGTAAAGATAGTTATGAATAAGAGATAGGACGCATAGGATTGATGATAAGTTATGAAAAAGATAAAAAGAACAGAAATATGCCAAATATATTCTTTACTGATAGTATGCTAGCTGAAAATGATGCGATTGATCATAAAACAATTTCTCATGCATAAAGGTTCAAAATAGGGAAAAAAAGATTAAGGAAATATCTTCTCTGATAAAAAGAAAAAATAAGAAAAGGGTATTATAGTAATAATTGACGATAAGATATAACTTCAATACCATAAGCAGAGCCTCTGCTGCCAGCAGGCGTCCATAGCTTCGGAAGGGTTGCTTTTTAAACCATATGAGCCAGAATCCTCAATTTATAACTAGAGAGTTTCAGTGCTGTTCTTATAGAAGAGACCAGTGCGCTGGCATGGTAACTAGATAACCACACTACCATTCACTGGGATGTAGCAGAAGTGATCAGGCCGGCTCGTGATGAGACCTCCTATTCCAAGGATAATCTAGCTATCCAGTGGATCATAACCCTGGTGTGGTGGCCATAATGGGAATGTCACTTTGTTATAGCCTTATGAACATGGTAGGTTGGCTCGTAATGAGACCCCTTATCCTCCATCCGCAAACAAAATTTTGTTGTTATTACACATTTTTATGATAAAAAGACGGAGGCTCAGTACTCCTTAAGAGTAGGGTTGGTGGAAGAAGTTGAACATGTCAATAGAAAAAAGATATACCCATGATCTTATTTATTACAGACAAAGAAGATTATAACCAATAAGGGTGGAACCAGCATGGTATTAAGATGATCAATCAATATCATGTACAACAGAAAACAATGCAGTAAAGTAGTATATAAATAATTGTGTCCCTTTTGAAAATAAGTTATCATCAAAGAGCTGTCCTGTTAAAGATCATAACATGAATGATATTAACTTGCTTCAAAAGAATCCATAATTCTTGTCTTCATAAAAATAGTGTACTTCATGCCATGAAAGGGAATCAATAAAATGTGGTTGAGATGAACTAAGAATAATTCCACAAGAGGAAGGAAGGGTTGCTCTCGAAAATACTCCCAAAGTGTTGCTCTTTTGAAGGAACAACAAAAACACTCAAAAAGTGGTGTTCCATGTAGGGAACAACAAAGGAAATGCACACAAAAAAAACAAAAATACATAAAAAAAGTGTGAAAATGCGAATTCCGTTCCTTTGGAAAAAGGAACAGCAAAAACTAAAAGTGTCGTTCCTTTAGAAAAGGAACAACAAAAATGCAAGTGCCATTCCTTTGGAAAAGGAACAGCGAAAATCAAAAGTGTCGTTCCTTTGGAAAAGGAACAACAAAAACACAAGTGTCGTTCCTTTGGAAAAGGAACAACAAAAATGAAAAGTGTCGTTCCTTTGGAAAAGGAACAGCAAAAACGCAAGTGTCATTCCTTTAGAAAAGGAAAAACAAAAATGAAAAGTGTCGTTCCTTTGGGAAATGAACAACAAAAACGCAAGTGCCGTTCCTTTAGAAAAGGAATAGAAAAAATGAAAAGTGCAGAAGTGTTGTTCCATTCGAAAAGGAACATCAAAACGTAAAAGTGAAAAAGTGTTGTTCCATTCAGAAAGGAACAACAAAATGTGAAAGTGCAGAAGTGCTGTTCCATTCAGAAAGGAACAACAAAACATGAAAGTGCAGAAGTGTTGTTCCAATCAGAAAGGAACAACAAAATGGACAATCATAAAATGCAAACATGCAAAAAAACAAATTAGATGTTCACGGCATTGATGCTGAGGATGAGTTACACTTTGAATGAAGCAATACCTGAAACACAAAATATAAGAGAAATTAGAAAAGAAACAACATGTTATTTAAAACAATATGTAAATAAATTAAGTTACAACAGTTATGATATTATGTAAAAAAAATGATCTTTTTGAAAAATGTTTTGGCAGCAGTGACAAGACATGAATCTTCATATCGAAATAAATTCTTCATTTCTTCTATTATGAATCCGTTGGGTAATGACTTGGATGAAATTCCTTTGTTTCATTAAAATTTCTTTCAAAAGTCACTCGTCCATAAATTGACCTTCTTTATTTTCCCAAGACCTGCAAAAAACGAGTGTCTACCTACAATAAAACATCAAATCATGGAGAAAGAGAGGTTATCGGGCTCCCCTAATCCAAGAATTATGAAAAAAACTAACAAGTAGTTACTCTATATAACAAATCCACAGATAAAATAACAAAGTAAAATTTATTTGTCACCTGCAGGAGAGCAATGGTCGACCATACTAACCAGCGGTGTTTTAATCACAACTTCTTTATTTTTTGTCCAAATTGAGCGATTCCAATGCGAAATGAGAGCTAATTCAAAGGCGTATCTCCAATAGAAATAGGTTTTAAAATTTCAATGATATGATATGTCAATTTTAGTTAGAACAACCTGCATAACAGAGTCATTTTCGATTTCCCAGCTTAGACCAACAGTTAATGTTTTAAGCATAGGTTTTTCATTTGATGTCAGATTCAAATGATTTAAATTGGAAATGAAACTATATTCATTTATTTATCTCCAATAGAAACATTTTTTGAATACAAGAAGAATTGATAGGTCAAATACTTTAAGGAACAGCTGGAAAGACAAAGTTTTAAGAGTGCTGATTTACAATAAACAGTCAGTATTTTGATCATAACTTCCCCATACGATATCAAAAATGCGTGATTCTGATTGCATTGTAAACTAGATTCATAGGGGAATCTACCATAGTAGCAAGTTTTAAAAATTTAAACATTTATGCCTCCAAAAACTGACTATCCCAACTCTGTTCCTGAGCTGCCCACTAGACACCCTGTCAATGTTTTGTTTCTAACTTTTTTGTTTCAAATCAAAATTGAGTGGTTCAAATTGGGTTAGAAAGTAGAAATCAAGGGATACCTATTTTAGAAACAAGTTTTAAAAATATTCACTTTTGGTCCCTCAAAACATGACTGTCTCGACTATTTTTCCAGAAATCTCATCAAGCCCGTAAGCCAAAAAAATGATATTCAACCATTTTTTCATATTGATGATAAAGATGAATATAAGTGTTTGTAGAATTGTTATTTCTATTATAAATCATCTACATACACAAATGAATTGAAACATTTATCATCGATGTTGATTTCAATAGCATGTTGCAACAAAAGAAACAACTAGTTTTACAAAAAGAACAAAATGCATTTATTTATTCCATTATTTATTTTATTTTCTACACTAACCTATTTTGATTTGAAAAATGAATATGACTACATATAGGAGTACTTCCAATGGAACCATTTTCAAAATAGGGTTCATGTATGCACATACCCAAATTTGAAAAATGCATGTTAATGGATATTAGGGTATCAGAAGCCAACTTCCCTTCAAAAAATGGTATCAAAAATTGTTGAAGCATAGAGTGATGTTGCAAACAAATGATGGAGTGAAACCAATGTTCAATGTATCCGTTACTTTCTTGATTTCTCATATCCATCAGATCATGAATTTCTTGAGCTTTTAAAATAGCTTGTTGATACATACTATAAGAAACCTCATTTTCTTCCATAGCTTCTACAATTTTTGATTTTGAAACATTCTGAATCTCATTATAAGTTTTCTCTAATGGCGCATGTGATATAGAATGGGTGGGAAGGGTGGGTAAATTTGGTAGTTCAACATTGTAAGCATGTTGTACTAGTTTATTATGGTGAGGGTGTGGAATTAGTTGAGCAGGAAAATGTGTAAGGAATGGAGCATTGTGATGATGTGGTTGATTGGGTTGAATGGATGAATTTGGTATGCAAGCAGGATGTTGTGGAAGAGCTGGTGAAAAATATGGAGAATATGTTTGTGCTACAAGATGAGGGAGAGTAGTCATGCCATCATAAGGTGAACCATGCCCAACTTGTAAACAAGATTGGTGGTTATATTGAAATTGACATGGCTGTCCTAACACATTAGTATTCCATAATGGATTATGCAAGTAAGAGAATGAATAGGAAGTGTTTTGAACCATACCTGTAGGCCATGATTTCCATGGTTTTGACTTTGTTGCATCTTCCTCATCTCTTTGATATGCTACTTCCATCCTAGATAAGGAAGAACAACTATCTATGGACTGCTCCTTTTGGTCATGAGTGGAAAACACTTCATCAAATTCTTGATTTTTCCGAACCTTCAAAGCATCCAATTTTGAACTTAGAGAGCTAATAAAATCAACTTTAAAATTTTCAAATAAAGTATTGATTTCAGCTCTTATGTCTCCTATTCTTGTAGCAGATTTGGAAAAGAAAGAACAAACATCTCTAGAATTCTTACCAGCCTTGGAGATTCCTCTTGAATACCTTATGCAAAATTCACAAACATCATCATATGATAACTGAAAAACATCACCTTTTCCTGTCAAATTTAAGAGTTTTAAAAATTTATCTTTGATTCCTTTGAGTATGAGTGTTTTTAGGATCTCTTTTTCCAAATACTTATGTTTTGATTTTTGAAGGTTATAATGAAATCGATCTACATAATCCTCCAAACTTTCATCTTCTCCTTGTATCATACCGAAAATATCTTCATTGGATTTACAATAGTCTTGGTACTTCTTCAAGAATATGTTCTTCATGTCCTCCCATGTTTGGATGCAATTCCTACCTAGGCTCATGAACCATTGGAGAGCTGCTCCTTTTAGAGTAAGAGGAAACACTTTCAATCTTTGATCATTAGTAAAATAATCATATCCTCTACAAAGTATTTCAAACTCAAATAAGAATGTATCTGGATCTTCATTTGTCAAGCCATGGAAATTTGGTAGAGACAATGGGGGAATTATGTGCATTTGTGTCACTCCTCCTAGATCTTTGATAGGAAATTCAAAAGTAAAAATGTGATCCATTTCTTACCATAATAGAAGATGTTCTTCATGTGTTTCTTCGAGGCCCCTTATGCAAATGTTCATGTCAATCGGTTAGTGAAATGGGTGGTTCTTACATCACCACTTGAGAGAAATCATGAGATTCAAAATTTCTATTTTTTTTCTTTTAATTCATTCACACAAAAATTCAAACATCTATTTCTACTCTAGGTTCTTTGACAGTCCTACTGGAAAGCGGGTGGGGGAGCAGGGCTTTTACGTGCTCCGTACACAGGTTCTTACCTTCCGTTTTTAATACCCAAATCTCTCCTAACAGGCACTCATCAGATGCACACTACTCTTTAAAAATGGCTACACTGTCCCCGGCAACGGTGCCAAAATGTGGAGCGATAAAAAGGTGCCTTTTGAACTCCTAATTACCTTCACATTAATTATCAACCCAGGGACAACTTCTTATTTCAAGAGTGTACTCAGTCTAAGGCAGTTATTTACTCAAGAGTAATGTTTTGCAGTATAGTGCTCAAAATCCAAAAGTAAAGGAAAGCTGGAAATAAAATCTACTTACAACAAAGCACTTTAAGACTTAAATCATGCATTCGGAAAAATAAGCAATGTATCAGTCAAGGGTCCAGTAGCAATAACTCATCCCTTTGGAAACTGATGTAACCAAAAGTAATCAAGGAACAGATCATCAATCTGGGGACTAGACAGCAAATGCCAATGCCCACTACAGTTTCAGATCGTTGTTCACACCAAAGCAAAGATAATGCAAATAACAGGAAATGGAACAGCAGATAAGAAATGGAACAACAATTAAGAAATGGAATAGCAAGAAACTGAAATGTTCTTAAACTAAACCATTCACTCAAACAACCATCAATCGAGGATACAGTAGCAATAACTCATTCCTCTAGAGATTGATGCAATTGAAATCAAACTAGAACAAGACAATCAATCTGGGAACGAGGAAGCAATAACCAATGTTCTCTACAGTTGACAGTCCTGCTTTAAAGCAATCAAAAGGAAATCGAAATTGAACTAAAGCTGTCATTGAAGGTAAACTAGGAAAACTCTTTAAAAGAAAACTCTTGCAATTAATCAACCAAACTGAACAACGAAGTAAATGGACATCAAACTTATAATTAAAGGAATTAAATAACGAATCATATTTAATAAATCTGAACAACAAACTCTGATTAGTGGAATCGAATAACCAACAATCTGAAATGAACAATGAAGATTTACATTTGAAATGAACAGCATAACAATATAAGTTGAAAAGGATAATAATCTCTGTTATGATGGAAAAGAACAGCCACGCGATTCAATCTCAACTTGTGCAATAAAACAATTCCATAAAATATTCTAACAGCACACTATAAAAACATGAAACTGTAAAATAATGCAATTCAAAAGAATAGGAAATAAATCAAACCATCACATAACAGCAATTGTAAAGATATGATACACAGCAGCAATGTACTCCACCAAAGGCTGGGCCCTTAGCCGCCAGCGGCAGCTGTTGGGCTACTTCATATGAAAAGAATGAATAGCAACTCCCAAATCAGGTATTAATCATTAAATGGTAAAATCATTACAACAGCAGCAGCTTTGAGACTTACAGCCTGAAACAATCCTTTCTTCCTCCTATCCTATCATGAATTCTTAATTCTAAATCTCTAATTCTAAATCCTCAATTCCATCATTTTTCCACCATTCGAATCCCCAAATCATCCCCCTCTCTGATCTCTGTTCTAATTTAAATAAAGTGAGATCAGAGTGCAGTTACAATAAAGATAAGTACAACATGATTTCTATTACAAAATTGGATTGTTTCCAACCAATTGATAAACAAGAAGATATATTTCCATCCAGCTTTCAACAAGAGCAAGACGAATTTGGCTTTGCAACTGAGATTTGGAGGACAGCCGCAACAACAAATCTGAGAAACTCATGCTCAAAGAACCCTTTGCTTCTCTCAGTACAAGCCAAATTTGGCAAACCGTTCTATATAAAAGTTGATTGGGTCCATTCTGGACAAAACCCATGTTTCAGATTTTCCAGATTCTGCTTCATTTGCTCAGAATCTCAAACAAAAAACCTTCACTTCTTATTCCAGTGAATTTCTGAGTTGGCACTTTTAATGATCACATCTTCAATCTGGAAATTATCTTGGAAGCGAAAAATGGTGAATAATGTTACAACTGATTTATTAAAACTATCATTGATAAAATCATGCATAATCATCAATTTATTAGAAATAAAGGAGAATAAATAATATTCATTCATAGAAGCATAAATCATCATAAAATGGATTTATATAATAAATTATAATAAATGACATGATGAAGAATAGTAGAAATCGGTGGAATAAGTGTTCAAAAGTGATAATAATAATGGCATATTAATGGCCCAACACTAGGGAGATTGCATTGCTTCTATAGAGACTCTAGCAAGTATCTTACAAACATAAAGAAAAAAACCCAAACCATAGATGCTTACCCCAATAATGCAAGTTGTACTTACTAATAGACAATGCACCTTATAAGGACCTTCAAGGCCTACTTGGTTGAAAATCCACATCTCAAACATCAAAGTAATGAAGAGACTAGATAAAGGGTGTCGCTAGCATGGACAATGACAAATTACTTAAATAAAGGCCATCAACATGAGTTATCATTAAACCATTTCATCTCACTACTCTCCACATATGGCATAAAGGGACTTCTCTCCACTTCATCCCATTACTCTCCACTATAGTAATCTTGCTGCAACCTCCTTTAGGGATTTAGGAGGCTTGGATAGCACCATGGCACACTTGAAGCTTGAAGTGTGGGTGGTTACTCTTGTAAACAAAATTCATGATAGTCTGGATGTGGATGATAACTATATCTCATCTAAGTTTGAGTCATCTCCTTCTTCAATGTGTCACTACCCTAGGAAAGTTGTGGATGATTTGACAATAATTATATATGAAAATAATAAGCGAATGTGCAATACAATAGTGGTGAATTTTTTCTATGCTCATGCTACAATTAAAAGTATTTTGAGTAATTTTGAAGCAATAGGTCATTCATTGTGGATAGTACCATTTATTTCACAAAAATGAATGGAAAGAAAAAATGAAAAAGGTATTTAAAATGAAAAGCTAAATCATGTACCTTGATTGTTAGAGGAATTACGAAGCTATTGCAGCTTTGGGAGTACCTTGTGAATCCTTCTTCAGTATTAACTATGCCCTCTGCATCACAGTTAGTGTAACGATTTGTTGGAGGCTCTATCATTATTCAAAGGGATCCAAAGGTTTGTTATCCAATCTACAAGCTCGAGTTCTCAATGTTGTTCTACCTTTGTCGCTATAGTACATGTTTGATTACCTTTGTTGTTTCCATTATTAGCCATGTATACATGGCCATAGGTGATGTTAAAGGAAGAAAAAATGGTATTCCTGGAAGTACATGTCAGCGATTTAGATGTCATCCACCCGGTGAGGCTTCCATTTCTATGATGGTTGACATGAGATTTCCAAGGTCAAGGTCAGAGGAAGCATTGAGGAATGTTGCAACAAATAGTGTTGAACTAGCTATGGAGTGCCTCTTTAGTAATCCCGAGGAGCTAGCACAAGAATGTGATGAGATTTCCAAATATCTTACCTTATCACTGAGTAAATATGAGGTTCCCAAAGACAATGCCAATGAAAAATGAAGAGATGTTTGTTATGCAGAGAAGCCTCTAGAAAATCCTCCTCTTGAGGATATATTCACTACATGTATGAATTTGTTGCAAAGTACAGATGTGATTTCTTTTTCCATGAATAATTTTATTATGAATTTTTACGACTAAAACAAAGTCCAATACCTTCTGAGATTTTTTTCCCTTCTTATTCAATAAATAAAGCTTTGTAAGGTGGATGGATTTGAAAAAGGCACTAGTTCATTATCAACTATTTCTCATATTTTGGCATTATTTTTGAGTGAAGACAACATTACTAGAGATATAGGAGCCAAGAATGGACTTGTTGGTATACATTGGACTTTTGAAAAAATTTATGCCAAATAACTTGATAGGGGAAAAAGTTTCAGTTCCCAAGTGGACCACTGCGTTATTGTTCATACTATACCATATGCTACAATGAAAAATTAATCTTACGATATATGCCCAAAACACTGGTGCTATGGGAGGAACTTAACTTGTCTCTAATTATGAAGATACAACTTTAGCTAGTGTAGGTGTTGTAGATAACAATAAAAAGTCTTCATTGGATGACAACATTAAATACAATAGTTCATTCATGAAGATTTTGGGAAAGCCTTTGGGATACATGACAACAGATGAACAACATAGTAATGATTATATCTTGAAAATATTTTCAACTACACCTTCCAGCAGTTACAATTCAGGTGGTTCTTTAGTTGTGTGCAAATTACAAATTCATATTCCATGGAAATGACTTTTCTCGAGAGAGGCATATTTCCCTCCCTTTTGAGCCTTCCTAGAAGTTGTTTTTCCCCAGGTTTTGATAGTGTTGTAGCTGCTCTTATATTGCATATTCTTGAGGATCCTCAAACTCTTTATATTTCTATGGAGGTAGAGATACAAAAAACCCTAATGAACATGTTAAGTTGTCATAGCTGTTGTATTTCTCGTTGAAAATTATTGACATCTATGGCTCCAATCATTTATTGAGATACAACAATTTTTATATAGGTTACTGGTATGGTTTGTCAGTTATAGATATTGTGGGGTAGGAAAAATATCATTTTTTCAAAGGAGGAAGATAAAGAGAAAGGTAAAGAGAGGGAAGCGAAGCTTATTTGCAATAAAGTGAAGCTCAACACTGAAGCGAAGCTAAAGAGAACATGTTCAATGAAGCAAAGCTCAGTTACAATGCTTGACTACTAAAGCTCTTGCAAAGTTTCCCATGACTTTTACCTAGCCCAAACTCCATTTATATGCATATGTGCCAAAATAAGCATGTGCATAGGCAAATAATTTCTCATTGGAGGGACTAGAACCCTGGTGGGAGTAATTAAAACAATAATTTCACTGAACTGGAAAGTTGTTATAAACGTGTCATGGTGTTCGGCTAAATTTGGAAAACAACATGCTTTTTATTCTGAAAGAGGTGAAGTACAGTTTAATCCATATTTTACACATGATGAATCTATTGTGTTCAGGATATACGTTAGTCTTATAGTCTTCTCTATTGTGGATTGAAAGGTTATGCCAATTACCATCTAATACTATAATTTTTATTTGAACACTTGTTTTAACGGATATAGTGTGTGCAAAATTGTTCTAGTTGTGATTGATTGTGTGCATTTTTCTTGATATATGTATTTGTGATTGTATGCAACTGTCTAGATATATTTGGTTGTGATTATTGGGCTACTAATTTTTCATTATTATTATCATTTCTTAACATCCACTTCATCCATTTATACTATTATTTTATCACATTATTTATCATAATTTATTATATAACTCCATTTCATAATTATTTATGCTCTTGTGGATAAGTAATATTTGTTCTCCTTTACTTTTAATAAATTGATGATTATTATGCGTGATTTTGCTAATGATGGTTTATTGATGAATTTTTTATAACACCACTCATCATTTTAGCCTCCAAGATATCTTCCAGATTGAAAATTTGATCTTTAGTTCATAATCAAATATTCAAACTCAGAAATTTGCTCCAATAAAAAATGACAGTTTTGCGTTGAACGTTTCGGGGAAATGAAGACGAATATTTCCACAACTCGGTCTGGATTGGGAGAAAAGAAAGGTTATTCAAAGGACATAATCAAATGTTTTCTCTTGTGATCATTTATCCAAATTTCCCAATTGTAATAACCAGATTCGACTTGTTCTAGCTGAATCATGATGGAAAGATCTCTTCAATGTCATATTTCTTATTGAGATTTTTTAGTCAATGTAAATTGTATGCTAAATCATTTTTTAATCAGTTTGTTGTAAATTTTCCTTTGTTGTTTGTATATTTAAATGATACAAATTAGAGAGAAAAGGGAGATAATGCATATAGGGAGCATATCATATATTAAAGGATTTCATTTGAGAATGTAACAATAGACTTCTGCATTTTCCTTTTGATTAATGCAATCTTGATATTATAAGTATTATCTAGCCTTCGATATTTTTGTCACAACGCTAATTGGAGAGTTGGCCCACTCTCCTGATCAAGTGTTGTTGGATTAGTGGTGTGTGTAGATTTATTTATGTTGTAATTATTTATTTAATGTTGTAATGGTCCATTAAGTTTGTGTTGATGTGAATCTTAATTCGTTGTTACTCTAATTTTTGTTACAGTTATTTTGTGTTGTTACACATTTTTATATTTCTGATTTAATGCTAAATGATGGGTAGGGAAACTGTGACCTACATAGGATTTGCATGGTAGCCTTGAAATAATAGGATGAGCCATGGATTGACAATTAATGTACGGAAGGATGAATTCTATAATTCACATCTGAACACTAACAATGATTGCCTGTATTTTTTTGATAAATCTGGTCAATAATATGTTATTTATTCTGAAAGAGTTGGGAATTTGTTTAATCTAGCTTCCACATGGTGTATGCATTATAGTTAGGATATATGTTAGTCTTACAGCCTGCTTTATTATGATTTGAAGGGCTATGATAACTACTATACAATTTTTGTATTTTATTGATTATCAATCTTCTTTTCTTTATATTATGTCATGACTATAAGTTAAATGCATCTTACTAGTTTAATCCCCATTCATCTTGTAGGTGTAGTTTCTAGTGGAGAATAGTAATATCTAGAAATAATAAGATTTAGCAAGATATGGATTTGCAAGGCTTGAAATAAATTATTTTGACTGTTTATTTCAATAGTTTTCTGCTAGTAAGTTTCTTTATTCAAAATAAATGGGTGGTTTCTTTTTGTATATCTTGTTTACCTCTTTTTCCCATACTCCTTTTGGCCATAATTTCTTGTTGAATTTCTTCCAGAAATGGATGGGATAAGGGAAGAATAACTATGAAAAACGTTGATCTCCTATTCCCTCCAAAATGGCCACTCAACCTAGAGTCTACATAGCCCTTGCAATAGCTATCCAGATGGCAAAGGATACAACATATGTGGGTGAATTCCAATTTGGATCTCTGAAAGTTTTTATGGACATGAAAAATCAAGAAAATCTTGATAAATATTTTATGAATGAACATGCAAAACACAAGGGTTTATCAAATGCAACTAGTGGGCGAATTTTTGTTATTGTTCCACCAGATCACTTTGGTCTAATACTTCCAGAGAATGGTTTAGAATGACACCAAGGTATGCTTGTGGTAGAATGTTGTGGAGAGAGAATGAAATGTAGGCAGTGGGTTGTTGATCTTCCTCATGTTTGTAGCACAATCTTGCAAAATGCAAATGTAAAAGATTTTTTCAAGTGAAATATTTTGCAAGTGTTTGAAGGTATATACTTAAGGCTCAACAACTCTTTCCTTCACTTGAGAATATTTCCCAGATGGTTGTTGTTGTGATGTGCACTATGTTCTCCATGCATAATCAAATGGATATGATATGGATTGGTATAGGATTTTGTAGTAGGAAGTGACAAAGAAAGTTTCTTTTATTAAATAGTGGTATAGAAATCTTGCTCTACTCCTTATTCTTGACAAGAACAAATTTTGTGGGAAAAAGATGACTGGAGGAGCTGAAGATTGCCTTTGGCAGGGCGAGTAGCTATGTAAAGGAAAATTTATTAATTCATTCTGACAATCCTCATCAAGGTATAGGACATGTTCAAGAAGAACTATCTTCAAAGATGGTTGCTGATGGTAAGTGTTGTAACTGTTATTTATAATTTTGGTTAATTGTTCCTGCAACGTAGGCCAAAAAATATTTTTTTCAACCAATTAATGTGTACACATTACACATATAAATGGTTTCATAACTGGCATGCTTTCCAGTGAAGAATTAATTATGTACCTAGTAACGTAATCCTTTTTGCGGTTTTATTCACTTATCCTTAATCCTAATTTAATAATCTATGTTTTCCTTTTAGTTTTATGTTTACATAGTTCAAAACTTAATTTCACTGATTATTGATTTCTTCCAAACATAATGGGTTATTGGGTGGTGGTTTTGTGTTATGAATTTGTTACAATTTATGAAAAAATGTTACTCCTATAAGCCATATAGCATTTATTATGAGATATTGTGATTTTTTAGATTCACTAAAATAACATGTTACAGTGCTTAGTAGATATATATGTAGGAATGATGAGTTACGCTGTGTTGGACTGACTACTGATGTAAAATCATGTCTTGACCATAGATTGTTACATAGTAAATATTTTACTAATTAATTATAATAAAATATGGTATTTCATAATAACATAAGTTCATCCTCAAGATGTTGTGCGGGCATAATTTACTAGGAATATTATATGCTAAGTTTGCATTTTCAATTTCCATTTATTTTTAGGAACCATTTCATTTTTAGCAACTTCTAAATGGGTTGGAAGTTTTGGTTATTTGGGTTGTTTTCATATAGGATTGTTCTATTCTATTTGAACTTGCGTCTATAAGTAGTTTCTAGTGCCACAATTTATTTCTAATTTATGGTTATAATACTCTTTTTCTACAAAAAAAAAAGAACCTACGTAGGTTCTAGTGGTGCATGTGTTGAAATGGACAAGGAAATTTATGTGATATAAATGACTTGAGTTGTGGGCCCTGGTATTGATGATGAAACTGAGAAAAATGTAGAGGTTGGAAGTATGCATTCTTCTAAGATGGTTAGATTGGATTATTGCAAAAATTCAGATGCCTCATTTGTATCAAAACAATGCTGAAAGAGTGAGACTTCTATACAGATGCAACCTTAACCTGTGCTTCCAAGGCAATTTGGAAGTGAATATGACTCAAGTAGGTTGAAGGAAAATATATTACAGAGGTTGGAAAATATTGAGTTATAACTTGATGTGACTGAGAAAGAGTATGAAAAACTTGAGGATTAACCTAAAGTTCATTTCTCATCAAATGTCCCAGTCAAAAATTACTCAATGGTGGATGTGGCTACAAACTTAGTCATGGATAAGGTTCAACCTAATGTGCATATCTTGGGACAAAAGGGTGTTGTGGGACAAGTTATATTTACCACAGAGGTGAGGTAAGCAGGAAAGGAAGTGGTTGATGATCAGATAGGCATGTCATCCTCAAGAATTTAGGAAAAATCTTTATGTCTGCACAATAAGATTGATTCCAAGCAGTCATCATTTGAATTTCATTGTTCATTATCTTTTTATTATTTTCCTACGATTTTCATAAGAAATAAAGGAGAGGATGGAATCATCCAAGAAAATGGATGTAATTCACAAAATAACAACCTTAAGGGTAGTTCATAATAACCATCTCCATTCTCTGACCTAGGGGAGATGACAGGAGTAACTGAGTCTAAGGAAGTTAATGCATATAACTTATTAAATAATGCTACATGCAAATTTTTAGTCATTCCCAACAAACCTAGGGTTTCAATTAAAATTGATGGAAGTGAATGTTGGAAAGTTTTGTATAATGACAATTGGGAGCATGTTAAGCGTACCTCCAAAGTATTGGCTAATCATCTTCCATATGCTGAAGTTGATTCTCGTAGGGTTCTTGTTGGAATGTCTAAGGACATGGTGATTTAGGAAGAAAGTATAGAAAGAAAATATAGATTCAAACAAAAATTGCAGGATATGTTTTAAAAGAAAAAAAAAATTGTCAGATTCAAAGAGAAAGTTCTTGATCTTAGGTATCGCGCGTTCAGGGAGACATGGAATCACAAGTAGGGAGGTCTTTGTTAGTGGAGTGATCATTTAGAAGGTATTAAAAGTAGTGATATTGATGGTAGAAATGGGAGATTAACACCTAGGAAATCCATATCTCATCGATCATGTCTATCTGATATGATTTATATTGAAAATTATTGTGATTATGTGTTCCTTATATTCTCTAAATTGTGTGAATCAGTAACTTGAAATTACTTGCATTTGAATGGAGGAGATTTTTTCTTTCCTTTGAATATGATTCTTTTGATGACAACAAGCGGCTAGCCTGTCCAAGGGGGAATCTAGTTGTGGTGGGGGAATATCACTACCCCCACTTTACCAACTAGCTAAGCCACCATTGATAATGGTAGAAGATTTTGTTAGAATTGGTCATGGTTTTTGTTAACTTGTCGGTTGGAAAAAAGTGTGGTAAATAAGTTGGATTCAGGAGTAGAAAATATCAATTATCTCAATTACCTTTTGAGGAGACAAAGGAAGAAGCTTAGCAATGTATTTCAAGGAGATGATTCAGCATGTGTCCAGATCATTCTCTTAAGATCTGATCTATGTAAGTTACATGCATAGTTTTGTTTTCTAATATTTTAATAAATGTTTCATCATATGTATGGGTTATTTTTTTCATTATTATTTAGTTCTTTGTGGGTGCATTTCAACCTTAATTTATATGATGGGTGCAACTGGCTATGCATGGTTGTTGGAGCATTCAACAACCTAGAAAATTCGGAATCCAATGCCTGTCATCAATGCTACTTGGAAAAGGATGTGTGGGAATAAGGAAGAAACATGTCTATTCTACTACTCTCTCTTGGATGCTCAAACCCTCTTATTATGTGATGAGGTAAAACATAAACCTGGCACTCCTTATAAGGTAGGAGATAGGATTGTGGGAGCCCAATTGATGACTCTATACTACATTGTTTTTCTCCTCTAAATAAAATTTGTAGGAATAAAGAAATCCATATTAAGAACTTGGAAACACAACCAAGTAGTTATACTTTTCCCATGGGACTATCTAAACCAAGGTTAGAATATCAAAAATCACCTTAGAAGTTCAGAACAAAGTTGCAATTAAGCGTGTTATTTCAAAATCTTTTGCTTTATATTTATCTTGAATGTCACCCATTGGTTCATGATGGTTTCAAGCTTGTCCTTTTGGTAGAAATATCATCCTATTACCTTTGTTAAATGATGAATCCTCATTCACAAATTGATTTCCTTGCTATCATATTTGGCATTGAATTTGTAAATATTTTGAGTCATCTATTGCAGTTGTTGCATACATTTCATATTGTTTCCTTAACAGGCTCTCAAGTAACCATCATTCCCATTAACTCCCCTAAATAGTATCCATGATACTTGTATACATAACTTCTGCATTATATTTGATGTCAGTTGTGAATAAAGAAAACTTGGTACCTAGTCACAAAATTTTGAGAATGAGAGTATAATGATTCTAACCCTAGGATAACTCAATCTACTTGAAAGTTATAGAAAGAACTTCTCAAATATGAGTGGTGTTCAATTAATTTCCTATGAAACTTACTCTCTATTGAATATGTTGTGCACATTTTAGTTCTCAAATGATTTACCTTGTTTATTTCTCTAAATTTTCATGCCTATGTGGCACATTCTAAAATCTATTGAAAATTATCTTGATTTACTTATTCTTAGTCAGGAATATTGTTGAAGTACTTCTTCTTAGACAACCTGAACATGGATAAGTCATTCATTGACATAACAAATGTTTCTTTCTAGAATGCTTCCAAAACGACAAATTGACATATCATGCTCTCTTGTAGACCATTCCACTCAGAAATAAACCATACCATTTCCATCCTAATTGAAATAGTTTTCTTCCCATACTTAAAGATGTATCAAAACATTCTTCTATATTTATATTTGAAATAGGTTTATTTAAAATGCCATTATTTTTTCTAATTATGAAATGATGCTTACACAAAATAATATCCCCTACAACTGATACCCTAACTAAAAGGAACTAAGAAGTGATGATGCATCAGGCATGCAAGATTATTAAGAGCCCGATATGCTAAAGTGACTTGGCATACTTGTTTCTCATACACTACCTAGTTGTTTACCTTGTTTGTGGAGTCATAGATCTATTCAAATGCTTTCAAGGAGGATTCAAGATGCAGTGGTGAATGATTAATTCTTCTATATTCTTTAATTCAGTTGTGATTTCTTCCTCTCCAGTATGTTTGTCCTCATGGTTTATCCATCATGAAACAATTTTGGACAAGAGTTTGTGAGTCTAATGTCATTGAAGGATGACAATTAATTGAAATATATTTATGCCCTTTAATGGCATGCTATGTTCCACCAACTGTCAAGAAAGGATGGAGAGGGTTTGGGGATTACTTGAAGATACCTTTACTTCATAGGGAATGAGGAGGAAGGCAAGGAAAAGAAAGTATGAAAAATTAAAATATTGGAAATAATTTTCAAAGATATAAAAATATAAAATTTCCTTTCTAAAGATACAAATTTTAAACAATAAAACTAAATTGTATGATCATCAAAATAGATTATTAAGGTATTAGAAATGGATATCATCTATTTGTACTTTCATTCACCCTGTGGATCTCATCTTGTTGTACTTTTCCTTGTGATCCATCTATTCCGTCTCCATAGGAAGTCCAAGGGATTCTGAGATTCAGTTACATGATGCTATAATTGCTTTGCCTCCATGGAGTTCACATGGAAATTGTGGAGGGTCTTGATTAACATGGATGATGGAGCCAACTTATAAACTCCTAATTCAACAACCTTTTGGCTCATATATATCTTCCCCCATAATGTGGTAGTGCAAGATTGGCTCACCTCTTTGATTCATTATAAGTGGTAAGAGTTTTATTGACTTAGATGTTGAGGTACTGTAGTTGAGGGGTTCATTAATATGGATCAAGAGGCCACACATCTTCCAAAAAAATTTGTTCTAACTCCATGTAAGTCCAACCTATGTGGTAGGCCATTTAATTCTTAGTTTTGCACACAATTCTCCCATCACTTAGATCCCACTTCTCCATGGTACCCATCATGTTCTTATTGATGTGGGGTTGGAAGGGATGTGGGACCTTGATAAGATACCCATGACCCCATGTGGATTTTATCCATCTAATCTCTCTAGACTGGACAATCTACACACTCCCATGGGCTGAAAGCACCCAAACAGAATGGGATGCACACACCCTCAACAAAATCTAATCTATTGGTGAGAGTAAGATAGTCTGACACCTTATATGTGTCCATTCCCTACCATCTAGCCTCTTCTGTATCCAGTGCCTTACTCCACATACAAGATCAAGCCTCTAGTTATCCCATGGGTGTAGTCATAACTACTAGTTTGTGTGAGCTATGCATTCCACATAGGATCCACCTTATAACTAACTAGCCTATGGATTATTGTCACATATTCTCTATGAAAAATCTCTACAATTGTAGTTCATCCACTTGTTGGCACCCTAGTTAGGACTCATTTTCAGTACATGTTGGTGGGACCCATCAGTGCTTTTCATTGTTAGTGCAACTCACTACTTGTCATCATACTTGTCCAATCTTTACCATATATGATTAAATGTTGGCCTTGATATTGTCTTGGCCTTACTACTTAGTCTCAATGGATTTAGTGTCCACTTCATGGATCCATTTTAGATCCAGTTCTTGTTATTGAGCACTAAAATTATATAAAACAATGTTATAGAGCTTTATCTAAAATTTTAGTGGTCACAATGACACCAAATAACACTTTGTTGTTCATTATTTGATGAATTACTTTTGGTTTTCTTGTTTTGCACAATAGCAGGAACTTATGCAGTCTACTATGATAACTTACAGTCCAAGGGTTGGAATCTGATATTAATGAACATTACTTACCAGGAAATGAAGCATATATTATACACCATAAGAAAAGATAATATTCAAATTAATATAATAATATAAAAAAGTGTATAACTATACAAGACAAGTGAGATATAACATTAAAAGAAATAGAATAATGGTAGAGACATGATGTATCTTTTTACGAGGATAATGTTATAAAAATGCACCCATTTTCTGTACAGGTGGACATAAAATTTAATTGAGACTATGTTTTTTTGTGTGTAATGTTGCAATTTAAAGTCACTTTCAAATGTATGTCTATGTAGATGAGATGTGGTACCTTTTATGTTTATTATGATAATAATGGGGGTAGAGAATGAAATTTTTGGGGGTTATTGTACCTCCTAACATTAACTCTGCTAAAAGGAATCAATCCAAGAGTCTTTTTCATGGCATCTTATGTATTACTTTTGACTATTACTATGTTTTAAATTAGATATTGCTTCCATGATTCTCTTTAGTATTTGCATACATGTCATTTTTAATTTTGTTTGTATTAAAGTGTTGGAAAAACATTTTGATTCTAGAGTTGTCCCTATTGAAAGACATAATACTATAATTTTTTACGCTTTCTGCAAAAGTTTTATACTGAAGGGATAGGGTGTAATGGATACTGAAGTATTCTTTGATTAAGATGATAATCATTGTCTCTCTAATTTGGTGACAGGTGGACCTTGAGATTCCTGTTCATGTTCGACAACTTAGCATTATGGTTATTGGACAAAATTCCTTGAAGACTAAAGACGAGGTGAAATCCTTTTTACTTGTAAATTTTCAGCCTATTGATTCACTCCAAGAAATAAATTTCTAATCTCGAGAATTAGTAAATTATTTATAATAAATATTTCTTTAACTAGAAGAAAGTTTCTATAAATGTATTGTTTAGGTGATATTGCTTTCTCATTAAAAAAAGTTATTTTATTGTTTGATAAAGTTGCTTCACTATGTACTAGGAAGTTTCCTTGAGCGAAAGACACTTCCCAGTGAGATTCATACAATTTGTGATGCTTTGAAGCCATTATAAACCTTCACCTTCCATATTTGACCACATCTATTTTGTGTGCATCAAGAGCTTGAGGGGAAGGAATGAGGAGAGTAGGGAGGATACCACTAGAAGGCACTCAAATAACTAAGTGACAATAACCAATGAATATTGAAACACCTAGAGAAACCACAAACCAACAGACATAAAACCATAACCCAACCAGAATTTTGCTATTGCAATCAACCCTTGAATGAAGCTCCTTGATCTACCATTCCCAAGGTGTTTGGATGGCTTGTCTACATAGAATAATTCAGATTTATTGTTGTGCACATTAATCTCCACTTTATTTTGAATTTAGTGGATCAATCTAAATTCCATCACCCTACCTTTAAATAATGTTTCGGTGCCTGGTGAACGAAGCTCATCAAGTTGCCATTCCTAAGGTGTTTGGCTGACTTGTTTGCATTGAGCACTTCATATTGATTATTATGCACATTAATATCCATGGTATTTTGAATTTAGGGGATTAGTCTAAAGTCCATCACCTCACCTCTTAATAATTTTCCAAGGCTAAAGCTCAGAAGATAACATAACCCAATGATATGCCTCCTCATTCATTTCTCACTTGAAAGAATCAGATTCATTTGAAAAGAGAGAGAATATTGTTTGATTTTGGAAAGGAGAGTCTTTATGTATACTTTTATTGACATAATTTGTTAGTTGTTTCTTTTATGACCATATTATTGGAAATATTTTGAGGACCCCATTCATAATAGGTGTTGTCTATTAGACATTCATTGTTGGTAAAATCTTGATTTGTGTTGTTTAAACTGGATTTTCGATGACATATATGGATTCAACACCCTGAAAACCCCTCGAGCACTCCGATTGTGGATATTTCACAATTCAAAGTTGTAATTATAACAAATCCCTACTACATTCTAGGCATATGAAACTAGAAAATAGGCTAGAAAAACCTCCAAAATTTCTAACAGGTAGACTAAGAATGCATAATGGGATATCTTATTTCCTTTGGGATAGTGAAGACTTGGTGTATTAAACTTTCAAACTCCCCCATAATGTTTTTTTTTTGTCTTTTAATTTATGTTTGTGTGGTGGCAGTTATGTGATGCTTTAACATGCATTATACTTTGTAACAATTGAACCAATTTTCTGTTATGAAATAAATGTTATTTAATCACAAATTAATGCTTTGGGTTATCCGCGTTAGCTTTCTATATCCATTTTCTCTTGTATTTTTGATGTACTAGGTTGTTTGTGTGGTAATTTGGATAGGTGAAATAGGTTTTATAAAAACAATTATTTTAGATAAAACAAAAGATGTTAATGTAACATAAAAAAAAAAATATGCTAGTGATCTATTATTTAATGTTAGTTTTTCTGTGCTAATTTTAACTTCATATTTAAAAGCAAATGCTTATCCTTTTCTTTGTGTGCATAGGTTCCCTTATGGTGTTTGTGAATGAAAACAAGTAAATTTTTGTTAAGTTTTATGTTAAGTTCATGAGAAAAATAACATGAAAATCAAGTGTTAAATGGAAGAAATTAAATGTAAAACAAAACATCAAAATGAACACTTAACACAGTGTTTTGATGAAGGAATTCACCCCTCTTGGGCTACATCTCCTTGGTCCAACTTCTTGGGCCTATGTATTAGCTCAATAATGGAAAAGTGTTGTTTACAATACTCTACTGCTCCTGAAATTTGCTTCAAGGTGCTCAAAACATCAAAATCATCTAGTAACACCTTTTTCTGATCCCAATTTGGTCGAATTTTACAAAAATTATGGAAAAAAATGTTTCTCCTAGTAAAACTCCACTAAAACTAGAAGAAATCTAGTTAACTCCAATAAATTTGGAGTTAGCACTAATTTTGGAGTGCATTTAATTAAATATTAAACCTTTTTAATTAAGCACTAACTGTGATTAGCAATAGTGGTCGCATGGTAATTGTTGACTTGGCGATTATCATAGTAGTGGTCACATGGTGGCATAAATGCCATAGTTACATTGGTGGTTTTTGGTTAACCGTTAACTATATCTGTCAGGGTTGTGGGTCTGTTCACATGGGAGGGGGCTCACTTGTGAGCAGGATTTCTCCTACCCCAACCGTTAACTGCTATGTAAACAAATATATGTTGCGCCCATAGTATAATAAGAACCAATGCATTGGTGTATTGGTATTATGTTGAGTTTGTATAGCACAGGTCTTGGGTTCGAATCCGTGGCCTACCATGATATTTTGTTACAGTGGGCTGATAGCCCGAACTTTGGGGAGGGAAAATCGCCAGCTCTGACTTGCTACATGTCCCCTCCTTATTGGTCCACCTCTGACCAATAGAGACAAGCCACATCACCAACCTGCAAACCAAACACAGTATGCCAGTTGGTGAAATCTGATAGGCCATTGACCATTGTTGACTTTGTCGAGTCACCTGCCATGTTAGTAGTATGGACTGCTGACTGTGTAGTGACTATACCTTTCTTTTCAAAAATTCCATTGTTTGGCAAAGCTGAGAGAACTCATTATATTCCTCATACGAACTCCATTTTGAGTGAAACAAGTTGTGTTGGGATCATTTTAGCGAGATGGACACGGTCGTTCAAGTTTTGAGTAATTCTGAGAACTTTGATTTTTGAGATAAATACTAAGCACCTGATCATTCCTCCCCACTAGAAATCTTTTGGATCCCAAAATATACTATCAATTGTTCAGCAGGTGAGGGTAAAACTCCCTCACCTTATGAACCTCCAACCATTTGGATTTAGAAGGATTTTTTTCCTTCATTCCCACTCGAAGGTATTCGACATTCCCTCTATTTGAAGTTCTGGTTCTTCTATCAAGTATGAGATCTTGCTAAAGTTCATCAAGATATTCTAGTGAAAAACCATCTATTGATGGAAACTAAACATGCTCTCCTTGATCATCAATCAAAGGAGGCTCAAACAATCTCAAATTCTCAACATTAACAACAGAGTATATTTGCATATAAGGAGGAAAATCTAGCTTAAATGCATTGTTACCAATCTTTTCCACAATTTTAAAAGGGACATAATAGATTGGATTCAACTTTTTACCTTCCCCTTGAAGTCTCTCTTTGCTAATATATAAATAAAATTCGTCTCCAAGTTGAAATTTATTATCAACACGATGTGTTTCATGCCTTTCCTTGTAGCTACTCTGATTCTTTTCAAGTTGTTCCTGCACTATGTGATGTATCAACTGAATTTGCTCAATGAACTTCATTGCCTTATTGATGTCACTATGACCATTGATGGCAATATCTTTCTCAAAGATTACGTCCAATGGGGATCTTGGAAAGTACCCAAAACATGCCTCAAATGGTGATGTGTTTGCAGAACAATGCTTTGCCCTGTTGTATGCATGTTGGATGTAATGCAGTTGTTCATCCCATAACTTGGGATCTGTTTGTTGCAAATCCTGTATGAAGCTAAATGACTTTCCAATTGACCACCTCGGTTTGTGCATCTATTTTTGGATGAAAGGTTGTACTCTTCTTCAACTTAGTGTCCATCATTTCCCACAAATTTGACCAAAAATTCCGAACAAATCGAGAATCTCGATCAGTTACAATTGAAGTAGGAAGACCAAAATGAACCCAAATATTGTTTGTTCAGCTATAATTTTCTTTTTACATGGCGTTAGAATACACATCTTACTGAACCTATCTACAACTACATAAAAGTAATCATGACCTTTCCTTGACAATGGAAGACCTCCTACAAAATCCATTGAGATACTCTCCCATGGACGTGAAGGTACTGGAAGTGGAGTGTACAATCCTAGTTTCTTATTTCTAGGCTTACATGTTTCACACAAAGAACATCCTCTAATGAAACAAGATACATTACCAAACATGCATGGCCAATAACAAACTTTTGGAGATTCACTATTGTCTTGCCTACACCAAAGTGTCCAACAATCAATGAAGTGTGTGCCTCCCGTATGATACCGTTTCTTTCTCCCTGTGGAATACATAACTTTCCCAAGTGAAACAAAAAACTGTTATGTACATGGTAATCTAATTCTTCGATTTGGTTTCCTTTCCTCAAGCTTTCATACACATCTCGAAATTCATTATCTTATGCATATTTCTCAATGCAACTTTCATGTTGTTGGGTAAATTTATTGAGTAAATTAACACAAGTATTTAATTATCAATCCGGGCTTGTAAGATTAGAAGCATGTCCAAAGTCTATGGATTCCAATGGTAATCAATTTTAGAATATGAAATAGAAATATTAAAATAAATGCATATTACAAATATAAACTCTAATTAAGTAATTTCTAATTCACTTAAATAATATGTGAGATGAGGCTCCTAACTTAGGAGAACTTGGTTGTCCTTCCCTACAATACTATTTCCATGAAGAAAAATAAAAAAGAACGAACTAAAAATGGTTTATGATGCAGAAGATGTAAAATAAGGGGCTCCTAACTAAGGAGGACCAGGTTGTCCCTCTTCACAATTCTACTCTATCATAATCACCATTGCTTCAAACCAGAAATGTAGAAATAACTTCAAATGAGAAAAGGAGAATGAAATTTAGTTTTAGTTCAAGATCAAATAGAAGGGGAATTTAACTTAAATTCTTGTGTTTCCCTTCATATGTAGATTATAATTAAACCAATATTCGTTCAGAAATCATCACACATCTAAATACATTTGAAACAAGAACTAATTTATGAAAACTATGAGAATTTAACCAAGAAGTGCACTTAGCTTGGTGTGGGGGCCCTCCACCCTTGCCTTGCACACTTGAAGAAATATCATCTACATCAACTTCAGTAAATCGACCAAGCATGAACAAAAAATTCAAATGAAACAGGTTCTTCAATTAACTTATAGTCGTCAAAGAGTCTCAAGATCAGATTACATAAATTCTACATGCTCAAGCCCTCAATAGTCTTGGCTTAAATAGAGAAATAATAAAAAAAACTTGACTAAAATGTCTCTAACAGTAATATCTATCCTAATCCCATCTATCCTGGTTGAATACATCCATTCAATTACACCAAATCTGGAAACATCCCAAAATCTACTATTTCTGCCCTATTTTCTAGGGATTCATGAAAAACAGGTCATGCTTGACCATCATTGACTAGGTTTGTTTTAGCTTAGTTAGACCGAACCAATAGGTGTTCCTTCATCCTTAGTTCCCAATATTTCCAAAGCCATGATCATCTTCCACCCAGGTGTCATACACGTATGACTTCAATGGAGCAATTACAAGAATTTTCAGTTCTCTCCAAAAATACTCTTAAAACCGAATTTTCGCAAAAATATCTAAAAATTGAAAAAAATAATTTATTTTCCTAAATATGCATAATAAGGTCAAAATAGGTCATATATGGATGGTATAAAGTGGAAAATTATGGAAATTAGGTGGATTTTCAGAATCGAGGGACAACACATATAAAACATAATTATGCTTGAGTAAGATAGATGAATTTACAATAGGCCTAGAAAGCATATCAGCCACCGTATTGTAGATTCCATTTTTGTCCTTGATAACCAAATGAAACTGTTGTAGAAAACCGTTCCAGTTGAAGGGTCATGATTGCTGCAACTTTGATTGTGACTATAAGTATTGCAATGGTTGATGGTTAGTATGGATAATAGTCTCCTTCCCCATCAAGCAATGTTTCCGTTTTTTGACACTTTTACCAATGCATAAAGTTATGTGTCATAAGTGGGATAGTTAGTCATAGCACCATTAAAATTTCAGAAGCAATTGAAATGGGCTTACCATGCTACATAAGAATTGCTACCATGGCATAATCACTAACATCCATTTGAATCTCAAATGGTTGTCTAAGATCCGAAAAAGCCAATACCGGTGTTGAAATAATCTTTTATTTTAAAGCACCAAATGCTTTCTGTTGTACATCTCCCCAATGGAAGACTTTCTTGACACTAGTCAATGCATGTAGTGGAGCTGCAATGGAAGAAAAATTAGCAATAAATTTCCTCCAATGTTGTGCTGCCCCAGGAAAGCTTCTTATCTCTGTAACTATATTGGGCTTGGGCCAATTTACAATGACCTCAACCTTAGAGGGGTCTATATTCAGCCTACCTCCTCCAACAATCTATCCCAAATACACTATAGAAGTCTTGCCAAATTCACACTTTGACATCTTTAAAAATGACTGTTATTTCTCAAGACATCAAGTTCTTTTTTCACATGCATGACATGTTCATCTCTGGATTTACTGAATATGAGAATATCATCTAAGTAAAAAATGACAAAGTCATCTAGAAATTGTCTCAAGACATCATTCACAATTCTCATGGAAGTAGCTGGAGCATTTGTAAGACCAAAAGGCATAATAAGCCACTCAAACAATCATTGTTTAGTTTTAAATGCGGTTTTCCAAATGTCCTCTTCAGCTATTCTAACTTGATGATAACCACTTCATAAATATAACTTAGTGAAACACTTTCCATACCTTAATTTATCAATAAAATCATCAATTGTTGGGAGTGGGTAATGATTCTTTAACATTATTTTGTCCAATGCATAGAAATCCACACACATGCGCCAAGTCCCTTCCTTCTTTGGTACCATGAAAATGGGTGAACCACATTGCAAAGTAGATGGGCATATGATACCTTTTCTCAGAAATTCTTGAATTTACTTCTTGATTTCCATGCTCTCCATAATCGACATGCAATGCACTCAAATGTTTGGAAGTGGAACATCCTGTTGCAACTGTATCTCATGCTGAATTCCCCTCTCGGGAGGTAACCCCTTCGGTTCCAAAATCATCACGCCATGCTTGCTTACCACATGAAACAAATCATATTTATTTTCCATCACAACCTTCAGAAGATTCATAATCAATATCTTTCCTTTTCTTGATCATGAGAAGCACAAAATTTTTACTTACATTTACTAGTGTCTTCATCTACCCTACATTAACCAAAAAAATATTTAACTTTTTGCGATGGGCTCTCACAATATAATCCACTCCATCCTTGATCAATAGGTATTTGTTCTTGTGGCAATAAAATACTGCTTTACTATCATACAAATAAGGACTTCCAAAAATGATTCCTGAGATTTGAAGTGGAATTACATCTAACTCAACTTCATCAATGAATTTTTCAGTAATGGAAAACCTGAATAAGAATTTCCTTGTAACCTGTAAATTTTCATTATTCACTATCCAACCAAATGGATATGGTTTGTCACAAGGTATAGTTTCAAGGTTAATATTTTTGACCATGTCTTCTGAAATTAAGGTTGATTATGACCCACTGTCAGATAATGCATCAACCTTTGTATGATTTGAAATTACCCTTACATGGAACAAATCTATCCTTGATCCTTCATTTGGAGTTTTGTTTTGACTATGTGATGAACTAGTGCTTGCAACAATTTATTTTCCTTTTGTGACGATGGTTGAAATCTTGGTCTCATCACGAGAATCTGATCGAAGATCATGTTGTGTGGTAGTGGTCGTCTTTTGTTCTCCCTTATTTCTTGGTTTCTTAAGCCTTAGTTTGCGATGTAATTTGCAATAGTGGGTTTCATCATGCCCCGCATTGGAACAATGTTGGCATATAGTTTTCTCCCCTTATTTCTCCACACTTTCATTTTTCTTCCGTTTCCATTTTTCACCCTTCTGTTTCTCCTTAACCTTGAATGGATTCTTCCTACTATCCTCTTCCTAAATTTTCTTTCTTCTTGCTTCAAGATGAGTGGCTTGCACACATACCTCATCCAAATTGCTTGGATTGAACATAAGGATACTATGTTTTAAGTAGGAATGTGAAGCCCCAATATATTTCCATGGTGTATCTTGTAAATTCAAGTTTACTCCTAACAACAAAGCCATTTTCCTAAACTCAAGGGTATAGTCTTGAACTATTTGGCCCTTGAGTTGCCTAAAAAGTTTCCAACTCATAATGACTTTTTGATATAGGCTAAAGGATAAAACCATCTTTTAATTGCATAAACAAATTCAACCCAGGAAATGGATATCTTACCATGAATTCACATTTCCTCTTGAGTATTTGTTTCCCACCAGACTAGTGTTGCTCCTTCTAGCCGTAATGAAGCCAACTAGATTTTTATGTCATCTTCTTGAAGGTTCTAAATTCTACAATAAACCTCCAATTGTCGAATCCAATTGTCTAACTTTTCTGCATTCACCTTTCCATTGTACATGGGAAGTTCAAACTTAATGTCCAATTTGAGTAAGGGAGTTTTTTACTTTTGGGCTTTTGAATGAGTATGAACAGTTTTTGTAGTGGAAGTGGAAGATGGTGTTGTTTGAGATGTTGAGGATGATGAAGATGATGAGCAAGATGATGAAGATGGTGGAGATGGAGGAGGATTTCCTCCATTACCCTTTGAATCCTTCTTTTCATTGTTTTTATCTCCTAATCTTTCCTCTCCATGTGGGGGCTTAGAACTCTGTCCAGGCATTCTAGTATTAATCTCTTCATAGAGGACTCTAACCATGTCAGTTAAGTCATAGAAATCTTTCTTGAATGCTTCCTCTTCTGAAATACCTTCAGTCTCTCTTTCTCCAGACATGATGGCTTTGGATTCAAGCTCAGCTTCTGGTATTGCTTTTACCTCCTCAATCTCAATTGAAGTTAGAACTTGAGGTGTTTCAAGTGCAGCTAGGATTGGAACTTTGGGTGGAGATTGTGCCCTTGTGGTTTTCGTTCTTCTGGGAATTACCTCAGGAGTTGAAACCAATATTTTCCCTTCTCCTCTATCCAACTTTAACCTTGTAAGCATCACAAATTTGCAACCATTAAAACCCTACTTGCACAAAACTCAAACAATAAAGAAAATAACCTTTGCTCTGATACCAACTCGATATGTTGTTGAATGTTAGTTTTTTTGTGCTAATTTAAACTTCAGATTCAAAAACAAATGCTTATCTTTTGCTTCATGTGCATAGGTTTCGTTATGGTGTTTGTGAATGAAAAAATGTTAATTTTTGTTAAGTTTTATGTTAAGTTCATGAGAAAAATAACATTAAAATCAAGTGTTGAAGAGCAGTAATTACATGTACAACAAAACATCACAATGAACACTTAAAGCAGTGTTTTGATGAAGGATTTCACCCCTCCTAGGCTACATCTCCTTTCTCCATCTTCCATGGCTTGGGTCTGTAGGTTTTAACCCTGTATAGAAACTACTTGCATACGAATTCTAGAACACAGAAAATAAACAATGTAAGAGCATAACACATAAAACACATATACACAGAGATTTTCCCCTGGATCCCAAAACCAGGACTACCATCTTGATTTTTCATTATATTCCTTTCAATGTTATAATACATATGTATACATTCCTAAGCATCTAATACCATGGACCAAAAACCATCACGTTGAAAACCATGGACCGAAAACCATAGGTAGGTTCGCCCAACCTAATATAGGGTCCAAAATTTTTTTCCTGGGGCATTGCCCCGGACCCTGTAGAGGGAGGCTACCTGCCCCCCTCAAACCCCCTTGTGACCCCCCCCCCGGCTGTGCAATTAATGCAACGAGGGGGGGCTTAGGCCCCCCTCTAAACCCCCGATTCACTACGTAGGTTAGTTGTGGAAAGAATATAACACAACGCAACATTCTCCCACTTATTGTTTTCTTTCCACAGGGGGCCATAGGAGAGTTTAGTCATTGTTATAGCCCTAAAACACACATTGTTTCTCTACACTAGGAGAACTTCTCAGAGCTCATAGATTTTTTCATTGCATCTGCAGTATTCTTCAAAGTTTCATCCTTTCGTCTTCTATCATATCCCTCAAAAAGTGATACTGAACATCAATGTGCTTTGTCTTTGAATGACAAGAAGGGTCCTTTGACAAGAAAATTGCACTTTCACTGTCACAGTCTATCCTTATAGCTCCTTGTACTAACAATATACTTGAACATAATCTCTACAACTAAACTGCTTCCTTGCTTGCATGAGTGGCTACTATGTATTCTACCTCTGTAGTTGATAGTGCCATTATATATTGCTTCTTACTCATCCAACTGACTTCACCTCCAAATAGGTTAAACACATACCCACTTGTAGATCTTCTCTGATCCAAATCTCCAGCCTAGTATTCATCAACAAATCCACGAATATCCAAAAATATGTCCAATCATGGTCTTCCTTGGTAGCGCAAACTATAATCACTAGTGCCACGCAAATACTTGAAAACTTGCTTCACTTTTGTCCAATGCTCCTTCCCTGGTTTTGACATAAACCTGCTCAATACTCCCACTGCATGTGCAATGTCTAGTTTAGTACATACCATTGCATACATCAGGCTACCAACTGCACTTGCATATGGGACACGGGACATATCCTCTTCCTCTTCTTGTATCTTGGGACACTGTTCAACAGATAACTTTACACCTACAGGAATAGGAACCTTCATCGGTTTACTATTCTGCATATTAAACCTCTACAGTATTGTCTCGACATACTTCCTCTAGTTTAACTTGAGCTTCGTCTTTGCCCAATCCCTTTTAATTTCAATGCCCAAAATATATTTTGCAGCACCAAGATCATTCATGTCAAATTTGGAGGACAATTGGGTCTTTAAATCCTAGATAATTTCTTTGTCATTTCCAACCAGCAACATATCATCCACATACAAGACCAGATAAATAACATGGTCACCAATTAATTTAAAATACACACAGTGATCTACTTTGCTTCTGGTGAAGCCAAGTCCCCATATAAATGTATCAAATTATTGATACCACATCCTTGGTGACTGTTTTAACCCATACATAGACTTCTTTAACTTGCATATGAGTTCTTTATTACCCTTCACCGCAAATCCTTCAGGTTGCTTCATGTAGATCTCCTCTTCTAGATCGCTGTGAAGGAATGTTGTCTTCACATCCATCTGTTCTACCTCAAAATAAAAAGCAATAACAACAGATAAAAGTAACCTAATAGCAATTACCTTGGCAACAGGAGAAAAAATATCACCAAAATCAATTCCTAGCACCTGGGAATAACCTTTTTCTACCAACCAAGCATTGTATTTCTCCACCTTTCCTTTTGAATTTGTCTTCTTCTTGAACACCCATTTGCTACCAATGGGTTTCCTTCCAGCTAACAACTCCACCAGATCCCAAGCCTCATTTTTGTGCAAAGATGCCATTTCATCAACCATGGCCTCTTTCAAAAGTTTTCCATCCTCTGAATCTATTGCTTCATTCATAGTTTTGGGATCATCATCAGTAATAGATAAAGCAAAATTTGAACAGGAAGCAGATAGACTATACCTTTCTGGCTGCCTTCTTTCTCGAACTCATCTTCTTAAACCTAGAGTTTGTGGCTCTTCATCTTCTAATTCCTCCTCTACTGTAGAGTCTGATTCTTCCTCCTTCAGCTCAAATTCTATCTCCTCAGGTTCTTTTGGTTGGACTTCATGTTTAATAACATCTTTCACCTCTCTGAGCACCACATCTCGGCTGTACACAACCTTCCTTGTAGTTGGGTTCCAATGCTTATAACCCTTTAAACCATCCTTATACCCAATAAAGATGCACTTTTCAGATTTACTATCCAACTTGGTTCATTTCTCCTTTGGAACATGTACATATGCATCACATCCAAATACCCTTAGATGTGAGAGAGAGGATTTGTTACGAGTCCATACCTCTTGTGGATTCTTATCCTCCAACGCTGATGAAGGTGATCTGTTGACCAGGTAACATGCTGTCTCCACCGCCTCTACCCAGAATTCCTATCCTAACCTGGCACCAATGAGCATGCTTCTTGTCCTTTCCATCAATATCTTGTTCATTCTTTCTACAACTCCATTTTGCTGAGGTGTATATGGAGTACTCTTTTGCCATGCTATACCACACTTCTTACATAATTCTTCAAATTCCTTATTGCAAAACTCTCCACCGTTATCTGTCCTCAGCACCTTTATCCTCTTCTCTATCTGGTTCTCCACCAGAGCCTTAAATTTTTTAATCCTGCCAAAGATTCTAGATTTCTTCATAAGGAAATATATCCATGTATTCCTTGAGAAGTCATCTATTAATGATACATAGTACAAAGACTTACCCAGTGATGGAACCTTCACAGGTCTAAACACATCACTGTGCACAAGCTCTAATATCTGCTTCGCCCTCTTACCACTAGAGGGGAAACTCACACGATTCTGCTTCTTGTATACACAATTTTCACAAAAATCAAAATCTAGAGAGCTATTACTCATACCTTCTACCATACCTTTACCATGAAGTATTCGAAGGCCCTTCTCTTCAATATGTCCAAGCCTTTGATGCCACAACATGGTCTTCTCTCCAGATACCACTAGATTTTTAGCTCCACTTTCAGGAACCACAGAACTGTTGCACCCATCAACAATAGTGCTACCTTGCATCTTGTATAGAGTTCCAATCCGAACTCCCAGCATCAATACCAGTGCTCCCCGAACCATCTTGCAGGTATCTTTCTCGAACACTGTCTTTACACCTGCATCATCCAACTTGCTTACAGAAATCAGATTTCTAGCAAACGTAGGAATATGTAGAACACCCAGAAGTGTTCTTACCCTTCCACCTTGCAAATTAAACTTTACTTTTCCGCGACCAATGATTCTAGCCTTTCTATCATTCCCCAAGAGGATATCACCACCATCGTATTTCTGATACTCACATAACCACTCTCTATGGGGAGTGAAGTGAAAGGATGCACCTGAGTCAATCAACCATGCCTCATGATCTACATGTGTACTTGAAGAAGCCAAGTACACATCCCCACCTTCATCTGAGGTGGTTTTCGCCTCTATAGAAGGAGCATCATCAGATCTCTTTCCTTTATCAGGAGATTTAGATTTACAGTCCCTTTTGAAGTGCCCTTCCTTTCCACATTTCCAACAGACCACCTTTACAAGTTTTCTTAGAGATTTAGATCTCCCTCTAGATTTAGATCTTCCACTCGATGACTTATTTTTGTTTCTATTCTGGGACCATCCTCGTACAAATAAGGCATCACCATTCTGGCTCTCGATATTTTTTCATCTCATCTCCTCCATCAGTAAGACTGAGACTATTTCATCAAATTGCAAGGAAGTTGCATTGCTATCTATTGCAATAACCAGACTATCCCACGAATCTGGTAGAGAACACAACAAACTGATGCACTTATCTTCATCTAAAATTTTAATATCAACAGATGCTAACTGACTTACCACAGTGTTAAATTCATTCAGATGCTCTATCACTTAGTATCCATATTTCATCCTTAGGTTATACAAATTTTTCTGCAAGAACAGTTTATTCACCAAAGACTTAGATTGGTACAAAGTCTGTAACTTGTCCCACAAAGCCTTCACTGTAGCTTCCCCTGATACATCCAGCAATACTGAATTTGAGACACACAATCATATTGTGCTTTCTTCCTTCCAATCCAACTTCTTCCATTCTTCATTGGACACTCCCATTGGTTTAGTACCTGGATCTGCTGCGATCCGCTAACCTTTATCTACCAACAGATCCTCCATCTTGAGTTTCCACAACTCAAAACTCTGACCATTAAATTTCTCAATCTCTATCTTTCCACTACTCGCCATCTTTTTTTACCGCCAGAATCGATCTCATAGATCTCCCACCGAACAAGGTTTACCACAGGCCCAAGTGAAACCCCTCAGCAACAAAGGCGTCCCCTTGAAGCCAAAATAGCTCTGATACCAAATGTAGGTTTTAACCCTGTACATAAATTACCTGCATACGCTAAAACACAGAAAATAACAATGCGAGAGCATAATACATAAAACACATATACATAGAGATTTTCCCCTGGATCCCAAAACTGGGACTACTAGCTTGATTTTTCGTTATATTCCTTTAAATGTTACAATACATATTTATACATGCCGAAGCATCCAAAACCATGGACAGAAAACCATAGGTATGTTCGCCCAACCTAATATAGGGTCCAATTTTTTTTTTTCCCAGGGTGCTACCCTGGACCCTGTAGAGGGGGGCTACCCATCCCCCTCAAACCCCCCAGATAGGGGAGGCTGCTACCCCCCTTGTGACCTCCTCACTGCAAAATCAGCACAACAAAGGGTGGGCTCCACCCCCCCTCTAACCCCTCGGTTCACTACATAGGTTAGTCATGGAAAGAATATAACACAACCCAACAAGGCCTCTATATTAGCTCAATAATAGAAAAAGTGTTATTTACAATGCTATGCTACTCTTGAAACCTGCTTCAATGTGCTAAGAACATCAAAATCATCTAGGAACACCTTTTTTTAATCCCAATTTGGTCGAATTTTTCAAAAATTATGTAAAAAAATGTTTCTCCTAGTAAAACTCCACTAAAACTGGAAGAAATCTAGTTAAATCCATTAAATCTGGAATTAGCACTGATTTTGGAGCGACCACCAACTTTTCTACCATACTAATTGCCCGTTTAATTAAATATTAAGCATGTTAAATTAAGAACTAACTGTGATTAGCGCAAATATCACGTGGTTCTATAAACATTGACTTGGTGGTTATCGGGGTAGTGGTAACATGGTGGCATAAATATCACAGTTACATTGATAGATATTTGGTTAACTATTCAATTTAGCTACCGGGTTTGTGGTTGTTTCCACATGGGAGGGGGTTGGCCCACGGGCTGGCTCCCTCCTCCCCCAACCATTAATTGCTACGTAAAAAAACATATGTCATTCCCATAGTATAATAAGAACCAATGCAGTGGTGTATTGGTATTACATGGAGTTTGTATAACGCAGATCCTGAGTTCGACTCCTCGCTCTGCCATAATATTTTCTGGGCTTGCCACATGTCCCCTCTTCATTGGTCCACCTTCGACTAATAGAAACATGCCACATCACCAACCTACAAGCCAACCACAATATGCGACTTGGGGAAATCTGATAGGCCATTGACCACTGTTGACTCTGCGAAGTCACCTGCCACGTCAACAGTACTGACTTCTAACTATACAGTGACTGTACCTTTTTAAAAAAAAATTCCAATGTTTAGCAAAGTCGACAAAACTCTTTATCTTCCTCATATGAACTCCATTTTGAGTGAAATGAGTTGCATTGGGATCGTTTCGCTAAGACGGACATGGTATTTCAGGTTTTAAACAATTATGAGAACTTTGATTTTTGAGGTAAATATTGAGCACTTGATTAGCTAGTGAAACAACTAATGTCCAGATATGGAATACTTAGTCAATCGAAGGTTGCGGTGCCCAGTTATTTAGTCCTGTATCCTTAGTTTATGTAGTCTAATAAACTTTTGAATTCCGTTTTTTGGTATTTTTATTTATGTTTTTTTGGTAGTAATTCTTTGATTCTTCGATTATGTATTTTTTGTTTTGTAATTCAGTTTTATTCCTCAGAGGAAATAATTACGTGAGATTTTGGGGCATTTTTTAGAAAGGAAGGAAATTCTTTTTATGGATGGTGAAGTTGGAAATAGGTTTTGTTGGTACTTGGCAGGGCCATTCAACAATTTCACTGTAGGCAACATCAACAATATTCAATATAGTAAATAGCCACATCAAAGAAACAACTTTCAAGGGAGGAGCATGCCCACCACAATTTGGAAATCACGATATATTGGATGCATGACTTCATTGAAGTATTATAATATAGGGGTGTTGAGCATTTTAATACAACACTATGTTATAGTGTACATGTTTTATGATAAAAGTCACATTGTTAGCATGGGGTATTGTCACACATGTCAATGTTGGCAAGGAAGCCTATAAAAATGTTCTTTAGTCTATGTTCATTTATTTCTATCTTTGTTATGTTCAAGTTTCATGTGAAGGCTCGCAAAAAAGAAAACAATGGAAAATGAAAGGAAACAAGTTTCTATGGGCATTTCGTTATAATGATTTTATTTGTGATGCAAGAAGGAGGAATACCAATTAAATTAAGTCACCTTATATATAATCCTTTCGCAACATCTGTTCCATATCCCTCTAATCTTTTATCTTGTGAGGGTCTTTGTAATTACATTTAAAACACATCTCGATAATTCCTTAATTTACTCACTTAGAGTCTTCGGCCACTGAGGTTTAGTTTTTTTATTTGTACCACAAGGTTTTGCAAATTTGTAGCAATTAATGTCTCAAGATTTTACAGATCTTAGTTGCCTTTTTTCAATATCTCTATTTGTTGTTTTTTGCAAGTAGTATACATAGTATTGTGTGTACTGAAAATATTATACTTTTGTTCTTGCAAACGTACCATTTTTAATTACAGGATATCTTGATTTTAGACCAATTAACATTTTACGTTGTTGCCAAAGCACATGATCAACATAGAGATATGCGATTAGATGTGGATAACATGACTTATGAGATGAACCCATTTCATTTTAGTAGGATTATCCTGCCTCGCAATAAGATGGTTTAGCTGACATGTTTTGTGATTTCATTTTATGTCCTAAAACACTGAGCTAACAAAATCATTTTGTCCATGATGAGAGGAATTGTTGGACTTGAAGGAATGAATAGGTTATGTGAGTATAGGATTAAGTGAACTCAATTTTTAAGTGTTTGAAGAGAAGTGCATATTACTCTAGCATAGAGTCTAGTGCAGATGAAGTCTCCAAGAAGTAGCCAGAGGATGAAATTTGTAGTATATGTTGTTTATAAAAGATTTATCAAGCTTTACTATAATGCTTCATAGTTTGCAACATTAAGGACTAAAAATTGTTTTTAATTACAATTGACATGTTCTATGAAGGAATTATATCTTTGTATTTGGAGTTCAGTTTGTCATAAATAATTACCTTGATTTTGTATGAGGAATTCAAGGAGAATGAAAAACCAGGTATTTTAGATTGTGGCCATATTCACCACTTGGATTACATTAGAAAATGGATATTACTAAAAAAAAATTGGCCTATTTGCAAGGAAATGACTTTGAATGTATAAATCCTAGAAGGCAGTGAAAGTACAGATTGAATACATAATTCCTTGGAAGGAAATTGACTTCAAATAGGTGAAAGTATTGTTCTAAATGATGACTTCCCAAATATTTATTTAGTAATGCATTGTCATTTGGTGAAAAATATATTGAATATGACCTAGGAATCTAACTAAATTATTTAACAGATGATGAACATATTGGTTGTTTTGGTCCATGCGCTATTTTTTTAGTGTTATTGAACTTGCACTTATTTGGCTTAACCTTTGTTGTCCCTACCTCTTAGAACATGGGGGAGGCTTTCCAACAGATTTCTTGTTTCATTTTGTTTCCAGGAAATTTGGCTTTAATCTCGAGGTAACCTTTTCCTTGAAGTCTTTTTGGATTGTATGAAACATTATTATTGTTTGATGGGCTATTTCTTATTTCCCTATTCCAAATATTGTAACCGTTGGCATTATGATACAGGTATGACATAGGTGTTGTCCTTGATGGCAACTCACTCAGATGATAGATCATAGTGTAGCAGGTCAATAGCAAAGAATTAATGATCAGAAAGAGCTATACACAGGTTCACAGTAGCAAAGGCACATATACACGTGCGTCAGCAGACCAAAAGGGGCGTATAACATACACACGTACTTTCATAGAAGGAAAGGTGTGTACATGTTGGAAAATTAAGTTTTGGTCCGTGGTATTTTTTCCATGGTATTTTGACCCATGGTGTTGGTCCATGGTATTTGGTCCGAGGTATGGACCCCAAGTATTGTGTCCAAGGTATTGGTCCTACGTGGTTTTGGACCATGGTATTGAGAGAGGCCTAAACCTATAAGGAGGAGAAGATCATTAGGCAATGGTGTGCAAAATGTGCAAGGATTGAATATCTGATGAAGTGTGAGATCCAATATACTGGTTATGGGTTTGTGATGCTTTACTTGATCTGAACCAAGGCTGCACCAATGTGGATGATGATGAACAATGGACCGGAATCTTAAGGCTTGGAATGTTTTATCATTATGTGGTTTGATCATGGATATAACAAATGTAAATTACTGATGCATATTTTATTGTATAAATTTTATGATCTAGGTATGACTGATGTGTGGCATAACTGTAAAGTTATGAGTAAATATTTGCAGATCTGTACATGGGTTTACGTTGTTAAAAGCACGTATATACACTAGTTCAGCTTAGTAGAGTCACGTATATAGTATGTTGTATGATATATAAAGTTGAAATTGGATCTGGTTATTGCTGCGGAGTTCTGGGTTTTGCTATGTGTACTCGTGCTATGTTTGATGAAAAGGTTTCAATGATTCAGTTGTTGGGTGATTCAGAGATTGATGATGTAGATGTGGCTGATGGTTGTATTGCAGTGGTGATTCATTTTGTGCTTCAATGTTGTTGATGGGTCCAGTATGAAAATTGGATAAAATGTGGCCTTCATATATATGGTGTTGTGATCCAGGTGTATCTAGTCTGAAAATTTATGAAACGTGGTCCCTGGAGGAAAACTGAAGGTTGGAGCCCTTAGTAGGTCGGTGCCTATGTACTGGTAAACATATCAGCGAGTACAAGAGCCAAGGGGTTGGAGCTCCCTTCCAATAGTAGCTGGAGAATGAGAGAAGTTTGTAGCCTTCTGCGGGTGGGTTCCTGCATACTGGTATGAGTCTGCGCCATTACAAGATTGTAAACAGATTTTTCTTACATTAAAGGAAGACGGCAGCAGGTGGTTTTTGTCTCGCATTGGGTTTCCACATTACATCATACTGTTCATGTGTGTTTCTTATGTGTGATGATTTGTTCTATTTTACTGCACTTGTTTACTATTTATATGGTTAATGGTGTTTTGATGCACTAATAAAAGATCAACAGATGATGGATTGACTGAATCATAAGTTTACTAGATATACACTAGTTGCATTAAACACAGTTGCATGTACACGCGGGTTTCCTTAACTGAAGTAGCGTATATGAATCAGAGTATGAAATGAAAAAGTTACATTGATTTGCTAATACTGATTCACCCCCCCTCTTAGTATTATTTCCAGCAATTGGAATCAGAGCAGGTCCTTTGGTAGAAGATTGATCACTTGAATGAGATCTGTAGAACAATGGGAAAGAAAGCGTTTCAGAAGAAGAAGACAGCTCAAATAACATCGACACCTTGCCATTAGGTGGAAGTAAGTATTTAGATTCTGAATTACCTCAAATTGAAGATGAACTAGCAAATGCAACATCATATCAACAATATCTATTTAACAAAATAGAGAGTGCCCTGCAAGGAGAAGTTTCGAGATTAAAAGCTCAGTTGGATTGTGCCTTCAAAGTACGTCAAATGTTGCAAGATTAAGTGATATAATTGAAAAATAAGCAGAATGAAGAACTACCTCAAGGAGATAAAGAACAAGAAAATGAGATTCTCAAATTAAGGCAACAAGTGGAAGAAGGAAGAAAGGCTGCAGAAATCTTGAAGAAACAACATCTGGAAAAGGAAGAGCAACATCAGATTGAGATAAATATATTAAAAGGTAAATTAGAAGAAGAGGATAAACTGTTACGATTTCAAGATAGTACTAATATTTTCAATGATATGCTTAGTAATCAAAGATCCCGTGCTATCAAAATTGGTCTTCGTTTTCATGAATATGTTGAAGGCGAATCTAGCTCTCGGGGTGAGGCAAGGAAATCTAATGCAAAACCTGAAATGCTCAACAAGGAGATAAGAGGTCAACCACATCAACAACCAAGGAAATAAATCTGTCAAACAAAATCTTTTACTCCAAACTATGGAAGTGATAGTCAATCATTTTCTAAGATGAATAATGTTAAGTGTTATGTATGTCATAATCTTGGACATGTTGCAGTGAGATGCAGATTCAGTAGAATGGTGCAAGGCCATCACACAAAAATATCATCACATTCCAGGTACTTTCAGGTATATTGTTTTTCTTGCAATATGTTTGTTCACAAAGCCATTGACTACTACAGAAGGAATATGAAACATGTAACATGTTATTCATGTAACAAGTTTGGACATATAGCAAAAGAATGCAGGAACAAGGTACGGTAACCATACCAAAAGGAGAAAACATCATCATAGTTGAAGATATTGAAGAAGAAGGATGTACAGTTAGAAAGATTTGGCATAGCAGTCTATACAGACATGACAGTCTCAAAGGGAGTTGAATGTGTGAAACTTCCGTGTTCTAAATCTCATACATAGGTTTCATGAAGAGAAGTCACATGTATACGAGATTTAGACACTGCACAGTCGTGTATATGATGTTTTGAAGAAAAGTAGCAGTACAGAAGTCTGATATGGTTCAATCACTTATCTGCTCTATTTGATGATGGCATGGCACAGGTTCTAGGGGAGCATATGCTTCAAATAATGCGTTTTTGGAATTATGGTTAGAATTCTTTGGTGGTGATGCTTATACATCTTGCTACTTATTTTTGGTTGGTCAAAAAAATGGTATTGTAGGTTACAGGTCTGGATGTTGATGATAAATGCTTATAGTGCAGATCATATATGGTGTATGATAGTTGCTGATGACTATCATTTGATGTAAGGGTCATGCAAAGACATAATTTTTACCCCCACTATGCATGGGAAGGATGATGTAATAATTTATATTTTCAATCATGTATAAACATTTGGTATATCCCCACTTGGTTGGGTGGATGAGTCAAAAATGGTGTATCCCCACTTGGTTGGGAGATTGATGTATGTATGAATCATTGGTGATAGGAAGGTCATACTCACTTAGTTGAGTTGTAGAGTCATGTTATTCTTTTGAAAAATATTTTTGCAGACTCTGTATGTGAGCAGGGGGAGGAAGGATGATTGGTACATCTTAACATGTACAAAGGGGGAGTTCAATCAGAGACTACAACATGTACTCAGGGGGAGTATGGACAACATAATTTATATCGAGGGAGAGAATACCTTGGTCTGCCCTTTGCCCTTGATGTCAAAGGGGGAGAATGACTTGGTGTTGTTGTTGCCATCAAGTCCAAAGGGGCAGATTGTTGGGATTATGATACAAGTATGATATAGGTGTTGTCCTTGATGGAAACTCACTCAAATGACAGATCATAGTGCAGCAGGTCAATATCAAAGAATTAATGATCAGAAAGAGGTATACGCAAGTTCACCGTAACAAAGGCGCGTATACACGTAGGTGAGCAGACCAAAAGGGGTGTATAATGCACACACGCACTTTCACAGAAGGAAAGGTGCGTACATGTTGGAAAACTAAGTTTTTGTTTGTGGTATTTGGTCCATGGTATTTTGACCCATGGTATTGGTCCATGGTATTTGGTCCAAGGTATTGACCCTAGGTAATGTGTCCAAGGTATTGGTCCTACATGGTTTTGGACCATTGTATTGAGAGAGGCCTAAACCTATATAAGGAGGAGAAGGTCATTAGGCCATGGTGTGCAAAATGTGCAAGAATTGAATATCTGATGAAGTGTGAGACCCAGTATATTGGTTATGGGTTTGTGATGCTTTGCTTGATCTGAACCAAGGATGAACCTATGTGGATGATGATGAGTGATGGATAGGGATCTTAAGGCTTGGAATGTTTTATCATTATGTGGTTTGATCATGGATAGACTAAATCTGAATTACTGACGCATCTTTTATTGTATAAATGTTACGATCTGGGTATGACTAATGTCTGGCATAGCTGTAAAGTTATGCTTAAATATTTGCAGAAATGTATGTGGGTTTGCCTTGGTAAAAGCATGTATACACGCTAGTTCGGCTCAGTAGAGTCGCATATACAGTATGAAGTATGATATTTAAAGTTGCAGTTGGTTTTGGTTGTTGCTGCAAAGTTCTGGGTTTTGCTCTGTGTATTGGTGACTATGTTTGATGACAGGGCTTCAATGATTCAGTTGTTGGGTGATTTAGAGATTGATGATGTAGATGTGGTTGATGGTTGTATTGCAATGGTGATTGATTTTGTGCTTCAATGTTGTTGATGGGTCTAGTATGAAAATTGGATGAAACATGGCCTTCTTATGTATGGTGTTGTGATCCAGGTGTATCCAGTCTAAAAATTTATGAAATGTGGTCCCTCGAGGAGAAGTGAATGTTGGAGCCTTTAGTAGGCTGGCGCCTACGTACTAGTAAACATGTTGGCCAGTACAAGAGCCAATGGTTTGGTTCTCCCTCCCAGTAGTAGCTGGAGAATGAGAGAAGGTTGTAGCCTTCTGCAGGTGGGTGCCTGCGTACTGGTATGAGTCTACGCTAGTACAAGATTGTAAACAGGTTTTTCTTATATTAAATGAAGACAGTAGTAGGCGGTTTTTGTCCCGCATTGGGATTCCACCTTACATCATAGTGTTCATGTGTGTTTCTTATGTGTGATTACCTATTCTGTTTTACTACACCTATTTACTGTTTATATGGTTAATGAAGTTTTAATGCACTAATTAAAGATCAACAGATGATGGATTAATTGAATAATAAGTTTACTGGATATATGATAGTTGCATTAAACACAGTTGTGTGTACACACAGGTTCCCGTAACTGAAGTAGAATATATGAATCATAGTATGAAATGAAAAACTTATATTGATTTCCTAATACTGATTCACCCGCCCCCCTTTGTTAGTATTATTTCCAACAATTGGAATCAGAGCATGTCCTCTAGTAGAATCTTTATCGCTTAAAGGAGATCCATAGGACAATGGGAAACAAAGCGCGTCAAAAGAAGAAGACAGCTCAGAAGAACAACAGCAGCTTGCCATCAGGTGGAAGTAAGTATTTAGATTCTGAATCACCTCAAATTGAAGATGAACTAGCAAATGCAACATTAGATGAACAAGATCTATTTAACAAAAGAGAGAGTGCCCTGCAAGAAGAAGTTTCGAGATTAAAAGTTCAGCTAGAGTGTGCCTTCAAAGTACGTCAAATGTTGTAAGATGAAGTGATATCATTGAAAAATAAGCAGAATGAAGAACTACCTCAAGAAAAATAAGAACAAGAAAATGAGACTCTCAAATTAAGGCAACGAGTGGAAGAAGGAATAAAGGCTGCATAAATCTTGAAGAAACAACATTTGGAAAAGGAAGAGAAACATTATATTGAGGTAAATATCTTAAAAGGTAAATTAGAAGAAAAGGATAAACTGTTATGATTTCAAGACAACACTAAGATTTTGGATGATATTCTTCGTAGTCAAGGATCCGTTGCTATCAAAACTAGTCTTGGTTTTCATGAATATGTTGAAGGCGAATCTAGCTCTTAGGGTGAGGCAAGGAACTCTAATGAAAAACCTGAAATGATCAACAAGGAGATAAGAGGTCAACCACATCAACAACCAAGGAAAGAAATCCATCAAAGAAAATATTTTACTCCAAACTATGGAAGTGATAGTCAGTCATCCACTCAGATGAATAATGTTGAGTGTTATGTATGTCATAATCTTGAACATGTTGCAGCGAGATGCAGAAGTAGAACGGTGCAAGGATCTCACACAGAAATATCATCACATTCCAGGTACTTTAAGGGATATTGTTTTGCTTGCAATATGTTTGGTCACAAAGCCATTGACTGCTACAGAAGGAATATGAAACATGTAAGATGTTATGCATGTAACAAGTTTGAACATTTAGCAAAGGAATGCAAGAACAAGGTATGGGCACCATACCAAAAGGAGAAAACATCATCACTGTCGAAGATATGGAAGAAGAAGGAAGTACAGTCAAATATGTGGCATAGCTGAGTATACAGACATGATAGACTCAAAGGGAGCTAAAAGTGTGAAACTTCAGTTTTCTAAATCTCATACGCAGGTTTCATGAAGAGAAGTCATGTGTATATAGTAGTTAGACACTGCAGAGTTGCATATATCATGTTCTGAAGAAAAGCAGCAGTACAGAAGTCTGATATGGTTCAATCACTTATCTTCTATATTTGATGATGGCATGGCACAGATTCAGGGGGAGCATATGCTTGAAATAATTCATTGTTGGCATTATGGTTAGAAGTCTTTGGTGATGATGCTTATACTTCTTGCTACTTATTGTTGGTTGGTCAAAATAATGGTATTGTAGGCTACAAGTCTAGATGTTGATGAAAAATGCTTATGGTGCAGATCATATATGCTGTATGATAGTTACTGATGACAATCATGGTATTGTTTAGATTGCTGGTCTTCGTTATAAAAGTCATGTATATCATTTGATGTAACGGTCATGCAAAGACCTAATTTGTACCCCCACTATGCATGGGAAGGATGATGTAATAATTTCTATTTTTAGTCATGTATAAACATTTGGTATATCCCCACTTAGTTGGGTGGATGAGTAAAAAATGGTGTATCCCCACTTGGTTGGGAGATTGATGTATGTATGAATCATTGGTGATAGGAAGGTCATACTCACTTAGTTGAGTTGTAGAGTCATGTTATTCTTTTGAAAAATATTTTTGCGGACTATTTATGTGCTTAGGGGGAGCAAGGATGATTGGTACATATTAACATGTACAAAGGGGGAGTTTGATCAGAGACTACAACATGTACTCAGGGGGAGTATGGACAAAATAATTTATATCGAGGGAGAGAATATCTTGGTCTGCCCTTTGCCCTTGATGTCAAAGGGGGAGAATGACTTGGTGTTGTTGTTGCCATCATGTCTAAAGGGGGAGATTGTTGGCATTATGATACAGGTGTTGTCCTTGATGGAAACTCACTCAGATGATAGATCATAGTGTAGCAGGTCAATAGCAAAGAATTAATGATTAGAAAGACATATACGCGGGTTCACCATAACAAAGGCACATATACATGTGGGTCAACAGACCAAAAGTAGTGTATAACGTACACATGCACTTTCACATAAGGAAAGGCGAGTGCATGTTGGAAAACTATGTTTTGGTCTGTGGTATTTGGTCCATGGTATTTTGACCCATAGTAATGGTCCATGGTATTTCGTCTGAGTTATTGACCCCAGTTATTGGGTCTAAGGTACTGGTTCTACGTGGTTTTGGACCATGGTATTGAGAGAGGCCTAAACCTATATAAGGAGGAGAAGATCATTAGGCCATGGTGTGAAAAATGTGTAAGGATTGAATATCTGATGAAGTGTGAGATCCAATATAGTGGTTATGGGTTTGTGATGCTTTGCTTGATCTGAACCAAGGGTGCACCCATGTGGATGATGATGAATGATGGATCATGATCTTAAGGCTTGGAATATTTTATCATTATGTGGTTTGATCACGGATAGACTAGATCTAAATTACTGACGCATAATTTATTGTATAAATGCTATGATCTTGGTATGATTGATGTCTGGCATAGCTGCAAAGTTATGAGTCAATATTTGTAGATCTGTACACGGGTTCACCTTGGTAAAAGCATGTATACACACTGGTTTGGCTCAGCAAAGTCGCGTATACAGTATGAAGTATGATATTTAAAGTTGTAGTTGGATTTGGTTGTTGGTGCAGAGTTCTGAGTTTTGATATGTGTATTGGTGACTATGTTTGATGACAGGGTTTCAATGGTTCAGTTTTTGGGTGATTCAGAGATTGATGATGTAAATGTGGTTGATGGTTGTATTGTAGTGGTGATTAATTTTGTGCTTCAGTGTTGTTGATGGGTCCAGTATGAAAATTGGATGAAACATGGCCTTCATATATATATATGGAAATGTGAAGGTTAGATCCTTTAGTAAGTCGGCGCCTACGTACTGGTAAACATATCGATGAGTACAAGAGGCAGGGGGTTGGAGCTCCCTTCCAGTAGTAGCTGGAGAATGAGAGAAGTTTGTACCCTTCTGCAGGTGGGTTCCTATGTACTGGTATGAGTCTGCGCCAGTACAAGATTGTAAACATGTTTTTCTTATATTAAAGGAAGATGGCAGCAGGTGGTTTTTGTCCCGCATTGGGTTTCCACCTTACATCATGGTGTTCATGTGTATTTCTTATGTGTGATGATCTGTTTAGTTTTACTGCACCTGTTTACTATTTATATGGTTAATGAAGTTCTAATGCACTAATTAAAGATCAACATATGATGGATTAACTGAATCATAAGTTTACTGGATATACGCTAGTTGCATTAAACATAGTTTCGTGTACACGTGGGTTCCCTTAATTGAAGTAGTGTATATGAATTAGAGTATGAAATGAAAAAGTTATATTGATTTGCTAATACTAATTCACCCCCCCCGCCCAGTATTATTTCCAACAATTGGAATTAGTGCAGGTCCTTTAGTAGAAGCTTGATCATTTGAAGGAGATCCGTAGAACAATGGGAAAGAAAACGTGTCAGAATAAGAAGACAGCTCAAAAGAACAACGACAGCTTGTTGTTAGGTGGAAGTAAGTATTCAAATTTTGAATCACCTTAGATTGAAGATGAAATAGCAAATGTAGCATGAGATCAACAAGATATATTTACCAAAAGAGAGAGTTCCCTGCAAGAAGAAGTTTTGAGATTAAAAGCTCAGCGGGAGTGTGCCTTCAAAGTACATCAAATTTTGCAAGATGAAGTGATATCATTGAAAAATAAACATAATGAAGAACTACCTCAAGGAAATAAAGAACAAGAAAATGAGATTCCCAAATTAAGGCAACAAGTGGAAGAAGGAACAAAGGCTGCATAAATCTTGAAGAAACAACATTTGGAAAAGGAAGAGCAACATTAGATTGAGGTAAATATCTTAAAAGGTAAAATAGAAGAAAATGATAAACTATTATGATTTCAAGATAGTACTAAGATTTTGTGTGATATTCTTAGTAGTCAAATATCCCCTGCTATCAAAACTAGTCTTGGTTTTTATGAATATGTCAAAGGTGAATCTAGCTCTCAGCTGAGGCAAGGAACTCTAATGCAAAACCCGAAATGCTCAACAAGGAGATAAGAGGTCAACCACATCAACTACTAATGAAAGAAATCCGTCAAAGAAAATCTTTTACTCCAAACTATGGAAGTGATAGTCGGTCATCTTCTCAGATGAATAATGTTGAGTGTTATGTATGTCATGATCTTGGACATGTTGTAGTGAGATGTAGAAGTAGAATGGTGCAAGGCTGTCACATAGAAATAACATCACATTCCAGGTACTTTAAGGGATATTTTTTTGCTTGCAATATGTTTGGTCACAAGGCCATTGATTGCTACAGAAGGAATATGAAACATGTAAGATGTTATGCATGTAACAAGTTTGGACATTTAGAAAAGGAATGCAGGAACAAGGTACGGGCACCATACCAAAAGAAGAAAACCTCATCACAGTCGAAGATATGGAAGAATAAGGAAGTACAGTAAAAGATGCTGCATAACAGAGTATACAAACACGACAGACTCAGAGGGAGCTGAAAGTGTGAAACTTCAATGTTCTAAATCTCATACACAGGTTTCATGAAGATAAGTCGCATGTATACGCGAGTTAGATGCTACAAAGTCGCATATATGATGTTCACAAGAAAAGAAACAATACAGAAGTCTGATATGGTTCAGTCACTTATTTGCTATGTTTGATGATGGCATGGCATAGGTTCAGGGGGAGCATATGCTTCAAATAATGCATTGTTGGCATTATGGTTAAAAGTCTTTGGTGATGATGCTTATGCATCTTGCTACTTATTTTTGGTTGGTCAAAAGAATGGTATTGCAGGTTACAGGTCTGGATGTTGATGACAAATGCTTATGGTGTAGATCATATATGCTGTATGATAGTTACTGATGACAATCATGGTATTGTTTAGATTGCTGGTCTTCGTTATAAAAGTCATGTATATCATTTGATGTAACGGTCATGCAAAGACCTAATTTGTACCCCCACTATGCATGGGAAAGATGATGTAATAATTTCTATTTTTAGTCATGAATAAACATTTAGTATATCCCCACTTGGTTGGGTGGATGAGTAAAAAATGGTGTGTCCCCACTTGGTTGGGAGATTGATGTATGTATGAATCATTGGTGATAGGAATGTCATACTCACTTAGTTGAGCTGTAGAGTCATGTTATTCTTTTGAAAAATATTTTTTCAAACTCTATACGTGCTCAGGGGGACCAAGGATGATTGGTACATATTAACATGTACAAATGGGGTGTTCGATCAGAGACTACAACATGTACTCAAGGGGAGTATGGACAACATAATTTATATCGAGGGAGAGAATATCTTGGTCCACCCTTTGCCCTTGATGTCAAAGGGGGAGAATGACTTGGTGTTGTTGTTGCCATCAAGTCCAAAGGGGGAGATTATTGGGATTATGATATAGGTATGATATAGGTGATGTCCTTGATGGCAACTCACTCAGATGACAGATCATAATGAAGCAGGTCAATAACAAAGAATTAATGATCAGAAAGAGGTATATGTAGGTTCACTGTAACAAAGGAACGTATACACATGGGTCAGTAGACCAAAAGGGGTGTATATCATACACATGCACTTTCACAGAAGGAAAGGTGCTTACATGTTGGAAAACTAAATTTTGGTCCGTGGTATTGGTCCATGGTATTTGGTCCAAGGTATTGACCACAGGTATTGGGTCCAAGGTATTGGTCCTACATGGTTTTGGACCATGGTATTGAGAGAGGCCTAAACCTATATAAGGAGGAGAAGATCATTAGGTCATGGTGTGAAAAATGTGCAAGGATTGAATATTTGATGAAGTGTGAGATCCAGTATACTGGTTATGGGTTTGTGATGCTTTGCTTGATCTGAACCAAGGATGCACCCATGTGGATGATGATGAATGATGGATCGGGATCTTAAGGCTTGAAATGTTTTATCATTATGTGGTTTAATCATGGATAGACAAGATCTAAAGTACTGATGCATATTTTATTGTATGAATGTTATGATCTGGGTATGATTGATGTCTAGCATAGCTGCAAAGTTATGAGTAAATATTTGCAGATCTGCACGCGGGTTCACCTTGGTAAAAGCACGTATACACACTGGTTCAACTCAGCAGAGTTGCGTATACAGTATGTTGTATGATATTTAAAGTTACGGTTGGATTTTGTTGTTGCTGCGGAGTTCTGGGTTTTACTATGTGTATTGGTGACTGTGTTTGATGGTAGGGTTTGAATGATTTAGTTGTTGGGTGATTCAGATATTGATGACGTAGATGTGGTTGATGGTTGTATTGCAGTGGTGATTCATTTTGTGCTTCAATGTTGTTGATGGGTCCAGTATGAAAATTAGATGAAACGTGGCCTTCATATATATGGTGTTGTGATCCAGGTGTATCCATTCTGAAAGTTTATGAAACGTGGTCCCTGGAGGAAAAGTGAAGGTTGGAGCCTTCAGTAGACCGATGCCTATGTATTGGTAAACATATCAGCTAGTACAAGAGCCAGGGAGTTGGAGCTCACTTCCAATAGTAGCTGGAGAATTAGAGAAGGTTGTAGTCTTCTACAGGTGGGTGCCTGCGTATTGGTAGGAGTCTGCGCCAGTACAAGATTGTAAACAGGTTTTTCTTATATTAAAGGAAGATGATAGTAGGTGGTTTTTGTCCTGCATTGGGTTTCCACCTTACATCATGGTGTTCATGTGTGTTTCTTATGTGTGATGATCTGTTCTATTTTACTACATGTGTTTATTTTTTATATGTTTATTGTTCAACAGATGATGGATTAACTGAATCATAAGTTTATTGGATATACGCTAGTTTCATTAAACATAGTTGCATGTACATGTGGGTTCCCTTAACTGAAGTAGCATATATGAATCAGAGTATGAAATGAAAAACTTATATTGATTTTCTAATAATGATTCACCTCCCCCCCATCTCAGTATTATTTCCAATAGTAACGTGGTTATGTTTTATTATTTAGAGGATAATTTTATCATCTAAGGTTATTTTGATTTTTGCAAGTAATCTACAACTTGAGTTGTTTAACATGTAACTTAGTTTACATTATTGTGCCTAATATTTTTCCTAAAGGTTGAATACTAAGTTCCTAAGGTGTTCTTTTCTATGGTGACATTTTATTTTATCTGTTTATACAGGTCATCTAACCACATGGTGGTCACTATCTCCCAACTAAACAAATCTTGTTCGTGTTTCTAATATAGATTCCTAAGGTTTTTAGTGTTGTCATTCTTTCACCTAATGTTTAGTTTTGGAAAGAAAATGTTTTAGGAATTCAAGACAATACACCAGTGGACAAGTAAACAATATTTTTATAATTGCAATGTCTATTCCATGATATCTTCTCTCTATTGTTTGATTGTATTTTGAATGTTTCTTTTGATTTTGTTTTGTTTTTTAACTATGAAATTAAAAATAGTAGGTATCATGTCCATTTAAACAATAACCAACTATTTAAGGTGAAATTAGTATTACACTTAATTGATTGAAATCCTTTTATCTATTTTCTGTTAAAATATTTTCATGACTATTAGAAAAGTTTAATTTCATATGGTTATTTGAGCACGGGTTGTTTATATATTTGACCAAGTTCATGCATTATAGAATGAAATTTTTTTGTGAATAAAATGACAAGGATAGACATCACACCTTAGATTACTTGTTTCCACAAGTTATCTACATCCTGAAATTTTTAGCATGTAACTTAGTTGACATGATTATGCCCAAGTTTTCCTTGAAAGTTGAATACTAAGTTACTAAGGTCTTCTTTTCTATGGTGACATTTTATTTTCTTTGTTTATATAGGTCATCTAGCCACATAGTAGCCATTATTGCCCAATTGAAGAAAACTTGATCAAGTTTCTTGCTTTTATGGGGAAAAATGGCTTTGACATTGTTGATGTTGAGGTATATGTCATAAAAATCCTTTAGATTATACTTTAGTTTTATTCTAGTGTTCATCGTATTTCATGTCTTATACTATGTATTGTATCTTCTTTTGTTTTCAAAAAAGGAACTCAATATTAATGGTAAGAAGAAAAAATTGAAGAAAGAGGAGAAAGATAACACTGAAGTGACAAATGAAAAAAAAAAGACAGAAGAGAGTTAGTCTAGTGACACCCTTAGAGCCAATATCCTGCATAAGACACACACATAGAGACTGATAGTTGATGAGCCTTGGTATTGCAACAAGAATGCTACATCTCCTGATGCTACTGACTTTAATTATCAGCTCGGGGTTCATACAAACTTAAGAGGTATCGGCACTATATGTGCAACATACAATGTGTCCTTCCTTTTCTATCATGATGTAATGGACTGCATGTATTGAAGTCAAATCCTAAACTAATTGCAAAAAATGAAATGTTCGAAATGGAACCTTAACCTATTGCAAGAAAGAAAGTATAAGGAAAGAGACTGAAATCAAATGCTAAAACACACCATTTTCTATCTAACTACTAATAGGCTTTGCTTCAAAAGAATGCTAAGTTAACATGGATGCAATCCTACTGTCCCAAGCATGCAAATTCAAACCATCAAACCTTCTACTGTTGTGCATGTAAATGAATAGAATACATTTGTTTTTATTTTTGTATTTTTTCATGTGAGGGTGTGAAAGCTAGTCTCTTTTGGTGATGTGGCAGGTGGCTTGGAGATGATGGTGAATCGTCAAAAGGCTTGGGAGACTAGTAGGGATCTTTTGCTAGCTTCCTAGAGGATTTTTCCTCAATTCGGCCTCAAAACAGGCCACTACAAGAAAACCTACATGGTCCCCTGAAAACCTGTACGGTACAACTAAGAGGAAAATGATGGATGTTGAAGGTGATGGAAAGCTTAGGGAAGGTGGTTGGTGGATGCAATAAGGCAAGGGAGTGTTTAGGACCACTTCAGAACTCAAAACCAAAGTTGGGAGATGGATGGATTTTCTCAAAAAACTTGGAGAAGTTTCCTTGTGAAATGATGAAATTCGTGAGGGTTTAGTGAAAGAAAGTGAGGACCATGGGTGGATGAAGTTTGGATGAGGTTGCTGACTATGAAATCGCTTTGTACTCCTGAAACACCTGCACGGCATCAAACATTGACATTTACCCAAAAAATCATGAAAACAAGAAGAATTTCAATTATCTAAAGGAAACAGAATTTCATGAGCTAGTTGTCTACTTCATGCATGAGGAAAAATTTGTAGAATGATATAAACATTGATGAGATCTAATGTAAGACTGAAGATAGAAGAAATGGAAATCAAATCCTACCCTTGAAAACAAGAAAAATGCTTACCTAAGTGTGGAGAAAGAGGGTTAAAATGGTCTTTATGTCATGGAGATCAAGTAGAGACCTAATCCCAACTTTATTGATGAGTTTTCTCAATTCAGGCTCAAAATAGGCTTTCCTAAAGGATGCTACAGTGATTTACTGCAAGATGTACATATTTACTATAATTCATCGAATGCCCAAGAAAATAAAATCCAAATTGGATGGGACAAATTTTTTTATTAACTAGGATTTCTTAGGTCCCCATTCCAAGTTGAATTACTAAAAAAAACCTTTATTAACCCATGCTAAAAAATAGAAAAACATTACTAGTTGAAAATCTAGAAATTCGAGAACTAGTGAGCTAATATATCTAAAAAATGCCTAACCAAATCAAGTGCAAATGCAATGGAGTAATTTTTGTTATGAACTATAATTTTTTTATAATCTAATTCAAGTGCAAACAAATTGATTGATTCTTGTTATCATGCTCTAAAAAGTATCATAAATTTACTGATCTTTGCTAAAAAAGAGGTCCAACAATCTAGATTTGGGAATAAGAAGACTAATTCAAGCAACTCAATGATTACTATGAACTTCCAAAGCTTTTCCAAGGATGAAATAATGCTTTTCATCTTGCAAAAGAACTTACATCAACCATTTAACTCAATCCAATCAATCCAAAAACAAGAAGTCATTAATACTAAATGCAGAAATAGAAAGAAATAAAAACAAGAGATCCATGTGAATAAGCAGTGAAAAGAAGGAAATAAAATGATACAAAAGGGCTCTAAGGTTCTTGGGATGGCCAAGCCTAAGGAAACTCATATACCTATGGAGGAGAACCATATTTAGAAGCTGAACAGGGCACCAATCTTCATTATTTTCATTAATAGAATTACATTCCTGCAAGAAAATACAATGGAGCTACAAAAATACAAGCTCTCTCCACAATAACACTAATGAAAATCTCTCCTAGAGGAAAATTTGACTTGGTACTTATACAAAATGATTAAGAATCATTCCCCATGAATGGAGGAAGCTTTCCCCACCAAAATCCCTTGATTAGTGGATTTGGTCCCCAATACTAGGAATCTGCATTAAATGGTAGGGAACACATTCATAGATTTTCTCAATCATTCCCTAGAGGAAAATTAGACTTGGTACTTATAAAAAATTATTAGAAATAGTTCCTCATGAATGGAGTAATATTTCCCCACCAAAATCCCTTGATTAGTGGATCTGGTCCCCAATATTAGGAATCTGCATTAAATGACAGGGAACACATTCCTAGATTTTCTCAAGCATTGGAGTTCCAAAATCTGTGCCATAATTCCATGATATCTTGTTGGTTTGTTATTTATTATCAATCCTCCTGTAGTAGGGAATAAGTCCATAAATTATGTCCTCCTCTAGATCTTCATAATCTGCCCAATATTCTCATAATATTTCACAAAAGTTAATAATATTAGGCACAAATATGCAATTATCCATAACACTTCCCAATGAATATATTAAGGTTAAAAATAAATTGTCTAATGCAGAAAGAGAGGTTTAATGTGCCAAATGATGGTCATAGGCCTTAAATTAAAGTTTAATTTAGAGGTATGGGCCTTAATTTATGTCTAATTTAGAGGCCCATCAATAGTCAAGTCTTCAGAGTTGGTGAATTCACCTACAATGCCTTGGCAACACAATTATAATATTTTGAAGTGATGAAACAATATTTCATGTGTAAATTGTTGTCCAACCAATATTAAGTTGGAAACTCATATTGTAATACTTGACATTTCATATAATATAATTTTTGGTTGAAATTATTTATAGTTGCACTTGATATTGTTTAGTATTGTAATTAATATATGTAACTTTGCATTTTCATATTAGATTAACATGCACATTGTATGACATTTTTTTAATTTAATCGCAAAATAATACCAATTAAGTTATGTTTATTAATAATTAACACATAAAATCTATATAAAACTACTAAATTAGTAGTTTATAGTGATTAATAATGAGCACAAGTAAAAATAATATAGGATTAAATTAGTCGTTTATAATTATTATTAATGAAATGAATATAAACTAATAAATTAGTTGTTTATATATTGATTATGAAGCTACCAAGAAAATATAAATGACTATTACAAATGATAAATTTGTGATTACAAACGATGACTAAATTTTTCATATATATGACTATTAGTAACTAATTTACAATATCTAATAACACGATCAAAATTTATTGATATTTCTTTGCTCATAAACTGGTTTCAAGTGATGACTAAATTTTGCATATATATGACTATTACTAGCTAATTTATAGTACGTTATAACACGACCAACATTTTGGTCATATTTCTTTGGTCATTAATTGGTATTCTAGGGTAATCATATAGTAATATATATTGTTGTACATTTGGTCATTAATTGTTTCAATTAATATCTAAATTAATGAGAAAATTTATGACTAAATATACTACTAGATGATAAAATTGAAAGAACCAATTAATGACTAAGCTAAAAATGACTAAAATTTGGTCGTGTTATAAGATACTGTAGATTAGCTACTTTTGGTTACCGAATGAAAAATGGTTGTTTTATGCAAATTTAGGTTGTTTTTTAGCAAATAATTAACCATTTTGTACTAGTGACTCCACATCCTAAACCTTATCCTTTAGGTTGGATATGTGACAGTGCAAAATTTCATGTGCAAAAAGGTGTAAATTGAGATTTTTCATCACTACAAAATTTTATAGATGAGGGAGAGCTTGATGTCATTCCACTTGAAATTTGTTGTATTGTTTTGGGATGCCCATATCTATATGATATGAAAGACATCTTTCATCACTTGAGAACAAATAACACTTGTTTAAAGATGGGGTTCAATACATTGTTAGAGCACATAGCAAGAAGTTGAATTTATCATTTGTGAATGCTAGACAAATGAAAAGGCTTGTTATTAATAGTAAGAAAATTTTACTCTTGATGATTAAACCGAGAGACAATGTTGAAAATGAAGCCTTCCAAGGATGTGATGCAAAGTTAAAATCTTATTTGTATGAGGCTATAAACACCTTGATGAGATGTTTCAGGGACACAAAGGATTGCCTCTTAAGAGAGGAATCTAGGATGAGATCCAGTTGTAGTAATGGAGAATCAAAAGACAAATCCAAGAGTTTCTTGAAAAAGGGGTCATCAGACCAAGCACATCACAATGTGGTTCACAAATTATTTTGGTACCAAAGAAAGATGGTAGGTGGCACATGTGTGTAGATTTTAGAGCCTTAAACAAGATTATGGTAAACAATTGTCACCCTCTTCCACGAGTTGATGATTTGCTTGATCAGTTGAAAGATGTTGTGTATTTCACTAAGTTGGACTTGAGAAGTGGTTATCATCATATTAGGGTTTTTGAAGGAGACATGCGGTAGACAAACTTCAAAACAAGGCAAGGTTTGTTTGAATGGTTAGTTATGCCTTTTGGACTTTGTAATGCTCATGCAAAATTCATCAGAGTTATGAATGATATCTTAAGTCCTTTTCTTGATGATTTTCCAATTGTATACTTAGATGACATATTGATATTTAGTAAACCTATGAAGAACATGTCAGACATGTTAGGAAAGTCATAGATGTTTTAAATAGAGGAGGAATGACTTGTTATAGAGTTTTATGAACCCAACATTTCGGACTACCAAGTGAGTCCATCATCAGGGGATGCGATAATAGATATTCTAGAGATATTCATAATGTATCCATGCGCTATATTTTAAGTTATATATATATATATATATATATATATATATATATATATATATAGTATAATATAAGATAATATAGGTTGGCTAATCTCCACTATAGTTTGTTAATATTCAGATTTATTTACTTATTTATTTTATTTATTTATTTAATTTGTTTACTTAAATTAATTAATTGGTTTAATTAATCAATTAGTTTGTTAATTAATTAATTAATTGTTAAATTAATTAACTAACTTGTTAATTAATTCCCTATAATTTTATATATGATTCCTATTGTTTATTTTCTAACTGTTTAATATGAGTATAAGGACTGTATGTTTATTTTAATACACGTGTTACCATGCTATTATAATTAATAAGTTATGATTTTAATTTATTTTTATATTATCAAATGGTTATGAAATAACCCATTATTTGATTTATATGTTTAATTAATTAATTTGTTTAATTAATCAATTAGTTGTTTAATTAATCAATTAATTGTTAAATTAATTAATTTTTTTACTTAATTAACTAACTTGTTTAATTAAATCCTTATAATTTTTTATATGGTTCCTATTGTTTATTTTCTAACTGTTTTAATATGAGTTAATACGACTATATGTCTAATTTAAATACATGTGTTACCATGTTGTTATAATTAATAAGTTATGATTTTAATTTATTTTAATATTATCAAATGATTAGTTATGAAATAACCAATTATTTGATTTCTATGTTTATTTATTTTTTTTGTTTTATTTTTTGAGGAGGAAGTTATATAATGTTTTCTGGTTGAGTTGATTTATATTTTATTAATCTTTTAATGACAGATGATGGATTAAATTATTAAAAAGGATATGAGTTAATTATTGGTTCTTTAAGATCTCAGGTAAAGGTTTCCAGGTGTTCCTTAGTTTTAATCCATCATCTCGGTTCAATTTGTTCTACCTTTTTTCTATTTGAATGGCTTCTTTGATTTTCCTTTAAAGATAGTGGTCTTCTTTTCTAACTAGTTTGGCTTCTTCCATGTAGATATAATGAGAGGAGTGAACATGTTATTCTAATGTTGATTTTGAGGTCCTTTCTCTTCTTAAGTTGGTAGTGTGTTCTTTAATTCTAATGTTAGGAGACCTACCTGTTTCACCTATATATTATTTTCCACATGAGAAAGGAATAACATAAACACCTTTTTGAAGGTTAGGGTTTATGGGATCCTTGACTGAGTTGAATAATTGTCTGATGGTGTTGGAAGGGGTGAAGGCTACATTAATGTTTTGTTTATTAAGAATTTTAGTAATTTTATCAGTGGTTCCTTTTATGTACAGAAGGGAGACCTTAGGAGTTGATGAATTTTGATCTTTGATATTATTATTCTTGTTTAATGGTAGGTGCATCGCTTTCTTAACGATATTCCTATTATAGCCATTTAATTCAAACACTTTATGAAGATGGTTGAGTTCATCTTTTAAATGGCTGGGATCAGATATTCTGGCCACCCTATTGGTTAACATTGGTATCTTTAGGACCTTAAACACTAGGGCGGCTAGAATATCTGATCCCAACCATTTAAAAGATGAACTCAACCATCTTCACAAACTGTTTGAATTAAATGGCTATAATAGGAATACCATTAAGAAATCCATGCACCTATCATTAAACAAGAATAATAATATCAAATATCAAAATTCATCAACTCCTAAGGTCTCCCTTCTGTACATAAAAGGCACCATTGATAAAATTACTAAAATTCTTAATAAACACAACATTAATGTAGCCTTCACCCCTTCCAACACCATCAAACAATTATTCAACTCAGTCAAGGATCCCATAAAACCTAATCTTCAAAAAGGTGTTTATGTTATTCCTTGCTTATGTGGAAAAGAATACATAGGTGAAATAGGTAGGTCTCTTAACATTAGAATTAAAGAACACACTGCTGACTTAAGAAGGGAAAGGACCTCAAAATTGGCCTTAGCATAACATGTTCACTCCTCCTATCATTATATCTGCATGGAAGAAGCTAAACGAGTTAGAAAAGAAGACCGCTATCTTAAAAGGAAAATCAAAGAAGCCATTCAAATAGGAGAAAGGAAGAACAACTTGAACCGAGATGATGGATTAAAACTAAGAAACACCTAGAAACCTTTAACTAAGATCTTAAAGAACCAATAATTAACTCATATCCTTTTTAATAATTTAATCCCTCATCTATCATTAAAAGATTAATAAAATATAAATCAACTCAACAAGAAAACATTATATAACATCCTCCTCAAACAATAAAACAAAAACATAAATAAACATATAAATCGAATAATTGGTTATTTCATAACTAATCATTTGATAATATTAAAATAAATTAAAATCATAACTTATTAATTATAACAGCATGGTAACACATGTATTTAAATTAAACATATAGTCATATTAACTCATATTATAACAGTTAGAAAATAAACAATAGGAATCATATAGAAAATTATAAGGATTTAATTAAACAAGTTAGTTAATTAAGTAAACAAATTAATTAATAAATTAATTAATTAATTAGTTAAACAAATTAATTAGTTAATTTGTTCAATTAATTAATTACACAAACATATTAGTTAATTAATTAGAGCATTGATTAAAACAAATTAATTAATTAATTTAACAACTAATTGACTAATTAAACATATAAATCAAATAATGGGTTCTTTCATAACTAACTATTTGATAATATTTAAATAAACTAAAATCATAACTTATTAATTATAATAGCATGGTAACGCGTGTATTAAAATAAAGATATAGTCCTTATACTCATATTAAACTGTTAGAAAATAAACAATAGGAATCATATATAAAATTATAGCGAATTAATTAACAAGTTAGTTAATTAATTAATGTTAATTAATTACTTTAAGTAAACAAATTAAATAAATAAATAAAATAAATAAATAAATAAATAAATAAATAACTAAATCTGAATATTAACAAACTAAGTGGAGATTGGTCGACCTAATTTCTTTGATTAACTCCTTCATAACTATATATATATATATATATATATATATATATATATATATATATATATATATATATATATATATATATATATATATATATATATATATATATATACTTAAAATATAGCTCATGGATACATCATGAATATCTCTAGAATAACTATTGTCACATCCCCTGATGATGGACACACTTGGTAGGCCAAAATGTTGGGTTCATAAAACTCTATAATAGGTCATTCCTCCTCTATCTAAAACTATCCTCAGTTTTATGGATTCATTATTTAACAAAGTATTAGATGTATTGAAGAAATAAAAATTGTTTCTAAATGTGAGTTTGGAAATACCTCGTTAGTGTATTTGGAACATATTGTTGGAGGGGGTGAATTGAAGATAAATCCCTCAAAGGTCAAAGTCATTCTAGATTGGCCCAACCCTACTAATTTAACTGAGGTTAGAATCATTTTGGGAGAAACTCAATATTGGAAAAAGTTCATTTCTAACTTTTCTTCAATTGGAGCTTCATTACATGACTTCACAAGTGTGGAACATGTTTTTTAGTGGCACGAAAAGAAGCAGAAACCCTTTGATGCATTGAAGGAGAGAATCAATACAACTCTAGTTCTTGAACTTCCTGATTTAAGAAAACCATTTGAGATCCAAACAGATGCAAGTGACTATTCCATGGAAATTGTCTTGATGCAACATGGTAAGCCCATATGTTACAATTTTGAAATTTTTAATGGAGCAGTAGTTAACTATCCTACATATGACAAGAAACTGTATGCATTGGGGAAAAGTGTGAAAAATTGGAAACTCTATTTAATGGGAAAGGAAACTATCATACACACTGATCATCAACCATTGCAATACTTGCAATCACAAACTAAGCTACAACAAGTGAGCCATTTTAAATGGATAGGTTTATTGTAGCAATTCCACTTGGTGATAGGGTATAAGAAAAGTATCTATAACAAGGTTGCTGACATGATTTATATACCATTTGTTAGTGCTTCATTTATTCTTAATCATAATTATTTCATGCATGAGAGCTATGTTGAACAATATGCTTTAGATGATGATTTCAAAGATGTATATGCAACTATGTGTCAAGGCAACCAAGTAAAGGAATTGGATTACCATGTGCATGATAAAAACAATTATCATCTTGTAAAGTTAAGCATTCCATAGGGTGAAAGAGTTAACAACATAAGGGAAGCACATACTTCTCTTATTTCTACCCATTTTGGTGTAGGCAAGATGATGACACAATTGCAAAGGTATTGTTATTGGCTTAGAATGATTGGATGTGTGTCAAGATATGTAAGAGGATATTATTTATGTGCTACAAGTAAGCCTAGCAAGAGAAATTTAGGATTGTATACACCACTTCTAGTTCCTTCCCGTCCTTGGGAATGTGTTTATATGGACTTTGTAGGAGGACTGCCTATGTCTAAAAAACTCATGATTATCTTAATGTTGTGGTGGATCGTTTCAGCAATATGTGTATTTTGATGCCTTGTAAGAAGTAGGTTCAAGCTGAAGAGACTGCAGAAATGTCCTTTCAACATGTATGGGTACATTTTGGGTTTCCCAAATCCACTATTTCTAATTGATATTCTCGATTTGTTGGGATTTTTTGGTGAAAGCTTATGGGGACTCATGGACACCAAGTTGAAAAAGAGTACACCATTCCATCCATAAATCGATGGTCAAACAAAAGTGGTGAAAAGAATAGTAGTACATATTCTTTGTGGTTATTGCAGAAAAGATCCCAATATTTGGGATGAGCACTTGCACTACATTCATAACGCTTATAACCAAGCAAAGCATTCATCAACTCAAAAATCTACATTTTAGGGATGCTTTGGTAACCTACCAAAATCTCCTTTAGATTTTATATTTGGGAAAGATGTTTCTATTGATGATCATAGTGATATTGATAAGGCCAAGTGATTCATTGAACAAGTTCAATTGGTGCATCATATGGTTCAAGAATAGTTGGAAAAGAGCCAAGCCAAGTACAAGACAAGGCATAATAAGAATCATGTTGACCATAGTTTTCAAGTTGGAGATGAATTTTAGCTTTACATTTGCAAGGAGAGGCTTAAAGGAGAAGGTAAAATGTTGAAACCATAAAGTATCGACCTTTTAATATTCTAGAAAATATTGGTAATAATGCCTTCCAGTTGGATTTTCCTCCTTATATGCAAATGTATGCAGTTGTTAATGGTCCGAATTTGATATTATATGAGCCTCCTTTGATTGATGATCAAGGAGATCATGTTCAAATTCCTTCAATATAATATTTCTCTCTAGAATTTCTTGAAGAATTGCAACAGGATATTATCCTTGACAAAAGAAGAACTTCAAAATTAGGGAATGTGGAGTACCTATATATTGGTCTCAAAGGTACAAATCCAAGAAAATATAAATGGGTTGAGATTGGAAGGGTGAGGGAGCTGTACTCTTATCTATTTATTGACTGAAAGTAGTCTTTTGGAGGTTCAAAAGCTTCTAATGGGGAGTGATCCAAGGGATCAATTTAGTACTTAAAATTAAAAGTGTGTGATAGAGCTTGAAACTTATATCAGTGTGTATATCTTAGTGATATGAATCCAACACAAATTCAATAATTCAAAATCGATATCGTATGCTCCTGATATCACATTCTGATCAAATTCCCAAACAGGTAAACATTTGTAGAATTGACAGGGTGTCTATACATTTTGGGCTAGTGGCAGGATGCCACTTGGCCTCTCTAGATTGGTAAAAAAATGTTAAATTTTGGTTGGCTCGGAATATTTTATTAATATTGGTGGGTTCAATTTTGTTTATAATATTGGGGTTGACTGTGTATATGGTCAGGCCAATAGTGGAGGGCCACATGGGCCAATGGCTGGCAGCCATGTGGCCTACTCACGTCATATTAAAATTTTGTATAGGGGTTGAAGCACCCCACACGATTCAAAACAGTGACTAAGAATCAAGTAGCAAGACCCTTTACCATCACACCACACTAAAGTCAGTTAACCTATATAGGATCCCAATTATATTTAAATTGATACATATTTTATGTTTTAAATTAGGTCAATCTAAGCTCCAAGCCTGGTCCCCGCGTCCACATAACCATGGAGCGAGACCAAGTGATAGGGCTTAGTCCCAGCCCCAACCCCCAGTTACAGGCCATTGTACATGTATCCATGTTGGGAGCCTAAAGCAGGGGGCTAGCCCTTAGCACTTGGAGCGGGGGCCATCCCCAGGCCACATGGGCCTCAAATGACTACAGGTTAGTCCTTAAAGCTGGCATAGGCAGATTTATAACACCCAGCCCCCAGTTTTGCGGGATTTCACGTGACAACTCCAATTTAGTTGAGGGCTCAACTAGTGGGGGTGGGCGTTAGCCCCTAGGCACGTCGCCCCCATATGACCACACATTTTAGAATTCGAGGGTTAATGGATATTTTAATTGTTCAACAATTTCGCCCATCAGGCAGGATTGTAGGCCAGGTTTGCGTGCTGGTTCTGAGTTTGCGGTGCTAAAGCCAGGTTTAGGCCGAATTGGAGGATGGTTAGCTCCGGAAATTGGGAAAAACTTAGGAGAAGCATAAATTTCTCAGTTTTTGGCGAAATGACCTACAAAAAGAACCTAGATGGGGGTTTTTGACAATTATGGATCCATTGGAGACATGTTTTTTCTTTATGATCATTTTAAAGCCATGAAAACATAGCTTTTATCACTTAATGAAAGAGGCCATATATTGGAAGCTGGACTAGGAGATGCAGCCCAGGAGATGGGTGAATTTTGTTATCCTGTTTTCCTTTATGTGTTTTTTATATGGTACTTTATCTTTGGTTTGGCTATTAAATTATTTTAAAAATCACTTGTTTATGTGTTTTTTGTTGGGAATTAGATCCCCTCACAACATGTTTTGGGTCTCAAAGCCTAGGTTTTCGTCAAATGTATTATAAGACTGCATGAACTACGGGCGCAGAGCGCGAAGTATAGGTTGAATCATAGGGTTGTCTGCCCTAAGTTTTGTAATGTAAAGTAATGTCATGTCAGCCTACCCATGGTTTGTGGACCATGGGATTGTATAAACAGACAAAGGCTCTAAGTTGTAAAGATAATGAAGGAGCGAACTAGAGATAGATGAATACGAATGGTTGAAGCATAGAGTAAGAGTCTAAGTGTATAGGGTTGTAGTAGTAGGAAGAGGATCCACAGTTGAGTGTGCAGAGGCCTAGTAGAGTCCACAGCTGAGCGCGCAGACCCCTACAGTTGAGTGCGTAGGGCAGTGTCTAGTTTGTAACCTTGAATGAATAATAATAAAGAGAAGTTGATTCCAATTTTTGTGCTTCTGCTTGTATATTTCATTCTATACATTTATACTATTTTGTTTATCGCACACACTTATATGAATGCTGGATATACTATTAATTATCACTATAATTACACAGATAAGTTAATTAATTGGATAATAGTAGGTTAATAGTAAGGAACTTGGGTAATAATACAGATCATGGCCGACTATGGTTATACGAAGGCAACATCACAGGTTGTGAGGGACTAATAGATGAGTGTAGTGATGTGCACGCAGGGTCAAACTGCAGACTGTCAGAGCTCATCAAACATCCCTAATGTGTGGAAATTTGGTTCTAGCACCCTCCCATACTACTTCGGGTGAGACCTCAGTCCGCGCTTCGCGGACTGTTGTCGAAAAGGCCACTAGTACTAGGATTTGTTTGGCTAAATCACCTCTAAACCTAGGTCAGGCCCCTATAAGCCAACAAATGGTTCTGTTGCTGGGATCAGGATCTGCATAAGGGGTGTTTGATGTCGTGCCACTAGAATCTAACAAAGAGAGAAATTGAAGGGTGGTTGGACAAGAAGATTCATGAGTTCGCGACGCAGGAAAACAAAAATCTGCAAGTACCTAAGGAACATTGGTTGGAGCACTACTTGTATATGGAAATCCATAAAATTTTCTTTGCATCCTTTCCGTATAAGCTGTATGAGTGGATCGCGAAGCTAGCAGATAGTCAGGGAAGGTGTGGGCTCGATAAACCAATCGTGTGGACTCTGGAATTAGTGCACAGACTGGAAGCATCAGGAGGTAAGATCGCATGAGCTATGGACCATTAGCTCGACTGAATTATAAGAGGATTTATCACTGAGTTCATAGTAGATACGACCGTCAGCTATAGTGAGGCAAAGCGACGATTCCTGAAGGGACCGCGAGGTAAGTATATCAAATCTTTAAAAACATGGATTAAGATGTTATTGTGTGAAAAGTGGGTTATGCAAATAAGTTAATGTTTGGGACTATGCGAAGTGGGAAGGTCTACAGAAGTGGAAGTAGTGAAGAATTAGAAACCAATCCATTAATTTCCCCCTTGCGAGAAGGCAAGGAAGAGCTCGCGAAAGTTTCTTCGAGAAGCACGGTTAGCCTAATAAGGAAGCGAATTCTGTGCTTACCACCTCCACCTACATTGTTGCCTGCCTCACCCTCCTCACCTCCATCTCCACCCGCCCCACCTATGCCACCACCACAGTTCAGTATGGTGAGTGCGATCAAACTATCGGTATTCAAAGGAGTGGGGAATGAAGATCCTAACCAATTCTGGTTCATGGTAAGGGCGATATCAGAAGCACAAGGCGTTGTGGATGACAATATCAAGAAGGCTACACTGGTGAGGGAATTCTAGGATCACGCACTAACATGGTACATCAACCATTCTAATGACCAACCGAACGTAGGAATCGTAGAAATCTAGATTGCACTAAACATGGAATTTAGTAGGCCAAAGTCAGAAACACAATCAATCATCGTGTTTAAAGAAATCACGATGCTCCTGGGCTAGACCCCCTGGGATGTGGACCAAAGGCTGAAGGGTATGATTTGCGAATCAAACATGACATTTATGGTTGGGAAACACCATGCATGGTTTGTAGTGTCACTAACACCGCACTTAAGGACAGTGTTGTCACAACAAAAACTTTACACCCAGGTCGAAGCTTTGGAGATGGCAATGAGATTGTATGAGACCCCTATACAAGACCCTGGTCTGGGAGTCCAACAAATCCACGTGCAACTACAAAATCTATGTCTAGAGATGCAGAGTTTGAAATAGGATAGGACACCTCGGCTAGAGGCGCACAAGGAGATATGGTGCATAAAATGAAAAGGCTAGGGGCATGACAAGGATCGCTATCTAGTGCTCGCGAATTACTTGGCAGGAAAAGGGACAAGGCCGTTAAGACCAGAGGCACAAGAAGGACTAAGCGCAGTGCCTGCATTATGGTGCACGATCTATCAGATAGGAGGAAAACACACTATGGATAATTGACATCTATTGGAGAAGTATAGCAGATGTCCGAACAGTTGTTTTGTAATTTTTGTAGGTCAGTAGGCCATGATCAATGCACTTGCAGAAGCTACGAATAATGATTGATCAGACGCCTGCCTACAGGGTGTGGACCGAAACACGAGCCCTCAATCCAAATACAGGAATGGTGTGTGCTCGATTTCAGGGGCACAGTCAAGGTTGAGGTGGAATAGGAACAGGAAGGGGTCATGGACAACTAATTTGTTACCATTACGGAGGGTCAAGACACTATGCCCGCAATTGCACAAACCTGACAAGGACATCGTGTTTTTACTATACTCCGTTTGATCATGAGGCAGAAAACTTCCCTGCACTCATAGCGAGACTGCGTGAAAAAGGGGTACTTCATCCCCCTCTGACTCAGAATTTGTAGATGATGAGATCTGAGCCGCGCGAAGAAGACCCGAATGTAAACATGATGCTCAGGAGCAGTATGACCACTAGAAATGATAAGGGTAAGCAGTTAAAAGAAAGTGTGTGGGTTTGTAAGGCTCCTACAAAGGAACCTAAATTTGATTTAGAATGCGTGAAGGAGACATTCATGGAAGCTAAGAAGAGCTTCACGGAGACCTCCACTTCAGGTAGTAGGGATCAACTAGAACCAGGGATGGATCCTTTAATTCTCACTACCTTTCTGGAGACATGCATGAAACCGCTACATGATAGCAAGGCAGTAAAAGGGCTACAGGAACTTATCACTAGGTGTGCAGGGTTAGGAGAATTGCGTGTGATCTGGAAACTTAGAAAGCATGTGTTGTGTACAGGAAGGGAAATGAGATTGACTACGCAAATTGGTGAGTATGAAATAGATCAGGTAATCCTGGATCCTAGATTGGATGCGAATGTACTACCAAAAAATCATGGGAACGCATGGGTAGACTTGCGCTACAGTGGTCTCCTATTCAGTTACGAATGGTGAGCCAACAGAAGATCTTTCCCATGGGAATATTGCAAGGGTAACATTAGATATTAAAGGTACAAGTGCGCGGGCAGATTTTGAAATGATAGATATTGTCGATGACAGTAATCCTTATCTTGCGCTACTAGGAATAGACTAGGCCATTGATATGAATGAAGTCATAAATCTGAAGAATCACAAAATTATCTTTGAAGAAAAGTCATTACGCGTAGTAGTACTACTAGATCCAGCCGAGGGAGCAGATACACTGAACCATTGTGAAGCGATGATAGTGATGACGATCTTGATTATATTTACAAGATAACTGTACGAGAAGAGGATTGGGTGAATCTGACTATAGATGGAAGGATTTCATGGGAGCGCAGAAGCTCCTGCAACTTAGATTCAGATGAAGAAATAGAGCGCTGGCAGAATCGGCTGCATGATGTAACAACACTTAATTGCAACATGATGGTTAGATCACTATGCTACGTGACAACCAAGGCAAGGGATCTTCCTACATAAGATGGGTTGATAGCGGTGGATGAATTCTTGAACAAATTTGAAAGTGCAGTACCAGAACAATAGTGGTTCAATGCTCTGAAGTGGGCACTGCGTGCAATGTCCGCATGATGGTGGGGTACACATCAAGGAAGTTTTGAGGACTGGCATGGATGCAAAAGGATGATGCGTCTATGATTTGGAAAACCCTATCTCAAGATGAGAGCCAGTCACCAAGGGTAGAACAACTTGTGTGCCCACCTTTCCCGATGGGTAGGGACATATACCGTACAGCTCACACAAGCATACCCCACTCCCAAAATAGAGAATCGAAACAAAACACAGCACATGGAAATGTGATGCGCGCTACCAATTATCCATGGAGAAGCATTCGATAGGGTGTGTGAAGTACTGAACATGGTTCACCAGGCAAGACGCATTGATTGGGACCTACACGTACTAGTGGTTCGATGGGCCTATAGGACCATGTGTAAAACCCTGATGATGGAAACAATTCCAAAGGTGCGGAATAGAGTAGGGACCATAATTTCTGAAGAGAATACAAAGGGGAATCCACATGCAATAGCTTCCATAGATGTGAAAGTGTGCAAAGCCCAGGACGAAGAAATCACATAGCTTCAGGAAGGTTGAACACATAAGGCTTCAGGAAGCCAGTAGGCGAGGGAACTTTAGACTTCACAAACTCAAAAAAGACCGGGCACAAGAGGAAGAAATTTTTTTTGATGGACATAGAGGTTAAGAGGCTAGAAAATTAGATCAAGTAAGCATGTCTCGTCGATAAACCAATGATGACAAGGCAAGGTGCAGATGATCATACCACTAAATTAGAAGACTGTCGCTAAGAATTTATGACTATGATTCCATGGCTACGACCGTAGCTCACCAAACACAAATACCAGTGGAGCGCACTACATACAATAGAACCTGTGGCGTCGGCTGTCATGAGGGCAATTGGGGATTTTTCGTGGACTATACTAGAAGACGAGTTGAAGCCTCGCACAGGTGGCACAACCACCTGACTAGCCGTAGGAAGCACAGTCTCAGCGCTCTAGGCAGTTGAAAGAGAGTGTGAAACTATAAAAGAGTTTGTTTGGGAGTGGCACAATAAGGGAGGTGCATGCAAAATCAGTGTGTCACAAGGTTCATGCTGACACATGAGGGGCTACGATGCTGGGCAGGTATGCTGGGAAGTGACCGTTGGTGTCACTATTCATGATAGGATGTCTGATTTGAGGCCAAATGGAGTGGGCATTTAAGGCACGAATTAAGGTCAAGATTTGGGACAATTTGTCGCCAAGAAAGAATTGATGGCTCGGAATTGGGGGGAATGGTTGAATTTGAATTCAAAAGGTGCTATTAAACTCCAGGGGCTAGCCACGAGACATTTTTTGTTCACTTGAGATTTGAGCAGTTGATTAGAGCAAAGAGTGTTGAGCGTCGAGCGATAGTCGAGCCCCTAAGTTCGTGAAAGACCACATACAGTTTAAATAAGACGATGGCTACTAGGAGGGATTTGGGCTTTGCAGAAGGAACCGTAGACGAGGCCATGCAGAACCCCCCAGTACATGATGTTCTCAAAGATACTGGTGTCATGTCAGAAATCCCGAAATCACCTCGGACGCCGAGACTGAAAGAAGATAAGAAAGTAGTGGGACCAGTCGGCATGTCCCTTAGGAATTCTCGGTTTGGTAAGCTCTCAATGGAAGAAAAGGGCAAGGTTGTCACCATTGAGACAGATGTCGAGGAGGAGTACCTACCTGTTCTCATTGCTGAGGTAGAGGAAGTAGATGACATAGAAGAGGATATCTGGCCGACGCGCTCTACAGCGAAATTGCCCAAGTACTTCCCTCTATGAAAAGGGAAAACTAAGATACTGAAGTATTTGGATGCCACAAAGAGCACACTCTAGAACTCACTCCTCCCTGATGGAATTGTGTTTGAGGGCTCGTACTTGGGCCATGTTCCCACAATGAAGATCGACTATTGGGACCTCGCAGACAGTGAGAAGTTCCCACACTTAGAAACAGAGAGCCTCATGAAGCAGAG